>CM053512.1:31150919-31556055 GCA_028627145.1 Eidolon dupreanum | reverse complement strand
CGTCTCAGAAGGTATGGGGGGAGGGGCCTTCTGGGTTGGGGGTTGGAGGCTGCGGCTCAGCTTTGGTTTTGCAATCGCGGTTGGTAAAAATCAACCGTTGTTTCTCTGTGGGTCACTTCTCTGCTTTCTGCCCTTATGACTGGGCCCTGCAGCCAGTCAGCCATGGGGAGCTCACAGCAATTCCAGACAGGGCTGTTCAGGGAACTCGCTGCATGAACTAGCTCCTCCTTCTCCCCTCCTCCTCCTCCTGCAGGGAACTCTGATGGCTGCGAGAGGCAACCTTTTTATTTCTCCCAGTTCACCACCCGACATCCAGGGTTCTGACCTGTGGCAGCGCTTATGCGCAGATCCCACACTCGGACATGCTGGTGTGCAGTTTGGGTGTTGAGTTTGAGATGTTCGGCTTATTGTTGTTTCAAGGGGAGAGATCTGGGGACATCTCTCACTCTGCCATGTTTCCGCATAGTCTATATCCTGTGTACTTAAATGTCAATGATATTTTTCTCTTTTTAGAATTTCACTAGCACATTTTCTCAATTTAATATCGATAGCTTCAATATACTTTTTTTTATATTATGGACCATGGGACAAAACTATGCTTCTTGGTTATCAATAACATTGCAGGAAATTACAAGTTATTAGAGTAGCAGTCAATCTGTGATACAATGTACCTTTGAGGATGTAACCATAAGATTTGGGGCTCATTTGTTGCAATGACAAATTTTATTTTAGTTGACATTAAACATTTTGATACAATTATTAATACATGGATAGATATGATAAGTTTATTGATCAGAAGTGAAAGTCTAGAAAAAAAAAAGACATAAACCGGCAGCTTATTCATTGCAGAACTGAGATTACAGTAAACAAATTAACTAATTAAAAGGTGTGGGGACATAAAATTAATTTAGATTCCTATTTTATATCCAGGTCAAAAATAAATGCTAGGTGGGTTCATGCCTCAAATGTAAAAGGCTAAAAATAAATCCTTTATTTTGAGGTAAGAATGGGTGACAGGAAAAATATCTGTTGAGAACAAACCATTAAAGAAAATATTGACAAATTCAACTTCATTAAAACTAAGCATTTATTTTCATCCAAAAAGCATTACAAATGATGTACAAAACAGATCACACACCAAATGAAATTTTCAATGCATATAATTGACAAAAATTATTGTTCCAATCAAATAAATAATTGCTGTGAACTAATAAGAGAAAAAGGCAGCTCAACAGAAATATCATAAAAAGATACTTTACAAGAGGAAAAATTAAGTGGCCATTATATGTAAGCAGATTCTCAATCTCATAAGAGAAATGTATATTAATTAAATAATATTTATACCCATGAAGTTGTCAGAGTAAATGAAAATGTGTTGCAAGTGATGTGGATTGCAAAAAAAAACTTTTAATGGGCATTAAAATTGGTTTGACCTCTTAGGAAAACTCTATGGAGCTACCCAAAAAAATTTTGGCACTCCTATATATCCTAATAATTCCAATCCTAACATAAAACTTCTTCTCACTTCTTCCAGGACACATGTATAAGATTATTAAAACAGAGGTATTCATAATAGCAGAAAACTAGCTGCTAAATGTTTCATACACATCAAAAAGAATAACTATTTTTGATATTACCATATACAGTGTAAAATTATGGCATAGAAAGTGAATGAATTATTCATGCACTCAACAAAAAGTTTAAATCCCAAAAGCACAATGATCCAAAAAATAATCAAGACAAATAATTCAACCCTTAAGATTAAATTGCTAACAAGTTCAAAAGCAGCCAAATTTATTTTTAAAATATGATTAATAGATTACATAGGGATACATAGAGTGTGATAAAAAAAAAAGACACAGTTGACTTCTATGACAATATCAATGTGTAAAGCAAACGTGATCAAATACTGGCAATTTCATAGTATTTAACCTAAAATAAATAAATATAAAATCAGAAGAGTGGTCACCACAGGGATGGCAGAGATGATGAGACTGGGAAACTCTTCAAGCATACTCTATGCTTTATTCTTAATTTGGTAATAGGTATATGTGTTTTCATCATATCACTGCTCTTTAAGAACTAGAAATACATTTTATAAACCACTGCATACATGATATTTTAACATGTAAAACTGAGGTGAGGTCTTTCATATTCTAATGTACAGATATGTTCTCCCATGTTTTTTGAATATTCCAGTCCATGTCTCTCAGCCTTCAGAGTGCATTGGCAACTCACTAAGTTATTTATAAAACTCAACCTTTAGACTTCTCCCCATCCAAAGATTCAAAGTCAGTAATTCTCAGGTGAGATTAAAAAATCTTCAATGTGAACAAAGGTCTCAGGTGCTTCATCTGAAGGTGTTCTGTGGATGTCGATGGAGGAAGCTCTGTTCTAGAAGACACCATGGGTTGCAGGCAGAGAGCTGTCTTCCCACCGTAGTGCTGACACATTCCATCCCTTCCATAGATGAGGGGTGCTCCCTTGAATCCTGTGGGACCTTTCCCCACACACACATCCAGAAAGATCCTTCTGTCTGATGACCCCACATATGAATTGTGGAAGAATGATGGCCTCTAACCCTTCCATCTTTTCTCCTGTTGTATTTTTCATTCACCATCTCCTCCGTAGAAAAACTGTGTTCCTCATAAAGATACATTGTAAAATTTGCATAAACACCCTAATTATGCAGCCAACTCTTCAAGACTTTAGTCAGCCAATTGATTTTATTCAACCATGTTTCTCCGTGTGGACTCTACCAGAAATGAGTAAGAAATACAATTAGAGGTACATAGATAAATAAAAACTCAGATACATTCTTCTCAATAAACCAACCAAAAGGCATCAAAGTAAATGAAGTGTCAGAAGAGATGAACAACCATTATACAGCTACCCAAGAATTAGTGATTTGATTATATTACTAAGGCTGGAAAATATGCTCACAGATACTACAATGAATATAAACAAATATAAATGATGAAGCAGGTAGTAAAAATGAGTACAAAAGGATTATATGAAGAATATAGGGAAGATACAGAAAAATATGATACCACTTAAATGTTATGAATACCACTATATGTCAGGCATTGTATTAAGTGCTTGTAGTGGTTATGAAAGCTGGCTGCCCTACAGGAATTAACCTTAGGTGGTCAGTCTAAGTCTCTCATATTAATCATTTTCCTCCACACTAGTAATTAGGTTTAGAAGGGGTATACAATCCTGTTTTCAGTGAAGAGCCTGAAAAGGTCATGAAAAGGTCAATTTTCAACTGACTCGGGAAAGGACAGTCAGTTTTCTGCCTGGGTATCATGTCTAAATTTGACGCCCACATCTACTGCCACCACTAGTCTTAGGAAGAAGCCACCTCATGGAGAACTGAATGAATCCCTACTCTCTAAATCTTGTATATTTCCTACATCTGAAGTACCTGTAATAAAAGATAATTTTTTCTTTTATGAGAATATTAGAACCAGGGTTCTTTTTTATTAGAAGACTTCAGCTTGTGTTCAAATATCTCACAATCATCTGAAACCACTGACATAATCTAATTACGCCAATGTTATAGCTAATGAAACTGAATATGATGGATTCTGATATTGCTTCAGAGAGACACAGTTAAATAGAAACAACTCTCAGTAATTACTGCATTGGGATAAATTCACATGGTCATTACTCACAGTAGGCCTAAATCTGGGGTAAATCCATATGGCCATTACTATGGGATTAGGTGGAAGGCTAGTCTCTACTTATAACCATGGGCTTCCTTAAATGTTTTCCCTGTCCTATCCACATTCTCCCATATTCATCAGAGAACATTCGCCCCTCCCCCCAAACCCTATAACAAGATTAAAACACTCAGGTTCTACTTCTATGGACATGACCCAAAAATCTGACCTTAGACAGCTGAAATCATTTGTGAAACATCACAAAATTAGATGAGGAGCAAAACCAGATTTCAAGCCTAATTTGAAATGCACTTGGTCATCATGTTATCTATTCATTTCAGAAGACCTTGATGATAGAAGTGTTATTAGATATTCTGAAACAATGGATATCTTTCAATTTGACTCACTCTAGAAAACTGGTGCAAATGTGATGACACAACCACTAAAGGTTATCTTACTAATTATTTTTCTCAAGGCTCCCTTCATATCTCTGTTCCTGAGGCTATAAATGAAGGAGTTCATCATTTGAGGGACCACAATGTACAACACTGAAGCCACTACAGTCTTCCTAGAATAGTCAGTAACTGCAGAACTAATGTACAACCAAAAAATCTGTACCATAGAATAAAAAGACAACTAAGAGATGAGACCCACCAGTGGAAAAAGCTTTGTATTTTCTGCCAGCTGATGGAATTCTCAGAAAAGAGGCAATTCGAGTATAAGTGGGAAAAATGCTACCCACTATACTAGCCATAAATTAGCCAGGATGGTATTGATGAAAGAATCAGAACAGGCTAGCTTGATGACCTGAGCAAACTCAGAGAAGAAGGAGGGGATTTCCAGGTCTGTGCAGAAGGACAGTTGCAACACTGTCAGGCTGTGGAGCAGAGTGTCCACAGTGGTAATGCACAAGGAGTAGAATAAACCACCCACAGAGGGGGTGGTTCATGATGACTGTGTACATTAAAGGGTGTACAAATGGCCACATAGTGGTCATAGGCCATTGCTGTGAGTGGAAAATATTCCAAACCATCAAAAATCAGAATGAAGCAGATCTGGGTGAGACAGCCTGTGTAAGAGATGTGCTCATTCTGTGCTTGGATGTTCACCAGCATCTTTGGGACTGTGGCTATGCTTAAACAGATGTCAGTAAAGGACAGAATGGCAAGAAAGAAGTACATGAACATGTGGAGGTGGTAATCAGAGATGACAGCCAGGACGATGAGCAGGTTTCCCAGGATGGTGACCAGGTATATGGTCAGGAACAGGCAGAAGAAGAGGGGCTGCATTTCTGGATCATCTGTCAATTCCAGGAGAGTAAATTCTGAAACATGTTTTGTTTCTAGGTTCTATGTTGTTGATGGATCTGATGTAAAACATTAGTTGACAAGAAAACAAAATGTATGGTCGCTGGACCAGCAGAAGCAGTACCTGGAAACTTGTTAGAAATGCCAATTAAGTCACTTCAGACTTAATGATGGTAAAGATCCAGGGATGATGACCAGCAATCTGTTTTAACAAGCTCTACAGATGACTCTGGCATATGCTAAAATTTGAGAACTGGTGTTCTAGAAAAACACTCATCTATACTATGGACCCATGTGAACATATGAATTTTTTACTCTGCTCATTTCTCCCTCCATCCTTTTTCTCTCCCTCCTCCTCTTACCTCTACTCACTTAGTCAAACCAAAATTTTATTGAGCAATAAAACACATTGAAGCAAGTCAGTAGAATGGAATAAAGAACACAGAATTATTTCACACCTCCAAACAAAAAGAAGTATAAGAATAAAATTACAAAATCTGTCTCATCTTTAGGGATTTTCTTTCTCTAAGGTGGTAAGTGATATATGATTAAAACAAACAAAGCTGGCTGAATGAGAGAAAGGATGAAATACATAGAATCCTAAAAAGACATAAAACAACAAAACATTTTTGGTCCTCAGAGAACAGAGACTTGTTGGATAACACTGGCACCAGCCATCCTAACAGGCGTGTCCTTGTGCAGTAGTGGTTTTACCTCTCTCAAAGGACACTGAAGCAGCCATCAGAGGACCAATTATTTGGTGTAAATCTTAGACTCAGGCACTCTGAATTTAATACAGCTTCAGCATTTGTTTTTCAAATGGGGAAACACTTAAACTGTATTAGAAGCCCAGTGTTCTCACTTATATCTTGGGAACTATCATAAAACTATTTGAATAAATCACCAACAAAACAAAGAGGGAACCAACTGAAAGGGAGAAAATATTTACAAACAACATCTCCAATAAGAGGCTAATATACAAATTATATAAGGAACTCATAATACAACTCAACAACGAAAAAAACAATCCAATTTAAAAATGGGCAAAGGACACAAATAGACACTTCTCCCAAGAAGATATACAAATGGCCAACAAAAAGGTATGTTCTACTTCACTAGCTACTAGGGAAATGCAAATCAAAACCACAATGAGATACCACTTCACACCTGTTAGAATGGCTATCAACAACAAGACAAGTAATAAGTGTTGGAGAGGTTGTGGAGAAAAAAGAACCCTCCTACACTGCTGGTGGGAATGTAAATTGGTACAGCCACTATGGAAAGCAGAATGAATGTTCCTCAAAAAATTAAGAATAGAATTACTATATGACCCAGCAATCCTTCTTCTAGGTATCTAGCCCCCAAATTTGAAAACATCTATCTGTAAAAGATACATGCAGCATTATTCACGGTGGCCAAGACATGGAAGCAATAGAAGTGCCCTTCAATAGATGATTGGATAAAAAAGATGTGGTACATATATACAGTGGAATATTACTCAACCACAAGAAAAGATGAAATACTGCCATTTGTGATATGGATAGATCTTGAGGTTATCATGCTAAGCAAAATAAGTCAGACAGAAAAAGTTGAGAATCATATGATTTCACTCATATGTGGAGTATAAAATGAAAAGCGACAAACAAATAAAACAAACAAAAACTCAGACACAGACAAGTTAGCAGCTACCAGATGGAAAGGTGGGAGAGAGGAAGTAAAAAAGGGTAAAGGAGGTCAAATATATGGTGATAGAAGGAAATTTGACTTTAGCTGGTGAACACAATGCAATATGCATATGATGCATTATTGAATTGTACAATTGAAACTTATATAATTTTATTAACCAATGCCATCCCAATAAAATTTAATGAAAAACTTTATTAGGTCATTGCAATGATGAGAAATGAGTAGGCTTACAGGAGCCAGCACTGTGCTCAGCACAATGGACTCTCACAGTGACACTGACTGTTTAATTATTTTTTCTGCTGAATAACTAACTGTACCTGACCTGTTTCACTGCTAGGAAGAAACTGGTGGGGTGGGGCAAGTTAAGGAAACAGGAAAGAAAGAGGGAACATCATTAGCATGACAACAGGCATGGGTTTAGATGCCGAAATTCTCTCTGGGAATCTAGGCTATGTGTGGGGTAAATGAAAGAAATATCATTGATATTCATATTTATTTGGCATGGATATAATTAAAACGAATTAAATAATAACATAAATTAGAGCTATGAATCAACACAAGCAATAACAACCTACAAGAGAAAAAATTGTTTGATATAAAATATACAGCACAAGAAATTTTAAAATGTTTTTAAACCGCATGCTTATTTTTATTTTGGATTACTCAAGCATAACAAAAAGTATAGAGGATATTAAGGAAAGACTGAGTACCCACCACTCAATGTTATCAAATACACACACTTCACCATTCTTTCTTTAGGTATTTTCATTGAAATAATAGGTATCTTTGAAGCATCCCACATCAGATTATTGTACAAATTGATTCTTTTCTTTTCCTGAGGAAACCACTACATTAACTTGATGTGCATTATACCCTATACTTTTTCTTATATCTGGTATTTTTCCACAAGAAAATGCACTGATTTTTTTAAAACTTTATTTTTTATGGTGACATTTGTTAACAGAATCCAATATGTTTCAGCTGCACACTTTAACAGTAAGGCAGATATATATACACACACACACAGTGTTCACCTCACATAGTTATGTTGCTTTCTGTCACCACATATTTGACCCCCTTTATCCCATCTATCCCTCTCCCTCCACCCCTACCCTCTGATAACCACTAGTTCATTGTCCATGTCCATAGAGCTTGTGTGTACTGTTCATTTGTTGCTTTTAGTTTTATATCCCACATATAAGTGATATCATGTGATTTTCAAATTTTCTGTCTGGCTTATTCTGCTTAGCATAATTATCTCAAGGTCCATCCATGTTGTCGCAAATGGCAGTATTTCATCTCTTCTTATGGCTGACCAATATTCCATTGTATATATGTACTACAGCTTCTTTATCCAATCATCTATTATAAGACACTTCAATTGCTTCCATGTCCCAGCCACTGAGAATAATGCTGCAGTGAACATCGGTGTGCAAATATCTTTTCAGATATGGGTTTTCAAGTCAAAGTCAGCTTTTGAAAATGTCCCCAATGACATTCATAATCAAATCCCAGTCATGGACACCAATCTTAATTCTATTCCTATTTCATAGACCACTACTTCTCAATCCATTTACTACTTCTTCCCTTGACACCAACTGCTAAAGTTAGAAGTTCCCTGGGGCTTGCCAACCCTCAGATGAAATCATCTAATCTAATGGTTTTAAGTACCATCTATATATTGATGACTCTCAAATATAAAGGCTCAGCCTGATAAGGAGGTGGTTTCTCTCAAGTACCAAGTCTAAACAGGCAGTCCAATGGCTTGTGCAAAGACACCAATGCAGGGAATTGTCCCTGTGTGTTTTCTTTTTCAACCAAACTGTATTTGTCTGTAGTTTTTGTCCCTATAGCATAAAATTTATCATCTGGACTCCAGAAATGTATCTGATTTCCAGGAAAGGTGAGGTGCATGAATGGCAATAAAGAGAAATAGCTATATGAGACTGTCCCCTTTTTAACAGCTTCCCCAAAATCTACACCAATGACCTCTGCCTACTTCTCATTAGCCAGGACTGTGAAACAGTCTCCCATAAATCCAAAGAAACCTAAGAAGGGAAATGCTTTTTAATTATGTGCCTGGAAATAATCTGAATTCTTTTTAAAATGTACCAAAGGACAAGGAGTATTAAAGAAACTACATACTACTTGCCATACAAGGCCAGAGACAATTTTCCTATAAACAAAAAGAATACATATCATAAATTGCCTATTTTATAACCTACTTGCAAATACATTAGAAAGCAGTACCCAAAGTTATAAAATGCCCCTACATCACCAATTATATGACCAAATACCTCATAGTTCAATGAAAATATTATACTGTAAATAAGGAAGTCATTAAAGCTACACCATAATGAAAATACCATTATATGAAACAAGTAAAATAGAGCAGACATTCTACTTAAAGTGTCTTTAAAGTTATTCAACTTTATAATACAAAACCACCACTGAGAATTAAGGGACTGGGTATTTTTCTTGAGAATAAGACAGACAAAAAAGGCAATCTCATTTGGATATTAAGACCTCAAAACTAAGTAAAGGCTTCATTACATACAGATGGTTTTTCCCCAGTCTGAGTTATCATATGTTATTAAAGCATGTTAAATAGTCTAAGGCTGCATGTAATTCTTCACGTGGCTTTTACAGTAATTTTAGACATGTAAAACATTTGAATCAAAATTTTTAAAAAAATTTTAAAGTCTTTCTCATATAATCAGAAAATTTTTCTCTCAAATGTTTTTTCTTACACATTCTGTAACGTATGAACAATTATGGCTCTTCCATATGCTTATATGAATAGGAATTCTGCCCTGAGTAAGTTCTCACATATTACATAAGAATGAAAACTGACTAAAATGTTTTAATATTCTTTACCTTCATAAGGTCTTTGTCCAGATGAGTTCAGATGTGAATACTAAGGTCTGAAGGATATTTACAGGTTTTTTCACATGCCTTAGTTCTTAAATGTTTAGCAAGTGCTGAAGACTGTGAAGGCTTTCCCACATTCTTTACATTCATAAGCTTTTTCTCCAGTATGAGTCCTTAAATGTGTAATAAGGCCCGATGACTGAGTGAAAGCTTTCCCACACTGCTTACATTCATATGGTTTCTCTCCAGTGTGTGTCCTTACATGTTGATTAAGCACTGAAGAATTGTTAAAGGCTTTCCCACATTCCTTATATACATAGGGTTTCTCTCCAGTGTGCGTCCGGCATGTGTAAGACAAGTCCTGAAACGAGAGAAACTTTTCCCACATTCCTTACATTCATATGGTTTTTCTCCAGCATGAATTTGTATGTGTAAAATAAGTCCCATGGACTGAGTGAAGGCTTTCCCACATTCTTTACATTCATATGGTTTATCTCCAGGGTGGTGTCTCACATGTACCTTAAGTGATGACTGATTAACAAAGGTTCTTTGACAATCTTAACATTCACACAATTTCCCTCGTGTCTGAGTTTTCTTGTGCCCAGTAGGATTTGAAAGCTAACTAAAGGCTTTTTCATGTTGAACACACTCCGAAGTTTTCTCCCCAACATGGATTTCTTTGAAAGTATGAATGAAGGTTTTTTTCAAGGCTTTTCCACTCTGATTACTCTTAGAAATTTTCTGTCTAATGTGAGTTTTAAGAAATAAGTGTTCACTACATACTTTTCCACAGAGGTTAGAGCCATATTGTTTCACTCTAGCGTTACCTCTCTCCTGTTAAGATATAAATTATAATTAAAGACTTTTTCACATTCATTATAACAAAATGTCTCCCCCATCACAACTTTTATGTATTGGAAACATTATCATTATTGAATTTTTCCTATTAAGTTGAATAAGCCAACTATGAAGGACAGGACCCTACATTATATTCTCTACTTTCAGAAAGCTTCAAAGAGAGTTTTTCTGATAATTATTCAGAATAAATTTCATTTCAAAAACTGGATACCAGAGTTACATAGATGTGGATGTTAATTTGTGAGGTCTCTAAGGAGAAACAGATTTGAAGTAAATTTAGAGTGCTTCTCAACTTATTGATGTTCAGAGAATCTCTTCATAGGCTCTGCTTTCTTTGAGTAAATGGCATTTATCTCATATAATTTTCATGGATTTTGTGTTTCTGGTCTTGATGTGGAGGTAAAAAATTACTTCTTGGAGACCTCACCAACTGTATTCTATTTGATGTTTTTTCCAAAGAAATATTTTGAAGAGGTGTGGAAACTTTGGTTTTGAGTTGCAAATCCAATTCTGGAAAAAAAGTGGAAAAATTCAAGTTTGGAAAACAATTGAGATAAAGTTGTTTATAAAACCATATGACAAAGAGAATGATATCATGAAACATGGTACATAGGGAACTGTAGGGCTCCTTCCCACCAGAAACAACTAACAAGCTTACAAAAACTATCAGAACCAACTCTTGTAGAATTTGGAATCTAGTCAAAAGGTACAACAGCCAAAGGACGCTAAAGAAAAAAGCAGCTATATTTCACCAAGAGAGTGTTGTGGCATTTTAACTTCCCACCTATCATCCACACTCTCTAGATAAGCTGCAGCCATGCAGATGGCAGGATGCACTCCTTGAGCAAGTTGCTAGTGCCAAAAGGAGGAATATGGACCTTATTCCCAAAGAACCACCATTGTGTGTTCTGATCTGTCTGGCAGCTTCCTCAAGTATTGGTGCAAGGGGTTCCTTTTATTTCACCCAAATCAGAGAGTTTCCAAGAGTAAGGAGCATTCCAAGCAGTTTCCACTAAAAGTGTTTACAGGTGAAGTATTGGTCACAACAGTATGAGGAAAGGGAAAATGGCTGGGACTAACAGTACACAAACTGAAAAGCCTTGGAAAGAACAAGTTGGGAATGATAAATGAATACATAAGGGCTTTTAGAAACTTGAGCATTTACAAGAAAATCAAGGAGTCCACAAGTAGGCCCAGGGCTGAACGCTTGCCTGCTCAGAAAGGCCAGAGAGAACTGAACACTTTCACCTCTGTATGACCTTCAAAATTCACTCAAGCAGGAAAGGAAGGCTAAGCAGAAAACAGCCTAGCTAAGCAATGAAGGAGTGGTCCAACCTATAGCCAATTGACAAAAACTAAAAGACTTTTTAGGTTTTTTTGGTTCTTTTTTACCTCAAGCATTTAAAGAATTCTGTCATTCTAAGGTGACTACTAAGTTAACAGAACACAGATTTCAGGGGCTGCACTAAAAAGAACATACAATATACAAAAATAATTGATAAAAGTTACTAAACAAACCAGTAATCCACAACAAGCATCAACAGCAAACCCCGGGGAGATGGGAGAATCAGATTTTCAAACTGTCATTTTATAATATCTAAAATTACATTTTCAAGTAAAAAATATGACATATGCAAAGGAATAAGAAAAAAATTAATAGAAATTGTCCCTGAAAGCAAAGACACTGGACCTACTAAAGACTTTAAACCAATTTGTTTAAACATATGCTCAAAGAGCTAATGAAAATCACGGACAGAGAACTAAAGGAAACCAAAAGAATGATGTCTCACCAAACAGAAATCATCAATAAATAGAAATTACAAAAAAATAAATAAATACAATTCTAGAGCTGAAAAGTCACAATATGGAAAATGTGTGGTACAGGCCAAAGAACAGACATATACATGAATGGAACAAAACAGAATTCAGAAATAAACCCATACATCTAGGGTCAATTGATTCTCAACAAGCATGCCAAAACCATTCAATGTGTCTCTTCAACACGTAGTGTTGGGATAACTGAATATCTTTATGCAAAAGGATCAAATTAGACCCCACTTCACACTGTATATACAAATTAACTCAAAATGGATCAAAAAACCTAGTGTCAATGCTAAAACTATAAAACTCTTAGAAGAAAATGGGGTAAATCTTCATGACCTTAGATTTGACAATATCCAATCCTTCTATCTGTCCTAAAGTAAGAACTTGGACCTCATCAAATTTAAAAATGTTTGTACCTCAGAAAACACTATAAAAAAATGCCAGAGGATAACCTGAAAAAAATGGGAAAAATAATTGCAAATCACATATCCCATAAGAAGAGTCCACTATTAAAGTACAAAAAGAACTTCTCCACTTCAACAAAAAGACAAACATTCCAATGTAAAAAATGGGCAAAGGACTTATATCCACATTTCTCCAAAAAAAAGATATAGAAATGTCCAAAAACACAAGAAAAGATGCTCAATATTGTTTGTTTTAAGGAAATTCAAATCAAAACCACGATGAGATACCACTTCATACCTGCCAGAAAGGTTAGAATTAAAATAAAAAATAAAATAAGAAGTGTTGGTAAGGCTGTAATGTAACTGGAACTCCTCTAAATTGCTGGTGGGAATGTAAAATGGTACAGCCTCCATCTAAATAGTTTAGCTATCTGTAACAAGTTTAATATAAAATGCCCATGTGACCCAGTAACTCTATTTCTAGTTATATACTCCAAAGAGTTGAAAACGAGTATTCAAATATTTGTACACAAATGTTCATAGCAGCACTATTCACAATTGCCAAAGGTGAAAAGAAAGTCCATCAAACAATAATTGGATAAACAAAATGTGATATAGTCATGAAATTAAGTATTATTCAGTCATAAAAAAGAATGAAGTACTGACACATGCTACAACATGGATAACCTTGCAAACATTATGCTAAGTAAAAAAAAGCCAGACAAGGAAACTCACATTTTGTATAATTCCATTTATAAGGTACATACAGAACAAGTAAATCCATAGAGACAGAAAGCAGATATGTGGTTGCAGGGACTGGAGGCAGGGACAAATGGGGACAGACTACCTAAGGGTACATGGTTTCTTTGTGAGGTGATGAAAATACTTTGAACTAAAAAGAGCTAATGGTTCCCTAACACTGTGAATGTACTCAATTCAACAAATTATACTCATTAAAATAGTTTATTTATGTGTATTTTACCTAAAAAAAAAAAGCATGTGGCACATGTTTACGTCAAAATATGAATGAAACATAATAAAAATGGTGAAACAAAAAGAAAGATGGACCACAAAGAGTTTGGCTGTGTTAGGAGTTTGACAATGATAAGGGCATGGTGTCAAAATCATAGGCAATTTACAAAGCTTAAGGAGAAACTAAGGTTAACAGTAAACAAAAAAGATGATAGAATTAAGAAAACAAAATAGGAAGGTATTGAGAAAAGAGCTACCTCCAAGTAATGAAATTTTCAAATAAGCCAGCCAGATCTTTCTGAAAACAAAAAAAGTTGAGATCAATGGAAATTAGAAGTAAAAGGGAAGTTGAAAGTTTCTGAGGAAATTCAGAAACCAAATGGCCTCAGCCTTCTAAGAAAAAAAGAGTAAACCTTTACAAGTTTGCAAAGTGACATTTCCAAAGGTACTGTGCCTTTTCCAGGCTAGCACAGCTCTTCACAAAACCATATCTGCTTGCCAAGTCACCCTGCCAAACTCCTCCAGTTGCTGTCCTCAGCTCTCCTGCTCTTTCCAATCCAGAGATGACACTGGGTTTGCATGATTCATACTCTGCTTAAGGGAGAAATACATAAAGAGGACTTTGCAAGACATAATAAAACATATCCTTGAATCAGGAACCAACCCCTTAGCCTTTAGGGTTTCTCAAGACAATAAAGTCTCACAGCAAAATAATCATGTAAAATTTTGAACAAATGCAATAAAACTATTTTAAAGGTATCAAAAATCCAAGCAACATTCTTTCTGTTTATCCTCAAATGCCTGGCAATCTCTAAGACCTGAACACCATGTTCAACTTCATACATATTTAATGTCCTCTGGTTTTATAGTCCATAAAAGAAATAAAGTCATTTATTTACATAAAACTTTATTTTCATGGAAAGTCCACTAGACAGTAAGGTCTCTGAGGCCAGGGACTACGCCTGTCTTGTTTACCACAGTATTCTCATTTGACAGCACAGGTACTTAAGAAACTTTCATTTCATAAGGAGCTCAGTAAAGAAACAATGCCAGCTTTACCTAATGTAATGAGATTCTTATAGTTCTCCAACATCACATCTCTGTAGAGATCTCTCTGCGTTTGATTCAACAAAGTCCACTCCTCCTGGGTGAAGTTCATAGCAATGTCCTTGAAGGTCACTAAATGCTAAACCATCAAACACATGCTGGCTTCAGCTAAGTACCATCTTCACTGATGTTCTCAGAAAGATGCATGGGGAGTTAAGGAAGGTAGACCAGAAGCCTCCAGTACTCCTGGGCCCAAACCTCTTCTCCTCTCTTGCTTTAGATGCTGCCTGGTGATCACACCCAGTCGAATGTATATACCAGCATCAGTGACATAGGATCGAACTTATTTTACCGTAACTTTACTGTGGGCTTTTATTGCTTTATTCCTCCTCTACTTATAGGCTGAATTTAGCACTAAACACAGTGCAGCACTTTGTAAAATCTAATAACGAAAGAATTATTTCCACAGTGACACAGCAATTCCCTAAGATTAGATACCTTCGTTTCCTTCCATAAGATCTGTCATAATACTGAGTAAAACAGTAAGCCAATACGTGTGATTGAGGATCAAAAAGAACTAGTGAATACTGAGATAAAAATCATTTCCAGTGTATTCCCTGTATACAGCTCTATACGGAGATAGCACAGGTCCTGGAGAAAGTCACCAAGACTCATTCTCTAAGCAGGGTCATAACTGCTCTAAGAAGCTTGGGGACATGGCTACTTGACAGAAATAAGCATGACATTTTTGAAGAAAGGTCAACTTTCTACTCACCTGAGAAAAATCCATCAGTAACTTAGTCACCATCCTCAATTTTCCTCTCATGAAAATAGAAAGGATCCCAAGAAAGATGACTTCCAAGAGAACAGCAGGAACCTCGATGCCAATTAAATTCCAACAATCACATGCCTATAAGCTGTTCCACACCATGTACATAACAAACCACAAACATACTACTTCCATTATATGACAAAGTGCCTGAGTTTCCTAGAGCAAGAAAATGATTTTCAGCATTTTGTTACCTATGAGGAACAAGTTAAAATTTCCATCTTAGAGCTACACAAATTAAAGTACAGAGAGGCAGAGCTGTTTACTGACATGGTAAGATTCATAAATATTTATTCCCCAAAAAAACACTCACATACTTTCTTGTACCCCAAATCCTAGGAACCAGACTTCTACACACTCTGACCATTTCAGTCATGTTTACATGGCCCACTCCATGATCACTCAGCCCCTGAGCACTGGATCTGACATTTATTGAAGGATCTGTATACAGTAGACAATTTGAGAAGCATTGAAAAGGACTCACCACACATGAGTCAGATTAATGGCTGGCATAATGTGAATGTGACAGGGATATTTCCTGGAACGTTCCACTTCTTGCTCAGCAGATCATTCCAGAGAAGCTTTTGAATTTAAATTAAGAGGCTGATCTAGATTTCTCTTCATATACTAGAGTGTCTGGGTAACTGGTTCACAACATCAATCATTAAGCAACAGACGTTTTTCCTCAATTGTCAAACTTCACTCTTTAACCATCCCTCTGCAGATGACACATGTGACAGCAAAGAGGACCAGACCACAGGTAGAGAGATGCAATAACTTGGATGAACCTCATAAACATAATAGTGAATGAGAGAAACGAGACACAAAGGAATGCATGTTGTCTCATGTTTGATGGTTTAGCAAGACTTGTCTAATACATGAGTTGCAGTCAAGACGGCATAGTAGGTAAATGCTGAGCTTGCCTGCTCCCATGACTGCATTAAAATTGCAACTAAATTATGAAACAGTCGACCTGGAGAACAATCTAAAGACTAGCTGAACAGAATGCCTATAAATGGGGATATAAAAAGGAGGCTATGTGGAGAATAAAAAAAAAAAATGAAACTGTCTAATATGCAAATATTAATAACAACTGCCATTTACTGAGCACCTGTTAAACAGTTTTACATATATAAGCTCCTTTAGTTGTTCTAACAACCCTCCAAATTGAGTATTATTAATACTGTCATTTAATAACTGAGAAAACTAAGGTTCACACAGGATTTGTTATTGATCCAAAATCACCAGTTAGGAAGCGTGAGTCAAGAGTACACAAAGGTTAGTGTGTCAAGATCCTGATCTCCTGTGATTGTCAATATTCCTGACGTAACCAGAATTCAGTCTAGACTATCTGCTAGGCATAATGGAGAGAAGAAGTACAAAAGGTTTTATGAAATCAGAATTCTCCCTGAGTACCACCTGATGAAGCTGGGTTGGACTTGGAACCTTTGACTCCCTCAGTCTCTTATTTCTTCATTCACTCAGCAAATATTTAATAAGGGCGTTCCTTATGCCAGGCCAGACAGTAGGCCCAGGCCAGACAGTAGGCCCTGTCTACTGTCTACCCAGACAGTAGACAGTTCCTGGGGATCTCACAGTTCATTTGGGCAATGTGCATAATAAATAAATAATTGATATCAGTTAGTGATGAGGAATATAGTTACAGAAAGAATAAATCCCATATAAAGTATAAGGAGTACCACACATATGCAAATACACCCCTTGATACAGAGACAAGACTGGTTAGGGGTAAAATAAAGATAGAATAAGAAAATAACCACCTCAGAGGACCATAGTAATTGATATCTCACTTACTTAAAAATTTAGTGTTCCAATTTTGACCCAAAAACATCCAAACCTGAATATCAGGATTTTAGGAAAAACTCAAAATACCATTCTAATGTTAGCCACAACAAGGGGGTCTGAATCATGCCATTGTTTTTCTTTTATGTTGAAATTGAAGTCTTCCAATATTACCTCAGTTAGTTAACAAACACTATTATATATATGTGTGTGTGTGTGTGTGTGTGTGTGTGTGTGTGTGTGTGTATATATATATATATGTAATTTTCATATTACTGATCAGTTCTTTTTTTCATTAAATATTGATTTTATTTTCATTCATCCTCTCAGTACACTTTATCCTACTTCTGTATTTCTCTCTCAACCTTACGAGGTAGTACATTTAGTTCCATTTCTTGAACTTCTTTTGTTGAATTACAACATTATACAATGAGGAAAGTTATCATGAATAAAAAATCTCAGTGTACTATCAAGAAATAATCATGCTCAGTAAGCACCACTCAGGTCAAGAAATAGAACGTATCCATATTCAGCATCTCAGACATATTCCTTGTTTCTTTTCCAAATCACTAACTCCATGCCTCCCAATCACAACCACTATTCTGACACTTAACACTCTATGCTATTTTACCTATTTTTGAATTTTAAAGAAACAGTATGAGACAGCATGCATTCCTTTGTATCTGGTTTCTCTCATTCACTATTATGTTTATGAGGTTCATCCAAGTTATTGCATCTCTCTACCTGTGGTCTGGTCCTCTTTGCTGAAGAGTATGCCACAGAAAATATATGCCACAATTCATCCATTCTCTCTTGATCCACTTTGGGTTATTTCCACTTTAGAGATATTCCAAATAATGATGCTATAAAGTCTTTATGTTTAATTGGTGTCTACGTGCACGCCTTACTGGTGTGTTAACTAACAGATCATATTTACTGGATACTCTTTAAAAATGTGTTGCCGCTAGCAGCTTATGCACATCTTAAGCAACACTTGGCACTACCACTCTTTTTAATTTTACTCTTAACAATTCGGTGTGTACAGTACTATCACACTGTGATTTTAACTCATATTTCCCTGGTTGCCGATATCAAGCACCTGTTCACATATTTGCTGTCCATTTTTCTACTGAGTTTTCATTTTGGCTATTATTCTGTAGGAGTTATTACATAACTGTTTGTTGTTACATGTGAGGCACTTAACCAAGTAATTAAAGGACAAATATCATTTCTGCAATTTATTTCAATCTCCTTACTCTCAAAGACTTTATATACTCAGATGGAGGTGTAGAAATACAGTAGATATGCAAAATATTAACAAATGGTCAATGGACAAGGTAACACCCAAATAATTCATCAAACTTCAATAACGGGGACCCAACAGCCAGAGCAGTTCTAGCGAGTGCTCACCGGAACGCACAGCAGTCGCCAGGTAGGTGAGAAGAGGCACCGTTTTGGGAAACGCTAGGGCCGTTTCCCAGAACAGCATAAATGCTTTTCTTTCTGGAAAAAAGACACAAGATTGCTTTGGCAGCTTCTGAGAGGCGCACAGCGGACGAAGAAAAGGCCCTGCCTCCACCAGAGACTGAGCCACCGTCCGGGCTCGCGCAGCAGGAGCCGACATAAGCGCTTGGGGGAACATCCGCGGCTACGAGAAGCCTCGGGAGGCTAGATTAGCTGACGCCAACAGAGGAGAGAATCTATCTCACATACAGAGACCAGCGCAAAATGAGACGTAAACCGATCAGCACTTCCGTTTCCGGTTTCCGCACCGCGAACCGCGTGAGCGGCAGAGCTTCAAGAGCTGAGGATCAGGAAGATGTAAGGCGGGGGTAAGGGTCGCTTCTAGACGCGAAGGGATGCGGTAAGACCTGAGTGGAGCCTAGACTCTCCATATCCACCAGTCCTGAAGGGCAGTGCCCGGCCGGAAGACCGAGCAGAGAGCAGAGGACGGAGTTAGAAGTGGGACAGACGCGGAGTGCTTGGTTTGCGTCGTGGGCTGTCCCAGGAGGGCGTAGTTCCGGGAGGCGTCCTATCTAAAGATTAGCGTACCGGCAGGAAGAAGCTCATTAAATGCTTTTCTACAGACCTTTCTCCTTCCTTCTCCAACACTGTGCAACAGTGTGCACATATTTACAAAGATAAGCCTAGTAGTCCATAAAATGTTCTATCCCCCTAATTTATTGTTCTTTCTTTAAACGTTTAGTTTTGTTTGAGATCTACTTCTCATAGCATACAATTAAGCCATTTAAAGTGTACCCATTTAGTGGCTTTTAGCATATTCACAGAATTGTGCACCCATCACCACAATCAATTTTAGCACATTTTTATTATCACAAAAAGAAACCCAGTACCTCCTTAGCCATAATCACCCATTTTAAACCCCCACCCCCATCCCGCCTAAAGTGACTACCAATCTACTTTCTGTCTCTATAAATTTGCCTAGTCCCCACATTTCAGATAAATAGAATCTAACAATATGTAGTCTTTGCATCTGGCTTCTTTCTCTTAACATACTTTAAAGGCTCATCTGTGTTATAGCATGTATCGCTTCTTCATCTCTATTACGGAATAACAGCCTGTTACATGGATATATCACCATTTATCCATTCATCCATTGATGGACATTGGGTCGTTTCCACTTTTTCATCTACTATAAATAATATGGGATGCCTTTTAAGTAATGATCAGAGAAAAATTCACATTACTAAACATTTATAAATAAAGATAAGAATAATTAAAAATAAATTCCAAGCTCAAACAAAAAACTTGAAATAGAATATCAATGCAAACCAAGATATAAAAAGTTATATAAGGCTTTACACTACAAAAAAAAGTATCAAACCCAGATTGGTTTTGCTTTGAGGGTTTTTTTGGAGGGGGGAGGGGTTGTTTTGATAATAGCCTTGTTGAGCTATAATTAACACACCTTGCAGTGCACCTATTTAAAGTGTACATTCAGTGGTTCTTATCTTTACAGTTGTGAAATCACCACCACAATCAATTTTAGAAAAATTTCATTTTCTAAGCCCTAAGCAGCCACTAAGCTATCTATTGCCTCTATGGATTTGTCTATTCTAATTATTTCATGTAAGTTAAAGAAAAAAAATACTGTGTGGCCTTCTGTGACTGGTTCTCTCATATAGCATAAAGTTTTCAAGGTTCATTTATTTTGTAGTGTGAATCAGTGTTTTATTCCTTTTCATCAATAGATAACATTCCTATCATTTGATGGTCATTTGTGTTGTTTCCACTTTTTGGCCATTTTAAATAATGCTATGAAATATTCATGTACAAGTTATTGTATGGACGTTTTCATTTTTCTTGGGTAGATATCTAGGAGAGGAATTGCTGGGTCATATTGGAATACTATGTTTCACCTTCAGAGGCACTGCCAGACTATTTCCTAAAGTGGTTGCACCATTTTACAATCTCACCTGCAGTGTATGAAGGTTCCAATTTCTCCCCATCCTTGCCAACACTTAGTATTTTTTTAAAGCATTATTATAGCATACTTTATAAAGCATTATTATTACAACGCTCTAGTTGGCATGAAGCAGTATTTCATTGTAGTTTTGTTTTTAATTTCCATGAAAACTAATGATATTGAGCAGTTTTTCATGTGTTTATTGGTCATTTGTGTATCTTACTTGGAGAAATACCTACTCAGATCCTTTGACTGTGTTTTAATTGTGTTATATATAATTTTATTATTGAACTCTAAAAATTCTTTATACATTCTATATTCCATTCCTTTATCAGATACAGAATTTCCAAATATATTCTCCCATTCAAAAGGTTGTCTTTTTACTTCTTTACAGTGTTCTCTGAAGCACAAAAAAAATTAATTTGGGTGAAGTTAAACTTGTCTGTTTTTTCTTTGGTTTCTTATGCTTTTTGGTGTCATATTTAAGAAACCATTGCCAAATCCAAGCCCGCTAAAGATTTACCATTATGTTTTCTCCTAAGAGTTTTATACTTTAAGCTCTTACATTTAGTTCTTAGATCCATTTTGAGTTAACTTTTGCATAAGGTGTGAGGTAGGTATCCAAAATCATTTTTTTTTCATGTGGATATCCAGTTGTCCCAGCACCATTTGTTGAAAAAATTATTTGTTCCCCACATTGAATGTTTTTGGCACACTTGTCCAGCATCAGTGCACTATAAATGTCATCACAGAAGTTTTAGATGAAGGAATTATACCAAAACTTCAAAGTTCAGATATTTCCAGTACTCCGTAAATTATTTAAGAGCAATGAGAATGAAAAAATTTTCTAATTCTATTATGAAACAAGTATAACGTTCACATAAAACCTGGTAGGAAAAAAAATGGAAAATTACAGAGCTATGTTACTTATGAATATTGATTCAAATGAGCTATGTTAAAATTTAGCAAATACTACAAAAACACATTAAGAAAATAACCTTGCCAAGTGGAATTTACTCTAGGAATGCAAGTTTGATTCCATTATTAGTAAATCTATTAAATAATACACCATATACATACACTGTCTAAGAAGACAAATCATGATTATATTCATAGGTGCTGACGAAATTCAACACCTATTTTTTTGGTGATGGGGGAGGGGTTGGAGATGATGAGTTTTAATGACATAGCCAAAACCCACAATTACATGTGGCTCTTCAGACAACTTGATCTTTGGGACTGGACTTTGTACAGAGTCAAGCAACACATAGAAGCACACAAGCAACACAGGCAACACTCCTGCTTCTAGCATGGGGGCAAGTTATCTATGTCTCATGATCGAAGTACCTTTTTACTCTTCTTAAATAGAAACCTTAATTTGCTCTGACCTCCAAAAGGGTTCTAAATTCCAAGCCTGCGTTTCTTTTTAAGGGATGTTCCCGTCACATGGGGCCAGTTTAAACAGAGGCCACCTTACCAGAGCAGGCTTTGAGTCCATCGGTAGTCTCTACTCCATGATATATACAACTAGGTTCATGCAGGCAGGGAAGACACATGACCAAGAACTGCTTTGGTGATGCTGGTTTGGGTGATGCTTCTTCACTAGATTTTGGTGACTGCTTCATGGATGGAACTGGCCACATAATCTAGATTTTTGGTGGTTAAGCCACACATGTCAATCAGACTACTTGGCAGCAGATAGATGTGCTTTTCTCTGATCAGATAGATATTCAACCAGTTTAGGGTTCAACCCAGTGATACTGAACATTTCAATTTGCTTAGTGATGTGGTTCCAGGTTCCAGGCATTTTAAGGGCTTCTATTCATGCCCTGAATTCAGATCTCATGGTCAGAATCCGGTTAACCATTGTCTTCACATCACTTTTCTATTCCTTAAAGAGCTCAGGGTTAGAGAGCACACTGACCACCATTCATGTTCCCTGAGCAGGGGGATTGGGCCAAGTAATTCACACAATCTTCTCCATCTGGGAAAGGATGCACAGAATGCTATCAGGTTCTTTTGCAACCATGGTCAGATTCCCCACTCGCTCATTGCAGACCCCGTAGTTCTTGGAGAAGGATTGGACACAGTAGAGCTTGAATCCTTCAGACACAAAATAGCAAATGACCCAGGCTTCTTTCTCTAGGTCTCCAGATGCAAAGCCCTGATAGGCTGAATTAAAGAAGGGGAACAGAAACCGGCACTTCATGATGGAGACAATCTCCCTCCACTGCTCTGGAGTTGCATCAGTCCCAGTTATGTACACAGGCATGGAAGACAAGGTGGAAAACTCAGGAGCATTTTCCAGATCACTAAGGAAACCCTGGAGGTTGTCTTCTCTTTGCTGCATCCCGATAGTGATAGGACCAAATGTCTTTAAATCCAGAGGCAGAAAGTACACCACTATGATTCTTCCAGGTTGGTGAGGATACATAGACAGGTGTGTCCTTGTTGTTTGTTCCATTGTACCACTGTGCTAGGAACTCGGCTCCGATTCAAAGTGCACCTGTTCTCCCCAAAGACTACATACCTCCTACCCGCTTCTCCCAAAGAACTGGTTTGTCATCCCCAAGGGCAAGGCAAGAAGCATGGGTCCATAACTCTGCTAGGCCCAGGATCGGCAGATACTTGTGGTTAAAGCTACTGTCCATAGCAATCTTCTGCTACACCTTCCTTACTACCGGCAAAACCCAGGGCTGGCAGTCATCCGTACAATAAGCTCCCACTCCTATAGGTTGACCTTGCAGGGGACCGGATCCTCCCAGAAGCCGGCAGTGAGCTTAAAGGCAAGAACAGGCCTGTAGAACCTCGGTAAAAACAGAGACACCAAAGCGAGAGAGCTCGACTGAGCCGAGAACTTCCACCATGGGCTTTAAGCTGTTGGGTCTGATCTCTCAACACCTATTACTAATATAAGCACTTGAGAAAATGGAAATTGGTGACTACTTTAAGATGATTGCCTATATCTACAGCTGTTTGTGTGTATACATGTATGTGTATCTGTGTGTGTTCTGGTGTCATTAGCTAATGTAATTATGTAAGAGAAATTAATTAGAACCATAAGAATTACAAAAAAGAAAGTAAAACTCTGAAGATAACTGGATTTTACACATGGAAAGCCTTAAAGAATCAATGATAGAATTAATGTAAACAATAAAAGAATTTAAGTTAATAGGATATGAAATTGCCATCTAGAAACCAATAGTTTCATCTACCAAACAAATAACCATTAAGGTGATATAGTGATAGAGAAAACCTCATTTATAATAGCTAGAAAAATATACGTTGTATTAAAATTACCAAGAAATATATAAAACCTACATGAGGAACTTTAAAACACTCTTGAAAGACACAAAATAGAATTGAACAAAAGGAAAAACCTTCCATGATAAAGATATCAATCCTCAAATTAACTAAAAATATAATTCTAATAAAAATGCTAATGAGTTTTTAAATGAAGTTAAGCAAATTGATACTAGCATTTCCATGGGAGAACATACAATGTTCTTAAGAACATCTTATGATACCTTACCATCTGATGATGCCTGAAAATACTGAAAAACAAGTGATAAGACACTAAAATATGCTATAAAGCCACTATAATTAAAACTGTGGCATTAGAATATGAACAGGAAACAGACAAATGGAATAAAATGAAATGTCTAAAAATAGAACCAAGAATATAGGAAATTTACTTCATAAAGGTGGTATTTCAGATCACTGGGGCAAAAATGAGAGGTGTCAATAGAAGAGTATCAACTTCTTCACCTTTAATGAAAGGGGCTAAGACAACTAACTGCTCAGCCATCTGGGAAAAGATAAAAGTACATAAATTCCTCATGCCACTAACAAAAATAAACCCCAAATTGATTATCTAAATATGAGAAGTGGGGGTGGTGAGGAGAACCCATACACATATGTAGGGTATTTAAGAGACTACTGAGCATGAGGTGGCAGTAGCATACAAAAGCTTTATTTGGGCAGCACTTCGACAAGCTGGCATGTAGGGGAAAGTCTCTCATAGTATGAGAAAATGCAGAAGCTATGGTATGGAAGCTTCTACTCAGAACAAGAGTAGGCAAACTCTTAAGGAGGAGAAGGCGATCAAGGAGGGACCCATGTGTCTAGGTGATGTTGCTCAGGAGCCTGGTGAGGAGTCTGGACGAGAGAGCTCTGAAGGACAGCAGCTTTAGAGCCCCAGGATTTATCTTATCTATGGCTGGCAGATGTTGGGCATAATTTTATGGAGTATGCAAAGCAGGCAGGCTCTAAATGGCTAAAAATCTCCATGTCTAGGCTATATTTAAAAAGATGAAATGTGTAAAATTTTGAGTTTGGCACTGGTAGGCCACTATGAATAATGCTCCTGTGAACACTGGTTTGCAAATATCTACTGGAATTCCTGCCTTCAGTTCTTTTAGATATATACCCAGGAATGGAATTGCTGGGTTATATGCTAATTTTTTGCTTAATTATTTGAGGAACCTCCATACAGTAGTCACGCCATTTTATATTCCCACCAGCAATGCACAAGAGTTCCAATTTCTTCACATTCTCACCAGCATATGTTATTTTCTGTCTTTTGGATAACAGCCATTCTAATAGACATGAAGTGACATCTCATTGTGGTATTTACTTGCATTTCACTAATAATTAGTGAAGTTGAACATCTTTTCCCGTGCTTATTGGCATCTGTATCTTCTTTAAAGAAATACCTACTGTGTTCAAGTCCTTTGCCCATTTTTGAATTGAGTTATTTCTTGTTTGTGGTGGTAATTTTGGGAGTTCCTTAGAGATGCTGGCTATTAATCCCTTATCAGATATATGACTTGCAAATATTTTTCCCATTCTGTGGGTTATCTTTTCATTCTTGTTAATGTCTTGTGATGCACAAAAGTTTGCAATTTTTTATTAAAATTTTTGGGGTGACAAAAAATTTTCAGTTTTGATGAGATTCAGTTTATTTTGTTGCCTGTGATTCTGATGTTATAGACAGGAAACCACTGCTAAATCCAACATCATGAAGCTTTCCCCTTATGTTTTCTAAGAGTATTATAGTTTTAGCTCTTACATTTAGGTTTTTGATCAATTTTGAGTTAGTTTTTGTGTATGGTATGAAGGAGGGGTCCAATTTCATTCTTTTGCATGTGAAAATCCAGTTGTCTCAGCACTATCTGTTGAATAGATTTTTCTTTCCCCATTGAATGGACTTGGGATCTTCTCAAAAATCCATTTACCATAGGTATATGAGTATATTCTTACCTCTCAACTCAATTGCATTGGTCTGTGTCTATTTTCATGCCAGTATGTTTGACCCATACCTTTAATTCCTGCAAACTGATGCTTTCACAGTGACAAAATGGCCACTAGCTGTTAGTTGTTCCCGAGTAAACCCTGCCTCAACCAGAAACATCTGGAGACTTTAGATAGCCCCAAACCATAATATTTATGTTCAGTGGGGGAACCATTTTCATATCCTAAGCCTGCTTATTCTGCCTTACCCATTCCTATGAAAACCAAAAAACTGCTTGCCCATAGTTCTGGCTCCCTCCCTCTGCCTTATGACCAACCCCAGTGCTTCACCTAAGAAGTGCTGTGTTTTCCCCCAGGGAACTGTGAATATAACAAAAGTGTAAAACTCTTTCTGGTTTCTCTCTTGATCTGCATCTGGCTTCACCATAACTCACCCAAGGTAATATGATTCACAAATTGGGACCATAAGCAGGAGGTTTTGGCCCCAAATGAGAAAGAGATCCACTGGACTGCTCTTGGCTTACTAACTGGATACATTAGATGGTAGAGAAGGTTTGGGAGACACCACTACCACTGACTGCTGGTGCAATTGCACTTTGACCTCTGCTACTGTGTGCTGTTTGTTTGACTTTGGGATCAGAATAATGCTGGCCTCATAATATGAATTTGGAAGTGTTCCTTCCTATTCAATTTTTGACAGTTTGAGAAGTTCTGGTGTTGATTCTTCTTTGAACATCTGGTACAATTCACCTGTGAAGCCATCTAGTCCTCAGTTTTTCTTTGTTGGGAGGTTTTTGATTACTAATTCAATGTACTTATTAATTATTGACCTGTTCAGATTTCTATTCCTGATTCAGCCTTGGTAGGTTGTACGTTTCCAAGAATTTTTCTTCTGGGTTGTCCAATTTCTTGGCCTATAATTGCTCAAATTAATCTCTTCTCATCCTTTGTATTTCTGTGACATCAGCTGTAATCTTTCCTCTTTCATTTAAAATTTTATTTATTTGGGTCCTGTCTCTTTTTCTTGGTAAGTCTAGCTAAAGTATTGTCAATTTTGTTTATCTTTTAAAAACAAACTACTCTTAGTTTCACTGATCTTTTCTATTGCTTTTCTATTCTCTACTTCATTTTTGCCTGAGTTTTCTCTCCTTTCTTCTAACTTTGGGCTTAGTTCGTTCTTCTTTTAGTACCTTGAGGTATAAACTTAGGTTGTTGATTTGAGAGCTTCCATCTTTTCTTAATGTAGGTATTTACTGCTATAAACTTCCCTATTATATCTGCTTTTGCTGTATCCCACAAATTTTGGTACTTTATGTTTCCATTTTGTTTGTTTCAAGATATTTTTCGCATGCAGTAATGCTAGGGTTTGTTATTACCAGTTCTTATACTTCTTGTTGCAGTATCAATTGCCATTTTTGGGGTATATTTGGCAATTCAAATAAGAAAATCCTAAAATGCAAATATCTTTGGCTCAGCAATGCTACTTTTAGGTATGTATCTTGTTTAAAAAAAAATACAAAATAAGTGTAAATGATTTCACTACAAGGATATTCACTTTAATATTGTTAATAATAGCATGAAAGATTGGAACAAGTCCCTAACAAGGCATTAATAAAAACATAGTTTATCCATGCAAACAAATACAATGCAACTACTAAAATGATATCATGAAGAATATTTAAACGTATGGATAGCTGATCGAGTTTAAAAAGCAGATTACAAAACAATCTTATTTTATTACAAAATATGTGCATTGGAAAATAGTTAATAGTGGTTTATGTAGTTGATGGAATTTGGGGTGGTTTCTCTTTTTGCATGTCTTTGTTTTCTACAACAAACATATTGATTACTAAAAAGGTATTTTTTATTTCCTTTTTGATTTCTTCTTTGACCTATTGGTTGTTCAGGAGTCTCTTATTTAATTTCCATATCTGTGACTTTTCCAGCTTTCCTCCTGTTGATTTCTAGTTTCATACCACTGGGGTCAGGAAAGATTTATGGTATAATTTCAATCTTTTTGAATTTGCTAAGACTTGTTTTGTGACCTAACATATGATGTATCCTAGAGAATGTTCCATGTGTGCTTAAGAAGAAAGTGTATTCTGCTGCTGTTGGATTAAATATTTTGTATGTGTCTGTTACGTTTATTTGGTCTAAAGTAGGTCAGGTCCAATATTACCTTGATTTTCTGTATGTATCCATTATTGAAAATGGGATTTGGATTCCCCTTCTATTATTGTTTCACTGTTTATTTCTCCTTTCAAATCCCTATTATTTGCTTAATATATTTAGGTGCTCTGGTGTTGGGTACACATATATTTTAAATTGTTATATTATCTTTATGAATTGACCTGTTTCTCATTATATACCTTCTTTGTTTCTTGTTACAATTATTTGCCTAAAGTCTATTTTCTTTGCTCTAAGTATAGCTACCCTTGCAATTTTTTGGTTCCCATTAGTATGGAATATCTTTTTCCATTCCTTCACTTTGAGCCTGTGTGTACTTAGATCTGAGTCTCTTGTAAGCAGCATACAGTTGGGTCTTGTTTTTTTGTTTATTAGTTTTTTTTAATCCATTCAGTCACTCTGTATCTTTTGATAGGAGAATCTAATCTATTTACATTTAAAGTAATTATGAATAAGTAATTGCTTATTAATTACATCTTGTTAATTGTTTTCTGGCTGTTTTGTAGTTCTTTTGTTTCTTTCTTCCTCTCTTGCTGTCTTGAAAAGACAAATACTCTGAATCTTATAAAACCTGCAAATCCACACTATTCAAGAAGCTAGCCATATGACTCTTTAAATTTAAATTAATTAAAATTAAACAAATTTAAACATTTCTTAGTCACACTAGCCATACTTGAAGTACTGAATAGCCACATGTGGCTCTAATCTACCATATTGAACAGTGTAGACATAGAACATTTCCCTCATCACAAACGATGCTGGTCTAGGCCAGGGTTTCTCAACTTCAACACAATTAACATTTGGGAACAGCCAATTCTTGGTTTGGGGGCCATCTGGTGCATTGTAAAATGCTTAACCATATCCTTGACCTCTGTACACTAAATGTCAGAGGTACCCCAAATTATGATAGCCAAAACTATCTCTAGACATTGCCAAATGTCTCACAAGGGAAAGATCACTCCCCAATTGAGAACCACTATTCTAGACTTAACTTGCAATTTATAGAAAATGCAGATGATAGGAAAACAAAGTAAAATAAAACCATGAGAAAACAATGAGATATCTGTAATGTGGCCATACAGCAAGAAGCTGACATGGATTCTTTAAAAATATCAATGTCATGGACAGAAAAAAGGCAGGGGTACTGTTCTAGATTAAGAATGTACAGAGGCAATAACAACCAATATAATAAGTAATCTTTGGACCCTAGATTAAGTAAATAACCAGCTTCATAAGACCTATGAATATGAACTGTACATTATGGTGGCATAACTGAACTATTTTTAATTTTTCTGGGTGGAATAACAATATTATAGTCAAGTAGAAGAACTCCCTTATTCCTAGGAGATGCATACCAAAGTAATTAGGGGTATAACTGCTATAACTGTTATGATATCTTCCACTTAGTTTCAAATGGTTCAGCGGCGGGTCGGGGACAGGGGTGTCAAATATGTCAAAGGGTTAACAGTTAATGGATCCAGGTCAAGGATGTACAGTCCAGTACATTCTTTCAACTTTACAGCAAGTTTGAGATTTTTCAAAATAGAAAGCTGACAAGAAAGGCTGGGGGAATCCACTAGTCCACCTCAAAAGAAATCCACTTAATGATAAATTCTAACTTCTGGAAGTAACATTCTCCCCAAAAAACCTGCCTCTCTTCCTAGTGACACTAAAACTACAGCGGGATGACATATCACAGATTTAAGCCTTCTCACTAAAGAGAGATAAGGGGCTCCCTGAGTGCACAGTCTGTCTGGGTCTCAACAGAGTGCAGATTTTGTGAGGAAATGCCCTCCGCATCTTCTGGGACCTGAAGTCACACATTTTACTTCTTGTCAAATGCTCATTGTTTGCAAGAAACCGTGGGGCGGGGGATGAAACTGAGACCAGACTTACCTTTGACCCCGTCCCTACCACTTCTTGCCCTCTCTGTCCAAGAGTCACAGGCCTGGGTCAAGACAACCAAGTAGGCAAAACGGCCCTCCCACACAGGCTAAAGTGCAGTGAAACAGCTAGTGCCTTGCTACCACACACTTCTGCTTCCGTTCTCCTGGCAGGAAAAAGTGTGGCCTACTTCCTCCAACTGCAGGCAGAGTTTTCAAGTTTCCTTATGTTAAAACCCAGCTGGATGCGACGGCTGGACCAGGCCAGAGGCGGAGGACTGGCCTGGAAGGCGTGGCTGGGCTTGGAAGTCCACACTCATTTCTTTTTGTCTCTCCACATCTGTCGACAGCCCTATACCATGAATTTCCATATGTATAATGACGAGCCTCACAATCCATGGAACGTTACATCCTTCCCTTCGTTCATGTGCTTTAAACATTTGTTCTTTGCATCTTTGGCTAGAGTCGTTCCTGGATGTTCCACATATGTATGTGTATATGTGTTTGCATTTTATATTGATCATTGATCATTTTCTTAATTGAATAATAGTATTGATTTTTATTTATTGATCATGAATCTAGTAACCTTGACTAATTTATCCTAATAATTTCTTCATCTGAAATTTTTTATGTAAGTGGTCTAAATAGCTGCAAATAATCTATTTTAACATTTTTCTTTTCTTCCAATAATTGTACCTTATTTCATTTTCCTGTCTTACAGTGTTGGTCAGAATTTCCAATTGTGTTGATTAGTGGCACTATTAGGAGACGTCGTGTCTTGTTCCTGATGTTCAAAGCAATGGTTCAAAAGTTTCTCTATTAATCATATTTGTAGTGTATGGGGGAGTCAATGACTTTAACAGATAAAATAAATTTTAATCTCTAGTTTGTGAGGAGCTTTTATGTGAAAATGTGTTGAACTTTGTCACATGTTTTTTATGCTTCTATTGAATTGGCATTTTATCTTTTAACTTTGTGATCTTTAGTCAAATTAATTTTTGTGTAGTCAAATTTGTCTGGTCTTTTCTTTATAGTTTCTAAATGACCTGTTGTGTTTTTAAAACTGTATCCAAACTCTAGGTTACAAAAATATTTTCCTAATTTTCTTCTAAAATATTTAGTTTTAAATCTTTAAAATTCAGTATGTATTTTGGTACGTGATGTGACATGAAGATCCAACGTTTTCTTCCTCCAGCTGGGTGGCTAGTAATATTGTTTTATTGCAATAGTTCTATAAGTTTTAATATCTGCTTATAACAAAGGGATGGCTAAGGTTTTATGAGAGTTTCCTTTTATTTATGCTCAGAGCTACTCTTCAAAGTAGGCACTATTGTCATCCTCATGATACAACTTAAAAAATTTTTTTTTTGATTCAATCTCACATAGTCTAGTACCAGAGTCATCTTGCTTCATCATTAGGCCATAGAACACCATCAAGGCAAGATTCTCTTCATTTTCTTTGTTTTAATAGATACGTAACTGTTCTCTGGCATTTATTCTTCTCGTAAAATTTGAAATCACTTCATTTAGTTATTGTTTTACATTTTTATGTTAATCTTGGGAGAACTGGTTTTTCTTTCTTTACATTAAATCTTTTTACCTAGTAATTTTTTTATTTGTTTAGATCTTGTTTCATTGCTTTTGATAAGATTTCATGTAGATATTATTCCTTTCTTGCTATATTAATTTCTAAATTTTTGAAATATGTTCTCTTTATTGAGAATGGAAGCCCCCCCCCATTTATATTTCTACACGTATGGGGGGATGGCAGCATGTGGGGGGTGTGGATATGTGTGTTGTTTGGTATCTAGTATACTGAGAAAATTAAATGAACACTAATAGTTTTAAAACTGAATCTTTTATTTCTACACATAAATGCTAATTAAATATATAGATAATCTTATTTCTCCTTTTCCACTATTTATACAAATTAGTTCTAGACACCAAAATCTGCAAAGCAGTGTTCAATAAACACGGACTATATGGGCAATCCTGCCTTGGTCTGATTAAATGGAAATTATTTTGGCCCTGTACCATCAATTAAATGAGTTAAGGAATTATTAAATAAAAATCATTTTATTGAAATATTAAATATTTAATGTTTAAGAATATTGTGCTAATGTCAGCTTATTGGTTTTGATCATTGTGGTTTTGTTTGTAGGATATTATAATTAAGGGAAGCTGAGTGTGCCAATTCTGCAATTTCTATTGAGTCTAAAATTACTTCAAAAAATAGGTTTTTGAATTCTAGTATTATATGGAGTAGTGTTCAATCCTTGGCATGTACCTGGAATGCCTGACATCTCCACTACTGCATGTGATGGTCATGTTAATTTTGAGATACCTCAGACTGAGTCATGATTCCCCCAACACTTGCTCCTATTTAGGCTTACTCCATTTCCATAAATGAGAATTCCATTATTGCAGTTGCTCAAGCTGAAGTCCTTGGAGTCATCTTTTTTTTTCTTTTTCTCATAAACCACATGTAATCACCATAAAATCCTGCCCATCCTACCTCCAGAATATATAAAGAATACACAAAATATATTTACAATTTATCCCATATCACCACCTTTAATGTTACCACTGGACTTCAGTGCTTATCTGTTGCAGCAGCTAGCATTACTTTAATATGATTAGATAGATGATAGATAGATAGATAGATAGATAGATAGATAGATAGATAGATAGATGATAGATAGATAGATAGATAGATAATAGATAGGTAGATAGATAGATAGATAATAGATAGATAGATAGATAGATAGATAGATAGATAGATAGATAGATAAACAGGCTCTTGTAGTACTTGTGGTATATCTGTTTCTAAACTAGGTACAAAGAGAGTAATTGCTAGGTTACTGGGTACACTGATTTTTATTCTTGTAAATACACCTAATCATCCTTCAAAATGGTTATACTCACTCCTGTGTAATAAAGTATCAGTTTTCCCTCATATTTGCTTATTACTGAAATTTTAAAATATTTGCCATCCTGATGTGAGGACACTAGTATCTCAGTATTATTTTAATGTATTTTTCCCAATTACTCCTGAGAAATTATGTTGTTGTTGTTTTTTTATATGTCAGGTCTAATTTTGTCAATGTGACATTCTGTTTCTTCTGTTATTTTTAACATATCTAGAAAAACCTGTTTGTATTTTTATTTTTATTTTACTTATGAATTTATTAGCTTATTTATTCATTTTAAGATTGTTTCAGTTGATTCTTAGACATAAATTCTTGCCTTGATCTCTTTACCCATTCTTCTGAAATAAGTTTCTCTCATTTCTGTAAAATTTTAAGGCTCTGCTCAAATCTTTTTTAAGCAGTGTTAAACTTCAATAGTGATTTTAAAACTGAGTTTTTAAAAAATATTATTTACTCATCTGTTTAAAATAACAATAAACCATTACATGTAAACATAAATATTTTTATTTAAAAAATATATTTTCAAAACAAAAAATTTAGTGGCATTATTTTGCATATCTCTTTAATATTTGCTTAATAGATAATGGCTAGATTCTTATACCTCTCCTATAATCAGTCTGTTGTGATATGTTGTTCTTTTCCCAGTGTGCGGTGGGATTTTTATTTTTTAATTAAATTTATTGGAGTAATGTTGGTTAATGACATTATATAAATTTCAAGTGTATAATTCTATAATATATCATCTGTGTATTGCATTGTGTGCTCACCACCCAAAGCCTAATGTCCTTTCATCACCATATATTTGACCCCACTTACTCTCTTCGCCCTCCGCCTACCCAATCCCCTCTGATAACACCATACTTTTCTGTGTCTATGAATTTGTTTGTTTTGTTTGTTCAGTTGTTGCTTTTTGTTTTATATCCCATAGATGAATGAAATCAGATTGTTATTTTTTTCCATCTGACTTATTTTACTTAGCATGATACTCTTAAAATTCATCCATGTTGTCGCAAATGGCAATATTTCATCCTTTTTCATGGATGAGTAGTATTCCATTATATATGTACCACATCTATAAAGAACTCATACGGCTCAACAATAAAAATAATAATAAACAATGCAATTAACGAATGGGCAGAGGACCTGAACACTTTTCCCAAGAAGACGTTCAAATGGCCAACAGATAGATGAAAAGATGCTCAACGTCACTCACTATAAGAGAAATACACATCAAAACCACAATGAGATACCACTTGGCACCTGTTAAGACAAAAAAATAACAAGTATTGGAGAGGATATAGAGAAAAAGGAACACTTGTACACTGCTGGTGGGAATGTAAACTGGCACGGCCACCATGGAAAATAGTATGGAGGTTCCTCAAAAAATTTAGAGCTACCATATGACCCACCAATCCCTCTTCTGGGTATCTACCTGAAATTTTTTAAAACATTTATTCATAAAGATATATGTATACTATGTTCACTACAGCATTAATCAAGAGCTGTGATATTGTTTTGATTGAAGTCTGTGAATAAATTCAGCTTCACATAGATACACAGATGGAAAAGGGAGGCATATTATTACATCTTCAGATAACTGTGGATAGCCGTCTTTGATACTGCACCAAAATTAACAAATGGTCATTTTTTAAAGCTTCATGTGGAATCTGAAACCATATCAATAAACTTTTATACACAAAAATTAATTTCAGGTTGATTGAGAATTTAAATGTGAAACCAAACATCAAACAATGAACAAGACAATGAAGCCAAACATTTATTTATAATCAGAGGTTTGGGAAGGATTTCTTAAATGAGACACAAAAACTCACTAATAAACTTGACTAAACTAAAATTCAGGATCTCAGTCCATCAAGACACCATAAAGAGAGAGGGACATTTACAACCAAAAAAAAAAACTATCAAAGATATCACACTCCTAAATATCATGGGGAAATGACAACAATACAAAGAAAAAGCAGCAAAAACATATATAGGTACTTCCCAAGGAAAAACTCAAAATGGCCAATAAATATAGAAAGATGCTTATTCTCATTAGTAATCAGAAAAATACAAATTAAAACAATGAGATAACATTTAACTTCTCTAAAATATATAAAATTAAAAAAAAAAAAACAGAAAACAGAAAACAAATTTGAACATACAGGTTTTACACCCAGCGAGCTCATTTTTAGAGTTACTCATGAGAGATGTGCATGAATGTTTATGGCACCATTATCCATAATGGAAAAATGCTGAAAAGCATTCTAAGAGGTCCATCCACTAGACACTGGATAAATAAGTTGTGATATAGTCATACAAAAGACCCCATGCAGCAATTAAATAAAGTACAGCTATATGCAACACATAAATCTTTAAAATATATGAACATAAAAAGATAGCATGTAAAAATATATTAACATGCTGTTATGCAGTTTTTTCTTCTTGGTATTTTAGTAACTTCTTATTTTGAAATAGTTTAAGATTCACCAGAAGTTGCAAAAAATTATACAGAGTTCCCATATACTCTTTACCCAGCTTCCCCCAATGATAGGTCTTATATAACCATAGAATATTCTCAAAACCAGGACACTGACATTGCTGCAATACTATTAATTCAGGTACAAACCTTATACAGATTTCACCAGTTGTTATTGCACTCTTTTCGGAGGGCAGGGGAAATAATATAGTTCTGTGACATTTTATCACATGCGTAAACTGAAGTAACCATTCCCACAGTTGGGATACAGAACTGTTCCATCACCACAAAGATATTCCTTTGTGTTAGCCTAACCCCAACCCTTGATAGTATATTGTTATGTGAGGAACTGATAAATTTAAAAATCACAATAGTTATTTCATCTTGAGAATAATCATGAAGGTGCACACATGAAACTTCTGAGATAGAGCCATCTTCGATCTCTTGGCTTGGTTGATGGGTACGAGTTTACTCTTTTTTAACTGTATGTGTACATTTTCATCTATTTTTCCCTAGCTCCAATTTTTTCAAGAAAAAGCAGAAAATGTAGAATATAAATAATAACTATTAAGGTGGTAGACATTAATCCAATATATTAAAATGACAATACAAAACTAGAATGATTTACAAATTAAGACATTTTCAGATTGGATTTTTTTTTTTATCTAGCTAAATCCTATTTACAAAAGACATATCTAATACTTAAGTACACAGAAGGTTAAAATGAGAAGGATGGAGAAATATATAACAAAAGAAAGCTGGTGTGGCTTTATTAACAGTAAACAAAATAGACCTTTTAAAAAAATCTTTCTCCTTACTATCTCCAACTTATCTCCTAGTTTCTCCTGAACCCATTTCAAATAGGCTTTTATGAACAGTTGGTCACAGAATCAACTTTAACAGATGTCATTAATGACTTCCATTGATATTTTGATATTATCAAACCCAGGCAGAAGGGAGAGAGAAGCACCAAGGAGGGCTGGATAGGGGGTCTCAGACAGCTCAGCCTAGACAAGTCTAGGCCAAGCCAGTACAGGTTTTTGAGCCACAGCCATCAGCAGAGGAGGAATGGGCTTTCACTATTACTCCCACTGTGCTTGGTCACTTCTAGGAGTCATTGTAGCACAACCCCGGGAGTGGTTCCAGGAGGGACAGCAACCAGGGCCATCAGCCAACAAATATCCCCAGCTGGATACTGAGGGGTGGGTTCTCATAGCCACCACACTAGCAGAAACTGTACTCAGCCGGGATTAATAAAATTTTCCTGAGAGTGGTTGCTGGACTTATCATGGTAATCACTTCTCTAGGTATATAAATGTTGAATCGTTATGGTGTACACCTAAAACTAATATAATATTGTGTGTTAGCTATATTTTAATAAAAATCTTTTTTTTAATTTCCTGAGAGTAATAAAAAAAAAAAAAAATCCTGATAATTCCCCAGAGTAAAACTACAAAGAAGATTTTTTTTTTTAAAGAATGTTTCTGTCTCTCATGTGACATGAATGCACAGATAAACAGTTCGGGGCCCATGCAGCCACACAAAGAAACCAAACCCCTGTGGATCAAGGAGCCTTGTGTTCTGGCTGTACCATCTTTGCCTGAGGCTCCTGCCTAATTGTCACAAGGTAAGATCCCTACAACTCAAGACCTTGTATCCAATTTCCAGGCAGAAAGGATGAGGAAGGACAAAGAGTGAAAAGTGAAGATAAAAGCGTGGGGACTGTCCCCTTCTCAAGAGCTTTCCCAGAAGCCACACTAGCAACTCTCTACCTATCACAGGTCAAGGCTTGAGAGATGATCATTTCTTCAAAAAAGACAAAGAGAGTGAGCAGGTTTGTTTTTTTTTTTTAAGTAAACATTAAGTTGAGCAAAATCTAGGTTCTGAGAGTAAGAAGACCAGGGAGAATGGATATATAGAGGCAGCCAGCAATGTCTGCTTTGCTGGGCCAGAGAGAAAGTCCCAACCAATGCCATAGAATTCATATCCTAAAGATCACCAACTGACCACAAAGCAACTAGATTGGAAATGAAAAACAAGGCAGAGAAGAACCCCTGGCACTGCATCTTAAAAACACATTTCTGAATAACCCATGAATGCAGGAAGTCATCAAAATGAAAATAAGACAGTATTTTGAATGAGCCATAATAAATAAAAATATTACCTATCATAACTTATTCAATAACTTAAGAGAGGGATATGTGTGGCCTTCAGTACTTACACTGTGAAAGCAAACACAGAAGGTAACAAGCTAGAGGTCCGCCTTAGGGATGTGGCCCTCAGGCAAGCCCGTAGTCACAAGACTGACTCGAGCTCTCTCAGAATGAGTCCTCTTGCGCACAGTAATGAGGATCTACACATGAAGGCCTTCCATGTTTATTAGACTAGCAGAGCTTCCCTTCCTTGTGTCTTCACATGTATCCTATAAGGATGAGCGCTTGTGAAGGCTTTCATACCTTTTTCTCTGAAAACTATGACTGTTTTCTCTGCAGATATACAGTTCCTGCCCTGATTCTTTTAAGTCGAATTAAGTAACTTTTGCCAGGAGCTCTATTTAAGTATCTATTTTCCCAGGGCTTCTTACATAACATTTTCAAAAAATAATTTTTAAAAACTAGATTTCCAATCCTCAAAAAAGGACATTTGTGGGAGGAGAGAAATTTGACTATAGGTTGTTTGCTGGCAACATTGTTTTACCAACGTTAAATTTCATGAACGTACTAATCATATTTTATTATAGAGGACAGTGTCTGCCAGGAGACAATTCTCCACGGGTAGCTCACATTTCCACATACCTTTCTCTGTTCCCAACTATGTCTTCACGGATGTTTACATGGTAACATCCTCACAGCAGAGGACAGATTTGTTTGCTGACCAGTGTGATAATGTCCCCCTCTGGGGCCAAGGTTGGGCAAGTTTATTTGCAGGTCCTTAGAAAAGCTTGGGGTTCCTCAGCTGTCACACAAACCCACTCTATGTGCAGCAGCCACCCGAGTTGCTTCATGTCACCCCTGTGGGACTTGGGAGTGTAAGAGAACTAACAGGAACATGGAGCTTATGCTTCCTGCTCTGCTATAATAAAGTCCTTTGTCTCTGAGCCAGAAGTCTGGTATCTTTGACCAACATCCATGAAACTGTGGCAGGCTAACTTGTTAGCTTATAAGAAGGGGAAAATCTCAGATTTGCAGTTCCTGGCAATGTCCTTGTTCTCAGGATAAATGTGAAACAAGGGTGCTAAATACTATGGAAGGTAAGAGAAATGCTAACAAGGCCACATGTCTGTAATGACTCATTAATAAAAGCAAATTATACACAAGCAATTGAGGATATGACTGACAAAAAAATATTGACAACTGGTGAATCCAGGTGAAGTCATAGGATGTGGGGGAATTTCCTCAACTAATTTTTATGAGGCTAGCACATCCTTGAATCAACAAGATGTCAGCAGTAGAAGGGAAAATTGCAGGCCAATCTTGCACAAAAAGATGCAAAAATCCTGTCATATTAGGAAACTAGGAATGATGATGTGTAATAGATACGTGATGACCAAGTTATCTAGGAATGCAAGGCTAATCTCACAGTGCAAAATCAATGAAAGAAACGTACCACACAAACATGTTAAAAAAGAAAAGTCACATGTATTCATTCGTTCATTCAACAAATACTTATTGAGTGTCTACCATCGGTTCTACCATTGTTCTAGGGTTTTAAAAATACATCAGTGAACAAATATTATCATTTCAGGAGATGCAGAACATTTGATAAAATTCAATATCTGTTCATGAGAAAAACACTGACACCCTGGGCAAAGAAGGGAACTTTCTTTCCCTTATAAAGTTATCTATAAAAATGTTACAGCAAATACCAAACTGAAAAGTTAAATATAAAAAGAATGCTCCTTGAGATCAGAAAGAAGTCAAGGGTACATAACATCACTTCTAGTTGATATGGTTCAAGCCTCAGCCAGGGACAGTTAAGCAACAAAAGCATAAGAAAGGTATAAGGATTAAAAAAGAGCAAGCAAAATCTGTCTGTATTTGTAGATATGTTTATCTGTACAAAACCCCCAAATATCTACACATCAGTTATTAGAATAAGAGTGTAGCAAGTTTGGTATGAGCTAAACTTCACATACAAAGATAATTATCTATGAGAGCCAGCAAAATACATAAACTTTCTCCAGAAACTTACACCCTGATTTAGTTTGAAGTAGCCAAAGCCTATGAAAGAAAACAATTCAATGTTTCACAAAAAGTCCAAAATGACTTTTAAAGAACACAAGGGAAAGAATCAAACTAGAAAGTACAGTGTCGAAACAACTGAGTAAAAGGTGGAAGACTGTAAGAGAAGATAGCATTGCCAACCTAACAAATATCCCACCAGAATCCCAATAAATGAGTGAGAGTGTTATGCACTCCAAAAATGATTCGTCAACAATTGAACTTCCAAATCATTTGAGAAAATATATTGCTATCGTACCCACCAAGGAACACCAAAATTGCAAGGATAACTTCAGTTATTATGACAATATCCTACCACAGTGGAGGCTATAGCTAGGTTTATCAAAATGAATGCACAATGGAAACTTCTTTTATAACAACATTAGTAATGTATAATTTACATACCATAAAACTCACCCATTTAAAATGTACAATTGAAGTAATTTTTAGTAAACTTCCTAAGTTGTGCGACTATCAGCATGAACCAATTTTAGAACATTTCCGTCAACCCAATGAGATACCTCATGCCTGTTTAATTGGGTTCCCACCCCCAGCTCAGGCAGATACTAACTTACTCTGTGTCTATGGCTTTGCCTCTTCTGGATATTCCATATAAATGGATTCATACAACATGTAATCCTTGGTGCCTGCTTTCTTTCACTGAGCATAATGTTCTCAAGGTTCATCCACATTGTAGCATGTAACAGAACTGCATTTCTTTGTATTGCCAAATAATATTTCATTGTATGGATATCTGTATTTTGTTTACCGGTTCTCCAGCCATGACTTTTGTGGGGTTTCTTCTTTTTGGCTATTATAAAATATGCTATGAACATTTGTATGCAGGTCTTTGTGTGAACATATCTTTTTATCTCTCTTGGGGTCAAATAGTAAATTTATGTTTAAAAAAACTGCCCAACTGTTTTTCGAAATGACCATACCATTTTGCATTTCCATCAGCAATGCATTGTTCTCTGAATTTTGGAAGCTGTTTTTTTCTGGTCCCCTTTACCCCTCAAGATCCATGTTTGTCAATAGAAATGATTTTTGTAGATATTGATGATGCAGTGTCTACACTTCAAAGTTGTGTGTGTGTGTGTGTGTGTGTGTGTGTGTGTGTGTGTGTGTGTGTGTGTTTAATAATAAGGTGAAATCTTTTTTCGGGAGAAAAAAAGAGCTTCTCCTAACTTTTTAAATGTAAACTCTTTGCCTTAAAAAAAGGACTGGCTGGACTGGCTTCTGCTTTCATAAACACAGTGTTAATGTCACACAGCCCCAAGAATTCATTTATAAATCCTCTATGGCCACTTTCATGCTACATGGCACCAAAAGATACCTTATGGCCCACCAAGCTTAAAATATTTATCTGTTGTTTACCAAAAAAAAAAAAAAAAAAAAAAGCAAGCTTTTAGGCCCTGTCTTAAATGGTAGAAGGTTTAGAAATTTTCACAAAATACAAAGAGTTAATCTATTGTTTTGGAAGGTTAACAATAGAAAAAAGTTGAGGGGTGGGGTGAAAAAGGTGAAGGGATTAATAAGTACAAATTGGTAGTTAAGAAATAGTCATGGGGATGTAAAGCATAAAGAATAGAGTCAATAATATATTCTAGTCAGGGGGATCACCTACCTCATAAGCTATATAGATGCCTAACCACTATGCTATACACCTGATACTACTATAAAATAATATTGAATGTCAACTGTAACTGAAAAATCAAAAAAAAAAAAAAGGAGGAAAAGGTGAAAGGGAATAAGAGGTTCGAATTTTCAGGTATAAAACAAATACATCATGGGGATGTGGTGTACAGCATAGAGAATGTAGTTAATAATATTGTTGTAATCGCATTATAATGTCAGATGGTGGCTGGACTCATCATGGTGATTACTTCTTTAGGTAGATAAACATTGAATAACTATGGTATACACCTGAAACTAACATAATATTATGTGTTAGTTATATTTTAATAAAAATCTTCTTTAAAAAGCAATTTTGAAAGTACAGGCAAAAAATGAGTGAAACTGTTAAATTCCATTTTCTAAATAAAATAATTTACATTTTAGCTCTTAATTTGAGATTAAAGGATAAATAATTTACAAATGTTTTATTCATTTTTACAAATAATCAAAACCTAAGGAAATTTTAATGAACATCTTTGAAAAGGGACCATTACAGTCTGCCAAATTCTTGATAAAGAAAACGTAGGAACAGGTAAAAATATTTTAAAATATTGTACCCAATGAGTAACAAGGCCCTCTTACTAAGTACAATCTGTATAATGATATTCTCTCTTCCAGTAACAAATCATATTTGTAAATTGTGACCTTATGCAACAGATTCTGGATTTAGTCCTTGTAAATGAGGTAGCGCTCTAATAAACATACCTGACTGGTGGGGGGAAAAGAATGTAAAAAACTGTATATAGCTAACTTGACCTAGAACAGTAAATTCAGCCTGCATGTTAACACCCAATACAATGACTGCTTCAAGGCATTTATAGTTGGGGACATAGCTCTTGGTTGGAGCACTAGGAGGGATGCTGCCTACCAAGTCACGTGGATGTGAGCACACTTAAAGAGGAAAAAACCCAATATTCTTACTGGACTGTTTGCTCAGATTAAACAACTGATTAGGCTTGTTTTGTTTTGTTTTCCCATCAAGTTGCTACTTCTGTTACAGAAGACAAGCGCCTCCATTTCCACAGTTTACAGCTTTGTTAACTTTGGCAAAATCAACATGTTATGCTTTCTGGGATGATGGAAATGTTTTATATCTGAAATAGGGCAGTGATTATAGGGGTGTACACATTTGTTGAATTTCATCAATCTGTACATTTTAAATGGTGCATTTTATTATGTGTAAATTAAGTTTTGAGACAAATTTTTAAATTGAACATGGTTTTTAAAAAGATATTGAAAGAAATGATTGCCTGTGTGAAGTATTAAAAGATTTTTTTGGTCTTGAAAATAGGGAATATAAAAAGAACATACATTTAACCATAAAATACTGTGACTCATCAATCAGCACAAACTTGCATTTCATGGAGTTCATCTGTTGACTCTGAACATAAATTATGTGGTCAAAGATGTAAAGATTTTGAACTATTGTTGATTCAGATTGTGTTGTCTTACCGTATTTGTCTTTAACAAGCTTCCCATTGAAAAGAAAAGTACTATGTTTACAAATCTGTTTGAAAATGTTCAACAAAATTTAGAATTTTTAGTAAACATTTATCGCTATCATCCAAAAACATTAAGAATATATGTTTACAAAGAAAAATTATATTTCTAATACACAGCTGACCTTTGAATAACATGGGTTTGAACTGCAAAGATCCCCTACTAAGCAAATTTTTTTCAATAGATATACAGTCGACCCTCCCTATCCCCATTTCACATCCGCAAGTTCAACCAAAATACTGTTTTCAATCCAGAGTTGGGAATCCATGGATGCAGAGCACCAACTGTATGCATTGACCTGGCCATTTTACACAAGGGACTTGTACATGCATGGATTTTGGTATCTGCGGAGGTTCTGGAACCAATCTCCTGCAGATAAAGGGGATGACTGTAGTTAAGTTTTGGGAGCGTCAAAGTCATACGCAGATTTTTGAATGTGCAGGGGTGGAGCATCAGTGTCCCTAATCCCCACATTGTTCAAGGGTCAATTGTATTAGCATATAGAAAAGATAATTTTAAGAAAAACATGAGAAAATATAGAGTTCCTAGAAAGATATCTGACAATAAATGTGCCAGACCTTCACAGGAAAATATATAAGACTTTACTGAAAGACATTAAAGAATGCCTAATTAAATGCAGAGTTCATGGCCTGAAAGATCTAATAACATAAAGATGTTGAATCTACCAGTACTGATTCAATGCAGTTCAAGACATGATACCAGGATGATTTTCTGTGGAGCTCTGCAAGTTTATTATTAAATTTACATGGAGAAATAAAAGACACAGAAAAACAAGTCATGGAGAACTGACTCTTAAATATTAAAAAATTTTATAAAATTATTAAAGATGGTTCTATACTGATGCAAGGATGAACAAATGAATTAGAACAGAATGGAAGGCCCCAAAACAAACAAACAAAAAAAAACACGCACAAAGAAACAACTTATGCGAGCTGGCTTTTTGATTAGAGTTCTAGGAAAACTGACCATCTACCAGGGAAAAAATTAAATTGTAATCCTCCTGATATCACATAAAAAAATCATTAATGGATAGGAAAATATTTTCAAAGCTATTTTAGAAGAATGTTTTAGGAACATTTTAGAAGCCAAGAGAGTAGAACACATTTGTGAATGTATGTTATTGTCCCAACACAATCAGCCACAGACCACAAGGGACAAAACCTATAGTCTGACAAAGTCAGGTTTACTCACTCATTACAAGGGAGACCACACACCTGAAGAACCATGAGGTATCCCACCAAACAGAGGATGATATATGGATACTTAGAATTTTGGAGAAGGAGACAGTTCAGCTGGGATTGAAAAGAAGTAGTATTTTGGTAGGCTCAAAGTAAAGTGACACTGTGAGCTAATAGCCATCTAAGAGATATTAGACAATATTTAGAACTAAATCAAACATTTAAAAATCTTATGAGGTTGGGAAGGGGTAATGGGTTAAAGGGGGTCAAATATATGGTAATAGATGGAAACTAGATTTTTTAGTGGTGAGCACATGACAGAGTTTACAGACATCAAATTATAATGTATACCTGAAATTTATATGTTATTAACCAATGTTACTTAAATTTAAATTGTTTAAGAAACCATAGATCAAAATCCATGTAATGTCGCTAATGGGGTATTTAAAGGGCTACTTATAGCCTTAAATGCTTATATTCAAAAACTCAGACTGCAAATTAATGAGTTAGATTTCCAACTTAAGGCTAAGACACTGATAAAAGCAATCCCACATTTGTAGCATTTATAAAGTTTCTCTCCCACTCCGAATTTCCTTGTGCAGAAGGTCACTGTATTGGTGGAGCTTCTCCCCAGTATGGGTCCTCACGTGCACTGTCAGATGGAACTTCCTGCTAATGGTTTTGCCGCAGACACTGCACAGATAGAGCTTCTCTCCAGTGTACACTTTCTTATGTAGTCAGGTTGCTGCTCCTGATAAGGCCTTTCCACAGCCACTGCATTCATACAGTTTCTCCCAAATGTGCACCTTTTTATGCCTGGCAAGGCTCTGGCTGGATCTGAAGAATTTCCCACACTGATTACACTCATAGTTTCTTTACAGTATGAGTTCACATATGTGTCCTAAGGGATAGGTAGCAACTGAAAGCTTTCCCACACTGAAAACATTTGTAAAGTTCCTCACCAGCATGAGACTGAGCATGGACTTTAAGAGATAACTAAATGCTTTCCCACATTCTTTACATTCATTGCACTTCTCCTGAGCAAAATAACGTTAAAATTTCTTCTGATGACTTTTCCACATAGATTATATTCATGGGGTTTCTCTCCAGGTTGAACTGGTGTCTGCTGATTAAGGGATAAGTGGTAACTAAAGGCTTTCTCACTTTCACTACACTTACAGGGATTTCTCCCCCAGTGTGTCTGCACTGTAAAGAAAGCAAAATCCTTCGTTAAAAGTTGCTACCAATTTCAGAGCATGCCTACTGCTTCCAAATTGACTAAGGCAAATGCTCTGCCACAAGGTTCTAGCAGTCATAAGGCTTATAAGATATAGATTTTTTTCTGACAATTGCTTAAACAAAAACTGAATTATGTATCAATATTCACTATCTGAGTCACATTTGTGGGAATTCTCCATGAATAAACAAAATTTGAAATCAGTTTAGAATGTTCCCCAAATTTGTGATAATGATACTCAGAGACTGTCGCATGACATGACTTCTCTTGGGTGAAGGCCACTGGCCCCAAGTATTTCCCTTGTGGCTGTGCTGTTTTTCTACCTCAACGCAATCCCAGACTTCTACTGCAGACAACAGCAATGAGCCCTAGAGAGCCTTACCCTTTTCCTGCCAGAAGATGGTTTATCCCAAACTTTATTATTCCACTTTGCAGTCATCTCTTTGGTTTTAAGTTGAAGTTGAGACTTCTGGTCTGAAACAAAGGTAAATAAAAAATTTTTTTAAAAAGCCATTTAAGTTCTTGTAGAAAGAAATGATGAGATAAAAATAATTTTTTAAAAAGCTAGGGCCACATAGATCTTTTTCCAGATGCTGACCCTAAACACGAGAAGTCAATGTGACAGGGAAGAACAGACCAACAGTTAAAGACAGACTTCAAGGATTTTGGCAATGTGAAGGATTTACCAATGACCTGAATGAGAGGTGAAAATGGCAGGTGACTTGCTAAGAAATGGTGTTGTCAAAAGTGAGATGGGGGCTAACAGTCTGATAAAGAGCACTATCAGGCAAGCAAAGTTTGAGGACAGTGGGAAAATGGACAGACAAGTTGGCAGGGCCATTGTTCCACTAAAACTTTATCTATAAAAGTGGAAATGCTCTGGAAAGAGGAAGGAGGACAGAGCTTTCACTGAGGGCAAAGGAAAGTGGGAGAAGAAAAAGAGGAGGAGAGGGAAGAAAGCTGAAGCTTCAAAAGGAAACTCACCCCAAGTGGGCTGAGATGATCACTCAGATAAAATAACATTTTAGAAATTCGCTAAAAGGGCTCCTTTCACCCAGAGCTCACCTACACAGGTATCTTGGAGAATCCTCTCCTTGTTTCTCACCTAAATGAACACCCTGGGCTTACAGAGATGACACCCTCCCTGCACCCAAAGAAAGACACAGGAGGTAGGAGGGATATTCAGGGATGACGAGGGAACGTCCCCCCAGAGTGGGGTGACACTTTCAGGGGGTGGGCATGTGTGACCCCATGAGCAATGACATGATGGTACCCCAAACCCAAAACTTATACTACCTCCTGTTATGCCCTACAGGGATCCAGGATCCTCTGACCCAAGGGTAGGGGCGTACTTCAGGAGCACCAAACTTCTAATCATAAAGAAAATAAAGTCAGCATAATGCAGAAATCTTCATACTCAAGGGGAAGACACTGGACTAGGGGTTGGCAACCACAGCCCAAAGGTTAGCCACGTACTTTTTTAAATAAAGTTTTATTTGAACACAGCCCTGTCTATTTCTATATGTTCCATCTTATGGCTGCTGTGGCACTATACTGGCAGCACTGAGTAGTTGCAACGGAGACCCTATGGCCCATTAAGCTGAAAATATTTTTTCCCTAGATCTTTAAAGAAGAGTGTACCTGCCCCTGCTCTCCACTGTCTCTCCTCAATGGGTGGACCACATGTCCTTATTCACCACTGTCTTCCAAAGATCCAGAATGATTCCCAGAACATAGCAGGTGCTTAAGAAATATCTGCAGCAAGAATCTACCAGTGATGAGATGAGGCTGGCCTCACCCTGAGGCCAGGCTCCTGTAGTTCTCCAGCATCACATCATCTCTGTACAAGATTTTCTGAGTGGGGTCAGCAAGGCAGAGGAACCTAAGATCATTAAAGGAACATTAATTAGCCTGGATGTCACTTGCGGGGCCCTACTCCCTGGCTTTTCAGTCTCCAGGGAAGAAGGGATTTGGGAGAAGGAGCTGCTCTCATGCAGAGAAGGGGTTCCTGTGTCTTCCCCCACCAGGGACACCACCCTAAGTCATCTTTTTTGTCAATGCAAAACTTCCCCCAGCCTTTCCCAGCTGGCAACAACCCTCAACTGGCAGCACCTGCCCCCTCAACATCCACACCCCTTCCCGCCACTCCCAGGTGTCCTTGAGCCCAGCCTCTCTGCCAGTGCCTTTCCATGGAACCTTCTAGGAGTCCTTATGCAATTGCCTCTGAGCCACCTTGACCTTCTCCAGCCAAAGGTTTTCTCCTTTCCCTCCAATAGGAACCTAACTTGCATCATTGGGTAGAGAGCCCAGCTGTGGGGAGAGGCGAGAGGAAGGCTAGAGTCCTGGGGGCCAAATCAGGCTGGGCAAGGGTTCCCCAAGTCTGAAATGGAGGAGATCTCAGCAGGGCAGCCCATGTGAATGGGCCCTCCTCTGGTGCACTGGCTGGAGTGGAGGGGCTGGCTAGCTGGCTGCTTGGGAGGGGCCCTGGGGTGGCTGCAAAGTCACCTGGAAACCTTCCCATCCTTTCTTTATAAACACACACCCTGGAGACAACACTGATAAATTTCCACAGGTGAATTCTCATGGGGAATTTTTCATCACTGAGCCATCAAGTCTCTAATTCCTCAATTTGTTTTCTATACAGCACAATTACAACAGTGGTAAATTATCCTCACCGTCCCTCCCTGCCCCCACACTTTGACCGATATTGGTTCCTTTTCCTGTGATTGCTTCATTCGCCCACAGCATTTGGCTCCATCTCAGTAAATGGCCCATTGAGATAGAAACCCTTGACACAGCCTGCTCTCTCACAGAGCTAATAGAAGAATGGTCTAAAGGGCCCATGAGCATGTCCCCTTCCACCCCCTCTTGGACAAGTCTCTCCTACTCTGTCTTTCAGGTCTCAGATTCAAATGTCACTCCCTCAGAGCCCTCCTCACCTGTCTATTCTCTCCATCTCCCTTGTAATAAGAACTTATAACTCTTGTAATTATAAGAAAAGTATTGTATATTTTCTTTAAGCGTATGTTTTTTGCTTGAACTCCATACGCAGCCCTAACATAAGGATGTGCTATGTGCTCTCTATCATTCACCAAATAAATGACTGAATAAATAAAGGAGCAACCCAACCCCTCAACGACACTTCCTCCACATCTTTTGAATCCTTTTACTTCTTTCCTACTCCCCAGCCACTGTGGAAGTCTAGGATGCTATCATGCTGTTCTGAGACTTATCCCCTTGTCACCACACCTTCTCTGGTGCTTTCTCAAGTCCACTCCTATCCAGGAGCTTGAGCGTCTCACTGAAACACAGATCCAATTACAGCACATCCTGCTTCAAACTCTTCAGTGAATTCCAATTTCCTTAAAGTCCTATCCAGTCCTGCCTCCCTCTTCCGCCACTCTCCCTAAATCCTTAGTCAGGCCTCCCTTCCTCAGTTCCTGTAACACACCAGACTCTCTCCTACTTCTCTCACCCCTTCAACCCCCTCCATCCATAAGCCTCTGCCTAGCTCAATCCTACTTATCTTTCAGCTCTCAAATATCAGTTTCTCCTAATGACGCAGGATAGTTAGCCTAGAAAAGACATGGCTCTCGCCAGGATGTGGCTCTAGAATTTCTCCCTCGTTCCTTACTCAGCCCCGTTTTGAATTTAAGCCTGAGAAAGAAGCTAAGGCCAGGAGAGCAGATAGACAGCCTTGGGCAGCCTCCTCCACACCAGGCCGCATGGGAAACAAGCCAAGACCCAGAGGCAGGCTGGACAGCCTTGGGACACCCCCACCCAGAAAACAAAAGCCCATCATTCAGATAGCTTGGGGCAGACTCTCTCTCTCTCTGAGCTGCCCGCACTTTTCTCTTGTGTATTTTAGTTTCAATAAAACTTGCACTTTCCTGCTGGCTGTTTGTTATGTCCTTAAATTCTTTCTTATGACATAAGACAGGAATCTGGTCACCAGAGCTTGGGGATCAGGGTCCCTCTTTGGACGCCCACCCCATCGAACTCTCAGGCAACACTAACAGGTCTCCCTGTCTGTCCCTATTAAACTCTCCAGTTGGCCACAGGCCCCATATCAGATTCTAGTTTCTAGTCTAAACAGCCTACTCTGTGGGGACAGTGCCATGCCTTTTTGATTGTCCCTGTGTCCATACATGGGCCCAGGCCTGACTCATACCCAGCACCCAGTGAGTTTCTGCTGAGTGCCCTGGAAAATGTTCATTTACGGCGGGACTGAGAAGGTGCACATAACCAACAGAAATACAATACAAATGTTACACAGGAATTAATTTAAATGCCTCTCCACAATATAAACCACCAGTGTTACTTCTGAAACTTAAGAAAAAAGGCAAAGTGTGAGAAATATTATTTTTGAAACAAGTGACCAGTGTTGCTAAATTTCCTCCAGAATTGTTTTTTTATTTTCTCACCCCTGGGTTTTTAACCCAACTGGGCAGGAAAAACACCCACTTGGTCAAAACACACCTCTTTTAAGGTTAGTAAAGGCAATTTTCTGCTAATAAGACTAGGAAAGCTGTGCCCTCCTCTTTTCTGGATATCCCCACATAACAGTGAAATGCTGGGCCTTCTGACTCCATCTTGTTCAAGTCTGCATTGTTCCCACGGCCTGCAGGCTAATGGCTTCTGCTTTAGACATGCTAACCATTAGAAGAATTCTACTTGGGATTGAGTTTTTACAAAAACTGCCCCTCTGATTTTCCCTTCCCTTGACATAAAAGAAGCCTGACATCTACTTTCTTAAGATGGATTTGAGGGTAAGGTCTCCCATCTTCCTGGTTGGGGCCTTTGCCATCAATAAACCTATCCAAACCCTGACTTTTGAGTTTTGACTCTTAGTTTGGGCTTTTGGAAGCTTTGGGCACATAGACTTTGGTAAAATACCTGTGTTTTAAATACATATAATCTCATATATTTCACTTACACCTTAGACTTCTATTAGGCTTTAGCTACAAGTATATACCACCCAATGCTACTTTAATAATATCAGTATTAGAAAACCTCTGTAATTTAAAACCACGAGGAATCTGGAGGAGAGGTGGAGCTGCGACACAGCTGAATAATCTTACTTTAATTGTAAGGTCTGTTATTTTCCTTTTCCCAAATGAATCTGTCAGGCATAAATAACAGATAAAGTTGTACGATCTCACCTCAACATGCTCACAAAAGCAAAAGCCCATGTAAAATTCTCCTGCAAAAGGAAGGCAGAGAGGGACCGACTTAACGTAAATTTCACCGGTGCCTCTTCACCCCAAACTGACGAAATCCCCAGGTCACGAGGACAAAAAGACCCTGTCAGGTCAACGCAGCCCCGCGAGACCCCGCCCCCCGGAGCCCATGCTCTGCAGGTAACAGGGGAACCGGTGGCACTGTTACTGGGTGATGCGTGCTCCACTCCCAAGGTCTGAAAGGGTGGGAGGCCCTGGGACAGGCCTGGGGGCGCCTGAGAGACTTGGCAACTGTGTCCTCCATCCTCCCGAGAAGTCCTAAAGCCCTTCCGCGGGGATGAGATGGGGCCCTCGGCCCACATGCTCCACTAGGGACCTTAGGGACAGAACCAGGCGGGAAGATGGGCCTAGAACCGCTGTGACTAGAACCGTTGGGGTCGGTTGGGCGGGGCCTCGTGACTATCCCAGACCCGCCAGGCAGCGGGAGACCCCCAAAAAATGCTTTTATGTAGTTATCATTTCCTCCTGTAATGCTTTTCCTTTCATTCATTCATTCATTCAATAAATAGTTGAGTTTTGCCTTCACAGAACTTTTATTTCTATTAGGGAGGAGGATAGATGGTAGAATATACACGAAAACGTGTTTGGTGCCACATTGGAATATTTCTAGTATATTTCCAAATTTCATTCTGTAGAGATTCAATCATTTCTTTTAAAAGTCTTTCTTAAAAAAAAATAAAATAGAACTCAAAAAGACAGAAAACATTTATAGTGCGATAAATACTTTTAAAATCCACTACCTTAGAAATCTCAAGTGTCCCTTCTCAATCACAAACTGGCCTCCACACCCAAAAAGGAGCAATATCCTGGCTTTTACTGCAATTACTTTGTCTTTCTTTATAAACACTTTTACCACCTAAGTCTTTATTCCTAATTCCACAGTTTAATTTTGCCTGTTTTTGAGTTTTATGGCAATGGAATCGTGCAGCTTTTTTTTTTTTCTTTTTTAGTTTCTTTCATTCAACGTTGTGAGATTGATGCATATCATTGTATATACTTGACAGCCATCCTTGGCCCTTGTACACTTCCACTGCTGGTTTTGTGAGCCTTCAAAGAGCTGTGTCCAGAGCTTGGACGGGCAGGGTGGGGGCCTGCCAGGTCCTGCAATCCTCCAGCCTGGGTTGAGTAGGATAGGAGCAGGAGCAGTGTCTGGAGAGCGAGCGTGCCCTGGGTTAAAGACCAATCCTAGAAGTTGAGACCAAAAGTAGGTATCCGATAAGGTTGGGTGGGTCTAAGGAGGGCCCCAAGGTCTGAGGAGGGCTCCACAGTCTGAGGGCGGAGCCAGGGGAGGGCGGGGCTTAGGCAGGGTCTCACTTCTAGTTGGCCAGTCCTGAGGATGCTCTTTTTCTCTAAGGTTCTGAGATTCTATAATAACACCAGGCTTACAAAGGTAACTGCCAGTTCACAAAGTGGATCACACCTCCATTTGTCCTATTCCTTTTTTAAGCTCTTGAAGAAAGTTTTATTTTTCCTCTTCAATGGGTTTTATCTTTCAATTTGATCAACTTCTAGACACTATATATCCATACATGTAAGTTTTCATACCACTTCCCTTTTAATTATTATGGGAAGTGGGAGGGGTTTCTGGGACATGAGGGACATGCATGCTCTAATTTAAATCACAGATGTAAATCAGAGCATCCAGTTGATACAGCAGATGCCAAATAAATATATGTTTCTTTCACCTTCTCCCTTCTGAAGGGTAAAGAGGTATACAAATGGGAATTTCTCAATTTGTGTGTTATAAGGATATAATAATTTACATGCAAATACAGTGATATGCTGCCATCTACTGGAGATCATGGCTATTGTATTCTATCGCAAGCATCTGTTCTTGAAACCAATCATAAAACCTTCCTTCCTTTTAGAAAATTCCTATTTAAGGAACAAGACAAGGCTGTCCCTACCACTAATCTTATTCTCTATCGTGTTGGAAGTCCTAGGTAGAGCAATCAGGTAAGAGAAAGAAATAAAAGGCATCCAATTTGGGAATGCTGAAGTCAAAGTCTCACTTTTTACAAATGACATGAGTCTTTATATAGGAAACCCTAAAGACTCCACTAAAGAACTATTAGAAACAATAAACAAATACAGTAAAGTTTCAGGATACGAAATCAACAATAAAAGTCAATAGTGTTCCTATACACTAACAATGAATTTTAAAAAAAGAAATGAAAAAAACAATTCCTTTTGCAATTGCAACAAAAAATACCTAACAAAGTATATGAAAAACCTATACACTGAAAACTATAAGACATCATTAAAAGAAATTGAAGAAGACACAAAGAAATGGAAAGATATTCTGTGTTCATGGATTGGAAGAATCAACATAGTAAAAATTACTTTATTATCCAAAGCAATATGCAGATTTGACACAATCTCTATAAAATCCCAATAGCATTTTTTAAAGAAATAGAAAAAATTATCAGATTTGTATAGAAACTAAAAGACCTTGAATAGCCAAAGCAATTCTGAGATAAAAGAACAAGCACATTGCCTGACTTCAAATTATACTACAAAGCAACAATAATCAAAATGGTATAATATTGCAGAAAAACACACAGACCAATGGAACAAAACTGAGGGCCCAGAAATAAACCCTCACATATATGGGCAAATAATTTTGACAAAGGAGCCAAAAACATACAGTGGAGAAAGCCTCTTCAATAAATGGTGCTGGGGAAATTGGAAGGCCACATGCAAAAGAATGAAATTAGACTGCTGTCACCATACACCAAAATTAACTCAAAATGGGTCTAAGACTTGAATATAAGACCTGAAACAATAAATTGCATAGAAGAAAACATGGGTACTAAATTCATAGACCTTGGATTTAGAGACCTTGGATTTATGAATTTAACCTCAAAGGCAAGGGAAATAAAAGCAAACTAAAAGAATGAGATTATATCAAACTCAAAAGCTTTAGCACAGCAAAAGAAACCATCAACAAGATAAAGAGGCAACCATCTGAATAGGAGAAGATATTTACAAACAACACTTCTAATAAGGGACTAATATCCAAAATATACAAAGAACTTAAATAACTCAATATTAAAAAAAGCCAATTAAAAAATGGGCAGAGAACTTGAACAGACCTTTCTAAGAATACATACAATAGCCAATAGATATATGAAAGGATGCTCAACTTCACTAGTTCATAGCTAGTGAAATGCAAATCAAAACCACAATGAAATACCACTTCATACCTGTTAGAATGGCTATCATCAACAGGACAAGTAATAACAAGTATTGGAGAGGTTGTGGGGAAAAAAGAGCCCTCATGCACTGCTGGTGGGAATGTAAACTGATACAGCCACTATGGAAAACAGTATAAAGGTTCCACAAAAAATTAAGACTAGAATTACCATATGACCCAGAAATCCCTTTTCTGGGCATTTACCCCAAAAATTTGAAAACATTTATCGGTAAAGAGATATGCATCTCAATGTTCATAGCAGCATTATTCACAGTGGCCAAGACATGGAAACAACCAAAGTGTCCTTCAACAGATGTTTAGATAATGAAGATGTGGTACACACATAGAATGAACTATTACTCAGTCATAAGAAAAGATGAAATACTGCCAACAGCAGATTAGATAAAGCAGAGGATCAAATCAGCAATTTGGAAGAGAAGGTAGCAGAAAACACCCAATCAGAATAGCAAAAAAAATTTTTCTTAATCCCTCCAAATGAAGATAGATTAAGGGGCCTCTGGGACAACATCAAGTGTAACAACACTCATATCATTAGGGTACCAGAAAGAGAAGAGAGAGAGCAAGAGATCAAAAACCTATTTGAAGAAATGACAGAAAAGTTCCCTAACCTGGCAAAGGAAATAGACATAAAAGCCTAGGAAGCACAGAGTCCCAAACAAGATGAACCCAAAGAGCCCCACACCAAGACACATCCTAATTAAAATGCCAAAGGTTAAAGATAAAGAGAGAATCTTAAAAGCGGCAAGAGAAAAGCAATTAGTTAACTACAAGGAAGCTCCTATAAAACTATCAGCTGATTTCTCAACAGACACTTTACAGGCCAAAAGGACTGGCATGAAATATTCGAAGTGATGAAAAGCAATAAACTACAACCAAGAGTACTCTCCCTGGCAAGGCTATCATTTAGAACTGAAGGAGATAAAGAGCTTCCCAGACAAGAAAAAGCTAAAGGAGTTCATCACCACCAAACCAGTATTACAAGAAATGTTAGAGGCACTTCCTTAATTAAAAAAAAAAAATCAACAATATAAACAATAAAATGGCAATAACTACATGTCTATCAACAGTTACTTTAAATGTAAATAAAATAAAATAAAATAAATGCTCCAAAAAAAGAGACATAGGGTGACTGAATGGATAAGAAAACAAGACCTTTACAAATGCTGCCTACAAGAGACGCATTTCATTTTGAAAACACACACAAACTGAAACTAGAAATGAAAAAAGATATTTTATGAAAATGGAAATGAAAAACAAAAAAACCTGGGGTAGCAATATTTATACCAGCCAAAATAGACTTTAAAACAAAGGCTATAACAAGAGATAAAGAAGGACCAAATCATCCCACTTTGGGGTATTTATCTGAAGAAACCCAAAACACTATTTCAAAGGGACATGTGCATCTGTATGTTCTTTGTAGCATTGTTTACAATAGCCAAGATATGGAGGCAACCTAGTGTTCATCAATGGATAAGTAGATAAAGAAGAGGTGGTACATATATACAGTGGAATATTACTCAGCCATAACAAGAGAATGAAATCTTGCCAATTGCAACAACAATGGATGGACCTAGAGGGTATTGTGCTGAGCAGAATAAGTCAGGCAGAGAAAGACAAATGGCATGTCTTTCACTTACATGTGGAATCTAAAGAACAAAATAAACAGCCAGAAACAAACTCATAGACACAGAGAACACTCTGATGGTTGCCAGATGGGAGGGAGTTTGGGGAGATGTTTGAAAAAGGAGAAGGGATTAAAAAGTACAACTTGGTAGTCATAAAACAGTCATGGGATATAAAATACAGCATAAGGAACATAGTCAACAATACTATAATAACTATGTACGGTATCAGGGGGGCACTAGATTTATTGGGATGATCCCTTTGTAAGTTATATAAATGTCTAATCACTATGTTATATACTATGTTGTACAATAATATAATATTACATGTCAACTGTAATTGAAAAATAAAAAATTATCTAAAAAAAAATTCTCACACTTTAACCCCAGCAATGAAATTGAAGAAATGTCTGTGGATTTCTGGGAAAAGAGTGAAGAGCAAGTACAAAGGCCCTGAGGCAAGAGAGTGTTTGGCCTCTTTAACGAACAGAAGAAGCCCAGTGTCTGAAAGAGTCGGAGTGAGTTGGGCAGGACAGAGACTAGAAGGAAATGAAGTCAGAGGAGTAACAGTCAGATTACACAGGGCCACCTGGGCAACCATAAGAATTTAGGGTTTATTTGAGTGCAATGGGGAGCCTATAAAGGGTCTGAGCTACAGGATCAACATTATCTGATGTATATTTTTTAAAAAACAGAAACAGGGAGGGCACTTAGAAAGATGGAAATGGCTAGACGAGGGTGGCAGGGGAGGATGGAAGGAGTGGGACTCCAGTATTAAGGCAGAGCCGATGAGTATCTGCTGATGAGCTTGCTGTGTAGTCTGGGGACAAGAAGTCAAGAATGATTCCAAGGATTTTTTGTTTGTTTTCCACTGTCAAATAAAAATAATTCTGGACATTGGTAAAGAGAGACTTCATTCAAAAAGATTATTGCAAGAGGGAGAAAAGGTCTATTGCAATGAGGACACTCCCACCGTAAGATTCTGCAAGCTCCTAAAGGTTACACAGGACAAACTTTCCTTCTGTAAGGAGCAGTAAGCACAGCTCAGGGAATGTCTGCGTCTAAGGAGGTGCAGGGTAAGTGCCTGACACCAAGGCTTTGATTGCTGAGGCATCCATTTCAAAGACATCCATCTCGAATAAACAGTGCCAGCTGCATGACAGTTACTAGCTAAACAACCAGATAAAAAACAGGCCACCCCACCCACGGTGTCCGTTTTAAAAAGCTCTAAGTAACCTAGATAACCTACTGTTTGAATGATCCTGCTTTTCCCTCTCACGCTTTAATTCCCACTTTTATGGGGTTTTTTAAAAAAAAATTTTCCCACTTTTATGTTTTAAACTCATCAACAAAGAGTGAACCCACAAACCCCTAGGCCCCACCCTCAACCCCAATAAAGGCAGAGCCCTAGGTGTCCCTCTCTCTCTCCCCGCCTCCCCCTCCTTCTTCCCCTCCCCCTGCCCCTTCCCCCTTCTCCCTTCCCCCTCCCCCCTTCCCCCTCCCCTTGTGGCCTAACCGTGTGGCACCTGGCGTATTGTGTACCCTCCAGCCTGTAATAAACCTTGTCTTTTCCAACTTCCCTGACGGTTGTTGCTGTGGTGCCCTACAGTCATAATAGGGACCACGAGTGCGACACTGGCTTTGGTCAGGGAACCATCTGTGGGGCTCAGCCAAGTGGGGACGCCCAGGCGCGCGCCCTAGGCAGTCCTAGCAGCAGCCTCACTATAGGTAGGCTGAAACGGACTCGAAACAGGCACACAATCTACTTCAGTCTCTCACGTACTTTATCTGACTAGTGGGTTTGGAAAAAGAAACCGAGCTTCTTTGGTTCACAACCTTTCTCTCTCCCCTTGGGAGTGTGCCAGATCCCAGGGAGAGGGTATTTTGGTCAGGCTGGGACCAGCAGTAATCATCTAGAGGAGCCTTGTGGTTGACCAGCTGTGCCATGCCCGAGCAGGTTTGGCAAATTCAGGGGTGAATTAATCAGAAAACCCATTGGAGCCTCATAGTGAAGCCACTTGCTCCAATCCTGCTTTTATCCGTCATGAAGCTGACGTTTTCATCTGTGATTCCTGTCTGTTTGCAAACTCTGGAGAGAAACTGAGAGATGTCATTGATTTTCTCCCAAGTCCTAAGAGTAGACAAAGAAAGATCTAGATTACATGCCAAACGTTTCATAATGATTCCTTTTGGGGCCTGGGATTAGAAAGAGGTTCACTTTATATATTGTTAAAATTCTTTACAAGCATATATTATTTTCCACACTAGGAAAAATATTTTTAACAAAAAAGTGTATGTTTAAACACAGATATTCATCATCAGTGAAAGGATGACAAATTATACTATAGTCATACAATGGAATACAGTTGTCCCCCTTTTGCACAGGAGACATGCTCCAAGACCCCAAGGGGAGGCCTGAAACTGCAGATAGTACCAAACCCTATATATGCTATGTTTTTTCTACGCATATACACCTGTGATAAAGTTTCACTTACAGATTAGGCACAGTAGGTTAACAAAAATAATAAAATAGAACAATTATAAAATATGCTATAATCAAAGTTATGTGAATGTAATATTTTTCTCTCAAAATATCTTATTGTACTGAACTCACTCTTTTTTGTGATGATGTCAGCTGATCATGAGTACCTACATGATTAGATGAAGTGAGGTGAATGACATCAGCATTGTGACATAGTATAGGCTACTACTGGTCTTCCCATGAAAAGTTAGAAGGAGGATCCTCTGCTTCAGGTGATCCTGGATCATCACGCCATGACGATGTCGATGGTTGGAAAAACTAAATAGTTTCAGACCATGGTTGGCCAAGGGTAACTGAAACCGCAGATAAGGAAGGACGCTGTACTGCTCAGGAACAAACTACTGATTCTGCTGCAACCTGGATGAGTCTCAAAATCATCACACCGAGTAAAAGAAATAGGATTTCTCCCCCGCACACAAAAAAAGTACACACTCTATGATTCATTTACGTAAAACACTAGGAAAAGCAAAATAATTTATAGTGACAGAAAGCAGATCAATGGTTGCCTAGGGACAGAGGTAGAGGGAGGGCAGGTTACCAGGGGCCACAAGAAAACTTCTGGAGATAACAGAAATGTTTGTGGTCATGAATTAAACATGTACAGTTTATTATATGTTAATTATATCTCAATAAAGCTGGAAAAAATTTTTTTTGTATGTCTAGTTTTTAGTCCCTAATGGGGCACAGTTTCTGGGCCATACTTTCAGACACTGTCACATGTCAACAAGGCAACTTCACATAATGGTTAAGATTGTAGAATAAGATTACTCAAGTTCTGCTATTTTAATAGCTACGTGACTTTGAGCAACTTAACATCTTTGTGCCTCAGTTTCCTCCTCTGGGCCTTCCTCCCTGGGCTGCTGATAAGAGTCCATGCATGAAGGATGGAACACAGTGCCTGACATAAAATAAACACTCAGTAAATGTCAGCTGTTGCCATCGTCCTTAACCTTTACTAGAGGGAGTGTTTATCATGTTTCTATTTCCTATATTTTATGATGCTTTGACACCTTAGGGCCAAAGGGGAAGGACCACACCTCCAAGGGTAAGGTAAGTCCAAGAGACAGCAACTAGCCTGAGAACACACCTTTCAAATGCAAACCAACCAATTCAACTACTTCCTTTATCTAACTCTCCAGCACTAAACCAATATTTCCTCTGCCCTAAATCACCCCAGGCCCAGGTAGCAGACAACTAGGGACCACCCATAGAGCCTAGAGCCCACTGAAATCATTCGAACTAGCCAATTCTAAGCTTGCTCAGCTGCCTACTCTGATTCACCCATTCCTTCCCACAAAAATCATAATAAAGGCTCTCTCTGCCCACACTTTCCCCTCACTCCTTCTGAACAATTCTGGTGGCCCCTCATAGCATGGCAGGCCCCCTTCTCTTGGGAACTGAATAAACTCTTCTTTCAAAGACAGTTGTCTTCCTCCCTGTCACTTTATGGTGATTAAAACAAATCCCAAGTATATATTTAAATAAAAGGCATAATTAAGCCTCCAGCCCCTAATCCAGGAGAAGACAAAGGTTAGGGGTGGGGGGGATCCCAACAACTCCTCAGAGCTAAATCATGAAAGGGATCACTAAAGCAGAGCAAGTCCTCTAGAAGAAAGACAGCTCTAACCAGTGCTGTACTACAGCTGGCTCGAGGCAGCTCAGAACTAATTGCTAAACTTCCAGGAATTTGGGGAACCAGTTCTTAAACTATTAGCTTTAAGCCAGCCATGATGACAGTATTTACACCAGGGGAACCTGCACATGCTACAAATGCTACAAATCAGGGCTTCTCCACCACCACCTGCGAACACTGGCTGTTAAACGTTTACACGTGTACCACTGCCTCTAACCTCACAATTGCGGCTCCATTTCAACTGGAAAGGTACTGGGGAGAAGGAAGCTTTTTATACCCCCAAAGCTGCTCCAGGTGGGGGGCCTGCAGCCCACCTCCAGGACCACCAGCAGGGCCCAACACGGGACTGGTGTTGACCCTTTCATCATACTCCCCACAATGGACCCCAGACCCCAGACACCTTCTGCCAACAAAACAGACCTCATTGCCTTCCTTGATCCTTCACCAGTCCCAGACTGGATCGACCTAGTCCCTCAGGTGCTGAGCTGCAACTGCCAGGTTTGTCACAGTGGGGGACAAGTAGACCCCAACCATGGCCTTACAAGGGGAGAACACACATCCCAGTCAAGCGGCCAGATGAGGAAGGAATTTCTGCTCCACCCTTCAGTAGACAAAGCATGGGAAGAACATTCGAGTTCTGATGGGTGTGCTTGGAATAAGTAACCACAGGTACCCAGCTCAGTCCCCTCTTCTTTCTCCTGGCTCTGCCCACCACAGAGCAGGAGCAAAGCGCTGGTGGGAAGTTGGTGAACCCACAGAGCTCCCCTACTCAGCTCAGGTCAGAAGTAACGCTTGTCTCATGGGTTGGTGCCTGTGATCACTATCAATCTGCCACCTGTATCTTTCAAGTGGTTCAGACTCAAAAGTCAGAAAGAGGAGCCCCTAAAACCTGAGCCACTTGTGAGGTCCTGATCTCACCCCATCATCTGACTTCACTTCTTCTTGCTCACCATATGTTTCATTGACCACGCAAATCTTCTTGTGGTTCCTGGAAAATGCCAAGTTCATTCCCAACACAGCATCTTTGCCTTTTTTGTATTCCCCAGTGCTTCTTGGGGCTGGTTCCTTGTTACCTCTCAGGTCTCAGCTCAGAGGCTCCCTCTATCAAATATATGCACCTCTGTCATATGACCCTGGTTTATTGTCTGTTTCTGACACTGTCCTATGGATGTGCTCACCTGTTTATCGCCCCGCCTTCTTCTCGGGTCTTGTCTGTTTGGTTTACTGCTGTGGCCCAGCACCAAGGACAGTGCCTGCAAAATTGTGGGAACTTAGAAACGTTTGTTAAATGAATAAACTGAACGCTGTTTTGAAAAAAATGAGTATTTTTCTTTAATAACAATATATAGTGGAAAACTTGAAAAATACAGAATACAAAATACAGAAAAATACAATCTAGAACCTTCATTAACATTTTGATCATGAGAGACGAGTCCCATCTGCACTTTGTCTCCTCCATGTGTGCAGGTATGCCAGTGATGTGCAGATGTGTGGGTGCAGATGTGTGGGTACACCTGTAGAGTCCTTCCAGGCCCCTCAGGTCCCCCTAACTCCTAACCACACACTTCTACATCCATCCTGTTCCTGAGGACAGCCCTGAAAATTACCCTTCAAGGACCCTCTCGGGCCTGGGGCTGGTAAAGCGTAAGGCTTTGCAACATAACCATGAGGTAGCTATGGCCCTCCCCATTTCCAGATGTGGGGACCAGACCTCCAAGAGCCTGGCTGATGTCAGAGGCCACACAGCTGGCAAACAACTGCAACTGTCTGGCGGCACCAAGGCCTCTGTTCTCTACCTGTGGCCTTTGGGCCCTCCAACCTAATCACCTGCCCTCTGCAAGGTGCTGCTTGGAGGGGCTGGGGCTCATTAATGAGAAGTGAAGTGGGTCTCAGGGACAGGTGGTGCAGTCACATCCACCAGTCCATGGACTCTTTGGGGCAGGCCCTGACGATGACCAGACAGTGGGGCAGCCCCTTACACAGCATCCTCTCGGCCTCTTGACCCTCCCACCCCAGCCCCTGAAGCTCAAGGACCCTGAGCCTGGGCATAGTAAGGCAGGAGGTGATGATTTCAGCTGGGGAAGGCATTTCTGGGGTGATGAGCGGGCCCAGCAGACACAGATTCTCCAGGGCCGGCATTCCCTCCAGGACAGACAGGCCTGGGGCAGAGAGGCCCCTCACAGTCAGCCGGATCTTCCGCACGTCTCGAAGGTGGCGGCTGATGGCTAGGAGGGTGCTGTCAGCCGAGAGGGTGCAGCCCAGCACCTCCAGCCTCTCCAAGTAGCTGAGCTCCTGCAGGCTGGCATCCAGCCCTGTCTCAGTCACCCGGTAGGTGCCACCCAGCACCAGCGAGCGCAGGGCACGGAAGCGCGTCAGGCCCTGCAGGTGTTCGTCCCGGAAGGCAGGCACTCGGTCCAGCACGATGCACTCGAGCAAGGGCAGCACGGTGGGGTCCTGCCCCTTGAGGAGCCAGGTCATGGAGATCTCACAGCTGTGCAGCTCCAGGGTTGTCAGGGTGCAGGGCAGGCTGGTGATGGGCACCATGCTCAGGTCGGCCACGTGCAAGCAGAGGCGCTTCAGGTTGGGGCACTTCTGGCCCAGGGCCCTCATCAGGGCTGGGGACAGCTGGGGGGCCTGGGAGCCTGAGAACAGGTAGCCACCCAGCCGCAGGGAATGGAGTCGGGATGCCATGTATCGGCGAAGGAGATGCCACATGACTTTAGGCCTCATCTGTAAGATCCAGAGATGGGGGTGACCAAGTGAGAGATACAGGGGATCTTCCAAGGGCCTCATCTGACTGGAGACAGACAAGCCCCAGCGGGGGTTCTGCTACTCCCCTGGAATTCTGTCCTTCCACTGCCAGTCTCACCCAACCAGACACCTCCCCAGGGGTTACAAGACCATGCAAACTCACTGTTTTGACTTCTAGATTTGAACAAAAACAATGGGGAAAAGAGAAGGTCATAACAGATCTGTCTTTAGCAACAGAGTGGATTCTCATTATCTTCTGGAATAAGTAAGAAAGCAAAGCAACCCACGAGGAATTTTATCCCTTAATTATTTTTTATTGCTTTCTTAATGATCATCTCAGGAAGAAATAAACAACACAAATAAAAGTGAAAAAAGCTAAAACTGCCCAGAGTAAATTAGATCTAGGTTTAAAAAAAAAAAAATGTAGCCTGGTAATAGCGAAAGCTGTAAAACTTAACTCTGGGAAGTTAGACTTAGTAGAAAACAAACAAAATATAACTAATAGCGCTGTGCATTTCACCATATGTATATTTTATCTAAAAAATAAGAAATAAAAAACATAGCATAAATTTTGTTGACTATTTTCCACAGAGGAGTCACAGCTTCCTGGCCAAATTTAAACCTGCAAGTTTGCACCCAGGGGAAGGAACTCACTAGACATATTGGCCATTAAAAAGTAACTCACAACAGTAGAAGCCATGGTTGGCAAAATTTTAAATGGACACAGAGCCAGTGGAAAAATCAACTTTTAAAATGACAAACCCTTTACATTTCAGAATATCAAATATTGGCCAGATGTGCAGGAGTGGCTCTCAAGCATTGCTGGTATAAATTGGTCTAGCTACTTTGGAATGCAATCTAGTGGTTTCTATTAATGTTAAAAATGTGGATACTCACTACCATCTGTTTTGTTTTTTGAGCATACAGGTGTTTGTGTTTTTGCATGCAGAGAGTATCTCTAGAAGAGCATTTGCTGCCTCTAGGGAAAGAACAAGGTGCCCCAGGTGACAGAGTGTGGCAGGGAGACCTTCCTTTTCAGCTTTTACTATTTTGCATATTTTGAATTCTATATACAATATGTATTATTTTTAAAAACTAATTCCTTAGTTTGTTTAAATGTACACATCGCCTAACCTAGTAATACCTCTTTGTGGGAATTTACCCTAGAAAAAATGTTTTCTGGCAGCATTGTTTTAACGGCAAACACTAGGGGAAAAAAATGTCCTTTGATAATAGCTACATTGGTAGCAACTAGGATCTGAAGATACTAACGTAACTCCTTAAGATGCTCAGGAAAGAGTAGCAAAATGATACCTTATAGGTAAAAGAAAAAATAAACAATACTATATGTTTTATATGGGTACGATTATTCCAATCATAATGGCTAACGTTTATTAAGTACCTACTTTTTGGCAGGTGCAGGGCTGAGCATTGAACTAGAAAGCTTACACAGTACCTGGTTGTGTAGCAGGTGTCCAGGAAAATGTCTTGGCCAGAATCTTGTTGCAAGAGAAAGAGAGGACTAAGATTGAACACAGCCTGACTCCAAAACCCAATCTTACTCTTGTAACCACTATACTTCCTTCCTTATACAGACACAAGGGTGTAAATGCATAGAAGATAGAAGGAAGTACTCCACACTTATAATAGCGGTTACTCTGGGGAAAGGTTAAGGACACCAAGAAATAACTATTAACAGCTCTTAGCTTCATCTGTGACAATACTTCAACCTTTTTTTGTTTTTGTTTGTTTTATCTGCAACATATTTTGCAATGCATTTAAAAAAGAAAATGGAGTCTAAGGCTATGCCACCCTGAACAAGCCAGATTCCATCTGATCTTGGAAGCTAAACAGGGTCGGGCCTGTTTAGTACTTGGATGGGAGACCACGTAGGAAGACCAGGTGCTGTAGGCGTAAAAAAATTTAAAAATTAAAAAAAAAATAAGGGATTGTAAACTGACAAGGTCCTTGCAATCTGTGAGGTCAACCAAGGGTTGCCTCGCCTAAAAAAAGAAAAAAGAAAAAAGAAAATTAAAAAAGAAAATGAATTGATGAATGGAAGGAGGGATGGATGGATGAATCAACAGGTGATAGGACAAATGTAGTTCAATATTAATGGTGAGTATCTTGACGTTCTCTGTACTATTCTCTCAACTTTTATGTATGCTTGAAAGTTTTCATAATAAGATGGTGTAAAATAACTAATACAGAAAAAATGATCATTTTTTAAAAAGTGATCTCAGTAAAAACAATTTCTACACAGGGCCACAATTCCTTATCCAAAACTCTTGGAGACAGATGGGTTTCAGAATTCAGAATTAACGTGGTGCAGACAGCATATATAACATCATCAGTGAAGTCTAGGGCAGCACTCCATTATTGGGTTAATATTATTCAGTATAACCTAAGACTATCCTAAGCAAGATAAGGAAAAGGATATTAATAGCCTCACACCAGTTCAGATCACGTTTTGCCACCAAATATATTTGTACTAAGCTTACAAAAATATTTTCCACTTTGCAAACTTTTTGATTTTGGATTTGCAGATGAAGAACTGAAGATGCTAAAACACAAATGACCCTACCTCTCAGAAATTGCACTTCTGGGTTACAGGGAAACTTGTACCTGGACACGAGAAGATAGACACAAGGACAATCCTGTAGAACAAGGACCAGCAACATGGGTAACACCTGAGAGGTTGTTAGAAATTCAGCATCTGGGGCCTACTCCAGGATACTGAATCATAATCTGCATTTTAACAAGATCCCCAGGTGATTCATCTGCACAGTCAAGTTTGAGATACTGCCTTATAACACTGTTTTTAATAGTAAAGAGATGGAAATAATCTAAACATCCAAAAGGAAAATAAACAAATTTGGTATATTCATTTAATAGCAATTAAAGGAATGATCTAGATTTACACACGGCAATTATATCACAAAACAGGTGTGAATAAAGCTAACTGTGGGCGGTTACATAAGTAAAATAACATTTAATTAAATAGAATAGCATTATCTAAACTACATTAACACATTAACAACACGGTATATTGCTTACGGGTTCACACATAGGAATTGAATAAAAATGTCAAAGGAAGGCTACAATTCCATCCAAAAAGTGCAATAAACATATCTATATATATACACATATACATAAACATTTGTATGTGTTTCACAGAATCTGCAGCAAAGAAGTCCAAAGGTTAAAATGGGTTAAATCTGGGTAGTGCATACATGTTCGTTATCTGAAACCATGTTATCCTCTATACATTTCAATATATTTGAAATAGTTCATAATAAAAACAAGAAAAATAAAATGCAACCGGTAGAAAGTGAAAATGGTTCAGCTGCACCACTCAGGAAATTAATTCTGGAAATAAGTTAACTGGAAAATGATTTCCCCATGAAAACTCAGTAAGAAGTAATAATCTAATCACCGACCAGCACTTAACATATGCTGACTATGTATATCCCAGGCACTACTCTAAGCTCATTCCCTGCACAATCTCGGTTATCACGTTTTTGGAGATGGGGAAACTGAGACCGAGAGCTCGCAGTGGAGCAGGTTAGCGACACGGCCCGGACCGCCTGGCTCAAAATCCACGGTGGGAGGGCGGGTCTTCGAGGTCGGGCCAGCCGACTGCGGCCCAGGCTCGCCAGGCCAGCCCCAGGCTCGCCAGGCTCTACACTTACCGTGTAGAGCGTCAGGTCGACGTGTCGCCACAGCCACCGGTCGTCCACCAGCCTCTTCCAACGGTGACATACCCTAGGGAAGTGGACCCGCCGTTAGAACAAGCCCGACGCCGCCGGGACCAGATCCGCGTCTCCCGGTGCGCCCCCCGCCGGGCCCCTCCCCACCGCCTCCACCCGGCGAGGCCGCACCGGGAGAGGCGGATCCGGTCCCGGACCGGGAGGTAAGAGAAGATCTCCAACAGGACCGAGTCCGGCAGGTCAGCCAAGGTCGCCATGATCCCGTCGACACGCATTTCCACTTTTGCTAGAGGAACTCCGGGACTCGCGCTGGGGAAGCCCCAGGGAGCGGGGGAAGTGGGAATGCCGGCAAGGCGCTGGCCACGGCCGCGGGTACCGGGCGGAGAGTTTCGGCTTTCCTTCGGCGGGAACGTGGTTGGGCCCCAGCGAGCCACCAGCCCGAGGTCTGGAAGAGGAGCGTAGGCCGGGGCATTGAACCAGGACTACGCCGGGAAGGCGTGGCTGCGGCAGTGACGAGCCCGGGGGCGTGGCCAGGGGCGGGGATACGGTTCGCGCCGCTGTTGGGGACGGAGCTAAGAGTGATAGCGACCTCGGAGGCGGGGCTGGGGACCTTGCAGGCGTGGCCCGGGAGGTGCCGAGGCCTGGGGTCGGAGTGAGAGGCCTCGACAAGAACCGATTTCGAAATGCGTGGCTGGGGTGGTGACCAGGCCAGGGGGCAGGACCCGGACGAGTCTTGAAAGGCCAGGGCTGGGACCAAAGCAGAGCCAGGAAGACATTGCTGAGGTGGTGGTTGGGGCGGGACCACGAGTGGAGGACAGGACGGAGAGTGAGGCTTCTACTTTTTAGTACTTAATAACACTTTTTGATGCTTATGCATGAGGATACACTTGTAGAAGTGAAATAACTTGCCAAAGGGCGTGTTGAATTTTTTGTTTTGATTAATAGTGCCAAATTGTTGGCACTCTCACCAAATAGCATTCGCTTTTTAAAAAGCAATTCATACTCTCAGTGAAATTTATTGAAACATGCCACCTCTGAAACTCTTGTGCATGTGGGGCCTCTCCTGCATGTGAGGTTCCCACACATATGTATGTATTAAATTTGGTTATTTTCTCTTGCCAATCTGTCTCATGTCTATTTGATAATTAGCCGAAAGAACCTTGAAAGTATAGGAAAGTTTCTTCTTCCCCCCATTGTATGTGTAGTATGTATGTGTGTGTGTGTGTGTATATATATGTATATATATGTGTGTGTATATATATATCCATATATACACCTCTAATGCCTTTATTTCTAAAGGATAAATAACCAGGAGACACTTTGATGGCTCAAAGGACACATGACGTTTAATTTTGAATAGGGTTTGTTAAATCACACCCTCAAGAGCCTACAATAGCAGTAAACGTGTTATTAATAACATGCAAATGCACGAATTGGTGATGTAAAAACTTTTCAAAAGAAATGCAAAACTTAAGATGTATACATTAAATGTGTGCAATTTTTCTATATCAATTATATCTCAATAAAGCTAAAAATATAGATCTATATGCTCACACTTATCCTTAAATAAAAACTAAAACACAATGGTTAACACATAATCAGATTAAGAGATAAGCCAGCGAATACCCACACTGGCCTGTGTGTGAGCACACACACTCTCTCAATCACTGCAGGTGGGCCATAATTGATAAGAACTCTTTGAAGGCGGTTTGGCAATATCAGATTGCAGCCTATGTTGGACCCAATAATTCCACTTTTAGGATCTCACACTGTCAAAAAGAATGAGGTGTGTCTTCCTGTGTTGCTCGGGACAATGCATAGGTTACTGTTCACTTTAAAAAACAAAGTATAGAGAACAGTGTATGTAGTTTGATCTCACTGGACACACACACTCATACACATATATCTCTCCAATAAAATGCATACACAATTTATTATGTTTCACTTTATTCATAAATCCCTGTATAAAAACTGTCATTCCTTTCTGCCTTTGACATAACTTAAAATATTGTATGTTACTTGAAACTACAAGGTCCCTATTTCTATTGAAATGTATTAATATCTGGCTTTATCATTTTCTTGGGAGGTTCCATATCACACATGTTTGAAAATGCAGAGACAATCCCTAGAAAATGGAACCTTTTAGGGGTAGTTGTTCGTGGGGAGGGGCTGTGGTCTGGAGGGTAAGCAGACTTTACATGCTATTTATATACTTTCTTGCATCTTGAATTTTTACTGTGTGCAAGTATTACTTTAAAAAAACAAATTCCAAATGTTTATTAATAAATCAAATCTTTGATATTTTTCCTCAAACAAAAGCACAGAAAAAAAATGCTTCCTTTTCGGGCAGCCATCTTTCAACGCTGGAAGGAAAGATTAAAAGAACTGAACAGAGGTCAAGCTGCTTGCCAGGGCCACAAGCCCAGATCTTTGTGACGCCAGAACATAGGCCTCTACCACAATGCTCTGAGGTTATGATTCCTTCTGCAAAACCCATGCCAGCATGCAGCGACAACACCTCCTGGGCTCCCAGCACTTGGGCTTCTTCTTCACAGCACCAGTCACACTGTATTCCAACAACCTCTTCACTCTTCCTTACTCGTCTCCCTCCTCTGTCAGACTGAACTCTGGGGTGGTAGGTCAGCACTGGTCACTGCTGTATCTCCAAGGCCTGCTGACAGGCTGAGATGTTGGGGGAAGGGACCTCCTGAGCAACCCCCCCCTCCTCCTCTCAGATTATTTCCCCCCAGATAAACCCTGGGTGGGAGGGGTGCCTTTAAGTTCAGCAGAACCCAGGTATCCCTGCCCTCAGCACAGTTACAGGGGATTCCTAAGAACCATCTCCTGCCCCACCACAAAGCTTCTTCCTCTGGGTCAGAAACCCAAGAAACGAGGGGTCCGAGGGGGGCCTGCCCAGTTAGCCTGGGTCATGACCCACAACTCTACCTCCACCACAAAGAGCAGATCTAACAACAGATCCTACTGCAACCCAGACAGGGGGATAGGGATGCCCTGGCTCTTGATGGGCAGTCACTGAGTCCCTTCATGGAAAGCCCCAAGTTAGAATTACCAGGGTGTGGGGCAGGGTCACTATTATGAGGTGTCCTGTCTCCTGAGGCCCCTCCGCCTCTCACCTGAGTCCAGGAGAGCGAGTCTGTGCAGCACTGGCAATCTAGTTCTGTGACTTCCCATAGTCCCCCCATCCTCTCCTCAGGATGTCATACCCATCTGGAGCTGGTAGTCCTCTCCCAAGATCCTCACCACTCCCCACGGAGTCCAAGGCCCCAGCAACACCAGACTTTATTTTCCTCCCCTTTCAGTAGTACTCCCCACCCCTTTCCAATCTCCCCAAGCCCATAAATTAGCATCATGATCCTGTACTTACTATCTTTGAATTGAACACTGAGAAATTAGAACTTCTCTTTTAAGGCAAAAACTAACATTTACTTCCCCTCCTCCACCCCCCATTACAAAAGTAACATATGTTCATTGTTGATAATCTGGGAAAACACCAAAAAGCAACAAAGAGAAAAATGAGCCTCAGCAATTCCACCATCTGCTTGTAATCCCTTCAACATCTTATGTGACTCACCCTTTCTATGTGAATGCAAAGATGTGCCGCTTCCAAACCTCCTCAGGCACACCAGTACCCTCAGCTCACCCTTGACCTTCCAACCTCTCTTCTTGTCCCATCTATTCTTCTGCAGACCTAGAGGACTGTCAGGGGCTGGTTCAAGACCAATTCTTAGGGTGGGAATTGCTATCAATCACCTTTCCACAGATGAGGAAAATGAGAATCAGAGAGGGAAAGTGTTTTGCTTGAAACTATACAGCTTAATATTAAGGGATGAGGTTGGGGTTTTGACTCATCTGTCTGGATCCACAGCCTGTGTCTACAATCTGAATAGCTTTCCATTCAGATTCCCTGCCCTCTCAAGCCCACTCAGAGGGGAGGAATGGTGGGTCAAAGTTCTGAGGCAGGAAGGCCCCTGAGCCCAGTATTTGTGGTGGGACCTTTTGGCCAGCCTGACCAGGTTACAGAGCATACATATTTTCCACAGGGTGGCCTGTCATGTCTTCCACCTAATCTCACATCCTAGTTTGAGAAGGTGGACTGGGCGAATCAGAAGTGCTGGCCCTTTTTCAGAGTGAATCCCTTTAAGTTCCCCGTAAGGGAAATCCTGCCTGCTGAAAAGAAGTAAAAATTACATTGGCAGCTGTTTGGTTACCTCTTAAGCCCCGTAGCTGCAGTTAGAGGTTTCGCCGGACTCAGGAACGAAAGGTCGCCCCTCTTCCCAATGTCCCCCGGTCCGTGAGCACCGACTGCAAGTGTCCCCCTGCCCAGGCTCGGGACCCAAAAGCGGTGCCTAGGAACGCACGAGCCCACGCCAGGGATGGGAACACAAAGAATGCAGCCGGGTGTAGACCGGCACTGGGAGGGACGGGCGCCTTCGGCGGCGCGCTTCCGCTTCCGGTTCTCAGCGTCGACTGTGGCCCTGGCTCTGCTCTCCATCGAGGAGGTTGTGGCATCTGTAGGTTCTAAGCGCTTCGAGGTGAGGGAGCCAAGTGGAGCGGTCCGGATTCGGGGAAAGCTGATGGGACCTGGCCATCTACGGTCAACCAGCCTGCGAGAGGCGGCCAGAAGGGGGGAGGCGTGGCTGCCTGGGGTGCGCTGTCTACTCGGGGTGGGGGTGGGGGCGGGGGTGGAAAATGAACAAAAATCTCGGTAACCAGAGGTCTTGGGGCCTGGGAGGCCCTTGACGTCCTGACTCTACTGTCTCCCAACCCCCACACTGTGTAGCTCCAGACAGAATGATCGAGGTTGTTTGCAACGACCGTCTGGGGAAGAAGGTCCGCGTGAAATGCAAGTATCCACTGGTGGCCAAGAGGCAGTGCTCCGTGCGGGTGTTTGGCCTGAGGCAACTCAGTCTGTGTTGTAGGGTGATTTTGGTTGAACCTGGGACAGGGGGCGGATGGGGCCTTGGCGGAGTGCATTCAGCCCTGCAATGTCCTCTTCTGTGTTCTACCTCCCCGTTCCATTTTCCTTAACTCCACTGCACCCAGCACCGATGACACCATCGGGGACCTTAAGAAGCTGATCGCAGCCCAAACTGGTACCCGTTGGAACAAGATTGTACTAAAGAAGTGGTGAGTGCAGTGGCAGAGCTGGGGCCTGGACAGCCCAGCACTAGGCCAGAAGGTTTGGGTTGGGGGAGTGCCTTGCTTAGAAAGGGCTTCCTCAGCTTGCCTCCAGGGTTTCTGTCTAAAAGGTTCTATCTCCTAGGTACACGATTTTTAAGGACCACGTTTCTCTGGGGGACTGTATCCTTTGTATGATTGGAGGAAGAGTGTACATACCGTGTCCAGATTCTCTTGGTTAAATACTGAGTCTGTCTGAGATTATGCACATAAGGTGTTTAACTTAGTTTGTAGCATATGGTGAGCATTTAGAAAATGGGAGTCATGTGATTATTTTGTTGGGGGAGGAGGGTGGTTGGTGAAATACTTTGAGGCTTAGAAGACACTTTAAGGTCATGATATCTATTACTCAGTTCCACCTAATGTGGACAGGAGGTCAGGGTGGAGTGAGATTCTGGCATGTCAGTTGTGGAAAAGGAGCATGAACTTTTTTTTATTGTTTGGTGTCTCCAAATCAAAATGACCCAGTCGAAGATGGCTTCCTCCACCCTGGACTGAGCATTCAGCCCACCCTCACCCAGCTGTGAGAGATGAGAGGGATGGGGATGGAGCCCACAATAAGGATTCCTTAACACCTTTCCTTTTAGATGAAATCCACGATGGGATGAACCTGGAGCTTTATTACCAATAAAACAGAATTCCTTCCCCTGCCATGCCCTCCCCTCTTCTCTCACTGTCACCCTCCATACTGGTATAGATGCTTGTTTTTAAAAAGTCATGTTAATAAAAACCTGGAAGCAGCTACATTGTTGTCATCTTTGAGGGTTATGTAATGAGGGGAGTTGGTATCTGGTCATCACTATACTCAGTACCCAGCTTAATAAGAGCCCAAGGTTGACTGGATTAGTGAGGGAGGAGTAAGCCAGTAGACTGGAAGCCTGTGTGGAAGTTCAGAGTTCAGGGGCTTGCTATGAGTCTCTGAAGGGCAAAAGATCCTGAGATTATTATCAGTAATAGACCAAGGAGCCTCTGGGTAGGGACAGTGGATGTAGTAGTTAGGAATACCTGATTCAGACAGACTGGGTGGAATCCCAGCTTTAACACCAGCGGTGACCCTGACCAAGTTCCTTAACCTCCCTAAGCTTCCACTTTTCCAAAGTGGAACTGATTGTGTTTACTTCATTGTCACGTTATAAAGTGTAGATGAGCTGAAACGTGGTTAAGCATCTACACTTCCATTATAGTGGACAGAGCAAGACAGTGTGGAATATGTTGAATTTTGACTGGGTGGGAGTAGTGGGATTCGGGGAAGTCAGCTTCTATGATTCTCAGTTTCCTTGAAAAAAGGGTACCGTGATGGCATTCACATCTCAGTGAAATAATGCAGTTAAAACAGCAGAATGTCAGGTCCACAGTGTTATTAGCTGTCTCCAGCCACCTTCTCCCACGTGTGAGGAGACAGGACACTGAGACAGGACCCCTAGTCAGAGATCCTGGGGTCAACCGTGGCCCTGTCCTTTCCCAGAGCTACATTCCAGAGCCCTTTTCAAGAGCTTCCCCCAGAATCTTGCTCCATCCCTCCTTCGGGTTGACCTGCCTTGTCCTCAGTACATAAACACATTCAAATCTAGCCCACTGCTCCTCCCCTTCCTCCCAAGCTCCTCCCGGCCTTCTGCCTTCCATTCACCTTCCGGCTTCGGGAGGTGGACCTGCCAGCCGCCTGGGATGCTGCTGGCCTGTAGCTCATTGAGAATGGTCTCTCTTTGGTCTCTGTTAGTCACCTCTACACCTGCCCCTTGGCTCCCCTGTTGTCTCCAGGACTCTGTTTCCTCCCAACATGTCAGACATGAGTGTTTCCTAGTATCCTTGTTCTTCCTACACTTAGAGCTTGATCTCTCCCCCTTACCTGGCTGTTAAAAAACAAACCCAACAAAAATTTTTTAACAATACAACAGCTTTGACAAGGTGATTCCTTATTTCAAATCAGCCTAGAAGAGTACATGCTAAAAGTAAATCCCCTTTCCTCACCCTATTTTCTCTTCTGAGGTCAGGACTTTTTCAATGCATTTTTATAAACTTTAATTTTATTTTTAAAAGATGATTATGCTAATATCTGCTTGTAAAATATCCAAATGTTTTGTTAAAAATTGTTTTGCATTAACACCACCCCTCCCACCAGTGGCAATTAGTAGCAGTTTGCTTTTTCATGCTTTATTTTTGACATTTTTCCATATAAATTACATATCTCATTTTTTAATTAGTATTTTTATTGATTTTTATTTTGTTTTTTACATCAAAGGACAGTATGGAGAGATTTTCGTGGTGATGGAACTGTTCAGTCTAGAACTGTGGTGGTAGATGCTGGATTCTGCATTTGTCAACTAAGGATGTAGTAAGAAAGGTGGAGTGCAGGCCATCAAATGAATTTGTCTGGATTACAAATGAATCACATGATCCCACTGAAAGGGGCAGGGAAAAGATGACCTAAGTAACTTTAGAAATAGTATTTTGACTGGATACCGTAAGGCTACAGACCAAAAAAAAAAGCATACACAAACATTGTGTTGTACTTGGTAAATATGTTCCTCATAGGAATATGATTTAGCAATTCTGAAACTTGTACCTGTGTATACACACACACAGAGTTGAACAAATGGGTAAATATATTGTAGCTATATTGCTATATGGTTAGAATGAACCCTGTGGGGCTGGATTAGAGTTGTAGACATCAGAATGGACTCATGGTTTTTATTTATTGTGTATACAGATACATGCAGATATATGTGTATACATTCATATATTTCCTTGTTTTATCCACTTAGAGGGACCAGATGCAGTTACACCCCAGTAGCAGTGAACACATCCAGCACCCAGTTCTTGGTTTCTAAATAACATTCTCCAATAAAAAGAACTAGGGCTCCTTGGAGAAGCGGTTCCAGAGCTAAGGCAGGGAATATACAAGCTGAGCATGGAGCATCTTGTGATGTCAGGAAGTGGGATGTGCTCAAATAAAAAGGAGAGAAGTATGTTGCAAGAGCACCGAAGCCAACCTATGAAAGAGCTCCCCGTAGCCAAATTTGGAACAACTGGAGCAACAAAGTGATGACAGTATTGGATTGTAACCCAAAGAATAAAATAAATATTCTTGAGCCCATGCTTATATCAATAACAATATGTAAATAAATGGGAGAGAAGGGACAACTCTTCATTACAAAAGAATTTTAATAAATGTAGAAGAAGGAAATAAGAAATCACCTACCATTTGCACACATAGTAATAATTACTGTAGGCAAGACACACTGATAGATGATAAATTGGTGGGTGAAAACTTAAGCAGAAGTAGGATATTTGCACAGTCTCAAAGTATCTCCTCAAAAGTATTTGTTATGCTCCCCTTCTTTTTTCTGCCATCTTGGAGCCTGTGGAGTCCTGCTGAGAACAGGACTTTTAAAACAACAGATATGTCTAGAAGGCTGTGGTCCAAGGCCATTTTGCTGGCTATAAACAGGGTCTCCGGAACCAGAGGGAGCACACAGCTCTTCTTAAAATTGAAGGTGTTTATGCTCGAGATGAGACTGAGTTTTATCTAGGTAAGAAATGTGCTTAAGTGTACAAGGCAAAAAAACAACACAGCGACTGGCAAACTGAACAAAACCAGAGTTATCCGGGGGAAGGTGACTCACGCTCATGGAAGCAGTGACAGAGTTCGTGCCAAATTCCAAAGCAACCTTTCAGCTAAGGCCATTAGACACAGAATCTGTGTAATGCAGTAAGCCTCATGGATCTAAACTTATTGAAAGTAATTAAAGTGGATTTATTAAAAAAAAAAAAAAAAGTATTCATTGCAGCAGTAAGTTTAGAAACTGCTTTAACCAAGTGATCAAAGATAATATTGCAAGTGTGGTAGACAGCCTCTAAGATGGCCCCTAATGATCTCGTCCTGGTATCCATACCCTTGTGTGATCCCTTCCTCTTGCATATAGGCTGGAACTAGCTTCTAACAAATAGAAAATAGCAAAAGTGGTAGAATATCACTTCTGAGATGAGGTTATAAAGAGACTGGCTTCTGTTTTGCTTGCTCACTTGCTCATGGATGAAAGCTAGATGCCATGTTTTGAGCTGCCTTTTGGAAAGGCGCCAGCCAATAGCCAGTGAGGAACTGTGGTCTTCAGTCCAACATCCTGTTAGCAACCACATAAGCAAGCTTGGAAGCAGACCCTGCCCCAGTCAAACCTTCAGATTAGACCACAGTCACCCCTACTGATACCAGCTAAATAAAGTGTACCTGGATTCCTGACCCATAGAAACTGAGAAAATAAATGTTAATCCACTAAATTGTGGGGTTATTTGTTATGCAGGAATAGATACCTTAATACAACCAGGAGTACATAGCAACACGATCACCTGGTATGATGCACTGAGAAGGGTGCATCATCTCTGGTATCCCTCCCCATAATGCATAACCTCACCAAATCATGAGAAAATACCCAACAAACCCCATCATGACAAAACATCAGAATAAGGGGCCATTCTACTCAAAAGTATCAAGGTCGTGCAAGACAAGGAAAGACCTAAAAATTGTCACATATTAGTGGAAACTAAGGAAATGTGACAATGTGGATTCAAGTCTAGTTAATAGTATTGTACCAATGTTGAGTTCTTAGTTTTGACAATTATTCTAAGGCAGAGTTTCTCAGTTTTGATACTGTTGGCATTTGGGGCTGGATAATTTGTTGTAGGGGTTGTGCATTGTAGGATGTTTAGCAGCATCCTTGGCCTTTACCCACTAAATGCCAGCAGCATTTCCCTCCCCCCATTTGTGATAACCCAAAAATGTCTTAAGACATTGCCAACAGAATCGCCCCCGGTTGAGAACATCTGTTAGTTTGTTTCATGAAACGTCTGTTGAAATTTCTTGCCCATTTAAAAAAAAAAAAGATTTTTATTAAAATATAGCTAACATACAATATTATATTAGTTTCAGGTGTACCCCATAGTTAATCAGCATTTATCTATCTAAAGAAGTAATCACCATGAAAAGTCCAGCATCCACATGACACTATAATGCTATCACAATATTACTGACTATATTCCCTATGTATACCACATCCCCATGATGTACTTGTTTTATGCCTGGAAATATGAACCTCTTGTTCTCTTCACCTTTTCTCCCCTTTTTAAATTTTTCAATTACAGTTGACATTCAGTATTATTTTATGTTAGTTTCAAGTGCATAGCATAATGATTAGACATCTATATAACTTACAAAGTGATCCCCCCTGGCTGGTCTAGTACCCACCAGGTACTATACATGGTTATTACCCTAATATTGACTATATTCAATATACTTTAAATTCCCATGACTATTTCCTAACAACCAGTTTGTTGTTAGCCCTTGACCTTTTTCACCCCATCCATCAACCTCCCTGGCCCACCCTGCAACGATCAGCTTGTACCCTGCCTCTATTAATCTAAAACATATAGTTTTTACACAGTTAATTATTCAAACTCTAATACCGATACTGTTCTGCAGGTTGCTTTTTAATACTTCGATATCTTTCTGTAACCTATGTCATTCTTTTAAGTAATTTTATTTGTTGATTTTTTTGTTATGCTTTTCCACATGCTATAATTGCTATGGTATACTTTGATTTGCTTTTATTCACCCAGCAAACAGATTGTTATGTATGGGCCAGGCAGTCTTGAGTGCTTTATATAAACCAGCTCAGTTAATATTTACATCAAATGTATGTATGAAATGTTTTATTTATCATCCTCACTTTGCAGATAGGAAAGCTGAAGTGCAAAGTTTAAATAAGTAATTTGTTCAAGCTAATTTTGCCAATCGTAGAGCCAGGCTTTGAACTCAAGCAGTCTGTTTCCTGAGTACTCTTAACCTTCTACCACATCCTTTCTTGTGAACACATTTCCCTGTGTTTCATGTCACTGTGCCTCATTCTTTTTAATGGTCACATGAGGGTCAATAGATGAACTGTAATTTAACTCTTCCCTGTTGGTGTCTTTGATTCCCATATCTCCAGCCCTGGGTCCTCAACCACCTCTTTAGTGTCCCATGGGCGCCACAGACTCCATTTTAAATTGACTCAAACTGAACTCATTATACTCCCATCCGCATCTCCTCCTGTGTCCCTATCTGAGTGGCAATGCGAACACCCACCAGTCACCAGGATGGAAAAGAGCCAGCTTAAGAAGGAATAAGTGAAGAAGGTAGGTTCAAAGTAAGTAGATTCCAAATTAATGGAAGGTGTTTAGGTCAGTGGCATAGGGAAAAGGTTAGCCTTGCACAAAAAAAGGGGGTGGATTACATTTGGACATCTGGAGGAACGAGGTGGGAAGAGGGAGGATGGAGGAGCCAAATTTAGGTTTCTGATTCTTAGTTGCTTCTCACCAAGGCAACTGCGTTGCTATGGCAACAGCAAAGGCGGTGCCTCCTCTCTCAAGTACCTCTTCTGTTGCCGTTACTTCCACACCAGCCAGATACTTCCGTATAGGGGCTTGCGGCCCTCCGGAAACGGCTTAGGAAGACGGGAATTGTCGCTTTTGTAGGCAATCGGGTGGGCTCTGTGGCGAAGGACGCAAAGGAGAGGTTGGGACTTCTTTGAACATCGCCAAATGGCGTTGAGAAGGCGGGTGTGTATCCCCCCCCACCACTTATGGGCCGAGGAGAGGAAGGGGGCGGGGCCGGGTGAGGCTGGCCAGGGGCGGGACTCAGGTGTAAAGGCGGAGAGGTTCCGCCCACTATCGATTCTGCCCAATAGAAAGCCAGAAATTCAGTCTGGACAGTTGGGGTGCCCAATGAGCCTTGCCGCCAGTACCCGGTGCAAGGCGCACCCAGCCAATTGACAGCGGCGGGCGGGCGGCGTAGGCGGTGCGGTGGAGGAGGAGCGGACGCTGCGGCAGGAGGGAAGATGGCGGACGAGGAGAAGCTGCCACCAGGCTGGGAGAAGCGCATGAGCCGCAGCTCAGGTGCAGCGGGGATCGGGGCTGGGGCGGGGCCGCGCGGGCCTGTGGAAGCAAGGCTCGAGCTCGCCTCTCGGGCGCGGCGCCGCTGCCCGATATGTATGGGGTCTTGGCTCTCTCGCGTTGTCCCGGGTAACGGCCTCCGCCCGCCCTTTTGAGGCTTGAGCCTTTGGAGCCAGGAAGCCGGAGGAAACTGAGGCGGGGACAAGATCAGGGAGGCCCAGCGCGCTGTGGTGTTGGGGGGTGAGGGGCTTTTGATCCCGTGGCATTCCTCCAGGCGACGGCCCTGGCCCTGCGGATCAGGCTGACACCTTTCGGCCCAGTACACCTGACGTCACGGGTAAACATCTCTGCACTCCGCTGGGCCTGTGAGGCACCCCTGGGGAAGGACACCCCAAACTCATGCTCAGGGCGTGGCCCCAGGATGTTGCCCGGCCGCGGATCCACAACCTACTCTTGCTAACACGCCCTCCACCCATCCACACTTAATGCTGAGCCTATGGTGATATTCGGATGACGGTCCCTGTACTTGCCCGATTTCAGCCTTAATAATAATGTCAACAGCAAGGTACTTTTATCAGCATCAAGCATCGTGTCAAGGGTTTTAAGTGTCTTTTACCTTTGAATGGCCACAGCTTTGGGAGGTCAGTATCCCTTATCCTCATTTTGCAGGTGAGGAAACTGAGGCTAGAAAATTTAAGGAACTTGCCCAAGGTCATTCATTTCACGGATTGGGGCTGAGGATTAGTTTAGAAACCAGTGAGTTTGACTCCAGAGTTCCCTGCAGTTGTCACTGCAAACTGCTGAGAAGCAGGTCCTGCATCTCACTCCACTGCCAGCATTGTCCATAGTTATCGTAGTTGCAGTAATAATTCTGGTTTATTGAATGCCAGGCACTCTGGTAAGCTCTTTGCCTCCATCATCAATGACTCTCCACATTAACCCAGTGAAGTTTGGTGTCCTTATCTCTCACTTCACCACTTTTCAGATGAGAAAACTGAAATTCAGGTAGATAGAGCCTATTGCCAAGGTTTTAAAGGCCGTCAGTGGCTCAGCTCTCCCCCCCCTGTTCCTGCCTTGGCCTGACCTGCAAGCACAAACCTGATGCTCTGCCCAGCCGTAGGCCCCCACTCCTGCCATTTCTGCTCTGCTCGATTCTGACAGTCCTTCTCAAGGATGACATTCGCCCTTCATGGTGCTGGGCACAAGTCCTCCATGTAACCTAAGCAGCCTCTAGGCCCCTGAAATGATGCCCTGTCTCTGCTGGGTCCCATGTCAAGCTTCTTGTGTGCCCTGTTCACTCTATGCACTTAAGTTCCTGAATAATGTCCGTCCCCAGTGTGCTGGCCCCTCATTGTGCAGCACAGTATATTGTAGGGGAGAAGAGCAGAGCTTTGGTGTCTGACATACCAGGGTACAATTCTGCCTCCCTCTATAATGTGCCTGGAACACAGTAAAACATTCAGGAAACGTTACCTAGTTTTGTTATCTATAAAATGGGCTTTACAGATGTGAACTCATTCTGTCTCACAGCAACTCAATAGGCGGTCAGAGCCAAATTTGAATAGGTGATCTTGCTGCTGAGTGCATGCTTTGAACTACTCCATCTCCCTGCCTCCTGGCTTCCTCTCTGTTGTCACCCTAGGTTATCTCAAGTTATCACTGACTGATGTTATCAGGTCTTATTTGCTGGCACCTAGAATGTTAGCCCCCCAAGGTCCTGTGACACGTGGTAGACACGGTGGATTTGCTGAATGATGGCATCTCAGAGGCCAGTTGCTTATCCTGGACTCAGGGTGATGTCCTGTGAGCAGGTGCCAACTGAATTCCCGCCTCCTCTCCCTCCAGGCCGGGTGTACTACTTCAATCACATCACTAATGCCAGCCAGTGGGAGCGACCGAGTGGCAACAGCAGTGGCAGCGGCAAAAATGGACAGGGAGAACCCACCAGGGTCCGCTGCTCACACCTGCTGGTCAAGCACAGCCAGTCACGGAGGCCTTCGTCCTGGAGGCAGGAGAAGATCACCCGGACCAAGGAGGAGGCCTTGGAGCTGATCAACAGTGAGCAGGACTAGAGACAGGGTCCGGGGGTGGGGCGGGACCTCTTCCCCAGGGGCCAGAGTGGGCCTCGTAGAAATCACACCACACCCTCCACCCCAGCTTGCTCAGCTGTCAGGTGTAGCAGTGGCCAACACAGAAATGCTTATACATGACATGAGCCTGGCCCACACAGCCACCTTTCCTTTTTCTTACCATTGGCAGGGTTGGGAAGATCCAAGCTTGGGGGCTGGCAGACCCAGGTTAAGATGCCCCTGTAAGCTCCATGACCTTGGGGGACTCAAGTCACCTCCCTGAGACTCAGTTTTCACCTCTGTAAAATGAGTTTTGTCATATACCTGCCTCTGAGGGCTGTTGTGAGAATTCAGTGGGAGACAGTGTGTGACACACAACGGAGCCTTCAGACAGTGGTAGCTATTGTTGATAATATCATCAAGCAGGGTTCTGCGGCATATATGGGTGAGTCTAGAGGGAAGGAGTTTGGAAAGGTAGCAGCACAGAACTAGCCAGCAGTTTATCAGTTAATTTTGCCCCGAGAAAGGCTGTTCCTTGCTCTGTTCTCTGTTTTCTCCATCGTCTAGGGTAGTGGTTTATAAACTTTTTCTTAAAAGGCCAGATGGTAAATATTTTAGTTTTTGTGGGCCATACAGTCTCTGTCAGTTCTGTTTTGTAGCATGATAGCAGCCATAGGCAATATGTAAACAAATAGGCATGGCTGTGTGCCAATAAAACTTTATTTACAAAAACTGCAGGCTTTGGCCCGTGGGCCATAGTCAGCAGAACCCTAGTCTGGAGCTGTCCAGTATTGCTGCCACTACCTACATGTGGCTATGTCCACTTAAATTAATTAAAATTAATATTAAACATCGGTTCTTCAGTTGTACTGGCCACACTGCATGCAGTAGCCACATGTAGCTATTGGCTACCTTCTCAGACAGTGGAGATATGAAACGTTTATGTCCTTACAAGAAGTCCTGTTGGACAGTACTGGTTTGGATCTCACAAATGGTTTCATCATCTACTAAGCCTCTCCTGCCAGAGACACCCGACCCCTCCCTGGCTGCTGCTGCACTACATAGCTGGTCCCTCACCCACACCCCGATAGCCTGAGTTCCCATCCGGCTAGAGGAGGTCCTGACTGTGTGACCTTGAGCAAGTTACTTAACATCTCTGAGCTTCGATCTCTTTCACCTATAAAATTGATATTATGATAATAGGATCCACTTCATAGAGTAGTTGTGAGGACTTGACCTAATGTAGTAAAGCATGAATTACAGTACCCGGTATCTAGTAAATGTTCTGTAATTGATAGCAGATGTTGTTATTGTTCTTATTAGCACAGGCCTCACAAAGAGTGCCCACTCCATCATTATTGGCTGTCTTTTGACTGTCACAACACTTAGTCCAATACTTGGTCTATAGGATATTACTTACACCCACACCCACACTCCCCATATGGAGTCTGGCATGGTAAATGGTACCTGTTAGCCTCGTACCTCATAGCATATTAGAGGAGAGCAGCCGAGTTCTTGCCCTTGAAAGCAGATGGAAGAGCTCACCTCCTGAGCTCTGCGAGAGCAGGAACTGGATCTGTCTCTTTCCCCCACCCAGCACAAGCTGGCCCATGTTAGCACTCAGAGCATTGTTTCATGAACCAGTAGGAAGCAAGAAGGAGTCCTGGGAGAGGAAATGACAGAAATAAAGGTCCAGGGCCAGGCTGTGGCCAGGACTCAGGGAAAGGACTGTGCAGAGGACTGAAGAGGGACGAGACCCTCCAAGTGTAGGTCCTGGCCAGGTAGAGAAGGGCCCAGAGTGAGGCAAAGAGTTTGGGGCCTTTCCTGGAGGCGGCAGGAAATGCATGGCCATGTGTGACAGGGAGAAAGGCACTGTAGTGCTGTGCTTTCAGGAAAGAGCTATGGCTGGAGGGCTAAGGGCCAGGGAAGCCAGAAGTCTCAGAGTCCAGCCGACTATGAGCAGTGAGGGAGTAAGGAGGAAGTGGGTGGAGAAATCCTGGAAAGAATCTTGAAATGACTTTTTGGGTCCTCCCAGCTCAAGTGATCCCTGTTCTGAGGCTTATGGACCACATGAGAGTGAGCAAGAGGTAACAGGCATTCAAGATTGAGTGGCAGGAGGTGCCACCACTGGCAGAGGACTGGTAGAGGAGACTCAGGAAGAGATGCAGCCTGGAGAGGGACTCACTAAATCTGAGGGGCCCGAAGAAGAGATGTTGGAGAGGGCATGGGTTCAGCAGAATAGCCAGGCCCGAGACAGCAACCATTGGGACAATACTGACAAGAGATGGCAGGAGGCTAAGGCGGGTAGGCACAGTGAGATCTCAATGTGGCTTGGAAAGAAAGCTCTCCGGCTGTGGGGACTACCGGGACATGGCACATGAGGGTGCCTCACCTGTTTCTAGGACAGGCGTGTGTCTAGTGGGGCTGACATTGTGGTGGGGGCCTAAGAGTTCTCAGGTCAGTTTGGGTCTTGGGAAGGGGCACCTAGGTGAGGTGGCCGTGGTGGGGGGTGGGGGCGGAGTGTACCTAGTACGCAGCTGAGCCCTGGGGCCTAACTGTAAGCAGATGCAGATAGGGCTGTTAGCAGGGATAGGACACACCCACCTGGGCTGGAGCGCCTGGTGGAAATCGAGGAAGAATTGCAGCCAGAGGCATTGTGACTCGAACTTGGGGAGGGTGGTGTGGATTCTAGAGGGATTTAGGAGGCAGAATTTGGAGGACTGGGTGATGAAATAAATGGGCGGGGGTGGGGTAAGGTCAGAACCAGTGCAGCCTGCCCTAGAGTCACACAGAGATGGATCCTGGTGCCAGCTGTGTGGCCTCAAGCAAGTGTCTTCATTCTAAGAACATCCGTTTCCTTTCATGTAAAATGGGGACAAGGAAGCCATGAAGATCCAGGGTGTGCTCAGCAGAGCAGTGGGCTCAATGTCTGGTGCTCACTGTCTGCATGGCGGAGCCTTGACCTCAGTCATTCAGGCGAGCGTCGTGGGGGACCCAAGGTCAGGACAAGGCCTCCACTCACTGGCAGCCTCTGCTGTTTCCCCAGGACCTGCTGGAACCACTTTGGGCAGGGATGTAGGAGGCCAGTGGGCTCAGCATTCAAACCCTCTGATGACCTTGAGTAGTGACCTCCCTCTCTGGGCCTCAGTATCCTGAGACAAGGCTGGGGCAGGCCTCCTTGGGGGTTTTTAGGAGGGAGCAGCAATGTGCAGCCATGGTGCCATGTCAGCGAGCTTTGGGGGTTTGGGCCTCCTTTTCTCTCCCACAAAAGTGGATGTTCCCTGTCATGGGCTCATTCCAGGAGATCAGGATCTGGGCAGCACACTCTAGCTGGCAGCCTGGGCCGGAGTCTTATCAGTATCCATTTAGAGCCAGTGTTCCCTGGTGCCCTGAGGGGTAGGCTGCCTGCAGTGAGAACCAGCAGGTCTGAGTTTTCTGCTGAGGCTTGTTTTCAGTGTTGGCTACTCTGCAGCTGCTGGGCTACAGCCAGGGCTGTCAGGGATCCGAGGACCAGCTGCCTTTCATTGCTGGTATCCTTATCTAAGGAGGCCAGGCTGTAGAGAAGTCCTTTCACCTGCTCCCCATCCCTTTGCCCCCACATGCCCAGGGCTTGAGGGTCCCAGGGAGCAGCCCTAGTATGAGCAGCAGCCCCCCTACACATACCTGCACCTAGGATCTGAGGGTCAGTGAGAGCAGGTCAGTGACTCCCAGCCTGCAGGCTTCATGCTGGGTCTCTGGTCTGTCTGGGCCTCTCCTGCTGGATATTGGGTCTTCTGGGATGGCAGAACTAAGCCTGTTACCTCTTTTCATGTTTAGGGCCCTTCCCTATTTTGTCTCCAAACCGTTTTAGGGTCAGAGACCTCCCTATTTGTTCAATCACTTTTCCTTAAGTAATCATGCCATATTAGCTCAGGCAGCTGCAACAATACCAGAGACTAGGAGCTTAGCCAGCACATTTATTTCTGACAGTTCTGGAGGCTGGAAATCTGAAATCAAAGTTCTGACTAATTCAATTTCTGATGAGGGCTCCCTTCCTGGCTTGTAGATAGCTGCCTTCTCACTGTGTCATCACATGGCCTTTCCATGTCGGGGCGGGAGGAGATGGAGCTCTCTGGTGTCTCTTATAAGGACATTAATCCTATTGGATCCAGGCCCCACCCTATGACTTCATTTAACCCTAATTACTTCCATAAAGGCCCATCTCCAAATATAGTCACATTGGGGGTTCAGGGCTTCAACATATGAGTTTGGGGCACACGATTTAGTACATAGGGGGACTGATAGCTAATAATTGTTGAGGACTTGCTCTGGGCCAGGCCCTTGCTCTAGCAGTAACTCCTTCACTCCTCGCAGTAGCCATCCAAGGTAGGAGCTGCTGATTAGCCCATTTTACAGACCAGGAGAGGGAGGCTCTAAGAGGAAAAGTCACCCACCAGGCTCACGGAGCTCAGGAGCAGTAAAGCTGGGATCTAAACACAGCAGTTGAGATCCAGAGTCCACCCTCCTCAGCCTCGGGGATATGCTGTGACCTGCCAGCAGAGGCGGATGCTGTTTTGTTGCGCATCCTGTGTCAGGCTCCTGAACTCCCCGAAGCATGTGGACGGTGCCTGCTCCAGACTGGGAGCTCCTTGAAGGGCCACTCAGATCTGTCCAGCTCTTACCCAGTGCCCAGCCAGAGCCCCATTAGGCAAGGATTGAGTGGGCGCTGTCTTGGTGACTGGTTGTTGACGCACTCAGGCCAGGCCAGAGGGGTCTGGTTTGCACCTCCTTGTATCCACTTTAGCATATTGGCTTGAAGTTCACAGAAAAAAGGTATGAGGTTCCAGCATATCTGCCTACATAGCCCAACAGTGGATCCTTCTCCCTCCTTCCTTGTGGCCTGTTTCTGTCTAATTTATTCATGAATCCCTTCAGTATTAGTGAACACCTGTTCTGTGTACAGTTCCTGGTGCTGGGACACAGGAGAGCAGGCCGACCTGGCCCCTGTCCTCCCACTATGAGCTGGGTGGCGTTGGCACAAACAGGACAGTGGTAAATGCAGGAGGCACCTCACACAGTGAGGTCTTAGGGAACCTTCCCCGGGGAGAGCAGAAGTCAGCAGGCAAGCTTTGTGGGGAAGATACCTAATCACAAGTTGCATTTGGATGCCATCAAGGTGGCAGGTGGATGAGGGTGAGGGGAGCAGAGGAGCAGGGCAGGACTGGGAGAGAGATGGAGCAAGGGTGAAAGATTGAGCTGAGGGGACACAGGTCTGAAGGTTCCCTTACATTTTAGCTTGTGGACACGACCAGATCCTGAAGGTCAGCCTCTAGAAAGATGAATTCAGGAGGGAAGCATTTTTTAAAGTATCATTTCAGGCTCCATCCAAGCAGAATGTTTCTGAGAGAGCTGATTGATTAGAGGAAGATTTGGGTGTTATGAACTGTGGTTTGTTTTGGGAGGGGCTGATAACTGACTTTTAGGCTGATAGTGCTTGCACACGTATACACTGCGTGTGCTCCTTGACCATGCCATGTAGTTCCGGGGGTCCCTGTGGCCATGACCAGCTGCTAGAGGATGAGGCCAGCTGGTGCTTGTAGTGGACTGAGGACCAGGCAGGCCTGGCTTTAAATGCTGGGTACATGTGAACAGTTGTGGGCAGGTACACCAGAAGAGAGTGGAGCATTGTGTGGGCTGGCAAATGGAGAGGGAAAGGGAGGAACCTCAGTGCTATGTGGGTGAAGGTGAGGAGATACCAGAAGTTCAGGGAGAGGAGGAGGAGGGTTATCCTAGTGACGTCCGGTTCAGGTTGGCATCCCCTATGGATGCATCTGGCACAGGGGGACCCCTAGGAGCTCCAGGGTGGTGTCCCGACTACACCAGGGCATCACAGGCATAAGCCATCGCAGCGTGCAGGCCATAGCGGTGGGGTTTGTGTCGCATCGGCAAGCCCGTCTGACCATGCAGCACATCGTGATGGCAGCCAGACCAGACTGGGATGTGCCAGCAAGGACCAGGGATGGGCATATCAAAGAGAAGTAGGTGCAGCCTCATCACGAGACATGCAGCCCACGTGGAAGGGAGAATAGTGTTAGCAGGTGACATTTGTCAACGTGTCACTGCTGGGCACTGTGCTTCATGTCACTGCGGCCTACTGCAAATAACTAATGATTCAGGCTCAGAGGCAAAGAGATGGTTAGGATAGGACAAGAGTGACAGGGTGATAAGGACAGTTGTGGGAGAATCAAGCAGATCAGATACCAAGGCACTACAGTTGCTGCTATGATGTACAGCGAGATGGGGTGATAAGCATAAAGTCATGGTCGTGCCAGTTTAATTGCAGTACTAGACAAATGGGTGTCAGTGACCTTGAGGTCAAACCAGGAGTCTGAGGCCAATGGGCCCGTCAAAGTTTGCAGCAGCCCAGTGTCAGGCAGATGGCCCCCGCTGGGTATCTGGGCCTCAGAGCACCAGGTGGGTTAATCAGCAGTGTCTCTGCAGTGCTGAGACAGGCACCAGCCTTATTTAAGTCAGACAGCAGTGAGTGGAAGTGTCATGGTATGCAGGAACCCCCTGGCCATTGTGACAGAGTGACCATCCCATCAGTGTGGGCTGGTGCCCCATCACTAAGCCGGGTGAGTGCGTGTTCCTGGGCACCCCCAGGGACCTCAGAGAATGCCCCCTGGAGAGTGGCTGTCAGGAAGGTATGTGGGCCCAGCTTGAGTGGAGGTCTGGGGCCCAAAGTCCTGGGAGCCCTCCTGGTGGCTGTGCCCTGTGGGCACAGGGAGGAGACTGGCAGGACTGGAGCATTTGAGGAGGAAAGGATGGATTCTGGCTCCAAGGGCCCCTGCCTGAACTCAGAAGAGCTTCTGTGCTCTCTGCTCCCGTCACACAGATGCTCAGCACTGCCCCCTCGCGCCCTCTGCTGGGAGCCGTTTTCCTCAGTCATCCTTTTCCTGTCAGCCCTGACCTCCCTCTCCCTCTAGGAAATATGTACTCAGTGCGGACAGTTTGAGCAGGGGGTGAATCTGGTGCGCTACCAACACACCCTGTTGGGGCAGCTGGGAGAAGAGCCATGTCACCTCCTCTGGGGCCATAGTCCAAGGGAATGATTTGTTCCTGTCGGGGGTCCTTTCATGAGGCCCCAGTGAGCAACCGGGCCTTCTTCCAGCTTCCTACAGGTGGGACAGTGGAGGCCCAAGGGCTGAGGACTCAGCCAGTTCCTATGGCAGAGCTGGGTTCATGCCCTGGCCTCCTGCTTTTCTCCTAGAAGTTTCTAGAAAGGTTTCCCACTACTGCCCTGGAGGCTCCTAGAGGGCACTAGTTCCAAGTGTCCCTGTTCATCCACCCTGTTCACTCACCGCTGCCCTCCCCGGTGGGGCCTGCAGGTAGACTTCCTCTCAGAGAGTGTGTGGGAGGTAGGAGGAGAGCATGCTAAGTTCATGTTATTTTCGTGTACAGTGGGTGAGAGTAACAAAGGGAGCAGAGGTGTAGGAACGGGGTGTGAGACCAGCATGGCTGTTGATGTCACTACAGGGTCACAGTGCACACGTGTGTGGAAGGCACCATTTCATGGACATCTGTGGCTCCTAGTGTGACTATGCAAATGTGTGGGGAGAAGGCGTTTGTGGATATGTGTTGGCACACGGGGGTGGCAAGTGTTCACATGTGCATGTGTGCGTTCACGTGTATACACGAGGAGTGGGAGTAGCATGGTTCCTTTCTGAGTGACATGTCACCTTCTGTCTGGAGCCCTCTGCCTTGTCTTGTCCTGCCCCTGACGTGGAGGTCTCCTGTGTGCATTGTGTCATGTGTGTCCCCAGGTTACATCCAGAAGATCAAGTCTGGAGAGGAGGATTTTGAATCTCTGGCTTCACAGTTCAGCGACTGCAGCTCGGCCAAGGCCAGGGGAGACCTGGGTGCCTTCAGCAGAGGTGTGCAAGTCACAGGCACTGCCAAGGCCTGGGGGGGGCCCTCTGGCCCACCAGTCAGGAGGGGCTTGGTGGGCTGGTCCCTGCCACAGAGGCCTTCAGGGCCCAACAGGTGTCAGTACAGCCCCTCCCTCTGGCTTCAGAGAGGCTGCCTTGCTGGTGCAGGGTGGGGGTGACTGCAGAGCTTTCTGGTGCCATTCCCTTCTGGGGTGGGGAGTCAGTCTGTGTTTCTCTCTGCATAGTTGTCCCCCTCACAGGCCCACCAAACTGCCAGTTGCCTCTCTTCCTTTTGTGGGTATAAGGCAGGGGCCCCTGAGGGCCCCATAATCCTCCCTCCCACCCTCACAGGTGGGGAACTAAGTGTGATGGGAGGAAGGGTTGGATCAGCAGCCCTGAGTTTAGGCCTGTCAGGCTGGGACAGTGGGAAGGGAGGAGCAGAGGGGCCTCTACCTCCCCCACCTCCTTTTTGTCCTTTTCCCCTCCATCCCTGAGATACCCAGAACGCAGTGAGGGGCATGGGGGAACCAGCAGGGAGCTGCCACCTACTCAGGAGGTAGACAGGACAGATGATATGGCGGGGGCTGGGAACTGGGCCCAGGGAGACAAGTTCATAACTAAAATGAGTCTCTAAGCACACAGTAGTGACAGCAGTTCTGCCAGCCATCCCTCATGCTGTCTTCAGGCTTCCTGGGGCCTCGTTAATGTCCCTGCCACCCCCAGCTGGGCCACTCGGCACTGTGACAGGGCCATAAACTGCATGACAGACGAGTATGAGGCTGGGTGCAGGTGGGAGCCCCATCTGGCCACCCTGTCCTGGCCTGTGGCTGGTCTTGACTCCACACACCGTCCTTCGCACTTCCCCAGGTCAGATGCAGAAGCCGTTCGAAGAGGCCTCCTTTGCACTGCGGACAGGGGAGATGAGTGGGCCCGTGTTCACGGATTCCGGCATCCACATCATCCTGCGCACGGAGTGAGGGGGCAGGCGTCCCTGGCCTGGCCCACGGTGGAGCGGGGTGGGCTGGGGTGGCTGGGCCCGAAGACCCCGCTTCCCGCTGCCAGCTGGCCCATGACTTCACACAGTATTTATTGTTCCCAAAATGGCTGGGAGAGGGGCTCTGTGCCATTCAGGGCTCCCTCTTCGCCCCAGGCCGGGGCTGACCCCGCCAGATTCTCCTCCCCTTTAGGAACTGACTTCAGAAGGGCAGTGGGGTGGGGAAGCTCCCAGAGCTCCCAGACCCAGGAGGTGGGGGTGACCTGTCCCAAAGGGAATGCCTAGTTAGCTGAGCTGCTCCCTGTGCCCCCCAGGTCCAAGATGGGGCAGGAGGGCCTTACGTTGTTTCCAGTTATGCCATGTTCCTCTATTAAGTTGCAAAAGCAAATGCTCAATGTGTAGCCCAGTCTGCTACTACCTGGGGCCCACTGAGCAGCAGTGCAGCCCCGCCCCCCATTAAACCTGGAACCACTGCTCTGCTGTCCTTTGTCTCATTTCTTCCCTGCTAAGGGGAGGGGTGCTGTTGGGGTGCTGTCCTCTCCCCCCATCTCCAGTGTCCCAGTGCCCAGGCTGCATTTGCTCCCTAAGGAGCTTCTCATCCTTAGCCTGGGGGTGTCCTCTAGACTCCAGGGAAGCGGGGCACCGTGCGACATCAGCGGTCCTCAAACTTTGGTGTTGAAGAATGTTCTTGGAATGCAAAGGCCCTGCCCTGACCTTGTGCTCTGGACCTGGCTCTGGATTCGGCAGGTCAGGCGGAGCTGGAGTGTGCACGGATCCCTGGAGAGCCAAATTTAAGGCTTTCTGCCCCGGGCGGGGGGGCCCTGCACTCCCTCAGACATGGGCCACCGCAGTTGGAACATTACACCAGGTCCCTGATGCCTTCTCCCCTGTCAGACCACAGCTCTTCTGGCAGCTTTTGCCTGCGCCCTGCCACCTCTGCAGATGCTGTTAACCATGGCAGCAGGGGGCAGCTAAGGGGAGGGGACTGCTGCCCAGCACATCTGTGAGCAGGGATCCTGCCCAGCCCTCAGGGAGGGAGACTGCCAGCACATGGAGCAGAGGGGGTTCTTATGGCAGATGGGGGGACGTGGTGTGCTCTGCTTTTATGGTGGGAGGGACACCTGCCACGGTAGGGGTCCTCACAGCTGCCAGGGTCTGGGCCAGGGGCTGAGTTCGTTTTGGGGGTTTATGAGTATATTGGAGGTAGTTATGCCCATTCTGCCCCCCCGTTACTTAATAGGGACCAGCCCACATCATGGGGATGGCAGGCTAGCAGGGCTTGGGGACCTGAGCAAAATAAAGCCTTGTGTGGCTTGACCCCAAGAGAGGCCCCCAGGGCCAAGTCTCTAATAAAGGCCCAAGTCTCATAAACAGCCACCTGGGCCTATTCCCACCTGGCAGGTTTCTGGAGCGGTCGCTCTGCCTGCCATCTGTTGGGCACTTGTCATTAGGAGGGTTTAATGAATTTCCTCAGCTCTGGCAAGCTGGGGTGAGCTGACTAGTGGCTGCACCTCTAGGTAGACTCTTCCATTGCCTGTGGGGCCACAAGGCAGGCAGCGAGCAGCCCCACTATTCACCTCAGCAGCTGCGGAATTGGAGCAGTCGCACCACTCCGAACCCAGTGGAGCCTCTGGGAGGAATCAGAAATGAGTGCCTGGGAGACTTGCTGAGTTCTGCTCCCAGGCAAAGGGGCCACCAGAGAATGGGCCCGTGTCCTCTCAACACTGAGGAGAGGTGTGCCCGGGCTCCCAGGCGCCTGATGGCTGCACATTTTCCTCCACAAGGCTGGCAGAGAAATGGTCTTTGTAGCGCTACATCACTGCATATCTGCTTCGCGGGGGTGGGGTGTCCAAGCATGCGTGGAGCTGTGCAGAGTTGTCCCTGGGTGGGATCAGTGTGACCCTGGATTCCCCATCTGGGCAGGAACTCCTGCTTCTGTGTACCCCTCCCCTTCCTCTGTATAGCTGTGCAGACGCAGCTGTTAGATAAACGTGCCCCTGGAACCCACTCAGTTGGACAGATTTCATGGTTCAGCAACTGTGGCTTCCCTCACCTGCCCCACACCCCCCGCAGCCCCCAGGCCTTCAGGGGGTACCAGAGGGTACCAGTGGGTAGTCTTACCTCCCGGCCAGACCGCCCCAGGGGGCTGCTGTCCACTCCTTTTTCCTGTGCTCCAGCCCAGGCTTCTGTGGTCACAGGGCAGGACTAGGGCGGGTGCCCTCATCTCAGGGTGTCACAGGTACTGCCACGGGACAGGGTGCAGGGCTTCCCCAGTGTAGCCAGGTACACGTCATGAGAAGGGAAGTCAGGTGGCAGAGGGTGGCCTAAAACATGGATGACAGATGATCCTGGCCTGGCAAGGGGGTGGGGGTGTTATTCCTGCCCATCTTTGGTTGGATATATGGTTGACCCTTGAAGAATACCAGTGTTAGGAGTGCTGACACCTCAATGCAGTCAAAAATCCATGTATAACTTTTGACTCCCCCAAAACTTAATAACAGCCTACTGTTAACTGGAAGCCTTATGGATAAAAAACATTCAATTAACATATATGTTGTATGTTATCTGTGTTACATACTGTATTCTTATGCTAAAGTAAGCTAGATAAAAGAAAATGTTATTAAGAAAATCATAAGGAAAATACATTTACTGTATTAAAAACAAAATCAGCATATAGATGGACCTATGTAGTTCAAAACTATGTTGGTCAACTGTATAACCATATAAGTAGTATACTTATATATATATATATATAGTATATAAGTATATCCAGTATAAGGAACGCTGGACTGCCTCTGTGTGTGTGTGTGTGTGTGTGTGAGAGAGAGAGAGAGAGAGAGAGAGAGAGAGAGAGAGAGGGAGAGAGAGAGAAACGTTATGATACCAAGAGCCTGTGGCATTCGTTTGATGACTGGCAGGAAGATGTGACAGACAGCCACACCTAGCCCTTTTCTCGTGTGAGTCTCTGAGTCTGTCTATTTTTGCACAAAGATTATTGAACTCAGCAGCCCTCAGGCCCTGACTTTCTTTGGGAGAATTCCGTATCAAAGACCAATGCCCTGCTCCCCACCACTCATACTCACCTTGGAGATTCGCTTCCAAATAAAGACAGTCTGAGAGGTGATGTGCAGACATTTTAAGCATCTGAGCCCTGTGCCTTTTTTTAAGCAGGTCCAGAGCAAAGTGCCTCTGAACGTGTTTATCCGGGAATGAATTTTTTTTTATGTCAAACATGTTAATTTAGATGGAAATTAATTGCTTTTCTTGAAGGTTTCTTTAAATTTCGGTTTTAAATGAGTGCATAAGGCAGTCACATTTATTATTCAGTTGTTTCCTTCACAATATGGCCTTCGTGTCCCAAGTTTCCAGAGATGCCAGCACTGAGCAGAGATGATTTAATCAGGGAGGTCATTAATTAGAGATGGGGAGCTCAGGGAGGGGTTGCCTCCCAGAGGAGTAGGTTTCGGAGCCTCTGTGGCCTCAGGGGGTTGGGGGTGGGGTCCGGATCGGTGGGCTCTTTCACAGTGTTTCCACTGGGGACTTGGTGGGGACGAGTGTCGTGGTTGGCAGCACTACCTTTGATCCCACTGGCAGCCCCAGAGGCCACGCTCCCTACTCTCCTTGCAGTCCATCTCACTCAGGCCACCAGGAATCTGATTCTACCCCTTCTGTGACACCCAGCCTCCCCCCTAGTCTCATCACCAAAGGCTCCTGAAGATTTGGCCTCAGCTTACTTCTTCAATCTCTTCCCAACTCCCTCGCACCCCTCTCCATTTCAGATACTCCCTACTTTTGCCTGTCGTTCACCTTCAGGAGCTGCGGTCCCCACGTCGGGCCATGCCTGCCCAAGCCCCTTCCAGGTAAACGAGCTGCAGGTGTGGGCATGTTCGTCTGAAGGCACCCAGGGCACCTTCAGGCTGTTCATAGTCTTGTGTTAAGAGCTCAGACAGGTGTGACTCATACAAAAATGATTTTAACATTAAAAAACAAGAACAGAAAAGGAAAAATTCTGTGTCCTACCTGTTCATACCCAAATTCTTAAAAGCAGCCAAATTGTTAAAACCCCATTTTAAGTGACCAACGGAACGGCTCAGCAATGAACCAGAGTGATCAGCGAGTGAAAAAAAACAGTGACAGAGAATATTCATTTGAGGCATTTTCATCGTTGTGATAGAGTTCTTGGGTGTTTGGTTCAAACTGCTTTTAAACAAACTGTTTTCGATAAAAACAATTTTGCCAGTCTTCTCAAAGGGCTTGCCCACCATGCCCCCCCCACCCACCCGGGTTCACAAAGACTGCTGCATGGGACAAGGGGGTCCAGCAGGAATGAGTCTCCTGGCTCAGACTTACCCTCTACCACTGCCTCTTCCAGACACACAGAGCAAGTGAAGCATTAAATGTCAAAGGTCCCATTTACTTCCGGCAACCCGGAAAGAAAAGGTATAAATAAAAATAAACAGATCCATGCACTGGACTCCTTGCAGGGGGTCAGGGGTTGGGGATGGGTAGGAACCAAAGAGAGAGGGGCGCGGGGGGGGGGGAGAGAGAGAGAGAGTCGGAGACAGGGAAGGGGCTGGAGGAGAGTCAGATCAATAAAAAGACAGGGACATCAATAAAAAGGCAAAACAGCAAAGAACTGGAGTATCAAAATCAGAGATCAAAGGAGAGGAGAACATTGAGAAAATGCACTAATAGAAATTCAGAGGCAGAGAATGAAAGCTGGGCAAAAGGCAGGGCGAGAAAAAAAAGGACAGGAAGGGAGAGAGAGGGAACATGACAGACAGATCAACTCAAAGGGACACAGGCAGAGTAGAAAGGGCCTCCAGTGGCCCTCGTGTGGCAGCCCCTAGGGGTCCCCGGCAGTGCTGATGACGTGGAAAAGGGTGACGTTGTAGAGCACCTGGTGGCCGTTATTCCAGGTGTAGAGGGCCCGTTCGCGGGGGTTGTAATCCAGCATGGAGATGTGGGAGTACTGGTTGTGGAAGGGCACGTCCGTGTACTCGTAACTGGACGTGTTGGTGAAGTAAGCAAAGTAGACCTTCGCGCCAGCCAGGTGGGAGTTGGTCACGTAGAGCACGCCACAGATCATGAAGGCCTCACCCGCACTCCGCTTGGGGTAGCCGGTGTCCCAGGACCGCGTGACCTCGAGGGTGTGCGGGTCCAGCCGGCTGACCACGATGTTGCCCGCGTTCTGGTTGGTGGTGTACACGGCCCAGAGCCCATTCTCATCCACCATAAAGTCCATGTCAGAGAAGCCACCCCAAGAATAGGGGAAGGTGTTGTTGTAACCAGCCCCCGGGAGGCTCCTCTGCACCAGCACGGAGCGTGAGCGGAAGTGGTACTTGACCACCACGTTGCTCTGGTACTTGTTGTAGAACAGGGAGCCGTTGTACACCACGTGGCCTGTGCCCGCCCATGGCTGGGGCAGCAGGTGCTGGATAAAGTTCTGACCTTTGATGAAGTCTCCCAGAGTGCGGAACTCCAGGACACGCCGGCCCTTGTAATAGCCATCCATGTACCAGACCTATGAGAGAGCCAATGGTCACTAGAGGACCACCGCCAATGACCTTCAACAGCCACTGAGGAATGAACCATGGTCATTAGACATCAACAGTCACTAAGTGGTCATTAGTGAGTCATGGGATGACCTGTGACACTCATGACCAACCACAGTCCTAGGGACGGGATCACTTGGTCAGGGAGTGCCACTAGTCTTAAAACACTAAGTAGATGGTGCTTGAGCCCCAAGGACTGGGGAAAATTGCAACTCTTGGAGACCCACAAGACCCAGGGATTCACTGGTCATTGCCTACTGGATGGTTAGTGGTCACTGGATAGCCATTGGGTGATAAGAGGTCACCTGAGTTCATTGCCCATGGTAACCCCTGTAACCACAAGTTGACCAAGCCTGTAATCTGCATCTTCATCATCATCATCACTCATCTCACCATGTTTATTACCATTTGCAAGTACCTTTACTAGGGCTGGTTATTGGGCTAAGCATCTTAAAAGCTTTAGTGTGGACATTATCATGATCCTTTTGAAGGTAAGAAAATTGAGTCTCCGAGACATTAAGGAACCTTGGACAGCCAAGAACTGGTAGAAATGAGATGCAAATCCAAGTCTGATTCCCATACCCAAGCTCTTAACCACCTGGTTGAACCACCATAATCCCTGTGAGGCCAGTGATCATGGCAAGGATATCAGGTCACTGGAATAGTCACTGCAGCGGTTAATGGGTGGTTCCTGTGGGTCAGAGGTGAAGGGCAATTGTGAACATGGAAGCTACTGGAAGTCTGAAGGTTACTGAGTGGTGCTGGGGGGAGGGGCCTCTAGTCCTTGTGAAAACACTGGTTACCAGGCAGTAACTTAGAGGTCAATGATCACTGGGTGCTGCTCAGTAGTACCAGTAACCGTTAGTCTATTTGTTCATCAGAGGTCAACAGACAGGGATTCATAGGGCTGGAAAGTCCTTGGTCACTTTGTGGTCACTAGATGGTCAAGGGGAGGTCCAAGGGCCTGGAGACCCCAAGACTTTGGGCAATAAGAGAATCACTGGGCACCTATGGGCAGCCACAGGCTATGTCCCTCCCAGGCTCTGACCCCTGGGATGGGCACAGTCACTTACCCGGCTGTCCGCACTGGGGGCCATCGTGTCAGTCATCCAGGAGCCAAAGCGGGACCCCATGGCCCGAATGGTGATGGGGTTACTGACCCCAGTCAGCTTCCCACAGCCTGGGAGGCAGAAACAGGGGAGATGAGGGTGTGGGGGTGGGAAGAGCCCCAGGGAGGCAGGGCAAGGGACTGGGAAGAACTGGGATCAGGGATGAGAGAGGATCCAGAGATCTGGTTCCAAAATGGAGTTAAATTGGGGGTGAGGGGCTGGAAGTCAAGAGTCAGGGCCATTACTAATTTTGGGGTCTATTTTTGGCCGTGGGTTGGGAGGTCAAGGATAGAAGTTGAGAAGTTAGAGGTCAGCTAAAAAGTTTTTGCACAGCAAAAGAAACCATCAACAAAACAATAAGACAGTATAGTGAATGGGAGGAGATATTCACCAATGATAGAAGTTAAAGGTCAAAACCATGTCTAGCTTCTACACACACAGGTGGTATTAGGGTCAAGGGCATGGAAGTCAGGGGTCAAGGTCAAGGGTCAAGGCATACCCAGCTTCTGGGCGCAGGCATGGAGCCGGGCCTCCAGAGCCATCAACCGCTGCTGCAAGTCCTCGTACCCATAGGCGCCCATCTCCTCCTGGATGGCTGCGAGGCTGCCAGACAGATTCCTCACCTCCTCCCGCAGGTGCACGATAGTCCGTGTGTCTGCCTTGTACTGCTCCAGCACTGAGCTCAGGGGCAACAGCTCTGTCATCCTGTCCTTCAACTCCTGCCCACCAAGATGGAACTGTAGCTGATCCCTACTCCTGACCTTTGACCCAGACATACCATAACCTGTGACCCAGAACCTTACCCTTTATCTTTAATGCACACCTAGCCCTTAACATTTGGCCCATACTGGACCCTAGATCCCAGCCAACCCTGTCTTCCCAGACGTGATCCCACTCTGGGAACTAATGGGCACCATTCCCAATTCTTTCCTTGATCGCCAACCTGAACCCAGAGGGACCAACCTGGAAGCTCTTAGCTGAGAGGGACCCATCGGCCCCCCGGAGCCGCGCATCCAGGCTCCGCATGAGGGTCTCCATGCTGCGCACATACTGGAGGTCACGATACGTCCGCAACTCAAGGACCTCCACGGACTGGGAGACGTTCTGGACCTGGGAACTGGGAGAGTTAGAGACAGCCAGACTCCTGCCCCCACCCCTGCCCCAGAGATGCCTCAGACAAGACTTGGGAAACACCCGACCAATCTTCTCCTCCCAATCTTACCAGCAGCCTCCCAGTGGCATGCCCGATCCATCCACTGGTCCCACCTGGAATGGCCACCTGCTCCCACCCTAGGCCCCAACAGTCAGTTCTCCACAGAGCATCCAAAGGGAGCTTTTCAAAAGGAAGACAGGATCACCACCTTCCCCTGCAGACCCTGTGTGCTGGTCCTACCACCCCGCCTGCCACCAGCCCCCTTTGCCCTCACAGACTCTAGGCTCCTCCCCTCCTCAGTGTCTTTGCACCTGTTCTTTCCTCTATCTGGAGTGCTCTTCCCCTCATCTTCCCACAGCTGGCTCCTTCTCAGCCTTCAGGTCTCAACTCTAGCATCACCTCCTCAGAGTAGCCTTCCCTGACCGCCCTGTCTCAACTAGCCACTCACCTACTTTCCCCACAGCCAGTTATTATCTCCCCAGCTATGACTGTCATCTGGACTGGTCCTGTTCATCAGCTTCCTTCAGGCGGAATCCGCAGATGCAGACCCAGTGTCTAACATTGGTCCTAAGCAGATGCTTAATAGATACTCTTGAGCTAAATGAGTCAACTGAAATTCCCTCACCCCGGCCTCTCCTACCCCAGACTGAGGACCCTCTATCTCCCACCTCCACCTGGGTAATGTGAGCTGCACCTAGCCAAGGTAAGCCCCACCTGGCTAAGGGGAACTCAAAGACAACACTGGTTGCTTGTTGAAATACACCCTCTCCACATGACTCTTGGACATTCTCAGAAACCCAACAGCCTGATACCCACCCTGGTCACCACTGAACATTTTATAGCCATTGCTGACAATCAGGAGACATCATATGGGTGTCCCAAACTGTTGAGGAAAGCAGTCCTGGGGGTGTGGGTAGAGCAGGATCCTGGGAAGTTAATGGGTGGGAGACTCTTGTGCTGAGAGGGGTCTCTTCTGTCCTCTGCCAAGCCTCAGCCTCCTCCCTTATAAGATGATGGAGGGAGGTCGCTGGTCCCTTTCAACCCCAACAGCAAAGCTGTCCAGTGGGCAGTCAGCTGAACAGTGGCAAGAAGTAGCCATCAGTTTATAAAGGGCACTGAGACATCCTTGGAGATGTGTTGAATGGGGACCATTTTCTATTGACCATGATCAGAAAGGGAAGGAATTTTTATATGAGCCTCTTGGGATAGAGGGTTAGACCCCTCCCCAAGGGACACAAAACCCCTTCTTAGCAGATGAGTGTGGTGAACTAAAGGGCTGAGTGGGACGTGCACAGTGGGGCCAGAGCCCACATGCAGGAAACACAGATATTGCCACTGGGGTTCTATTTCCTCCCGGTTCCCCACAGCATTCAGCTTCTCCTCCAAAGAAGCACTGAACAGATATCAGCTAAAATATCCAACTAGAGGGAAGTCAAATTATCTGCCAGCTCTGATTAACCTGCATGGCTAACTGTGGCCCTAGCTTACCTGGATGAGGGCAGAGAGCAGGGCGGGAACTGGAAGATTTCTTCATTTTCCCCAAGGAATCTGGAAGGTTCTTACCTTCTCCATCAGCTGCCGCAGCTCCCGACTCCTGCCGTCTCGGGAGCAGGTGCTCTGTGCAGGGATCACGGCCGTGCAGATGCATTTCCCGTCGGGGGCCTGGGCCGAGGTGTACAGTTGCCAGCCTTCCTCTGGGCTTTGGAAAAGGGTCTGTGGGGAGGTCAGGGGTCAGAGAGCAAGAACCCAGTGGGGGATTCTCCCACTCCTGCTAGGGGAGAAAGGGAGCTCTGGAAAACAACAAATGCCCTTTGCTGGGTACCTGGAATGCGCCAGACCATGTGCTGAGTGCCTGATGCATGGAATTCCATTTTACAGATGACAAGACTGAGGTACTACGGGGTAAGGAACATGGTAAGGAATTGCAGGTTCGAGTCCTTCCACAGGACAGGAATTTATTCTCTCCCACGCATTTGCTCACACACACTGCCTCCACAGCCACCATTAGCATAGACCTACTCATACCAACACCCAAACCTGGACCTCCTTTCTCTACTTCCCCAACCCAGGGTGACACATAAGCTCCGGATATACCTTGTCCCCCGCCCCCCACCACCACCACCTCTGCCTCTGCTCCTGAGAAGCCCAGCCCAAAGGGTGACAATCCTCAAAGAGACTTCCAGGCCCTTGAATAAAAGGCATTCCCTTCAGACTTCTCCTCCTAAATTAACCTTCGAATCAGTTTATATCATTCAAGTAATTCCAGGATCAGTCACGGCTGTGTTCCCCAAACCATGCTCCTGGAAACACTGGCAAAGGCGCGCTGGACAAAGGGTCCTCTGTAGTCCAATAAGTTTGTGCATTGTTGAAAAAGCACTGACTGCCACTGATGGAACATGCTGCCCCACCCACCATCTCGGGCCCCCTTGAGCTTCCCCAGAACATACTGGAGTTAGTCACAAGTTCCAATCTTTTTGTTTGTATCGGGGCATGATGGTCTCATTTAACACGTATTTGTTAAGCTCCTACTGTGTGTCAAGCTCTAATCTGGATATTGAAAATGCAGCAGCAAACAAAACACAAACAAAAGCTCTTCTAGGTGCTTACATTAGAGAGACAGAAATAAACCAGTAAGTAAACATCAAGTATTTAAAGGGTGATGAGTGCCAAAGAGAGAAGTAAGGCTGGAAGAAACAATGGGAGACACTGGAGTTGAGGTGGTAAGGGGTAGCAATTTTAGGATGGCTTGGCAAAGCCTCTGTGAGAAGATACATTTAATGAGTCAAGAGCTAAAGGAGGTGAGGGAGAAGCCTGTGGATACCTGGGGAAGGTGTTTGGGGCAGAGGGAACAGAGGTGCAAAGGCCCTGAGGCAGGGTCATGCCTGGCGTATTTAGGCTCCATGGAGAAGGCTGGTGTAGCTGGAGCAAAGTGAGCAAGAGGGCAATGGCGGTAGCAAGCAGGAGGGAGATGAGGGCAGGGAGGAGGCAGTACAGCACGTTCAGGGCCTGTAAGTGGTGAGGAGGATTTGGTGCTGTCTCAGAACGAGGTGGAAACCACGGAGGGTTCTGAACAGAGGATGAACATGACTTGACTCAAGAGTTCACAGGCGCCCCCTGGCTGCTGCGAGGGGGAAGAGACTGTGGGAGACCAGGGCAGGAGACCAGGGAAGAGATGACTGCCGACATATTCAGGCAAATGATGATGGGTGGCGACCGTTTAGGTGAGAAGTGAAAGATTCTGGTCCTATCCAGGATGCATTCCTACAGGCACTGGAAGAAATTCTGATAAAACCCCAAGTGTTTTCCTGAGAAACAGCCCCACAATAATTGATCATTTGCAAGTCGTTAACGGGTTGCCCAGCAGAGGCTATTCCCAGGAGCTGCAGCAGAGATAAGCCAGGCTGTGAGTTACACACAGTCCTGGTGACTCCTTCTAAGCCCACCTTTTTCTCTCCCACTCAATAAAGTCTTTTTTTAAAAAAAGCTTATTGGAGTGTGAGAGTGATATAATTTTACAAACGAGCTTGACTCATTAATTTATAAGAAAAATAAACCATTCATAAGTGCCATCTGAAACTATTATAATTAGTCATTCTTTGCACCTTATGTACACCCTTCTGAAGTTGGGGAGACCCCCTCTTTATGAATCCACTCACTTGCCTAGCCTTCCTTGCCTGCAGATGTGATTCAAAAGGGGCCAACACTCACGCCTCCCCAGTCTTACCGTGGAAATGCTCAGGACCACTTGTCACCCCCCAACCCCACCAAGGGCTTCCTTCAGCGGCAAAAGGCCCCCGCACCCCACCTGTAGTCTCCATCCATTCCTCACAGCAGTTAGTGATGAATATCAGCCTTCATTTCTCCAGTGGGAGAACTTCAAGGTGTGTGTTACATGCATTTTCCCAGGGGAGCCCACTGGGACCTGTGCTCCAGGCACCCACAGCGGCACACTGCTCATTAGCTCACCCTGCATGGATTTCCTTTGCTTCACATCTCATTTTCCGCTGGTTCCTCCTGGGATCACCTCCCAGGTGAGTACCTGTACTCAACTCCTCTCTTCCAGCTCTGCTTCTGAGGGAGCCTGACCCAAGACAAGCAAGGTGATACAAGAAAGCATTCCCCTTGGTTCTGGGAGAACGCAGAACTAGTTTTGCCTCCTTTCACAACAAATCCAGTTCTTAAAACAAAACAAAAACAATGACTGTGAGTCCACGAATCCCCATGTATGTTTCCCGGGCTCAGATTCCCAAGCAATTTGGACAGAACCCCCTGAAAATTCTCATTTGTGTGTAGACAAAGCAGCTCAGTTCAACATAATTAACATCTCCTTCCTACATTTCCTAGCCTGTCCTTTGAAGCAAACAATCCATTTTCTCTCAACAATTGAAATATTGACTTGCAAACGAGAAGCAAGATTTAAGTGGTGTGGAGAGGCAGCCTCCATGGCTTTCCTAAAATTATTGTCTGTGTTGGACGCACCTTGCTAGAGTGCTTTCTGCACCAGTGTAATTAAATGCCTGGGGTTTGGCTGCCAACTCTCAGCACGTCAGAGATCCTGAAGTTTGCCCATCATCAGGTTCAAGATCAAATACACAGGCAAGTTCATGTCCCCAGGGAACACTGGAATGTCCTAGAAGGCTCAATGTTTGAGAATCCAAATGCTTGCTCTCCTAGACTGCATTTAGCTTGGAGCTGAAGTCATGAACTCTTGGAGAGCTTGAGATGGGGACAGAGAATGGCCAAAACTAAGGGGATTGCTGTAACAGCAGGTGTCAGAGCCCAGGAGCAATCCAGGTACAGACACCTCAGATGGCCTGTCTCACCTCGGATGTGGCAAATGCGCAGGAGCCAGATGCTCTCTTGGCTCAGCTGCTGGTTCCGAGTTTAATATTTCTGCTAATGGGCTCTACAAGGGTAAGCTGTGTGCTCAGTGGCAGCTCCTCAAATTGTCTTTCTGGCAGGGATTTTTCAAATGCTTTTGCTGAGGCTGATGCCCCAATTATGCCAATGTCTCCGTAACAGATCCAGGACTGACTGAGTATGAGAAACGCAGGAAGTTTTTCTTGCTGTCACACCTGGGGTCATCATCTCAGTGTACAGCTCCAGCACCTAGGTCTTAGACTAAAAACAATTCCTGGTTCTTCCAGGGGCTGAGGGCAGTCAGCCAGCCAGCACTGGCTTTCAGGGATTAGCCAACAGGAACAGAGCAAGCGGCTGCCTCTTAATAAGACAAGGATACTATTGCGTTTGAGGCTAGACAATTTAATCAGAAAGCAGAAGTGGCTTGAGGTTTATGTATTTATTTGTACCCTGCCTTGTTCCGGAGAGGAATCCAAGTGGTTTACAAGGATATGTAAAATACCACACGATAGCTCCAATTAAATAGGAGAATCAGATTTAGATGTTTCTGGAGGGCAGTCTGCCAATCCAGAGCCCAAGGTTTCTGCATTTGCATTTAACCCAGCATATCTGAGTGGAAGAATTTAGCCCAGAGAAATGTGGACAAGCGCACAACTGTTACAGAATGCTTGTTAAAACACTGTTTAAAATTGGACAACTGGACTTTTTCCTCATGTTGTCTGATTAATTTCAAAACTTGAGTGCACCTGCAGGAAGGAATACTATGCAGCCATTAAAATTGGGGATTAGTGGGGATTTGCTGCCATCTTCAAATGTACCTTATTTTCCAAATTTTCTACAACGAATGCATATTGGTCCCATAAAGATTTTTTTCAATCCCTTAAAAATTTTTTTTTTTTGCAAAGGAGAAAAGGATGAAAAAGAAAAGTGGAGATATAGAACCAGAAATAAGGCTAAGAAAAACTCATCCCTTAAGAACCTGAACCACCAGCATATGGTTGGGCCATCAATTTGGCTCCAAGCTTCTTTGCAGCCAACTCGAAAAGGGAAAGCTGGTCATTTATATGGTTCCCAGTGTCCTGAAACAAAGTACACCAGATGCTCAGGAGAAAGCTTAAGTATTTTTGGTACCAAGAACAGGCAAGGATCTCTCCCACAGTCCTCCAAGAAAGGAGTCGTGTGATGTCACCAGCATCTTTCCAGATAACATCCCTACGATAAAAACGACTCATTATTCTGGATATCTCTTATTCCCATCAGATGATAAAGGAGAGCCAGATGGTTAAGAGCCATGTCCTGGGGTCAAGCTGCTGAGTTTACGTCCTGGTTCGGCCACTCACTCGCTGTGTGACCTGAGCAAGTCAGTTAACTTCTCTGTGCTGCCATTTTCTCATTTGTAAAATGGGCATGATAACTGTGCCTACCTCCCAGGGTTGCTGGGAAGGTTGAATGTGTTAATACTATATGTACGAGCAATCAGAACACTCATCAGCGTGTAGTAAACACTACAGAAGTGTTTGCTATTATTATTGTAACCCCCACGACACTCTAAAGCCAATTCATAACTTCATGTAGTCAAAATGGTTTGAGCTTACAGTCACTGGATTGAGACAATCTGGGAGAATGGACAAAAGTCCTGTGGAGTTAGGGCTGAGGGTGCAGAGTAATGAGGAACAACAGAAAGTCCAATGACAGACAGGAGTGAGTGAGAGTTGAACCCCACAGAGGATGGGCAGAGACGCTTGCTGCATCCTGGTCTACTTGTGGCTCAGCAGCTTCCTGTTCTAGAGTAATGTGGTAGAGATGAGTCCTGTTTCATATGAATCAGCAATCAAGGAGGCTCACACTGCCACATTCTCTCCAGCCCATCTTCTAGTCATCCTACCTTTCCTAGAACAACCATGTTTTTTTTTTCCACTTCCAGGCTTTTGTACCATCTGGACCCTCTGCCATCAACACTTCCCCATCTCCTGGCCAGGCTCACTCTTTCTCATCCCTGGGGCTCAAGCATAAATGTTGTTTCCAAAAGCATCCTCTGCTGTACCTGTCCCATGTTACTCTCCTCTCAAGGCATTCTGTCCTTTTTCTCCCTAATACTACTATTTCTTACTATATCTTAAGCATTGTTCTAAGCACTTTGCATGTTTTACCTGATTTGTTTCTCACCACAATGCTAGGAGGCAGGTACTGTCAATATCTGCCTTTGAGAGGTGAAGAAACTGGGCAAGAGAAGGCTCACATCTCTTGGCCAGAGTGTCACAGCCTGTAAATGGTGGACCTGGGATTCAAACACAGGCCATCTGGCTCACAGCTTGCACCACCATGCTGTACCCCCCAAGTCTTTCAAGCCCTGGTCACAATGGCCTTTAGGACCTCATGGGTGTGATTACTGAGTGTGGCCTTCCTTGGCCCCTGGACAGAACATAGCGTGGGGGTGGGGAGTTTGTCTGTTTTGCTCATCACTGAATCTCCCAGACCTGGGACAATGCACACTTGTTGAATGACCATATGCTAGTCAAAGAACAAACATCTTCACAGATCCACCAGCTTTTCCCCTTCTGCCGAACTGGCTTCTATCTCTCTCAGGGAGGGGAGGTCTGAGATCAGGCTGCAGACAGAAGCCTGGCAGACTCAGAGGCAGCTGTAGCTTCTCTCTGACTGCTGGAGTGGCAGGAGGGCCATGAGGAATGATTGGGGACACGCTTGTCTGACATGTCTGAGCTGTGATGGGGGCCATGTCCCTTTGGAGGGTTTAAGATAATAGCAGGCTGACCCTGACAAACTTGGAGGTGTTGGGCAAATCCTTTCTGATTGACAAGCTTGACAGGCCTTAAAGAAGGCATCAACTCACCCATGCCAAGAGGGAGAACTAGGGCTTCTCCCAGCCTGAGCAGCTGGGGCTTTGCCTGTGAGAGCCTATGGCCAGGGGAGGGGCTGGGATAGGGGAAAACCTTGAGTCCATCCATTCATTCATTCACTCATTCATTTATTCATTCATTTCCTCCCAACACAGATAACCCATTTTGTCCTGAGAGATTATCCCGGCTGGCAGCACAGCACAAACTCTCACCCTCTGAAGCCACCCAAACCCTGGCAGGAGACCCAGCTTCTCCTGAGTCCCAGTGAAAGCCAGTACTTACATTCTAGCATGTCTTAGTCTCTGATGTTACAGTGCCAATGTGGACCAATAATCAATGAAATAGACTTTCTTGGGAAAGGCAGGAAGAGACACAGATCTCTGAATTCGAATGACTTCCTTCTCTGGAGTCCAGGTCCACACCTGGAGGAAGTGTGGAGGAGGCTTTCCTTGTACAAAAGTTTGCAAATGCAGACTCAAATAAAAATCAGAAATGAAAGAGAAGTTACAACAGACACCACAGAGATATAAAGGACCACACAGGAATACTATGAAAGACTGTACGCCACCAAACTCAATGACCTAGAAGATAAGGAGAAGTTCTTAGAAGTACATAACCTTCCTAGATTGAACCGTGAAGAATTAGAAAATCTAAATATACTGATCAACAGTATGAAAATCTAAACAGTCATCAAAAACCTCCCCAAAAAATAAAAGTTCAGAACCAGATGGCTTCATTGATGAAATCTTCCAAATATTCAAAGATGATTTAACACCTGTCCTTCTCAAATGCTTCCAAAAAATTGAAGAAGAGGCAATAGTTCCTAACCCATTTTTGAGGCCAGCATTACCCTGACACCAAAACCTGGAAAAGACAACACAAAAAAAGAAAATACAGACCAATATCTCTGATGAATGTAAATGTAAAAGTCCTAAACAAAATATTAGCAAATCAAATACAATGGTATATTAAAAGATAATATGTCAAAAAGATGATACATCACAATCAAGTGGGGTTCATTCCAGGGGTGCAAGGATGGTTCAACATACACAAATTGATCAATGTGATGCACCGCATTAACAAAATAAAGGATAAAAATCATATTATAACAAAAGATGCAGAAAAAACATTTGACAAAATACATCCATTTATGATTAAAGTATTCAATAAAGTGGGTATGGAAGGAAAGTACCTCAGCATAACGAAGGCTGTACATGACAAACCCTCAGCTAATATTATACTCAATGGTGAAAAAGTGAAAGCTTTCCCTCTAATACCAGGAACAAGAATGCCCACTCTCATCACTGTTATTCAAGGTAGTACTGGAAGTCCGAGTCAGAGCAATTAGGCAAGAGGAAGAAATAAAAAGCATTCAAATTAGGAATGAAATAAATTTGTCACTTTTTGCAGATGACATGATTCTATATGTAGAAAATCCCAACTCCACCAAAAAAAACTATTAGAAACAATAAACAAGTTACAGAATACAAAATCAATGTACAAAAATCCATTACCTTCCTACATGTTAACAATAAAATATCAAAGAAAGAAATGAAGCAAATAATTCCATTTGCACTCACAACAAAAAGAACAAAATACCTAGGAATAAACTTAACAAAGGATGCAAAGGACTTATATACACTGAAAATTACAAGATATTATTTAAAGAAATTGAAGAAGTCACAAAGAAATGGAAAAATATTCCGTATTCATGGATTAGAAGAATGAACATAGTTAAAATGACTATGTTACCCAAAGCAATATACAGATTTAATGTAATCTCCATCAAAATCCCAATGGCATTTTTAAAAGAAATAGAACAAAAAAAAGTCATCAAATTTGTATGGAACCACAAAAGATCCTGAATAGCCAAGCAATCCTAAGAAAAAAGAACAAAGCCAGAGGTATCACACTGCCTTACTTAAGATTATACTACAAAGCTATGGCAATCAAAACAGTATAGTACTGGCAGAAAAATAGATACACAGACAAATGGAACAGAATTGAGAGTCTAGAAATAAACCCACATGTATATGGGCAACTCATTTTTGACAAAGGAGCCCAAAACACACAGTGGAGAAAGAAAAGCCTCTTCAATAAATGCTGTTGGGAAAATCAGAAAGCTATATGCAAAAAAAAAAAAAAAAAAAAAAAGGAACTAGATTGCTATTTGACACCATACACAAATTAACTCAAAATAGTTTAAATACTTAAATATAAGACCCAAAACAATAAACCACATAGAAGAAAACAAAGGTACTAAACATATTGACCTTGATCTCAGAGAGGATTTTATGAACTTGTCTGAGAAGCTCTTTATCTCCTCTTTGATTCTAAACAATAGCCTTACTGAGTAGAGCAATCTTGATTGTATATCCTTGCTTTTTATTACTTTGAATATTTCCTGCCAATCCCTTCTGACCTGCAAAGTTTCTGTCAACAAATCAGCTGACAATCTTATGGGAGCTCCCTTGTAGATAACTGCTTTTCTCTTGCTTTTTAGATTCTCTTTGCCTTTAGCCTTTCACATTTTAATTATGACATGTCTTGGTGTAGACCTCTTTGGGTTCATCTTTTTGGGACTCTCTGTGCTTCCTGGATTTATATGTCTGTTTCCTTCACTAGGTTAAGGAAGTTTTCAGTCATTATTTCTTGAAATAGATTTTCAATTCCTTGCTCTCCCTATTCTCCTTCTGGTACCCCTGTGATGCTATCCTAGAGAAATCCCTTAAACTTTTCTTTTCTCTTTCTGCTGTTCTGATTGGGTGCTTTCCACTACTTTGTCTTCCAAATAGCTGAGTCAGTCCTCTGCTTCATCTAATCTGCTATTGATTCCATCTAATGTATTCTTCATTCTAGTTATCATATTCTTAATTTATGACTGACCTTTTTTTTTCTATCTCCATTTTTCTGTTTCCTATCTCTTTGTTGAAGTTCTGAGTTCATCCATTGTTCCCTTAAGTTCACTGAACATCCATATAACCAGTGATATGAACTCTGCATCTGGTAAATTGTTGGCCCCATTTAGTTTAGTTTTTTTTTTTTTCCTGAAGTTTTGTCCTGTTCTTTCTTTTGGAATGTGTTTATCTCATTCTGGCTGTCCCCGTGTGTGTGTGTGTGTGTGTGTGTGTGTGTGTGTGTGTGTGTGTTTCTATATATTAGGTAGATCTGCTATGTCTCCCATTCTTGACAGAGTGGCCTATAGTAGGTGTCCTGTGGATCCCAGTAGCACAGTCTCCCCTTTCACCTGTGTGGTTGTGTGTGCTCTCCTGTTGTAGTTGAGCCTTAATTTCTGTTGACTCATCCGTGAGTGAGATTGTCCCTCAGGCTGACTGGCTATGAGTATTGGCCGTGACTTCAGTGGACAAGCTGTTGTGTGGGGGCTAACCCCACAGAGCAGGATTCACTTTAGCACAGCTCTAGTGCCTGCCGAATTCATATTTTAGATGTGTTGTTGGTGATGCTACTTGGCTGGTGCTCTAGTGTAGTCTGAGGCCAGTCATCAAGAATCTTGATTCTGGGGCCTCTTGGGCAGGGCTCTGATGCAGGCCAAGGTCAGCCGCTGCCTATGTCTAGCCTAGAGCCACCTGGGAGAAGCTACAAAGTTATCTGTGGTTGGTAGCTGCCTGCACTGGGCTTGGAGACACGTGAGAGTGGTCATGCTGTGAACCGAGGCCAGCTGACAAAAGTGCTGGGCCTGGGGCCACTTAGCAAGAGGTAGAGAGAGCACACTGAGGCCAGACGTTACTTGTTTGAGGTTGTGGACCTTTGAGAGATTTTAGGAAAGTCCATAGTGTGGGCCTGCCACTTGTATGCCTTGCCACTTATGTCAATTAGCCTCTGAAAGGGATTCAAGCCAGGCACACAAATTGGGTAAGGTGGGTCTCAGAGAATCCCAGGTTGGAGCAAGAGAGGTGTTATCTAGGTTGATTGAGACTCAGGTTTGGTGCCCACCTGTGCCAGCAGGCTGTGTGTGGGGAGAACTCAACAAAGGAACAGTGGTGCCTGCCAGCACTTTACTCTTAGAGAAAGCTGACCTCCAGTCCTCACCCTAAAGCCAGACAATTCAGTCCCTCCCCATATGTTCTTGGTGCTTTTTGAGCTGATGTCCCTTTTCTGGAGCTTAGGGCAAGTGTTAGTGAGCAAGTGAGTCTGTGAATGTGCCCTTTAAAAGGATGCCTGGGTCTACAGCAGCCATCTGTCTCACCTGAACTGAGTCTTTGCTGATTTTCACAGCCAGCTATTGTGGGGACTCCTCTCCCTGGCACTGGTGCCCTGGGCTGAGGAGCTGGATGTAGGGCTGGGATCCCTCACTCCCTAGGGACCTCCGCAGACAAGACATCCCTCCCCATTCTTAACCACCACAGTCATTTCATGTCTCTGTCACTCCTACCAACCTCGATATAGCTTCTTCTTTATACCCTTAGTTATAAGAATTCTGTTTAGCTAGTCTTCAGGTGGTTCTCAAGGGTGATTGTTCTATAATTTATTTATAATTTTGATGTGATTACGGGAGGAGGCAAGCACAGAGTTTACTTACTCCACCATCTTGACCTAAAGTTTCAGATGTCTATGTTTTAAATGCTGAACCCACAGGATTTGGGGGACCAGATGTGGGGTAGAAGGGAAAGAGGGAGTTGAAGATGACCAACTTTTGGGGCCGGCGTAATGGAATGAGTGGATACGTGAGGGTGCCATTAACTGAAATGGAGAGGCTGGAGAAGGAGCCATGGGGGAGGAGCAGCTTTGAGGGAAAATGGAAATCAAGAGTCCAGCCTGAAGGCATGTTCAATTCATGATGTTTGTGACCACATCCAAGGGGAAATGTCAAGTCGGCAGCTGGGGAAAGGAGAGAGGGATATGCATTTGGGTGCCCTCAGCAGACAGATGGGATTAAAAGTCATGGGAATGGATGAATGAGAGGACCAGCAACCAAGCACCCACCACCGAGGTTTTATATTTTATTTGACACTTGTAGAACTCACTCTCTGCTACTGACTGAATGTTTCTGTCCTCCCAAAAGTCATATATTGAAACTTAATCCCCAATGTGAGGTATTTGGATGTGAGATTCATGCCATTATAAGAGACCCCAGAGATCTCCCTTGCCCCTTCCACCATGTGAGGACACAGCTGAGCCCCTCCTTAAATGACCTCTGGCATTTAAGTACCCTCCCCCACATACACAGTCCTGCGACAGTCAGATATGACAGTTCTACGCAAAAGGAATGTCCTTCAGCATCATAAAAATGGTGGCAGTCATCATCATCATCATCATCAATAACAGCTCACATTTATGGAGCACATCCTGTGAGCCAGGCCCTATTCTGGAGCTTTGCAGTTCATTTCTCACCCATCTTCAGAAGAACCTGCAAGGCTAAACCGTAATCAGTGTCAAAAGCCCAGATCTGCCATTTTCTCTTTTTGAGTTCTGAAGCAGATCTCTTTGCCTCCATTATTTATAAAATGAGGATCAAAAAACTCTCCCCTGCCTTCTCCCTGTGTCCCCATGCACACACACGCTTGAGAGTAAGTTGCCTCGCAGCTGAATTTTCATTCCCTTTCCCTCCCCTGCCTACTCCTTGGGCTTGGGAACTAAATTTCCCATAGTCACTTGCCCTCTGGCTTCCAGGAAGGTCCAGCCAATGGGAGGCATTCACGGGAGATCCGAGAGCAGGTGTGTTCCTCCCTTTCTCTGCCAGGATGCTCTGCAGTGGCTGGATCTCTTCTGTGGCTTCAGCTCCCACCAGTGGTCACACTCCAGTTTATAGCACCCAAAGCTTCCAGAAGCATGAGAAATAAATGTTTGCTTCCATTTATCCCACCTCTTCTATCTGACCCCCATTCCTAGGGAGATAGAGGCTCTCTGCTATTGCTCATCTCAGAGCTTCACCTCTATCCTCTGTTCAGTTTCTCGTCTCTTCCATTACCTTTGTAACCAATTCCCTGAATTAAAATCTCTGAAAGGCCTCGAAGAGATCTTTCTGTTTCAGCTCTTGAAGGGATATAGTAGCTGCTCAATAAACACCTGTGCATGAACAGGCAGTTGTAGAGTTTAATAGCTCAGGCTGCTTGAGTCCAAATTCTGATCTTCTCCTTCCTGTGTGACCTCAGGCAAGTAGCTTAACTCCTCTGTGCCTTTCTTAACCTCTCCTCTGCCTCATCTGGAAGTTGGGATCATAACGGCTGGGCTTCACAAGATTGTCAGGATGATGACTAGTATGTCGGTCACAGTGCCTGGCACTTAGGGTTCAGGGGCTAGAGACTTTATATCAATTTGCAGAACCAGTGCCATTCTAGAATTATTCCGTGCCCCCTGCTGACTTTCTTTACATAAACTTTTTATTTTGGAATAATTTTACATTTACAGAAAAGTTATGTAGATAGGACAGAGGCCTCCCATGTGCCCCTCACCCCATTTTCCCTGTTGTTAACATCTTACACATCCGTGGCACGTTTGTCACAACTAAGAACCCAACTTGTTGCAGCACTGTCACCCGATTTCCCCAGCTTTTCCACTCATGGCCTTTTTTTCCAGTCCAGAATCACATGCAGGATTCCACATGGCATTGAGTCATCACATCTCCTTAACCTCATCTGGTCTGTGACCGTTTCTCAGTCTTTCCTTGTTTTTCATGGCCTTGGCTGTTTTGAAGACTAACTGTCAGGTATTTTGTAGAATGCCCCGCTGGCTTGTAAGGGCAGGAACTGAGTTCTAATCTGTCCCTGTGGTTTCCGCAGCTCATGACCCCATGCCTGGCACGCAGTAGCTGCTTCACAGACACTTCCTGAATGAATACATGAATGGCAGTCGTTTATTTCGTTCCTCCCACACTCCATGTTCTGTAGACATCCCTGCCAGAGGCTAGATCTAGAAAAGTTCACAGCGAAATAAAAGTCCTTCTCCTCTCAGAAAAGTTCATTTTTGATCCTTTTTTTGTAGACATCAAGGATTCATTTCTTTAATATGTACCAAAGAGAAATGGCTACATTTGCATCAGACGTTTCATTTTTCAAGGCAAGCGAGAGATCTTTCTAGCAAGATGGGGTTTCTTCCTTCACAGAGCTGTCACTTGATTTCTCTGCTTCTCCTTCCGCCACCTTTGGACCACTGGCAGGGGGCGGAGGAGGGCTGAAGGGCTCTGGAAATATCCACACTTTGATGTTCTCTCTGCTACAACCGAAGGAAGCTTAAGTAGAACCTTGCAAAGTTGCTGAGACAGAGTCGGGCCTCAGGAGCCAGTGCAGGAGCCTGAGAATGAACCAGAAGCTTTACTTCCAGTCCCTCCAAATGGCTCAATATTTGCCACAGGGACCAAGAGGTCTGCCTTTAGGTACACAGAGTGTGCCCTTTTTCTAACATTAGCTTGTCAGAAATGGGACTTCCCTTTAACCACGAGGCCTGCGGGTCTGGCTGCTGTTTATTTCTCAGCCCTGGGCGGCTGAGCTGCATGCGGAGAATGTAAGAAAAATATCCGCAGTGAAGTCATCTCCCCACCACCACGGTCGCTGCTGCTAGAAGACACTGGCTCAGATTTAATCTCTCGACTAAAGTTTGTCAGAAGTAAAAATGAGCCTGGGTGAGCTTTTCAGACACTTCCCTCGACTTACAGGAATTCAATTTCTGTCATGGGCATAAATTTGCAGCCATCAGCACCAGTGGTGGGGGCTGGGGCTGGGCAGACTGGACGGGGATGGATTTCTGAAATCAATCCATCAGCGCATGGTAAAGGTCATCGTGGGGTAAATTCATCTTCCGTGGCTGGCAGAGGCATTTCATGCCAAGAGTGGGGGCCACCGCTGCACAAAATGGAGGTGTCTGCCACAGGGCTCTCAGGCGGGGGCTAGACAGAGAAGTAAGGCCTTGAAGTCTGCACAGTGTGGCCAGGAGGTGACAGGGGACCAATCTGCCAGCTAATAACTCACAGGAACAGCCAGGTGCCAGCACCGCCTGAAAACCCACTTCCATGGGCTCTGTATATGCCCCCGGGGGTGGCAAGCTAATTTGGATCCAAACCTTTACCATGTGGCTGCACATTAACACACATTCCGGGGTTTCAAAAAAATATGATTTTCAAAGGCATTCAGTTCCCCCAGCCAAGGTAAGGCAATGGAGCATGTCGTTTAGGGAGCCAGCTTGCCGGAGTTCAAATCCCGGCTCTACTGTATGACCTTGGGCTACTGACTTAACCACCCTGGGCCTCCAGTTCCCCAGTTGTAATATGGGGCTAAGAATAATACTGATGTCATTGAGGTGGTTGTTAATATATTCAAATGGCTTAACACAGGCGATGCAACATAAAAGTGAGCGCAACAAAATTGATTATAGACTAAAGATCAGCAAATGGATGCTGACGGGGAGCACAGAAAGGTAACCTAGTAGCTGAGGACCAGACGGTCTGCATCTAAATCTTGGCTGTGTTACCTTAGACAGCTCACCTGCCTCTCTGCACCTGTTTCCTCATCTCTCAAAGGGGAGAGGGGTGATGACATGTCAGTGTTTCGAGGGTTAAGTAAGCTAATGTATTTGAAAGACAAGAAAGAGGTGGTTGTCAAGTGGTGTGACACAGTGCTATGATGTGGGCAGCACGGGGCATTCGGAGGACGAAACCAGGTTGTGAGGCTGCAGGGACAGCCTCCCGGGTGAGGCAGCAGCTAAACAAACTGGATGGACGAGCAGGAGCCAGAAGGCAGAGGAGAGGGTTCCAGGCAGAGAGAACTGCATGGACAAAGGCTTGGAGGGGAGAGAGCATCTGTGCAGCTCTCAAATATTTACTGAGCACCTACTATGTGCCAGGCACTGCTCTAGGTGCTGGAGATGCAGCAGCCAAAGAGACAAAGATCCCTGCCCTCATGAAGGTTCCACTCTAGTAGGAAGAGGCATGATGCACCTAGAAAGCGTCCAGTGAGGAGCTGAAGCTCAAACTGGGCTTGTTTGCCCTTCCAGACCCTCTGCCCCCACTTCTCCATCTGCTTGGTGCTCTGGGCAGCTGACCTCTGCAGCCTACACATCCCAGGGTCTCCTGCCCTCCAGCTTCCTTCAAACTTTGGCCAATGAGAGCGGCCACAGGAGATGGAGGCAGAGGAGAGAGTCTGGGGTATTTACTCCCCTCGTTCCCTTCCTGTCAAGCAGCAGTCCCACAGTGAATGTGTTCCTCTCCTGAAGCTGGCAGCTCCTCCCAGCATCCTCCCTGTTAGGGGCTGAGTTGTGTCCCCCACAAATTCACATGTTGAAGTGCTCACCCGCAGGATCTCATAATGTGACTCTATTTGGAGAGAGGGCCTTTAAAGAGGTGACTAAACAGGGCTATTAAGGTGAACTCTGATCCAATATGGCTTCTGTTCTTATAAAGAGATCAGGACCCAGACGTGCAGAGGGCAGACACGAGGAGAAGGTCGCCACCTCTCAGCCAAGGAGAGAGGTCTCAGAAGGTGCTGGCACCTTGTTCTCAGATTTCTGGACTCCAGAATGGTGAGAAGTTAAATTTCTGTTGTTTAAGTGTCCGGCCTGTGGTGTTTTGTTATGTAGCATGAGCAGACTAATACACTCTCCTCCAGCCACGGCTCTCTCCGAGGCCTGAGGCTAGCAACAGCTCCCCTCAGCTGCTGACCCCATGGGTCTTCAACACTTCCTTGCTGGTTCTCCTAATTCTGCCCACCCCTCTGAAAAGCAGCCATTTTGTTGAAATCTCTTCACTCATCCCTTTTGAGGGAGCCATGCTTCCCACCAGGACCCTGACAGAAACAGTCAGGTTGAGCCTGGTCACACGGGGTCTTGAATGATGAACTCAGGGTTCACCCCGAGGGGGTGGGAAGCCATGAAGGGTGTGTGTATTGGTTTGCTGGAGCCACCATAACAAAATCTCCTAGACAGGGATGGGGGCGGGTGGCGGGGGAAGCTAAAACAACAGAAATGTAATTTCTCACCATCTGGAGGCCAGAAGTCCAAGATGAAGGTGTCACCAGGGTTGATTTCTCCTGAGGCCTCTCTCCTTGGTTTGTGGATGGCTGTCTTCTCCCTGTCTTCACTTGGTCTTCTCTCTGTGCATGTCTGTGTCCTAATCCTCTCTTCTTATAAAGACGCCAGTCATATTGGATCAGGGCCCACCCCAATGACCTCATTTTAACCTCATTACCTCTTCCAATGTCCTCTCTCCACATATAGTCACATCCTGAGGTCCTGGGGGTGAGGACTTCAACATATGAATTTGGGGCAGGGGGACACAACTCAGCCACAATGGTGTGTGAACAGGGGAAGGATTTGGTCAGGCAATCATGGAAGGTGGACTGGCCTGGGCAGCACAGAAGCAGAGACACCCACCAGCAAGCTCCAGGTGAGTGCCTGAGAGAGAGGGTGGGCAGGCTGACTCAGCCCATCCTAGGAGTTTTCCAGAGCTGTCAAAAAAATGAATCTCATAGACAGAAAACAGCTCCAGCCTGCTTCAAGGCACGTTCTCTGCTCAAAGGGGAGGGGGTAGTGATGGCCACCTGGGTCACTGGAGCTCTTTGTTAGTGAAAATGGGCCAGTTGAAAGGAAATCGATTCTGGCTAAGCGTTGAGCAGCTGCTCCCAGCCAAAGCTGCTAGTGAGGGGCCCTTTGCCCCTCTCCTCCAGGGCTGGGACAGAAGCCAGCAGGAGTCTGAGTATTGTTCTTCCAGGTGGCAGGTCCCTGAAGGGCCTTCAATCAGTGTGCATTGTGGCCGCCAGTGCCTGCATCCATGTGAGGTGGAGTTTCAGCATCACCTCCATCCTGGGCACTCACCAGAGACTAGCTCCACATGTAATGATTATGGTTATCCCCAGCCTCGCCAAGTGGCACCCATATGCCAGGCACCTTACATGCACAATGCATTCATGAGGAACCTCCTAATGCCACCTCCTAGCCATGTGACTTGGAGCAAGTGACTCAAACCTCACTGTGACTCAGTTTCCCCGTAAAACAGATCTCACCTCTTAGTGTTGGTCTGGAGGTTAAATGAGTGCCTGCACAGTTTCAACCCATACAAATAAAAACTGTGCAAGGTCAGCTACTGATAGTATTGTCTCCATTCAAGTCATGACAGCTCCAAGATGTCGGGGGTGTTAAAAACTGAAAGTCAGGGAGGAGAAGTCAAGTGGCATGTGTCATCAGTCTGTTAAGGGAACAGAGGCCATACTTAATGTTCCATGGAGGGAATTTAATATGAGGAGTATGATGTTAAGAAGCCAGAAGGGCTGAAAGAGGGCAGTGGAGAAGGTAAAGTGATCCAACGAATAGCAACTGCAAGGAGCTGTAGGGCTGGCAGGGCAAAGGGAGGAGGGTGTGACCAGAGCCCAGAAACAGGGACACCAAGCAGGAATCATGGCTTCCTGAGTAGATGCCAGGTGGGAGCTGGACCCAGGGAGGAGACAGGCCACTGCCTGCAGCAAAAAAACAGGGAAGAAATCCCTTGCCTTCTCTTTCTGCCACCTCCAAACTCCCACTGCGGCCTCCCATTGGCTGAACCTGACAGGAAGCCTGTGAGAAAGGGAACCTGGGAAGTGTAGTTTTTCAGGGTCAACTCCCTTGAGATACAGAACAAAGAAAGGGCAAGGAATGAATCTGAGGGACTCCAGGTAGATGACCAGCTAACAGGACTCTCTCTGAAGTTGTCTTAACCACCAAACCACACACACAAGGAGCATTTGCTCATGTCACCTGCCCTGTTTCATCCCCAACAATAAGCCTTTGAAGGAACACTGATAATGCCGGATCTTTCTTGTCCATAGTTAAGAACAAAGTTGAAAAGTAACCTCCTCAGGGAAGCCTTCTGTGACTGCCTCCTTAAAGAAGCCCTTCTCAGTCCTTATCTTCCTGCCTGGCATTTGTCATGGCAGAAACCATATTGTATATATTTGTCAGCTGGTGTGATATATGACCCACAAGGAGACACATGCACAAGGACCTCATGTCTTAGAAACTACCATGTTCCCAATGCCTAGAAAAGCACTTGGCACATAACAGGTGCTCAATAAATACTTGTACAGTTTTCTTAAAACCTTGAAGTGATGCTGCTTGCTGTATATATTAAGTGGTAAAGCTAGAACTACAAACCTAGGTCTGTGGGGTTGTACGGATGCTGGTGTTTCTTCTCTGCTGCCTTCCTGCCAGCTACCTCAGGACTCTCCAAACTCCATGCATCCTTCAGGGCTCAGAATAAACATCACCACCTCCAAGAAGCCTTCCCCACCCCTACAGACAGGTCCCCCACGTCTGGTGTGTGTCTCCACAGTTCCCTACCCCTTCCTTCTCACAAGTTTTCTTAGATTGTATTCTCTCTGTTGCTTGGGTGAGAATCTGTGTGTCTTATTAAACTGCGAGATCCAAAATGGCAGGGCTGAGGTCTTTCTTCTTTCCCACTGTGGCCCCAATACCAGCATGTGCTGGACAGAGTAGGTGGGCATCATTAGGACATGAATCAATGAATACCTCTTGTACACTCCAACTCCTCCATTTCACCTCTTTCCCCCGTGTCCACACACCTATTCTATCCTCTCAGGTTCACTTCCTTTCCTTCTCTCCCTCCCAGGGTAGATGCAGGGGCTCTGGGTTTTGAAGGAGTCATGGACCTAAGGCAGTTGAGTGTAGCGCTGAAGCACATAGACATCAGAGCCTAGTGACTTGAGTCCAAATTCTGGCTCCTCCACATTTCAGCTGTGCAACCTTGGGTAAGTCATTTAACTTCTCTGTGCATCCATTTGTGCATCTGCAAAGTGGGGATGATAGCAGTGCCTTCCTATAGGGCCATGGAGAATTAAATGAGCCATTCTGACCTGTTTCAGGACAGCATCTCTTCCTCAGCTCCCTCTGCAATTTCCAGGCAAGTTTGGAAAGCAGAGGGCTGAGGTTCCAGCAGTTAATGAATCCGGAAAGGATCTCAGCTGTGTCAGGGGAGCCCCGGTGCCAAGCTGGCCCAATTTTCATCCCGAGAGAGCTGAGAACAGGCTCTGGTGTCAGACATCCACGCTGTGATTGGCACAAATGCCTGGTGCTCCTGTGACCCTCTTCAGTGGAGCCTGGGGCTCTGCCCAGATCTCCTTAGTGACTGGGCACGCTCGCCCCGCAGCTGCTGGAAGTGGAGGCTCACAGCCTGCACCTGTAACCTTCTCCAGAGTCCTGCCCTTGGCTTGTGGGAACCTGCATACCTAGGAGATGCATGTGAGGCGTCCCCCACCCCCAAAAGCAGACAATGACTGATCGGTGCAAGGACGCAAAAGCCCACCCCCTCTGCAATACAATTTACCTTCCGAATTGGCCCATGGCCCTGTGGATCAGGCCAAGCCTGGACCTTACCTGAGACCTCAATCAACCCATTACCCCCCTTAGCCTCCACTCCCAGCTAATCATGAACTCCAAGTCCCCATCTCAGATTCTGCTTCTCGGGAACCCAACCTAAAATTGGGGGGAACAATGAACATTCAGTGTAAGGGAGTATTCACGTGGGTGTCCCTTCAAAGCCAAATTCACACCCAGGCACCACGTTCTGTGCTTTCCATCTACATGTCCAATTTGTCAGCCAATCCTAAGAGAAGCTCCCACTTCAAAACACATCCCGAATTCTCCCCAGTCCACCCAGTCTACACATGGAGCCCACGACCCTCCAAGCTCACTCTGCTGCATTTTTCTGCAAAATACTCCCTACCCCTTGACCCTGGGTTAAAATTTATCTTGATATCTTGATTCTTGGGCAGGATGATTATCACTCTGTTCATAGCTGTGTTCCCAAATCAGAACAGTGCCTGGCACATAGACAGTCCTCAATAAACACGTCTAGAACTAAAGAATGAATCCCTGAAATACATTCATTTGGAGGTGGCTTTAATTGTCTCTGTCTCATATAGCTTTACAATCAGAATCTACTCACTTCTTTACCTCTCAGTGGCTATCTCCCCAATTCAGTCCCCCCTGCCCTGGTCCCCACCCTCTAACCCCACAGTCTGTTCCCACCAGAGCAGCCAGAGGGCGCCTGTGAGCACCTGAGTAGGTCATATTCTTCCTCTTAGAACTCTCCATGGCTCCCACCTCACTGGGGGTCAAAAACCAAAGTTTTCCCAGGAAACCAGCAAGATGGGTCCCAGCACCTCCCTACCATTACCTCCTCCATGCTTCCCTTCGCTCACTGCGCTCCAGCCACACGGGCCTCCCCGCCGTTTCAGCAACAGCCAGAGCACGCTTCTTTTATGTCAAGTCTTTGCATGCGCTATTCCCTCTGCCAGAATGTCCTTCCACCTCCTTCAATTCTTTACTTAAATGTCATTGTTTCAGGAGGACTTCCTTGACCGCCCCCTCTCCCAGTCAGAACTACAAGTGTTTCAGCACTAACCAGTCCCCCTCACACACTTTATCAGCTTCCAACACACTACATCGTTTGAGCATTAATTTTGCATATTATCTTTCTTCCCCTCCAGAATGTCAGGCCGGGATTTTTTTTTTACCTGTTTTTGTTCACTGCTGTGCACAACAGGAACTTGGTATCCATTTGTTATTCTTAAAAATCTGCACAGCTGCCCTATGAGGTAGGGGACCTCCACACCCCCCTTACACAGACAAGGAACACAAGGCCCGGAGAGCAGAAGTGCTGCGCTCAGGCTGTGGGTTGGGGAGTGAGCCCCCAGAGTTGGCACTGCAGGCCCCTCCATGGCATGCACGCGTGCACGTGTGCGTGTATGCATACACGTGTGTGCGTGCATATATGCATGTGTGCCTGCGTGTGTGTTATGCATGTGTGTGTGCACGTCATGTGTGTGTGTGCGCGTGTGTGTGTAGAGGTAGCTCTGCACGGCTTGGATGGGGCTTGAGCTACAGTTAAAGGAATGTGGTGGGTGAGGGAAGAACCCCATCAGCCACAGGCCTGTTATTTATAGATGTAGCCTGGTTCATAAATTCCAATTTTTTTTATCTCCCTCACTGCCAGGGCACTATAAATATTCATGAGTTTCCTGCCTTGGAATATTTAAGTAGCTGGAGCGAGGAGTGGGGCAGGCCTTGGGAGGAGGATAAGGTCCCAGGTGGTGTCGGGGACATGCAGTGTGAAGGGCCGGGGTCTCTGGGGATTTGTCTTCTCCCCTCTGGGTTCCCCTTCCAAGCTGCAGCTGGCAAGATGGGGTAGGTTCTCATCCAATACAGACATATCCCAATGCCTATTATGATTCTTCCCCAGTGTCTGTGGAAAAATACCGCCCACTCCGGGGGTAGAGAAGGTGTCTGCGCCGTTTTCTCAGCTCTGACTCTGGCTCTGGCTTGGAAACTCATTATCTTAGGACCCTCAGCTCAGGAGGGAGAGGAAGACCCCTCAGATGTGCCACAAGGCAGAGGGTGTGTGTGACCTCCTGCCTTGACCCACAGAGGGGAACAGGTCATAAAGACTAATCCACACGGGAGGGAATAAAGTGTGTATGTGTGGACTGCATATATGAATGTGTAATTCTCTGAATGTGTAAGAGACTGTGGCAGTCAATACAACTGTTCACAAATTTTCCAGTTCTCTCTTGGGCACAATAGGGCCTCATAACTTCCTTTGGCCAGTGCTACGTGAGTCGAAGTGACTTCTAGGTGACAGCTTTAAGAGAGCCATGTTCTTGCCTCAGCAATTGTGGAAGTGTGTGCTGATGAGAAGCCTCCTTTGGCTGGGGTCTCCGAGTCACTACCCTGGGCAGAGACCCCTGCCAACCTGCATGTAGCAAGAGCAATAGCTCATTTGGTTGCACTAATCCACTGAGACTTGGGGAATATGTGTTATGCAGCACACCCTCGCCTACGCTGGCTAGCACAGAGCCTGTGAGTATATGAGATGGCTGTGTGGCAGGTCTGTTTGTGCAGCCAAGAACACACATGAGTGTGTAGCCATTTATAGACCTAAGTGTGTGGGCAACAGCAAGTGTATAAAACTACACGTGAGTGTATAAAACCAGAAATCACTAAGTGTGTAAGACTGTGTATGTAGGTGAGAAGAGGTGAATGTGAAAGGTAGGGTACTACATCGCACAACCCCAGGGGGTACTATTCTCAGAGAACACCATGCCCCCTAGAGTCGGGCCACTATTATAGATGTGAAAGTGTTGTGGTGTGGGAGACTATGTTTGAATGTACTTGCTGGCCAGCTAGTGTGAGATGGTAATGTGCTCTGTGCATGTGTGCAAAGATTTGTGTATGGCTGCTGGGTCAATGTGCATGTTGTGTGCAAAGCATGTTGCTGTGTGTTTGAGGTATGCACATGGATTATGGTGCTGTGTGAGTGTATTGGCCATGGTGTGAATACGTGAGCTCCTGTGTGTGGTAAGCCTGTGTGGGGTATGGGCATCACTCTAGTCTGTATCAGATTGGTCACAGCCAACATGGATGCAGGGATGACCATGCTGGGCATTCCCAAGCTGTCAGCTCTGCTGAGCATGTTTCCAGGTTCATGGGCCTGAGCTAGCTCAAACTTGGGTTCTAGGATGACCTGGCACTGGAAAGTAAAATTCACTTCCCCTTGTAAGTCCTGGGATAGTCCACATCATTTGTAAGGGAAATTAATCCTAGAGGTACTCAACAGTTTGAGCAAACTCGCTCAACAAGCAGGGAGACTCCCACAAGGCAAACCTATTCTGCCCCACTTTCCTCAAGATCAGTCAATTTTCTGATTCTATCCTCATGAATTTCACTCTGGTCCATCTCAAGATTCAGGTTCAACTCTGATCTATCCTAGGACCTGAGTCTGGCCTAGACTATCTCAAGCTTGTATTATGACCCTGCTTTATCCAGGACTTGTATTTGGTCCTGGTCTCCTAGGTCTCCTAGGACCATGTTCATCTTTGGTCTATCCCTAAGTCCCAATACAGCCTTCGTCTATCCAGGATTTGAGCTTGACCTTAGTCTGTCAGAGTCTTAGTCTGTCAACTATGGAGTATCTCAAGACCTCAGGGGTATATCCCGGTTCTGCCCCAGGACTTGAATTAATCCCCAGTCTTTGGACCTGAACTGATCCCAGTCTATCTCAGAACCCAGTTTCCCCTGGTCTGTCTCAGTATGAGTCCACCTTGCCTTCCCTCAACTTTCACAATCAGGCGAGAAACCCATAGCTAAAGTTTCTTTTTCCTAAGCATCTCTCCCTCATGGAGCACTTCCCCCCAAGCACTCAGGACTCTTGGATGAATGTCCACTGCAAATGACTGGTGTGACTTGGGATTAATGAGGGTAAGGGGATTTTATTATTCCAATGTCATTATTTAAAATTCATTAAAGCAGATTTTCTAGGTCTTTTTCAAGGATGATTACAAGAGTTTCTTGATGGGCTATTACAAATGGCATTAATTTTCAAGAGTTGGGAACCTTTACAAGAACTCATCGTGAATACTGGAGCAGGACATCTCCCATTTGAGCCCTCTCTAGGCCCAGAAACCAAACCTTAGGCCAGGAGTTCGGGAGGGAGCTTTGAAGAGGGCTTTCTTCATGGGTGTGTGCCATGGGGAAGGCCAGCACATTGCCATGGGGTGATTTGAGCTGAACAGGAAGACTCAAAACATTCTCCATTTTCTTCTATGCTTTCCCCAACCTCCCAGAGAAAATAAAAGCCATAAAATAAAATCCCTCTTCTCCTCGTCATAATTTATAAATTTTTGCCCTATCCTGGTCCCTCCTTCATGTTACAATGGAGGTGTGGCCCTTCATCCTGGGGTTCCTGCAGCTGTTCTTGCTTTGGTCCTCTTCTACCTTCTTGGGAATCTCAAACAATCAATATCCTGTCTTTATCTTGTGTGTTCAACCTCTCGCTCGCAAGCAGAACTTTCTCACTGGTTTTGAAATAAACTCAAGTCTCTCCTACTAAAAAACAAGACACCATACTTGACTCCCCCTTCCAGCTGTTTCCCATTTCTCTTCTCCTCTTCTTAGTTGCCTATGCCAATTGCCTCCATTTCCTCACTTCCTGAGCTTGCTCCTCCACCATTCCTATCCAGTTTCTGACCCCATTGTTCCACCAGCACAGCCCTTGCAAAGTCCACCGATGGCCTCCATGTTTCTGAATCCAACGGACGCCTTTCGGCCTGCCATCTTTCTTGACCTCTTGGCAGGATTTGACTCTGTTGGCTGCTCTTTCTTGATACATGTCCTTTCCTTGGCCACCATCACGCATACTTGCATGATTCCCTCCCACTTCAATGCATCTCCTTTGCAGACTCTTCTTCCTCCACCTAGTTATTAAATGTTACTCTAGACCCAGGTTTCTCAACCTGAGCAATATTTTGGCTGGATATTCACCTGCATTCTTGGCTTTTACCTCCTGGACACCTGTTGTGCCCTCTCTCAGTTGCAACAAAATATCTCCAGACATTGCCAAATATCCCCTGGGTGCAAAATCACCTCCTGGCTGAGAACCACTGCTCTGGACTCAGCCTTAGGCTCTCTCTTTACCTCAATCTTTCTCTAAAGGCTCTTAAACTTGTCAAGTCTCCCATCACCATTTGCATCCACATATGTCCTCAGAACTCCAAATCCATATATACAGCTGACCCTTGACCCTCACCCTTGGATGTCTCAAAAGCATCTCAATCATAACATGCTCAAAATAAAATGCAACTGTTGAACCTAGTTCTCATCCAGTACTCCACATGTCACCATCCCCATTCCCCCAGGTCTGCGGTTCAGATGCCCAGACATTATCCTCACTCCCATTTCTACTCCTTCACCTAGTCCAGTTGACTTTAACTCCAAGATAGTTTTATAATTCATGCATGGTTCTCTGGTTCTCTATCTCTATCACAACTCAATGGTCCAAACTGCCCTCACAAAGTCTTTCTGGTCTGCCTTGATCTACCCTTTATCTTACCAGTCCACTCTACACATGGGAGCCTCAGGGAACTTTTATGACGCACATCTGATCATATCCTCCTCCCAACCAAAGCCTCATTGGTAAATTCCTTTATTCTTAGGATACAGATAAAACTCCTTAATGCTGCTGCAAGGCCCTGTGGGTCTGCCCTTTACTTGCCTCTCTACTTTCATCCTGCACTGTCTTTCCCCTCCAAGGCCTTCTTTAGTCTGTCACACTGCCCGCACTTTCTCTCACCCCAGGACCTTTGCATAAGCAGTTCTCTCTGCCTGGAATACCTTTGCTCTCTGCTTCAGATATCAGCTCTTACTTCCTCTGAGATCAAATCCCCTTATTAGAAGCTCCTATAACCCCAAGGATCTTTTCCTCAAGCTGTTATCACAGCTGCCATTTATACCTATTTGTGAACATTTGATCATATCTGTCTCTCATTTTGAAGGCAGCTCCACGTACCCATGTGTTCTGGACTCACCATCTTATCTCTTGTGATGGGCACATAATAGGTCCTCAAAAGTACTTGTTGACTAAATACATGGATAGGTAAGTGGCCCCCACTGCTTTCAGGATCAAGTTCAAGCGACATGCCCTGGCATTCGAGGCTCTCTATCACCTCCACTGTAGGATGTGCACTGTAGGATGTAGGTCTAAGCTCTCAGTCCAGGTAAAGATTACAGCAGAGACAGAAGGGCAATAGATGCCAAATGGGGAGTAATTATCAGCAGAAGCAGAAAGTTGGAGACAGAGATGACCAAGAGAATATGGCCCCCCAGGGAGGGGAGAAATCTTGGGGAAACACTGGCCTTCCATGGAGCATGGAAGGGGTTCAGGCCATTATCTCTTCTTGACTATTAAGAGGCAGGGTGACCCAGCTGACACTTGGTCTGCTCTAGTCATCCCTCCAGAAGTATTTTAGAAAACCTCCCTTGGCCTTCATGCTTCTTTCTAGCTACCATTCCATTTCTCTGTTCCTTTCCTTCTCTCACTCCTCACATCTAATCCATCAACAAGTCCTGATGGCTCTACTACAAAGACATGAGCCAAATCTGCCCATTGCTCACCATTCCAGGTGCTGCTATCCAGGCTCGGCCACCACTGGCTTTTGCTTGGACTATTGCAGTCACCTCCTCCTTGATCTCCCTGCTTCCACCCTCTCTCCCTGCAATCCATTCCCCATCACAGAATGTAGAGGGATCTTCAAACAATGGGAACCAGATCATGGCACTCCTCCCCACCGCAACACGTCCAGCAGCTTCTCACTGCATTTAGAAGAAAAACCAACAACTCATTCTGGCCTGTGAGGCCCCTGCCAGCCTGCACAACCCCGTGCCCTCCTCCTTTCCAGCCACCCAGGTCCTCTCTTTCCAGATGGCACCAAGCTCATTTCTGCATCAGGGACATTAGCATTCGCAGTCTCTTCTCCCAGAATGTCCCTCTCCTGTTCTTTCCGTAGCCAACTCCTCATCTGTCAGGTCTCTGCTCCCATGTCACCTCCCCAAACTTCCAATTATAAGATGAGTAAGTTCTGGGGATGTAATGTACAGCACGGTGACCACAGTTAAAAATATATACTTAGAAGATGCTAAGAGAGTAGATCTGAAATGTTCTCCCCTCCACCACCCCACACACAGAGGTAATTATGTGAGAAAATGGAGATGTTAACTAACCCTAATGTGGTCATCATTCTGCAGCACGCACATGTACCAAATTGTCTCATTGCGCACCTTAAACTTACACAAATGTTATACGTCTATAATATCTCAAAAAAAGCTGGGAAATAAGCCACCTCTCCAGAGAGCTTACCACAATGTCCCAACAAAAGGTTTCCCACTTTCTTTCACGTCTTCTTGTTATTTTCTTTACAGCACTTATCTTTCCAAAACAAGTGTGTTTATTTGCTTTATGTGTCTCCAGTATACATACACAACACAAAATGGAGGTAGACCTGTCATATTCAGAGCTGTGTCTCAGCATCTATGGCAGTGCCTGAGACTCTAGGCACTCAACCAGTTTGTCGAGTGACTGGATGAATTAATAAGTGAGAACATCTGTTGTTGCCTCTCCTCCCTGTTCTCCTTCCAAGAGAATGCTCCTACCTGTAAATCCCTCTGAGAGTTAAACCTCCATAACCACGTTCCCAGGTACCGAAGGTGTCCAGCCTCAGTGAAATGGACAAGTGGATTCCTGACACAGGATGATAGAGGCACATTCTCCAGTCCAGGGAGATGGAACTGGAACGTGGAGGTCAAGGCAATTAAAAGGTGTGGGGCTATGGAGCTGAAAGTGTGTAGGGGACTGGGGGCTACAGAAATCCAAAGTCACAGGCAGGCTGGAGTGAGGGGTGCAGAGACAATGGGCCCTCAGAGTGGGGGAGACAGGAAAGTGGAGACCTGCTCCTTAATCCAAAGCAGCCCCACCTCCACCACTATCCATTGCCCCGGTTTAACTCTTTGCAGTGTTATTACTGGATAATAATTTCTCACTTGCTTGTTTGTTACTGGTCTCTGCCCACTAAAATGTCAGCTGCATGAGAGCAAGCATCTTGTCTATCTCATCTACATGGTGTATAGTAGGTACACAATAAATATTTGCTAAATGAATTGAGAAACGAGTGAATGATGGCTTTCCAAGTCCCGGAGCCTCAGCTGTTGGGTTTTGTGAGATTCCCTGAATTCATTGCATGAAGTTCCTATTTCACTGGGTCACTGTAGGGATCTTTCTATTCCAAACAGACTCCCTGACACCCACTCCCCACCCCCAGGCAGACAGACCGAAACTGTGATGCTTGGAGGCAAATGAGAATGAACAGAGATGTCAGGAAAGAGACCCCTGGTGAGAGAGGAAACCAAGGCTGTCAAAGACTGACTCTCAAGTGAGAGCAGCAGAGAAAGAGATGAAGCTGGAAGGCTGGAGGGACACCAGGGTGGACGCCAGGACAGGCAGGGGGATGACAGGAAAGGCTAAAAAACTAGACAGGATTTCTCTGCACTTCAAGAACATTGACAATGGTAATAACGATTCTACTGGATGATAACAACAGTCCCTACCAGGCACTGGGCTCTTCCCTGTGCTGGGGACCACGCTAAGCCATTTCTGAGCACTGGCTGCCACAATTAACTCTGATGGGAGGGAGGTGTCAACAGAGGACAATCTCAGCTAAGATAACCTGGTGAGTGAGGCTGGGCTCAGAGCTCTGTATTCCCAGATGGCATTGCTGGGTCACCCAGGCACCCATAGGACTCTGTACTTCCTCTCCATGGCTCTCCAAAAAGGGCCTGAGCAGTCCTGAGGCCACTCTTGCTGGTTTTGAAATCTCACTTTGCCAAGAACCCAAGGAATATGAGGGGATTTGGTCACTTATGTCCTAAAATAGTGGCATGTAGGTATTGGAGCACACAGGGGTTCTGTGACTATCTGTGGACTTCCATGTTTATCCACAGGCACCTGTAAGCATCTTTCTGGACACATATGGAACATGTAGACACATCTGTGACTAGCCACACACATAGATGCATGTTCATGTAAACCCAGATGTATGCATCAGGAAAAGTGCAAGAATATGTGCCTCTTGCACTATCGCCCATGGCCATGAATAGTCCCTTCATTTAGACATGTTCATAGCATTCTATTCCCATAAACTCTGTATACAGTTCACGAGCCCACAAGTCAGTCTTGATACGTGTACAATGACATATCTGTGTCAATTTGCCTCTCTCCTTGAGCGTTCATGTCCATGTGCCGCCCTACAGCCATGTGTGTAAATGCACATTGCCTATACCCAAAAACAACCCTGCCAGAGATACACAGAGATCCATCACACAGATGAACATCTCCCTATAAATACCCATGGCCCTCTCTGTGCTATTCTGGACAGCCATACACACATGTACATGTCTATATAGAAACCACAGACATGTTACACATCAGAGTCCATTAAAAAAAACCCACACCCTTCCATGTATAATTCTCCAAGTCTATGGGCATCCAACAGCTGTATCTGCAAACATTCCTACACCCTCAACAGGAAGTGACATCTGTGTACATTCCGTCAGCTGCCCTCTGAGATCTCCCTAACTAACTCATTAGTATTGCAGTCAATCCTGAAATATTCCTGCAGAATTTATGCTTTACTAATAAGCCTGGTGTCCTGCTGAGGTCACATGGCACTTGCAAGGGCTAATGAACCCAGCCTTGCCCAGCAGGCGTGGGGAGTCCTGGCCTCTTGGACTAGCCAGAGAATGCACTCACCAGAATGAGCAAATTCCCCTTCTTTCTCACTACACCAAATGTCCCAGCCAGTGCCTGTCCACAGAACCAAAGTCACATTTTGAGATATGTTAATGGCCCCAACACTACCCTGGCATCATACTAAGGGCTGCATCACCAGATTTGTCATTATACTGACAGCTGCATCAACCTTGGTGGATATTACACTGAGAGTTGCATCATCAAACCCGTCTTTATGTGAAGACTTAATCACCCTTTTGTCAGACTACTGAGAGCTCCAAGCTGAGCATTATACTGAGGGTTTCATAAACTAGAAAGTATAATTTGAGAAGCAATCTCTTCCCTCAGCACTGATAACTCCTCTGTGTGGGGTGCAAAGGGGCAGGCAGAGGTGAGGCTGAGAAGTAATCCTAAGGGACCTGGTAAGACTATAGCAAGGGGAAACTGGGACCCTGAAGCTGTGCACTGGGGAGGGATGCTACACAGGACGGAGGAGTAAAGAGTGCATCAAGAGTTGAAACTCAACCCTCCTGACCCACAGGTGCTGAAGGGGCTGGGGAGATTCAAAGTGTGCAGCGGGAGGTGGCAGGGGGGATGGGGAATGGGAGGTAGGGGATGTGACCAGTTCCTCCTGGAAGCTGCGGATATTATCATACCTCCCCTGTCCTGGCCAGGGGATCTGCAAGACATACCTTCCGTGCTCTTGAGGAGAGATGCTCACGTCAGGAGTTCCAGGCTCAGACTTTCCCTCCATGACAGACATACCCTGACCTGCTCCAACTTGTCCATGGGCTCAGATGTGCCCAATGGCCACCAGACTCTCCTTATTTAAAGGGGCATGCCTGCCACAGAGACATGCCGTGACATGATCAAACATGCTATGGCCTGCCCTGACACGCAGGGCAGGCTCCAACATATACACACAAACCCCAGCATGCTTGGGGTATGGGGGGTGGCAGCAGGTCTCCAGCCCCTGCCCCTGAGTCTATACGCCTGTGGCCACCTTGCCCTTCCAGATGGATTGACGGAGCTTGGAGAGAAGGTTGTTATAAATTAAACACTGAGACACAGTCTGAACACCAGACTGCCATCCACCCATTGGCTGGTTCTCTCCCAGGAGGCTGTGGGACCACTGGGTGGGGAAGAGAGCAGGGGAAGAGCAGCTTGCTTAATTAATTAGTCCTAATTGAGATATCTTTGTGAATATACTTTTCCTTAAGGACATGATCTCATTGTTTCCTGGGATTTGCCATCTCTATCTGTCTCTAGCTCCTGATTATCACAGAAATAACAAGAAAAAAGACAAAGCAGTCCAAAAGGCTGCTTGAACCTTAGCTATGCTTCTGATGATGGCAGCGCCAAGGAACAAGCACGGAGGCTCAGAGATACACAGAGATTCAGGCAGAGTGGCAAGCAGAGAAACAGAGATACAGGCAGAGAGATGAGGAAACTGAAATACAGGGCAGGAGGCAGGACAGCAGGCAACAGGGAGACCGAGTGCCACAGGCAGAGTCAGAAATACAGGAAGAAGGAGACACAGGAGGAGAAGCTTCACAAGAGAGACCAGAAGTGGAGACAGATGGACCCACGGCTGGACAAACAGACCTCTCTCTGCCTTTTCTTGCCTCGCCTGGTCTCCCATCTCCTGGACAAACCACCCACTCCGGCAGCAGCAACAATCAAGCCTGATTCTTTTTGGCCCTTGCCACCCTCGCCTTTGCTCTCCCTCCTCCTATCACTCCTGCAATCATTTCCCTTGTTCAAAATGAGCTTCTGCAGCTGCAGCCCAGACAGCTGTTCCATCTTGGATCCAGTGCTGGGACCAGTGGCTGGGCCCTAGAGGGACACCCTCTTGGGCTGCAGGGAGGAGTGGGAATGGGGGTGGAGGGGAAGGAGTCACCTGGAGCTTGGGGACCCACCCACCCCTCATCCTGGGCTCCCATCGAAGCTCCTCCACAACATCCCCAGGGATCCAGACAAGCTGCACCCTCTTTGCAGTCTTCAAAATCTTCTGCTGGTCTGGCTCACCCCATCTCACTCGCTAAATCTTGCCCAGGACCCAACACAGCTCCTGGCTCTGTCCTGTCTCAAGAGCCCTTTTAAGTCTGGGAATCCTAGTCTCTCCCCCACCCCATCAGGGTCCAAGACTATGATGCAGCAACTCTGACAATATGGAAACAGAATCTCAGGGAGACAGACAGACGTACTGAGACAAGAGATGAAAGAGACAGAGACACCAAAAGACAGAAATGACAGAGTCAGAGTCAAGAGAGACACATAGAGATGGAGAAAGTGGCAAAAACACACAACAGAGAGGATAAAATAGACTCAAAGACACAGAAACAAGCAGAGGTAGAGAGAAGATAGCATAGTATGGCAGAGACAAAGAGAGGCAGATGGAGAGATAATCATCAATATTCACTCAACAAACATTTATTGAATGTCTACTATGTGTTGTGAGTCCACAGTTAAGACAAAGAGAAGGAAAAAAGATAATGAAACAAATGAGAGAGGGGGTGAGGAGAGGGGTGGAAAGAGAGAGAAAGAGAGAGACAGAGAGAGAGAGAGACAGAGAGACAGAGAGACAGAGACAGAGATTGACTCTTAAAAGATAAGAGTTTAAAAATAGAGGTGTCAAGGCTGAGACAGAGGCAAGGACTGGGAACCAGCTTGGCCTCCTGGGTGTCCTGGTGGCAGACTCTTCACTCCCACACACAAACACATCCAACCCCACATCAAGCTCTCAAAGCACCCGGGCCTCCCCCAGATGGCTGCTTTTCTCCCACGCCCAGCTTCAGCAGCTGCTCCCCACTGGAGCTTCACAAAGAGGCATCAGCCACCCAGGGCCAGAGGTGAGCAGGATGCTGGGGGCATTAAAGGCACCAAGATGCAAAAACCAGGGCTTTCTTCTGGAAGAGGAGGAAGCCAGTTTTAGCCACACTCAAGCAGCCCATATTGCCTTGACCGCTGTCTGTGGTTCTGACTGGTTGGGCAAAGGCTACACCTCAAGCCATTTCTATATGTTGGCATCAAACTTGGGGCAGCCCAGGTCCAGGGAGGTGCTCAGCAACCCCCAGTGGGCTAAGGCTCCTTTCTACCTCACCAGATCCTCAAATACATTACCTGCCAAACCACCCCAACACGTTCTCCCACCCTGATCTCCCGGCCTCTCTCCCTCCACTTTACCAGCTCTGCCTTTGCTCAACTCTTACACTCACACTTCATGTCTCACAGCAAATGTCATCTCCTCAGGGAAGGCTTCATGGACCGCCCCTTCCCAACGGCATGCCCTCCGGGCTCCACATCTCTGTTGTCCTTACCACCGTAATTATACAGTCATCTGCACAATCCCACGTTCACTATGTCTCCATATGAAGCTTCATGAGGTGAGAAACTGAGTCTCTCTTGTTCATTGCTGAATCCTCAGCCCCCAGCACAGAGCTTGGCACATAGAGGAGCTCAACCATAGCTAGTTAGGCGCGACTGTTCTGCTCTTGGTGGCAAGACCAATCCATACCTTTTTGTGGAACTGAAGTTGGCAATGTGCATATTTTCTGGACGTCCATTCAAACAGAGAAGCATTGAGAAACAAGAACAGGAAAATAATGCTTTAACAAACAGATGCTTCCGAGCCATGGGAGAAGACTCAGGGGTCACAGAAAAACTCCTCAAGGCTCAGAGGTGTCGCTGGGAGGAAGAAAGGGCAGTGGTCTCGTGGGGCAGAACTGAGACCAATCAGAAAATCCCTACTGCTTGAAATGAGATGATCCCAGTAATAAACTAGAGGGACAAAGTTTTTGCTCACATAGCACTTCCATTCTATTGGTGGTAAACAAACAATCACCAAGATGATTTCAGATAATTACGTGGGTTCAGGAACCTAGGTAGCAAGAATTCCAAGTCATGTGGGTATGGAGAGTAGGCAGAAAATAGAACAGGTTCAAATCACAGAGTGGGGGTGTTTTAGCTGGGGTGGTCAGGGCAGGTCTCTGACATCTGAACTAGAACCTGAGGGGTGAGGAGGAGCTGGCTAGAGGAAGAACTGGAGGAAGGTTGTTCCCTGAGGATGGCACAGCAAGTGCAAATTCCAGAGGTGGGAACAAGAAGAGCAGCGAGTGACAGGTGAATGGTCCAAGAGCTGTGACTCAGGCAGGGTTTTATAATGATGATGGTGATGATAACAATAGCTGACCTTTACAGGCGCCTTCCAGGTGTCAGGCACACTGCTAAGCACAATGCTATAAGGTTCATGCTACTATTATCCTCACTTTATAAATGAAAAAACTGAGGCTCGATGAGTTGGGCCAGGATAAGGAGTTCAGATTTGGTGCAAGCAAGGCAGGCAAAAATTTAAAGGGGACAGATTTGACACTCGAAATCTAGAAGGATTTTCTAACACAGGTCTCTTGAAAAATGCAGAGAAGCCTCATATTCCTTTCCTGCTCCAAACCCCTCCAAGTCTCCCAACCTTTGACAATCAGAATGAAGTATAGGCACCTCAAGCCAAATCCCTTCGTTACATGGACCCTGCTGACCACTCAGGCCACTTTCACACTCCTCCCAACCTGGTATTTAAGTCTCCAGCAATTCTTGAACTGCTTGCAGTCTCTCTGCCCACCGGGGTGCTCTTCGCCTGAGCCTTTGTCTATGCTATTCCTTCCTTCTGGAGGGTCCTTGCTCTGTCTTCGTCTGGCCCATTCCTTCTTGACTTTAAGACACAGTTTGGGCATCACCATCTCCAAGAAACCCTGTGGCATCCCAGCTTGTTTCAGTACCCTTCCTCTATGCCCCCCCATAACACTCCAGAAACATCCCTATCATCACACATACCATGTCTTGTCACAAGTACTGTTGATGAGACTGTGCTCTGACTGGAGTTGGGGGTATTATTCATCTTTATATTCCACAATCTAGGACCTTTCCTCATAAAGTAGGTACCTGATAAATATTTCCTCACACTTTAAGGTGTTTGAGCAGAAGGTGTTTGAGGTGTTTGAGCAGAAGCTGTAAGTCCACAATTGGGAGAAGGTGAATATGGCAGGTGTGGTCAAATCCACACCAGACCTACTCTTCACCTCCTTGGTCCCCACCCTGGCCCAGCCCCCATAATCACTCACCTGGACCAGTGCCATCTCCTCCTCCCTGGTCTCCTAGCTCCTGCCCTCACTTTCTCCAGTCTGCCCTTCCCATGGGGGACAAAGGGAAAATGAACACGTGAGTCAAGTCCCGTACCTCCTCTGCTCAGACCCCTCCTTAACACCCCATTTATTCACTTAGCAAGTATGTATTGGACACCTACTGTGTGCTATGCCCTGGGCTAGGCACTGGAGCTTCAATGGTCAACAAAAAATTGATTTTTAAAAAATCTCTGTCCTCATAGAGCTGACATTATAGTGAGGAGAATCAGACAACAAGATAAATAAATCAACTGAACAGAGTATATTAGAAGTTAAAAGTTCAATAGAGAAAAGAATGCTTGAAAGGAGAACAGGGAATGCAGGAGGAGCTACAAGTTAAATCTAAAATTCCTACAAGGTCCCCTCCATCCCAAACATGATGTGGCTCACACCTCCTCCCCACCCTCACCCCCTCTTGCTCACCCTGCTCCAGCCACACTGGTTTCCTGTTTCTCCAACATTCTTCCAAGCATATTGCCACCTCAGGGCCTTTTCTCCCCATCCCTGCCCTAGAATGTCAGCTCCATGAGGACAAGGATATCTATTTTGTTCACTCTTATATCCTTGATACAGAGAGTAATGCCTGGCACATAGTAGGTGAATGAATGATTGGAGATACCCTCTAAGAGAGTTTTTTTCACTTAGGATAAAAGGAGGAGGGATCAGTAGGGTAGGGCAGTGTTTAGGGCTGTTGGCACATACCTGACCACACCTCTCCATCCGGGTCATAGTAGGACCACACTTCTCACCCTCTTTGAGGTTAGGCATACCATATGACTTGCGTTGACCAATGAAATATGAGCAAAAGTAACATGTCTCATCTCCAGGGCAAGGATTTAGGAGCCGGGGATGGGGGAGGGGGGTTTGCTCTACCCTCCTTTTCCTGTCTGAAAGATCATGTCACCACAGAGCCTCTATCATTCTGGGTCCCTAAGTAACCACCATGGACAGAGCTCCCCAGACAACTATGGATACAGTGCTGTGTTAAACAACTGAGAGAGGAGCTGCTCGTTACCAGGCATAACTCCACCTCTCTTTACTGATATGAAGTATCTGAGGCCTTTTCCTCTAGAAAACTGTCAAGAAAAGACATAGATTCTACACATTGGTTCTTCACAGGAAAGTCTTCAAAGAGCCTTTTGCTGATAGCTGCTCAGCCCCTCCCATTCCTCCCGAGAGGAAGAGGGTCCTCCACGAACAGAATACCCCTCCTCCACTTCCTCTTTCTTCTTTCTAGCCCTTAAGGATGAGGGGGTGAGCAAAGACAACATATAAGAGGCAGGTAACTCACTTCAGGCCCCGTAATGACGGTAGCTGCTAGCAATGGGGCTGACAGCTTTTAGTCTGATTCTGGATTTATGACCCCCAGGTGAGGAGCCATTCCATCCCACAGAGATGTTTTATGGCTGGGAGTTGTCCAACGGTAGTAATGGTAGCGGCTACCTCCCTACTCCTTTCCAGGGATGGTCTGTAACACCATCTCCTAGAATCTCTTAGAATGCTACACTGCTCTTCTGCATCCGAGCAGGGAGGAGGAGCCAGAGACAAGAATGGCCAGATGGTCTGGGCTCAGCAGCCCCCACATCTCACCACTGAGGTCCTTTATTAAGCCAAACACCAGCACCAACCTTCTGCCTCATGACTGGGAATTCTTGCTACCTAGGTTCCTGAACCCATCAGCTAACCCACGTTGGCATTCTACACCTTCTTGCAACTCCTCCTTACTGAACACCTTCTGTGTGTCTGGTCACTCCCATTTGTTCTTCCCAATCTTTAGGGAGGTGGATTATTGATTTAGACATCTGACAAATATTTATTCCAGGCCTCCAAGTGGTTACAATGGCAAGCAAAGCAACTTCTCTTTACTGAGCACGTACTATACACCCAGCCATTTGTTTTCATTTGAAGGTGGAAATCATGGTCTTGTGAAGATGTGATCGTTGATTCAGTCACTTGACAAATATTTATAATCAGGCCTTAGGGTTCAGTAGTGAGCAAAACACAGATGTCCTTGTGGATCCTACACTAATCAGGACTCTAAACTCTCCTTGACTAATGAGGATATTGAAGCTCGAAGAGATTAAATAATTTCCCCAAGATCATAATGTTAGCAAATCACAAGGCCAGAATTCAAACCAGATATGTGTAACTCAGAGTGCTATCACTAACTGAGCATCTACTATGTCCAGCACTGAGCCAGGGCTTTCAAGCATATACATGCTTGACATAGAGGAGGCACTCAATAGTTTTGTCGACTAAAAAAGATGGATTGAAAGATGGATGGATAGAGATGGATGTATGGAAAGATGAATATATAAAGGATAGATGTAAGATGACTGGATGATAGATAATGGATGAATACAGGGATATGCGGATGCATGGATAGAGATGGATGGAAGGACAGATGAATGGAAGGATAGATGGAGAGACAAATGATGGATAATAGCTGGATGGGAAGCTAGATGGAGAGGTGGAAAGAGAGATGAATGGGAGGATAGAGATAAATGGATGGCTGGGTAGATGAATGGATTATGGGTTGGAACGTGGATAGGTGGACAGAGAGGTGGGTAGAGAGATGGATAGAAGGATAAAGAGATGCATGGAAGGGCGGATGGAAAGATAGGTGGATGGGGAGCTGGACAGTAGATCTCTGTTACCCACATCAGTTCTGTGAGGTAGGAATTATCACGCCCATTTTCTAGATGAAGAAACTGCAGTTCAGTGATGAAAGCACTGGCCCAGAGTTAAGAGCAAGTCATAGGGCAAGTTGGGAATGTCTGGATTACTCCTGGGTCAATCAGACTCCCAAGACCCTTCTGAGCACCCACATATCACAGTCCCCTTCCAGGTCCCAGCCTGAGTCCCTTGGCATATCACTCCATACAGACCTTCTGGCAAGGCTTAGTTAGACTGAGGGATGCGAGAGCTCTTAGCTTTCAGCGGGCAATTTCATGGAAGCATTGGTCGAGGCACTGTTAGCTACAGATGGGCCAGAGTGGAGACCAGGCCTGTTTGGGTACACACACACACACACACACACACACACGCATGCACACACACACACACACTCATACTTACAGAAAACACATGGTACAGAATCCACCCACATGCATATAACACAAGGCAGATACACACATCATTCATAGATACATGCTTCCACATATATGCACATGCTTTTAAAGACATACATGTCTATACTTTTATGCACACAATACACTCACATGTATATGTATATGTTTGCACAGATAACAGGCATACACAAAAACATAACTGAGAGATATACTCTTACACGCTTATGTATGCATTCCTCAGACACACCATGGGCTCTCATTTACACACCATATGCTGCACATAATACATGCAAAAATTTACACAAACTCATACTCTTTAGGTGGTGGGGGAGGGGAATCTGGCTTCTGATTTCAGTGAGACATCTTTCTTGCCCCTCGGAAGGCAACAGCAAGACAGATGTCTCAGAATCATACGTACAAACACATATGCGTACACGCAGTCACGTAACACAAACCCAGTCAGGGATGTACAACTGCAGATACACACTTCGATGCACCCACATTCAGACATGCTCACTCAGGGACAAACTCATAGTCGTCTGAGATGCACCCTCACACAGAGGAAGACACACTTGGACTCTCGTGTTGGCAAAGCATATAAACTTTCTCATACCCCACTCTCACCCCCACTGCACACAGAAACTCATGCATAGGCAGGCACATCCGATATACTCTTAGACACACAGAAAGACACTTTCACACATTGGCTTCAAGTCTGAGAATCCGGACTGAAAGCCCTCACCTGTGCCAAGCCCAGCGCCATTTCTCCCTGAGGGCTGGACAATGCCTGGCACAGTGCGTCACACCCTTTCTCCACTTGCCTGCAATCCCTGGGAGTAGAGACCCTTTTCCTTCAGCGAGGTGAGAGAAGGAAGTGGTGTGGTGGCCACCGGGGGCTGAACAGGGGAGCTGACCAAGTTGGGGAAACATCCAGCAGGAGAGGGAGCCCACATATCCCAGCTCCAAGGGGGAGGAGTCTCGCAAACAGACTAAAGACGGGAAGGGTGGGCGGGGCATATCTGGGAGAGGTTGAAGGAAGCTGGCTGTGGAAGATGCCTCCTTCCCTCTCCTCAGGACTCCAGGACCGCCACTAGTAAACCCTCCCCCGCCCCAATTGCGTTACTCTCCCCTCACCTCCCCAGATCTGTGGCAGGAAAGCTGGAGGATGAAGGTGAAAGATGGGATGGCATGGGGGAGGGGACAATACTGGAGCTTCTGGGGGCAGCGTCGGCCCCTGCCCCAGCCTGAGACCCTTCTAACTCCTAGAGAGGGCAAGTTATAGGAATAAATATTCAGCACATGGAGAGGCAGGTAATGAGGAGGAAGACGCTGGGGGGAGGGAGTGAAGAGGAAAAAAAACAGACAAAAAGAGACACAAAGTCAGAGACGGCAAGAGAGAGAGAGAGAGAGAGAACGAACTAGAGAAGCAAACCAGAGGAAAAAGAACAGGCAGAGAGACAGGCAGACGCGGGGCTAACTCAGAGACCCAGAGACACAAATAGGAGTGGAAACGCTCGAAGACCCTATTCAGAGGTAGGGTCCCTCCCAGCCGCCCGAATCTACCCTACCGCTCTGCCCCACTCATCCAGGACCCTCGCCGTCTCCTCGCTGGGCCGGAGCGAGCCTAGTACATTATTGCCACTCGGACCCTGCCCACTAATAATAAGAAATAATAATAATAACAATAATGAACCGCGCTGAGGTAGCTGAGGCTCTTGGGGCTCCTTCACTTCCACGTCCAGCCCCCAGCCCCAGCCCCCGGTGGGCGCCCCGGGACCAGGAAACTGTGGGGCTGGGGCTCCCGGGGGCTGCAGCAGCGGCGCGCGGGCACCACGCCCCCCGGGAGCGCCCCCCGCGCAGTGGCCACTCACGATTTTCTCGGAGGCGCCGGCGCGGGATACGGTGCCGTTGAGCCCCACGAGCGAGGGCAGCGTCTGCGACATCCAGTTGGTAACCATGGCCATGGTGCTCAGCACGGCCCCGATCTTGAGCAGCGGCACCGACATCGCGCCCCCGCCTCATGCCCCGTGGCCGCCAGCCGAGCGTCCCTTCTCCCGCCCGCCGCCTGGCGCTCCGTCCCTCGCCGCCCAGCCGCCCTGGGGGCGCAAGCGCAAGCTGGGGGCCGGGGCCGGGCCAGCCGGGGGGCTCAGGGACGCAGGCTGCGGTTCCGCGCGCTAGACCGGCTCCTCTTATAAAGCACCGGCTCGGCCCCCGCCCCCTCCCGCGCCTCCGCGCCGGGCACTTCCAGCCGCCGTGACGTCACGGCTCCGGCCAGGAGCCCGGCGGGGGGCGGGGGGAGCCCGGACTGCCCCACACCCCTGCCCAGCTCTCTCCGACCCCCGCCCAGGACTGCCCCACTGGGAGAGGGACCACCCCTGGGTGGCTTCCCCAGCGGCCCCACCCCCACCACCGCGGCATTCCCAGCCCCGCCCCCAGCGGTGTTCCCGTCCCCCCAAGAGGTGTTCCCCACCGCCCCCGAGGTGTTCCCGGGCCACCCCCGGCGCTCCGCCTACCGCGACCACCCAAAGACGGCAAAGGACTGAAGTCACAAGTCCCCACCCATCTCCTGTTAGGGCACCGACCCCGACTCTAAAACCCGCGAGCGCAGGTATGGGGGTGCTATGGGGAGAGAAACTCTGGTGCGCTCCCATGAATCCGGCAGCCTAGGTTCTTCTTTTCCTTAGGGAAGGGGCTCTCCCGGGACCAGAATCACTCTAGAGACCCCCGGGTTGTTTCGGAACGAAGGAAGCTCAGAGCCGCGGGTCCGGAGACAGCAGACGTGGTGACTTAAATGCAGGTGCGGTTTGGGGGTCACTCGAGCAGCGGGAGGATGCCCCAGTACACCAGGGGCGGCATTATGACCGGGGATGGCGGAGACAGAAGCTAGCCTTTGGCAGACAAGTGCCAAGCGGCTCTCACAAATTGAACTTGGGGTGGGGGCGAGGAAGTGACACTTGGGACCATCCTTCAGGCCCCAGGGCTTCGGGGCCCGTACCTTCCGGGAGGGTGGCGCAGAGGCCCTGCACGTCCCACCCACGCACCAGCCGGCGGCGGCGCCGGCGGCGGCGGGGCTGCCGCGAGGAGCGCGCCTGGAGGGTTTAATTTCCTGTTTTCCCCGCACTCACGCCCCCTCCTGGCGTCCCCGCATCACCTCGCACCGCCGCCGCCGCCCCCGCCGCCGCCGCCCCCGCCGCCGCCGCCCTCAGCCCGCGGTCGCCGCCGTGTGGAGGCGGCGATGACTCAGGCCTTTCCGAGGGTTCGCTCGCCTGGAGAGAAGCCCTGGGTCTTGAACTGTCTTTTTTTCCGAGCTTTTTTCAGAACCACGAGCCAGATTCTGCCCCTGTGCGACGTCCAGCAAAGACTTCTCTCCGCCTCGGTTTCCTCATCTGCAAAGTGGGTGGATGTGAGGACAATGGGCCTAATATGTATAAAGGCCTGGGGTGTCCTGAGAATAAAGTGAAAGATTTATTGAGCAGCTACTGCATCCCAGGCACTGTGAAAACAGACAAAATGACTGCTGTTGTGAAGCCAAACATTCTGTGGGGCAAATCATACAAGAAATGGGGGGGAGCAAAAGATCAGGACTTGGGAGGGGCGTAGGAATAAATAGGGGAGTAAACTTCAAACAGGATGGTTGGGGAAAGTGACATTTGAGCAGAGAGATCTGAAGAAAGTGGAGGAGAGCCATTTGGATATCTGAGGGAAGAGTTTCAGGCAATGGGGGATCGCAAGTGCAAAGGCCCTGGGGCAGGAGCATGAGTGTTCAAATAGAGGGACAGAGTGATTGGAGCAGAGCGAACTGAGGGAGAGTAGGGGAGATGGTGCTAACTGAGCATTTTGCAGGGTGTCTGGGACATGGTAAGCGTTTCACAAATAGTAGCTGCTGTTCTTAATTATTTGCAACTGATGAGCTTTAAAAAATGAGATGTGTCCTTACCTACTAGTGTGCTTGCATTTATGAGTGCTGAACACTTTGCAAATGTGCTTGCTGAGCAGTTGTTGCAATCTCCCATGAAAACTACAGTGACATTCTTATTTACAGGTGAGGAAACTGGGCTCAGAGAGGGGAGAGGACCACTTTAAGGTGACCCAGCCGGTAAATGGGGACCTAGAATTTGAACCCAGGTCTGTCTGATGTCAGGTGCCAAAACCACTGGGCTCCAAGGCCTCCTTGCTTAGAGAATTTGGAACCTAATGATACTCTCTCATGCACTCCCCACTGGTGCTGTGGGAAACTGCCCTATCTCCTTAGAGCCAAGCTCTCCAAGGAGGTCTCCATCACATCTGCCTTTGTCCTAGGTCCCCAGCCCCTCTCACTCTGTACAGTGTCTAGACCATCACACTCACTCCCAGGGTTTTGGATTTAGTCCTGGCCTCAGGACCTTTGCACTTGCTGTCCTTTACCTAGACCACTATTACCACAGATACACATATGGTTTGCTCATTTACTTCATTAATATCCCTGTCCTATCATTGTGTGGATGAGATACATGGCCTACCCTTCTCCAGAAAACTGCATTTCCCAGGTTCCTTGCACACTAGCTTCTGGTGGGCTCATTCAATAGGAGGCACTGGAGGAAGAGTGGAGGGTGGGAGGGAAGGGAGAAGCCAGGCTATTTCTCTTCTCTCTTTCTGCTTGGGGTGGGGGCGTGTTCTGAAAGTGGCTGCACCCCTTCATGGTCTCAGCTCCCACACAAGAGCCCCTTCCTCATCACGCCACCTTTTGCCATGTTCCTCTGACAGCTCTGTGCTGAGGTTTATTGCTGGATTCCCTGATCAGTTTGACTTCTCACCTCTTCCATCTCACACTTAATCAGTTTCCTGTACTAAACTCCCTCTCTTTGAAACCCTAGAGTCATTTGTTTCCCTGATTGGACTGTGAGGAATATGGCCATCATATCCAAAAGAACTTTCCTAGCCACCTCATCCACAATAGCAGCCCCTACCACTCTCTGTCCCCTACTCTGCTGTATTGTATTTGGAACAGCATTTATCACCGTGTGGCATTATATTATACTTTTGTTTATGGTCTGTCTCCACCTCTAGACTTGCAGCTTCACAAGGGTAAGTACATGTCTGTATTTTTCATAGATGCATCCCCAGGATTTAGCACAGTGCTTGGGACATAGCAGGCGCCCAAGAAATTGTTTCTTGACTGACTAAATGAATCTACAGCTAAGGCCTCCCAGAGGTATATCCACAGCCCAGATCTCCAACCCCTATGCCCATCTGCTTCTTGGACTCCTCCACTTGTGTGTTTCACAGGACTAACAGCATGTGCACCCAACCAGAACACCTCAACCAGAAAGGCAGTACCAAGGATTAGTGATGATGTGGAGAAACTGAATCCAGTGCTAGTGGGAATATAAAATGTTGTAACCACTTTTAGAAACAATTTAGTAGTTTCTTTAAACGTTAAACAGAAACTTACCAACAATTCCATCTACCCAAGAGAAATAAAAGCATACGTCTGTGGAAAGACTTGTATATGAATATTCATAGCAGCATTTTTCATAATGGAGAAAACAATCCAAATGCCCATCAACTGGCGAAATGTGGTCCATACATACAATGGAATGCCATTCAGCCATCAAAACGAACAGCCTACTGACACACGCTACAACATGGGTAAACCCCAAAAATATTCAGCTAAGTGGAAGAAGCCAGAAACAAAAGGCCACATTGTGTATGATTCCATTTATACAAAATGTCCAGAAAAGGCAAATCTACAGAGACAGAAAGTAGATTAGTGGGTAGAACTGGGGTTGAGAGTGGGGATGGACTGCAAATGGGCACAAAGGCTCTTTTGGGGGTGACAGAAATATCCTAAAACTGGATTGGGGTGATGTTTGCCCAATTCTGTAACAGGTGGGTTTTATGGTATGTAAATTATTCCTAAATAAAACTGTTAAAAGAGAGGATTATTCTTAAATTTTCCCTGCAAGCCCCTACCCCTGAGGGGCCCTGTGCTTGCACAGACATGAGAATGAGTTTCTCCTTAAATTTTGCACCCTAGTTTCCTTGCTTCCAAAGAACCTGGGCCAGATGCACCTTAGAAACTACAGATTTTGCTCCCTTTCCCCCCTTGATCTCCCTTCCTGCTCCTCCATCCAAGCCAACCCCAATGCTAATTTTGATACAGAAAATTCTCCAGAAAGTATCTCCTCCTCTCCATTTCCATCACTCTAAGCATGGTTTGGGAGTGCTGAAGATTAAATGTTGTGTCCTCCCAAAATGTATGTCGATGCTCTAACTCCCAGGGTGATGGTATTAGGAGGTGGGGTGTTCAGGAAGTGATTAGGTTATGAGTGTGGAGCCCTCGTGAATGGGGTCAGTGTACCCTTACAAAAGAGACCCCAGAAAGCTCCCTCACCATGGGAGGACACAGCATGCAGACACCACCTATGACCCAGGGAGTGGGTTCCCACCAGGCACCGGGACTGCTGCACCTTGTTCTTAAGCTTCCCAGTCTAAGATATCCCAGCTGTGAGATAAAAATTTGTGTCTTTTATAAACCACCCAGTCCGTGGTATTCTTATAGCCTCCTGAATGTGTTAAGACTGGGAGCCATGGAAAGTAATGTGTTTTTTCCCTGAAAATTCCCAGGAGGAAAAATGTTCATAGTTGTCAGAAACAATAACAATAATTGCTAAAGTTTATTGAAACTTATCATGTGCTAGGCACCATTTGCAGTGATGTACATGTAATAACTCATTTAACCCTCAGAACACTGCCATGAAGTAGACAGAACTACAATTCTCATTTTTTAAATGAGGAAACAGAGGCACAGATATGCTAAGAAACTTTCTCAAAGGCGCCCAGGATTCTATCCCAGACAGAAAGGCTACATGGCACTGGTTCAATCGGATCTATTCATAGGGGAAAGAATAAATGTTGATCCCTACCTCACATCTCAAACAAAAATCAATTCCATGTAGATTGTACCTCTAAAGGTGAAAGGTAAACAATAAAGCTTTTAGAAAAAAAGTATAGAAGAGTATCTTCATTACTCTGGGGTAGGCAAAGATCACTTAAAACACGACAGTAATCACTAACTTTGAAGGAAAAAATTATTTGAACTACATTAAAATTTATAATTTGTATTGATCAAAGACACCATTAAGAGAATGAAAAAACAAGCCACAGAGTAAGACACTTGAAATCCTTATGTCCAATAATGAACTCGTATCCTGATTTTATATTTATGTAAAGAGTAGAGAGGATGGATGGAGGGATGGAGATTTAAAATCTGGATATATGCACACACATATTCCTACAAATCAATAAGAAAAATGCAGACAGGCTAATAGAAAAATGGGCAAAAGACTCGAATGGGCATTTCACAAATGAAAATGCCTGAGTGGTTAATAAACATGTGAAAAGGTATTTAGCACTAGTCATTATCAAGAAATGTAAATTAAACTCATAATGTAATGATAAGTACACACCTATTATTGGAATGTCTAAAAAAGATCACACCAGGTGTTGATGATATGGAGCAAATGGAACTCTCAGACTGCTGGTGTAAGAGTAAACTGGTAAACTCTGAAGTCTTTGGAACTTTGGGAAGCTATTCATCTCCTAAAGCTTGATATATTCCTCGCTCCACAGCCCAGCAATTCGACTCCTAGGTATATACAGTTGAGTCTCACTATTCACATATTCCATATTGGCAAGTTCGCCTACTCATTACAATTTATTCATAACCTCCAAATCAATACTTGCAGGGCTTTTGTGATCATTCATGGACATGCGCAGAGTGGCAAAAATTTTGGTCGCCCACACCCAGGTTCCCAACCGAGGTTCAACACAGCCATGCTCTGCCTTCTTGTTTCAGTTCTCCTAACTGTAAATGTGTCTCTTTCAGCCTAGTGCCAAATTTTTCACATGTTCGCACTTTTGTTTGTTGATTTCTCTACTTCGAGTGGCCCCATGCATGGCGTTGAAGTGCTGTCTAGTGTTTCTAAGCACCAGAAGGCTGTGATGTACCTGCGGGAGAAAATACATCCGGTTGATACATCTCATTCAGGTATGAGTTACAGTGCCTTTGGCCGTGAGTTCAGTGTTAATGAACCAACAATATATATTAAACAAGCTGTTTTTAAACAGAAACACATTTAAAACAAAGCTGCATACTGTTCGGTCCACAAAAATGTTGTGACCAGAGGCTTGCAGGAATCTAACCATGATGATTCAGTATTTGCTAACTGAGTGTCCGCGAGATCTTTATAGATCATAACTACTGTGAATAAAGAGAATCTACTGAACGTATGTACCCAACAGAAATGCAAACAGACATTCTCTACAGACATGTGTCGGAGTGTCTATACTAGCACTTAGTGTCAGCCACAAACTTCACCAATCCAAAGCCTAGAAATAACAGAACAGATATGGTGCTGGTAACACTATATCCAAGACAAAACAAAAGGATAGATGATAGATAGATAAATGATAGATAGATAGATAGATAGATAGATAGATAGATAGATAGATAGATAGATAATAGACATACAGATGATGATGCTAGATAGATAGATAGATAGATAGATAGATAGATAGATAGATAGATAGATAATAAATAGACAGACAATTTATTGAGCTGCATGTTTGTGATCAATGTACATCTCTGTAGCTAGATTTAATGTTGAGAAAAAAATTTACTCAAAAATATGAATTCAGGTAGCAAGCATAAAATGTAAATTCCATCTCTGTTTAATGGGCAGCAGGTAAAAATGATAGAACTCTCCAGTAGAAAAGCTAGAAAACACAAACAAGCCAAGCAAAACTAAGTGTCCTTTGCAACTTAAGCCAAGTGGCCTCTGTCAGCTGGGCCATCTCAGCCCCCACGGTGTTTCATTTGCACACAAGAAAGGCATGAATTCATGTCCACACATACATAACTTACAAATGCACCCCTCAGAATACAAATGGTGTAAGCATTCTAGTCTGTGCCTTATTTTAGTTTTTCTTCTTAGTTACAGCAAGTTTTGGGAAATGGTGTTGAAATACATCTTTTTTCTCTTGGGAGAGCTATATTTTCTCTCCTCTCACTGCAGTCTTTCTCCTGTCATCTCTGCTTTCCCGCCTGATGCAGAATTTCAAGAGGAGGTTGGGAAGGAGACAGTGGGATGTGTTAATGACTTCAGACACCAGGTAGTGAGAGATACCCTCCCTCTGCCCCCCACATGTCATCTTGCTATACCTCTGGCCGCTGCTCATCAGGACTTGTCAGCTCCTGAAATAATTGTCTTCATCCTTTACTCTTCCCAGTCCAGTCTGTTTTCAATGTTATATAGCCAGAAGATCTGTCCCTCACACAAATCCAACCATGTCTCATTCCTGGCTTTAGAACCTCTTTAAACAACAACAACAACAACAACAACAACAACAACAACAACCCAATTCAAAACTGGACAAAGGACTAGACATTTTTCCGAAGAAGATATATAAAGGACCAATAAACATATGAAAAGATGCTCTACATCATTAACCCTTAGTGAAATGCAAATCAAAGCCACTATGAGAGATTACCTCATACCCATGAGGATGGGCTAGACTTAAAAGTCAGATAATAACAAATGTTAGAGAGGATGTGGAGAAATTGAAACTCTTTGTGTACCTTCGGTGGGAATGGAAAATAGTGCAGCCAGTATGGAAAACAGTATGGAAGTTTCTGAAAAAATTAAGAATAGAGCTCTGGCTGGATGAGGCTGTGAGGTAGACCAGGCTTCTACTCTGGGGACAAAGTCTCCTGCTCCTGTCACAACTCCTTTCTCCCTGGCACAACCAGACTCAATGTCAGAGAAGTTAAATCTTCCATCCCACCCATCGAGAGCTCAAATGGTCACCCAGCCCTAAGTGTCTTGTATAAGGCTGAAAACACAGGAGGCTCCCACTGGAGTGCTTCTTAAATGAACACACGAAGATATGAGTAAGTGAAAACAATGCCCCCTAAGCACTGACATGAATTCTGGGGACACAAAGTTGTTGCTCACACCAGCTCCTGGGTTCACACAGGCCCACATGGTCGCCTATAAGGACACAGAATCACTGTGTGCACACATCCACAGACATGATTATAGTACATGCATGTCTCTTGTCCAGCTTGGCCAATGCCAAGTACACGATCCCTAAATATACACACACCCATAGACACTACAGACACTCTCCTACAAGGCCAGGGTTATGGTGAGGGGAGTGATGTGAGTTGTGCAAGTGCAGGGTTGGATCCTGTCTTTACTTAAAATTTTGATACTTTGTTCATTTTAGATTTTTGGAATTAAATTTGATTTTCTTAAAATATTCCATTAAGATATTTATTTTTCTTTTGGAGTGCTTTTTTTGGCATCCCCTTCAATTTTGCACCTGAGGCACCCTGGATGGGGCCATGACATACATGGACATCCACACACATGCCTTCGCCATAGTCACACACACACGCACGCACGCGCGCACGCAGAGTCTCCGCACAAGCCTCATTTCACCACTAGGTGTCGCCCCAGCTCCTTCATTGGGGCCCAACCCCAACCCCGCTCTTCCAATTCACTTATTAACCGGGAGTCCTTAAGATTTCCCTCTACTTCCCTCCAGCTGGGACACTTATATTTCCTAAAGGAGCCCGGGAGAACAGTGACTTAACCCTGAATAACAGTGCCCTATAATGTGCAATTTTAGGCACAGATGAGGTAGGGTTTTCCTGATGCTTCATATCCAGGAGCGGTGGTTGACTTGAAATGGGTATGGGATGGTGAAAGGGGAGAGCTGTTTCCCCCGACCCTTCCTTGGCACAATAGTCCAACGGTTTGAGAAAGAAAGGACTCTGTAGGAGGAGAGGGATCCATCCATTTATTCATTCAACAAATATTTGTTGAGCACCTATGAATGAATAAACAAACCTTGCAAAGGTAGTGACGAAGGCTATGAAGAAAACTAACAGAGAGCAAGAGCTCAGGGATTGGCGGTGGGGAGACTATTTTAGATGTATGTTCAAGGTGGACCTCTTGGAGAAGGTGACATTTAAGCAAAAGTAGAGGGGGTCAAGTAGCTACCTGAGGGAACAGCGTCCCAGGCAGAGGCTCTGAGGCATGCAACGCAAACTGAACTACTCCTACCCCACCTGTGGAGACTCCAGGAAAGAGGTGGCCCCAAACTCAGTGCCAAAGACGTAGCTAGACCTTAGGGAGGACTAGCCACAGTGGTGGAGAAGGGGGCATCTCTCCCATGTAGCTACAGGGCATTCACAGGCCACAACCAGAACATCCAGGACAGACCCTGGATGGATGGATGACTTCTCTGACAGTTGCTACTCCACTGCTCTCAGGGTCAAATCTAGAGTCCTGCCCACAGCCCACAGGTTCCCATCTGATCTGGCCTCTCCCAACTTCCCTGGTCTCATCTCCCCACAACTCCCTCTCACTCACTCCTCTCCAGCTATACCAGCCTCCTTGCTGCTCCTCAAACTCACCAAGCTTGTTCCCCCCTCAGGACCTTTGCACTTGCTATTCTCCCGGCCTTGAATTCTCTTCCCCTGTATACCCAGAAGGCTCCTCTCACCTTTTTCAAGTGTCCCCTCAAATACTACTTCCTTAGAGACACCGTCCCTGACCACACTTGCTAAGTAGACCCCACCTCACCACCATCACCCGATCCCCTCTTCCCTATTTGTTCTTCATATCACTTGCATTGTATGATACATTTTGTTGTTGCCATTGTATTATGCATTTATTTTGTTCTTTGTCTGTCTCTACTGCTAGAAGGTCAGCTGCAGGCGGACAGGGATTTGATGACTTGGTTCACCGCTGCATCCCAGTGCTGAACCATATCTGTTGATTGAATGAATGAGTGCTTTCTAGAAAGGACCTCTGGTGGAGCCCAAGGCCCAGCAGAGATAGAGGTGGAGGGTCTGGGGAGCGATGGAGTGGGCGGAGAGGGGAGAGAGCATCCATTCTTCAGACCCCTTCCTTCCCTAGGGTACCGGGCTGGTGGGCAAGCTGGGGGTTGAGGTTGGTTTACGACACTGCAGTGACAACCCCCTGGTAGGACTTCGCCAGCCCCACCCCAACTGATTACCCCAACTTAGCTCCGCTTTATCCACTGTTCAGCCGCGTCTCCACTGACACCAGTTTAGTCCCGCCCCAAGCAGCCACATTTAGCCCCGCCCCCAAGCAACTCCCTCTCCGCCCTGGGGTCTGTAGGACATATAGCACTCACTCTCCCGCACCCCCAGACAATCTTGGCTGGAGGATAGGAAAACTGGAGTTCCCTAAAGACTAGCAGAGCTGGAGGAGAATCTCCAGGTGGTGGTTCCAAGGATCCTTCTTGGAAAAAACAAATGCATCTTCACTCCTGGTTCTTTTTTTTTTTTTTCCCCCAAAAAGATTCTCAAGTATATACCTCTTTCAGTCTCAACTCTTTCACTCTTAGCCGTCACTCTTTACTTCTCTCTGGCTCACATATCAATTGAGCACCTACTGTGTGCAGCCTGATGCTAGGTACTGAGCACCAGTCCTATCCTACTCAGTATGCGGGTCCCAAGATGGGGAAATGGAGAAGTGAAGACAGTGACCCCACGACCTCGCCCTGTGGCCTGGAAATCCTTCCATCTAGAGCCTGACCTCCATCCCTCCCAAAACCCCCTTCAGGTTCGGTCCAAGGGCCTGACTTCTTTCTTTTCTTGACCAGGAAAGGGGAGGTGCCAGGGCTGTTAGTCCTTGGAGCTTCTACCTAAAAACTCCTCCTAGTGTCTACACAGGCACTGTCCACACCTGCAGAGTGGATTATTTTACAAAAGAGGTTAAACATGTGGGCTCAGAAACCAGACTGCCTTTGTTGAATCCTAGCTCTTCCACTCCCAAGCAGTCTGAGCTTGAGCAAGTGACTTCACTTTTCGGTGCCTCAGTTTCTCTATCTGTTAGATAAGGGTAACCAATAGCATCTACCAGTGGGGTGCTGAGAGGATTAATGGCCTTACTTCATGCTGTGCACTTGAAACCGTGCCCAGCACATAATCACGTAACAAATGTTAGCTGTAATTACCATTATTTTATTTTTTTCAATTTTAGCTTCCCTCTGAGCTCCTACAGATCTGAGAACGTGAGGGTGCTCCCAGCCCCAAGACAGAGGAGGAAGATTTCCCAGTAGCTGAAGAAAGCTTGGAACCCAACATTTTGTGAGGTGCCCCAAGCCTGCCCAAAAGATGGGGTAACACAGAGAGGGAGACCTTTTTCTGTGAAAGCATGAATGGAGTGTCCAAGACACCACCACACACGCGCACACACACACACACACACACACACACACGGATGGATGTACATGTTTGCACATACAGCCCTCACCCTTCATATCCCCTTTTAAGGAAATTACTCAAAGGCACAGAACAGCACACTGTAACCCCAAAGCTCTCACACAGCCACACACCTGGTCACACACATTTTGTTTAACAACCAAGCAAACAGACAGAGTCATGGGGACACTGTCACATACAGTCCTTTACACATAGCTATGGCTGCCCAAATACCTCCAGGATTAACAGTCCTCACTTGCTGTCACATCGGCAGTGACACACACATAACTCCCAGTCACAGGCTCACAAGCCTCACACTGTCACACCAACCATTCAGTCACAGCCTCCCGCTGCCACACACAGACTTTCCTTCACGTACAGCCTCCCAGATCACACCCAACTCACGCACAGTTGGACACACACCAGCACAGCCACACACACAAACTCTCAGACACACCCAGCCATGACACAAAGACACATTTACCCAGCACCCCTCCGCACCTCACACATGTCCCCGTCAGTCACTCACACGTGAGTCCCGCCCCCTTCTTCACGCTGGGGGTGCAGGCGAAGATTGGGGGGCTTCAGAGGCTGGTTACCTCCAGCCATGATGGGGGGAGTGAAGGGTAAAATACACCCCAAGCCCCCTGAAGTTCCCCACAAACCCACTCAGCTTCAATGAGATGGCGGGTGTGGTGGGCTCTGGGTTACCGAGGAGTTGAGAACCCCGAAGCTGGGGTCAGAGTGTCCCCCAACCCATCCCAGCTTGACGCTAGATTTGAAGCCTCCCTTTTCCCCAAAGCCAGAGTGGACGTTTCAGCCCTTCCCCCGTTGCGACCTCCGCCCTTCGCAGCCCCGGAGGGGGCTCATGGGGCCCCAAACCCCGTTTCTGCGGGAATCCTCTCAGTCCCCCTCACCTCCTGGAGCCCCCCTGCGCCCGCACCTGCCCGTCGGGCCCCTACCTGTCCGGCGAGGCCTGAGCACAGTAGCAGCAGCAGCAGCAGCGGCGGGACCATTAGCGGCCACATGACGCGCCCCCGGCCCAGCGTCCGATCCCCCCGCCCGCCCTAGCTGAGCCTCGGCGCGGGGACCGCCACCTGGCGCGACCCCGCCCGCCCGGCCGGGCGACCCTGCGCGGCCGCCTCCCCCGCCTCGCCGGAGGCAGGGATTCCGCCCCGCCCCCGCCCTCCTCTCCCGCTCCAAGTCTTTGTTGTGGGCTCCGCCCCCCCAACCCCGCCCCCAGCTCGTCTTCGGTAGCAAACCGTGCGGGGCTGGGGGCGGGGAAGTGGGAGAGCCGGCCCTGGGGAGGGGTAGCAAGGGACAAAATCCGGCAACCCCCAAGCCATTATGAACCCGGGTCACGGAGATGGGGGAGGGATTTCATCACGTGTTAGTAAATTTCACCCTCCCTGGACATTTCCCCATTTTCAAAGGGAGTGTGAGGGGGAATCAAGGGGCGGAGGGGAGTAGGAGGAAGGCCTGGTACCAAAGAAGAGAAATTGAGAGGCTCCCTCCTTAAAGAACTCAAGAATCATGAGAGAAACTGAGGCAGAGCCTGTGAAATTGGAAGTTGGGGGAAAGGGGTCACTGCTGGGACAAGAGGCATGGGGCAGAGAAGGGAGTGAGAGGCAGAACAAGGGTGGGAGACAGACCAGAGGCCAAAGTGGATGGCCAGCTGGGAGGGCCTGGCCCCCAAAGGAGGCATCTTGTTTTCACTCTCTCCAACCCACTCCCCATCCCCCACGGGCCCTCCAGCTCCAAGTATCCCCTCCCCGAGCACACCTAGACAGCCGCTTTCTCTCCTTTCAATGGCCCAAGATGAGAGACCAGATATTAATATTAATTAAAATATTAATACCGCCTCCAAGTGAATAATTTGCATACGAAGGGCGTCTTTGTCCTGTCTCCAGCCTTTCTCTGCCTCTCCCCAGGCAACTTCCCTCCTCATAGCCCCTAATGGCATTTTTTAGGGGACAGCGAGCAAGTCAGGTTTTCAGAGGACTCAGCCATAAAATATGCGGGAGGTCTGGCATTTTTTTGACCCTGTTGAGCGCCAGGCAGATAACGCATTGTGGATGGTTCTGTCAAAGCAAGGAGGAAGAGCTTCGTATCCAGGAGAACCGTTGGTTCAACCCTGGTTCTGTCACTTCTTGGACATGTGACCTTACGCAAAGAGATTCCATCTTTCAGGGGACCTGTTTTCTCAGAGTTGTTGGGAGACAACCTGTGACTCATGAGTAAACTGAGCACCTAGCCAGCACTCAATCCCCAGAGGGCATTACTACAAAGAAGCGTGGGGGTAAGGACAGTGGTCATGGGGTGTAGAACAGAAAACAATATGAGCCAGGAAATGCATCTCATCCATCTCTATCCACTCTTCCTAAACGGGTGCCAGTCTTTTGTTGCAGTAGGCATGGGGTAGGAAAGGGATGCTGATTGATTGGTGCAACCAGCAAGCTCTTGACCAAGAGTGGGCTGTGGTCAACACTGGGGTGCGGGAGCGTCCTGCTTGTCCCCCTACAGAGTAGTGTCCTTGTTAGTGCTGTGTTTCAGGACCATGAACAATGTCCTCCTTGGTCACTGAGATAGATGGTCATCGTCATGGTCAAATTATGGCCTGTTTTGTGTGGTTGGCATTGGTCAATATGCCCTTAGGTGCATTCCTCACCTGCTTTCTCTATATTCAGGGAGAAAACTACATTTCTCAGGCTCCCTCAACCCCCTACAAACCACACTTCCCAGACTCCCTTGCATCTGAGTAGGCTCAGCCAGTAGGAGGCCTGGAAGGAGATTGGCAGGCTGGTGGGAGGGGTGGTGCCAGAACATTTCTCCCTCTCTCCACTTCAGGTGTCTCTAGCAGTGGCCATTTGGTCTCCTCTGTGCTCTCAAACCCTCTGGGCAGTCTCCACCATGGGTCAGCTCCTGGCAGGTGGCCGCAGCCCCTGGACTTTGGTAACCACCTCCTCCCTTTGCTGCTTTGACCCTTGGGAAGATGGCAGCTTACTACTCTGGAATATGTTCCTCTACTCCCATTTTGTTCTTAAAGTTTAACTGACATTTCTAAGATTAAGTCCCCATATTAAATTTCTGCTATCGAACTACCTGATATGAGCTTTGTTCCTCTAACTGGACATAGCCAGTACATTCAGTGCTGTGGTCATGACCACACTGTGGTCAGTGGCAATCTCAGTGTGCCGATCATACTGTGGTCGGTGTCCTTTTGAACTGTGATCTGTGCTGCCATCAACATCTTGATTCTACTAGAATCAGCACTGTGGTCAGTATTGTGGTCTCCACTGGTCATTCTTGGTTGTGTCGTGGTCAGCATGGTAATCAGTTTCTTGGCTGTGTTGTACTCAGGTCACAATCACTGTCCTGGTCATCCTGTGTGTGGATATTGTTCTGACCTTGCTTTAGACAGTGGCCTGGCCATGCTATGGTCAAACCCAGTCATACCCAGTGCCCTGGTTGTACAATTGTCCACTTCAAGGTCAGCACCATGGTCAGTGCTATGATGAGCGTAGTGTCTACCTTCTTCTGTGATTAGTGTAGAAGTCAGAATTGTAAACCATCATAGAAGAGAGATCAGCTTCTCAAGGACCTTGTGCAGCAAAACTGATGGACCAGGTGGCTCAGGGTCTGTACTGGGCAAAGTCTGCTTTTCACAATGTGCAGGAGGCAGGGTAGAGTGGCACTAGATTCTCACCAATTCTTGGCACCTAACTTAGGATTCCCTAACTGGCACTTGGGCAGCCACTGTCTACACTCTCCTGTGACCCCTTTATTTGTCCAGCCAGAGGCAGACACAGTCTAGGCCTTTTTGTTTTCCCACACCCTGCAGAAGGCCTGACACAGAAAAGGTGATCAAGAAGAATTGAATGAGTCAATGAATCTACATGAATGTCTACACAAGCCTTTGCTCTTGCTGATCTTTCTATATATTATTCAGGGATTCTTTGGTAGCAAGTGGCAGAAAGGCAACTTGAACTGTCTTAAGCAAAGAAGAGCATGTATCAGCAAACATGAAAAATGAAATTCAAGCAAAGCTGTATCCAGGGGTTCTGTTAAAACATCAGGATTATGTATTTCACCATTTATCATCTCTGCTATTCTCTACAGAGGATTCCCTTTAAGTCAAGAGAGGACAAAGATGGTCCCCCCTGAAACTTACATCTTCCAAGGTCAACAGCTTCAGCAGAAAGATAGAGCTTTCAAAATAATGACTCTCATTGATTCATCCAAGGTCATGTGCCCATCCCTGAGCCAATCATGAGTGCAGAGCAATGAACTATATAGCTTGGCCAAATCTCACTTGTAGATTAGCCCCCTGGAGCCAGAGAGTGGAGTTAGCTTCATCTAAACTACATTGGATAGAAAATAAAGGGAGGAGGGGTAGATACAGAACTTTTGCCATTGAAAGACAGAAAGAATGCTGCAAAAACAAAACCAAAAGATAGCAGGTGCTGAGCCACCATCCCAACGTCCTACTGTGCAGGCCTATACTGCAGAGGCTGCAAAGATAAAAACTATGTTTTCCAGACTCCCTTGCAGCTAGACTTCTGTATGCTAATTAGGTTCTATCAAGTGGAAGCATGAAGTGTGGATGGAGAAAGTGGGCAGAGCTCATCTTTCTGCTGCATTGCAGTGGCATCTGGCAAGCACATTGTGGAGACAATGTGTTTTCCTGCAGGGATGTTGCAGTCTCCAATCACTAGTGTCACCAGCTTTTGTTGAGAGGCAGTTGCAAGTGACAACAATGCTGACTTCCAAATCTTTAAATTGCAACTATGGTAATGTATTGTGTTTTTTTAAAATGGTTTTATTGAGACATAATTCACACGCCATACAATTTACCCTTTAAAGTGGTTCCTTGATTTTTGGTATGTTATGTTATTAATTTTTTAAGTTGTACTAAAATATATATAACATAAAATTTACCATTTTAATCATTTTATGTGTCCAATTCAGTGGTATTAATTACTTCTGCAGTGTTGTGCAACCATCAACACTATCTATTTCCAGACTTTCTCACCTTTTCAAACAGAATTCCATAATTATTAAGCAATAATTCCCCATTCTTCTCACTCCTCACTAGCCCCTAGAACCTCTAATCTACTTTCTGTCTCTATGAATTTGCCTATTCTAAATATTTAATATTAGTGAAATCATACAATATTTGTCCTTTTGTGTCTGGCTTCTTTCACTTAACATAATGTTTTCAAAATTCATCCATGGTGTAGCATGTATCAGAATTTCCTTCCTTTTTATGGCTGAATAATATTCCATTGTATGGATAAACCACATTTTGCTATCATGCTGATGCATTCTTGAAGTCAGTAGTTCCCAGAGGGTGATTCCCCACCTTCCTGTGAATAATAGAGGCAGAAGGTCCTGGGTGGGCCAATTCAGCGGTGATGTTCTGTAGAAAGACATCCTATAGGCTTCGCCTGGAGCCCCATCCGCCAGCCTTCCAACAGTCTTCTAAGCACCAAGTTCCATGGTTTGGGTCCTTGATTCTTGATTGATATGTGCTTGGAATTTTCATTCCCCTTACCTGTGTAAAGAGAACCTCATCATTCACAAGGCCCTAATACCCCAGGCTATGAGTGATGACCTACTCAGTACTACATATCTTTAATGACAACCATCCCTACTTGTTGAGCTCCTGTTAAGAACTCCACAGCAGGCTAAGTCCTCTCCATGCAGTATTCCCTTAAATTATTACAATAACCCTGTGAGGTAGGAATTGTTATCCCCAACTTAAGAACAGAAAGTTCAAGGCTCAGAGAGGCTAGGGAACTTGACCGAGGTCACCGAGCCATAAGCAGCAGACATGGGATTCAAACTCAGTTCTGTCTGACTCAAAGCCAACCTATTGACCTCCATAGTATTATACTGTGTTATTTGTTGGGCATATTTCATGTATCATCAAATCCATGAGGGTCAATTCTGCTAGGGACCCCTGGGAGAGATGGTTAAACCTATGCCTCAAATTTGTCCTACATGAAGGTGAGGGAGGTCAGGGTCTATTTCCCAAGTCCTGTGTGTCACCGGGGTAAGGCTTCTCCAAGGACGTCAGCTCCTTGGTATTCCTGTGAGCTAAGGCAGCCCTGAGGCTGGAAGAATAGTGCCCAGGAACATGTGAGGACTGAAGGGATGCCATCAGGGCACCAACATCACCTGCCTGGGTCCATTTTTCAGTTGGAAAAATCAAGGCTCAGAGAACATAAGACACCCAAGGCCACAGAGAGGGTGTACAGAAGAGCTTAGACCACAATTTGGTTCGTGTCTAACTCCAGACATGAGACTCATTATGCTGTGGTTGCAGGGGGATACTTGGGCCAGACCCTCTGGTTTTCACAAGGCATCGAGAAGGCCTGGCCCTGGCCAAGTGAGCTGGGATCCCCTTCAGCTCTCCCCAGTCCCCAACAAAGTTCATTCCAGTGCCTTTCAGGTCCAGGCCTCCAGATTCTACCCTCCAAGTGCTCACAAGGAAGGCAGCACAGCCCCCTTTTCATATCCAGGAAAAGGCTCCTGAGGGGGCCTTGGTTCAACCCTCAATTCTTGGAGTTTCCCACATACTGTCCCCACCATTCAGCCCCATTCTTTCCTCCTCTTGGGCATTTCTCACTGAGGAACTGCTGCCACTTGGACTTCCTCCCCTCCAGGCACCTCTCTCTCTCTCTTTCACACACACACACACACACACACACACACACACACACACACACGCTGAATGACCCAGCTGTGAGGATGGGAACTTGTCCCCCAGTTGCCCAGACAAATTGTGAACTGACACTCAAACACTCAACATGGGGACACTATACCTGGACACATGGTCCAGGCACAACATTGCACCCACCCAGAACCAACCACATGCCAGATACACATCTCAGGCACTGGGGGCCCACAGAAACACACTCACACCCACCATCAGATGGTGGAAGAATATCAGAGATAAACAGCCACGGTTACACAAGAAACACCACTCACATGTACAGTGACCCAACACACACACAGAACCCCTCAATACAAAAAATACACAAACTTCACAATTCAGGCACATGGCTCATGCACAGAGATTCCCCAGTATAGACATGTAGTTCACACATCAGTGCACCCATAGACTCACAATATAATCACACAAACACACAACACAAGTACACACTTCACATACATACAGAGTCATAAAACAGACATGTAGTTAACACATTAATACGTACACAGACCCATAGATAGTAACACAAAACAGACAGGCAGTTCATATGCAAACACACATAAACACACAACAGAGGCACATAGTTTGTACAAAACACTCACAGACCTACAATTCTGACACAGTCACACACATAAACACACAGTACAGATAGTTCACACACACACAGAAACCCACAGGAATCCACACATGACATGACACAGACACAGACACCCTCTGACACGTGAACCCCAGGCCTGGGCAGCGTGGGAATGAGGCTGTGAGAGGGGGGAGGCAAACAGGATGACTCAGGGGGCCTCCCTAGGGGAGGAGGAGGGAAGGAGGGAGGCTGGGCAGGTGTCCAGCACATGTGGTTCCCATTACAGGCCTGGGAATTGAGGGATGAGCTGGCGGGACAAGGAGACCCAGCACTGCTTCCCAGCACCACCAAGCCAGGAGGGAGCAAGGCCCGAGTCTGAGGTTATGGGGCCGGAACTTGGCTCAGAACCACAGTAGCTTCTACCAGAAGTGATCTGCCCTTTGCCAGACCTGGCTGGGGCTCATTTTAATCCCCTCAACAGCTCTGGGAAGGGTTTCACAGGAGAGGGAAGTGAGGGGCTCAGAGAGGTTAAGCCACTTGCAGGAGATCACACAGCCAGGAAGGGGAGGGCTGGGCTGGGAGCCCAAGTCTTTGTGTAGCCTATGACACAGCCCCAAGGTAGATGCAAGGACTCCTCCACTCATCCCCAAGTAGAGACCAGTTGCTTACTCCAGGCCCAGCCTGCGCTGAATTTGTGGAGATGAACAAGACAGCCTCCATCCTCAAGTGATTGAAAGTTCAGAGTGTGATGCACGCACAGATGGGTAGGGTTTTCTGATTGATTGGGGCACCTGATCTAGCCTGGGGAGGGGGGTCAGGGCCAGAGAGTGACACCAGAGCTGAAACTCGAGGGACAAGTGGAAGCTGGCAAGGGTGTGGTAGACAGAGAGAAGAGGCAAAGGCCCCAAGACCACAAGGTGCAGGTGGCTAGGTTTCCTGGTGACGTATAGTGACAAGTGAGGCCAGGTAGAGGAACTAGACTTTCTCTTGGGGGCAAAAGGGAGGCTCAGGAGAGTGATGAGAGGAAAAGGACATAGCAAGGTTTGGGCAACCAGCACGAAGATCCCACGCAGGACAGCTGAAGTTCCACCTTCCCCATGACACAGGATTTCCATTCTTATATGTCATGCATGCCAGAGATATTCTTCCATGTGCACAAAACACATGCTGGGATGTGTGGAAAGGAGCAAAATGGGAAACACCTAAAAGTGCATGAGTAGAAGAATGGGTAGCTATGCTGAAGTAAGCATTTAAAACACAATTAAAAACACAGGTCTGGAAATACTCATGTCTACATGGAGAAGATATAGAACCCCCTAGTTGAGTAACAAAGCAAGTTGCAAAAGAACACTTTCAATATTGTACCAGTTATAGTTTGAAAACTTGCCAAATCATGCTGTGTATCCTCCATGGATACAGCCCCCTGTATGCTGTAAACATAGAGAAATCTTCTGAGCGCAAAAGTTCCCACACTCAAGGGAAGGAGAAAAATAGTGTTAATGGAGACCAGAGTTTCAGTTGGGGATGATGAAAAAGTTCTGGAGACGTTTGGTGGGGATGACTGCACAACAGTGTGACTATACTTAGTGCCTCTGATTGGACACTTAAAAATTGTTCAATGGTAAACTTTATCTTATGTATATTTTACTGCAATGTAAAAAAAAATTTTTTTTTAATTCTCCACACTCATCTACCTTTGATGAGGAAAAGAGAGGGATGCAATGGCAAAAATGTATACAGAGGGCATCAACTTGTGTGGGATGCTTTCTTTCTTAGGCTGGGTGGTGGGCACACGAGTGTTCATTATAAAGTTCTCTCTATATGTTTTTTTATATAATAGCAACACTTTGATAGCATTTGCCACATGGCAGACAATATTCTAAGTGTTTGATCTATTTTAACTAAATATTTTAACTAATTTAACCCTCGCGCAACCTGATGCTGTAGATTATATCATTCATCCCACTTTATATGTGGAGTCTGAGGCTCAGAAGGTTGAAGGTCACACCTGTCATCATGGAGGGCTGAACCTTGGACCAGTTGGCTTGGCTCTAACCACTACACTGCCCTGCCTCTATATTTCATTAATTGGTTTGTCACACTAAAAATGTATCCAATAAGAGCTTGTGTCTTGGAGGGGGTTTTGGGAAGAGCATGAGGAATTTTCTGGGGTGTGGAAACAGTCTACTTCTTGTTCAAGATGTGTAGTATGTTGTCAAAACTCATCTAACAGAACACTTAAGATCAATGTATTTTATTGTATATTGTACTCCTCAATGAAAACAAATTTTTAAGAAGAAATATGCCCAATCTGGCAATTCTACCTCTGGACGTATATCCAAAAGAAATAAAATTAGGGTCTTGAAGAGATATTTGCACATCCACATTCATAGCAGCGAGGTTCACAGTAGCCAAGGGTTGGAAACAATCTAAGTGTCCATAGATGGAAAGCTGGATAAACAAATATGGGATATCTATACTATGGAATATTATCCAGCCTTAGAAGGGAGGGAAATTCTGACATATGCTACAAAGTGAATGACCCTTGAGGACATTATGCTAAGTGAAATAAGCCAGTCACAAAAGGACAAATACTGTATAGTTCCACTTATAGGAGGTCCCTAGAGGAGTCAAATACATACAGACAGGAAGTATAATAGTGGGTGCCAGAGGCTGGGGAAGGGGAAATGGGGAGTTAGTGTTTAATGGGACAGCATTTCAGTTTTGCAAGATAAATGTTCTAGAGAGCTGTTGCACAGCGGTGTGAATATACTTAACACTACTAAACTGGACACTCAAAAATGGTTAAGGTGGTAAATTTTATTTTATGTGGTTTTTTTACCACAAAAATAAAATAAAATAGTAAGAAATATACCAAGGAGGGGAGCATCTATAAAGGAGATGAGACCAGCATCAAAGGACAAGGCAGCCTCTCAAGGTCAGTCTGGATCTGCCTGCTCAGCTTCCCTGGTCTCCCCAATACCTCCACTGTCACCTTCAAGGTCCAGGCTCACCCTCTCGAAAGGAAGCCTTGATGTCTGCAGCACTCAGAACGCATGGCCACCTGTCTGCCCTTCTGGGGATGGGGCCCTCATGAATCTGCATGGCATGTGCCTGGGCATAGCTGTGCGAGATATCCCATGGCTCCTTCCTTCTCTCTCTGTATGAGCAGCTGCTTTAAGAATGCCTCCTCCGGGAAGCTTTCCCTGACCACCCTGCCTCAAAGAATACCCCTTTTTGTCTTCCTCACTGCCTCATTTTTTTCATAGCACCACCGGACATATAAATGTATTTGCTTACTGCCTGGCAGCGCCACTGGAGTGTTAACTCCATTAGAGCAGGGATCTCTGCTTCATTCACTACTAGATGTACAAAGCCTAGAATAGAGCTTGGCACATATTGGGTGCTCAATAAATACTTGTTGCATGTATGCATGCATGCATGAATGAATGTGTGGGGATGGAGTGGGGATCTCCGAGACAATGATGGAGTTTACCTGAGTCTGTGTATGTAGCTTATGTGTTGGTGACATGTCTCTGTGCAGGGCTGTGTGTCCCTTCCCTCTGTGTGCCTAGCATGTCCCAGGCCCCAGGATGCAGTATTTCTGTATGTGACAGTGGGAGTCTCCCTGCATGTGTGGCTCCATCTCTGAGTGTGGGTTTGTGAACACAGTTGTTCATGTGTGTGTGAGGGGGGCTCTGTGTGTGTCCAGGATGTAATCTGCAGCTTTGGCAGAGGGGAGGAAGTGAGTGACAAGATAAGCTGATTCTGTGAGCTCTTGATCTATGTATGTCACTGTTTGTGGATATCTTTCATGGCATGTGTGTGTGTGTGTGTGTGTGTGTGTGTGTGTGTATGTGTATAAAATCACCTACTCCACCCGCCCCCCAACCATGTCTGTATAAAGCCAACAGATGTACCCACACTGGCTACCTCACCCATTCCCCAGATCAGAAGAGTGGGTGTAATTGCTCGGGAAGCACAAGCAGTGATTAATTATGGCCACTGAATATGCAAATCAACTGGGGGCTTTTCCATCAGCCGCCTGGGTACTGGCAATAATACTGAGTAAATACACAGAGCTGAGCCTGCAAGACCCAGAATTCCCTCCTCACACCTTTGTCAATTACCCTTTAATTTAGCAGGGCCCAGTTTCTATTTAATGAGCTTTTAGCTCATTAAAGAGTCCTCATTACACTGTTTAGTTGTTTCTCCCCTCCAAAATACTTGCACCAGGGTGGGATTGGAGTTGCAAAAGCTGATGCCAGCTGATCTGCATTCAAACCTTGGGCTGCGTATGAGATGCAATTTTAAAAAACAATGGGGAAAAATTCCACTAAAGGAGACGCTGGCTTTTTATTTAGCAAAATTTCTAGCTCTAGACGCTAAGCAAGCCACTCCGCATCTCTGTTCCTCAGTCCCCTTACCTGCAAAATGGGGATTGTAATGGAACCTTCCTCAAAGGTTGTGATGAAGAATAAATAAATTAATCCAGGGAAAACATTTGATGAACAATGTTTGACGTGTAGACACTCAGTTGATGGTCATGCATCATGTGAGCATGAAGATATGGTCTGTAAGAATAACTGAGTGAATGATTCTTCATAAGAAAGTGAGATAAATTTCTTCTGTGTAGAGACAGCCTTAGAGGAAGTGGGTGTAGCAAGTAGACAAAGAGAAATGCCAGGAAGAGAGAGATGGGAAAGGGCAGTAGAACTGTAGGAGATCTAGATTTGGCAAATTCACAGTGGTGGGGAATTTTGAGGATAAGGATATTCAAAATTAAAATTTGACTTGTTGATTTTCCTATAATGAGACACACTTACATGCTGACCTTCAGTAAAAGTTAGATTCATTCACTGTATTAGTCAGGATAATTAATGAGAGCTGCTATAACAAGCAACCCTTAAAATTCTCAAAAGTTTAAAACAATTGAGTTATTTCTTGGTCATATTTGATGGCAGTCTCCTTGGTAACATTTCTCCTAGCAGTAACTTGGGGAATAAGACCCTTTTCTAGTTCTGTAAATGACACCGCCATCTTACACATGTGATCTCCAAGGTCACCATGGAATGTGGAGAAGGATCATGGAGGACCATGTAGGAGGTTTAATAGCTACTCGCATCCCACTCACATGGCCCCAACCTAAACTACAAGGGGAGCTGGGAAACATGTTCTCAATTAGATGTGCCCAGGAAGAGAAAAACAACACACAGCACTGGTGTTACCATATGCGTTCTTGAGTTAAAGATGTTTGGGAGAAGAACTAAAAGGAATGCAGGCCCAGCTCTACATTGGGTTGACAGAAGAAAACACAGGACTTAAAAAATCAGCAAAAGCAACAAATCAGTAGAAGAGGTGACCAAGAGCAACACCATCCCCTCAAGAGCCCTCATTCGTATTTAAAGGTTTCTGAGTTCTTCACTGTGTGTGGAATACTTTCTAAAGACCCCACATGGCTTCTTCCCTCCCATTCTTCAGGTCTCTGATCAAATGTCACCACCTCAGCAAAGCCTCTACTAACCACCCTATTTCAAACCCCCAAGTCCATCACTCTTTATCCATGTAACTTGTTTAATTTTCCTTCACAATAATTACTACTACCTGAAATCATATTTATGCAGCATTATCATCCTCCTCAGGAGTTAGATTCTGGGGGCAGATACATCTCTCTTCTATCCCCAGCATCTGGAACAGTGCCTGGCACTGAGTAATCACTCAATAGAATGAAAGAAATGAATAAGTCAACGAATGAGTGAAGCAACTTCTGGGCACCAACATCCTTCATGGCGTTAAGACCCTTAGTAATGTTTATTGAATAAGGGAATCTGAGACAAGTATTCAGGTGATGTTAGGGGGGGCTGGTGGCAGCAGTAGTAGGGTAAGTTCTAGGTTTTGGGGAACATTTACCTCAACCCACAAGCTCTACCCACCCAACCCCACCTGACCCAACTCAACTCACACACACCCTCTATCACTCCCAACTCACCTCAACAGTGTCAATCAGTTGATTATTGGGTAAACAAAATGTGGTCTATACAGACAATGAAATATTATTCAACAGTAAAAGGAATGAAGTATCAATGCATGTTGCAAAATGAACCTTGAAACTATTATGCTAAATGAAAGAAGCCAGACACAAAGGGCCACATATTGTATAAAATGTCCAGAAGAGGCAAATCTATAGAGACAGAAAGATTAGTGGTTGCCTACTGCTGAGAGGTTTGGAGGAGTGATTGTTAATGGATATGGGGGGTTTTTTTGAGGTGATGAAAATGTTCTAAAATTGGTTGTGGTGATGGTTGCACAAGTCTGTGAATGTACTAAAAACCATTTAATTGTATATTTTAAATGGGTGAATTATATGGCATGTGAATTATATCTCAGTAAATCTGTTTAAAGAAAAAACCTCAACCCAACAGCCAACCCCCAATTCAAGCTACCTCAAACCCAATCCTCATCCTAACTGATCCAATCATTTTTGAGGGGAAGTGAGTATTTTTTTTTCATTTTTTAAATTAATTAATTAATTATTTATGGTGTATTAACTGATCCAATCTTAACTTACCAAACTGCCAATTCTCACCCCTATTCATAGCAACCACTATTTACCTCTACTCAATTCATCTTATATCTCAAATCAACTCTAATTCAATTCAACCCGACATCCAATCCCAAACCTTTACCTCAATCCAACCTCTAACTCAGCAGATCCCATCATTAATTCACAACCCCAAACTCCACTTACTTCAAACCTACCTCCAGTTCAATGCATCTTCAACTCATTTTCAGTGAAACTCATCCAAGCTCTAATACTCAACCCTTAACTCACTTCAAGGCTTCACTCCTAACTCAGTTCTCTTCACCCCCAACTCATCCCCAATTTGCCACCCAGACTTTTGACATCTAGTTGTCTCCTCTCAAACTAAAACCACATCCATGTCACTTCTTGATACCTCCTCTAAGCTCAGTTGGTGGCTAATTAAGATCGACCTGGAGATCTGGCTCTTTCTCTTTCTTTTTTTCCTTCCTTCTCTCCCTCTCTCTTTTCCTTTTTTTAAAGTTCGATGTCTTCCTAATGGGTTCACAATTTTTCCAGCTTCACTGAGATATAATTGACATATATATAAAACATATGTAAGTCCAAGTGTACAATGTGTTAATTTGATCCACTTATCTATTGCAAAATTAGCCAACACCTGTATCACATAATATAATTATCATTGTGTGTGTGTGTGTGTGTGTTCGTGTGTTCGTGTGTGTGGTAAGAACAATTAGGATCTACTCTCTTAGAGATCTGGCTATTTTTAGCTTTTCCTCTAAGGGCCTGAGTTAATAAACAGGTCCATCACCTCTAGTGAGTCCCCTTATAATTGAGTTCTCCCACCCCCTTAAAGCTATCTAAGAGACACAATTAATTAAGACAGGTGTTGGCAGATACCTCAGGTGAGACAAGAGCCAGGCCCTAAAAAAGATACAGCCAGCACCAAATGAAGGACATAGTCAGGGACACAGTTCACTGGTTTATTCTCAGACTTGAGATGCCAATTATGCCCTATGGCTCGGGAGATGCGGGAAGATCGTGCTAGAATCTCTCTCATCATGTCCCAGTCTTCCCTAAGGAGGAAGCAGATTAAATATACAACAGAGGGGATTTTCCTTTTAATACAGACCCAGGTATAAATAGGGCAGCACCATTAGGATCCTGATTTACCCCCTACATTTTGGTCCCCAAACCATCTGGCATGGCAAGGTGCATTTGGGGAGATATGAGGGGGCCAGTATTCAGAGCTGGGCTGAGGCAGCAAAAGGAGCACTCAGCTCAGTCCAGGGAAGTCTCACTTCCCTCTGTAGTCTGACTTCTGTTCCTTCACTCCAAACCCACCTAAAATAGGAATGAGCGAAGGGGTCTCAGCCTGGGATCAGGAGATGTCCAGTGCTTAACTATTGGGAAGGGTAGCACCAAAGGGTGTTGGGGGCACTGACTGAGGAGAGGAAGGAGGTCATGGGGGGCATTCATCAGCTGAGTTAGAAGTTCATTGCAAGGGGAAAAGGGGTGGGATTTGGAAGCTGAATGGGCATGGAGGGGAGAAAGAGCCGGACTACAGTTATTCTAGCAGGGCTGTGGTGGGGGAGGCTGGACTCTTGGGCCAGGAAAGTCCAGCCCCCGGCCCCCTGGAATGGAGAAGGAATATTGTTTGACCATGATGATCAGACTCTCCCCTGGCTCCATAGTCACAGGAGACGATAAATATGGTGGCTTCAAAGCCTCAGCACCAAATGTGCCCTCTCTGGGGCTCCATCATTGTCCCTCCCACCCCTGAGACTCTCAGCTGCTAAAGCACACAGGGCCCAGTTCAAACCCAAACTTCTGGTTCGTCTGGCCAAAGTCAGTGGCCGCCACATCCAACAGGGGCAGAAACCCTACTTGGGAAGAGCTGAACTCCAAGAAGGTCTTCGTCTGTCCCTTCCGGAGCTGACAACAGGAAGACACAGATGGTGAGTTGGGCAGTAGAGGCCTCCCCTCCCGGCTCAGGTCAGCCCCTGCCCCTCACCCTTACCCGGCAGCCATCGTAGGGAATGGTAACGGTGGCTGCTGCTGTCTGGTTGAAGGACAGCTCCTCCCCATTGGCCCCAAGGAAACGAAGGGAGCGGCCATAGTTGCCTGCCACTTCATCCAGCCAGGCGGCTGAGTTCTGGCAGAAGTAGGTGAAGCTCTGGCGGGCTGTGGCACTCAGCAACTTCAGGAAGGTCAGCTGCACCACGTTCACCGGGGACCCGTCAGCATCCACGTAAGAGAACTGAGAGTGGGACAAAGCAGGAAGGGAGGGTGTCTCATTCACGCAGCCACCCACCATTCTCTTGTGAACCATGGGCACGTGTTGCTACTGAGCACTTCAAGTGGGGATAATGAGACTGAGAAACTTTTTTTAAAACTTGGTTTCATTTTAGTTTTGTATTTAATTGTTTAATTTAAATTTTTTACTTTCATTCATAACTCATAACTTAGCTTCCATCTAGTTATCAGAATAGTTAGGTTTGGAACAAATTGAGTATGCAAATCTACTTTTCCAGCTGCGGGTTTTATAAAATCTAAGTATATATCATGTATTTCCAATGAAATTTAGCATCCAGATTACCATGTCCTGTAAGTGTAAAATATATACAAGACTCTGAAGAATTTGTATGAAAAAGAATGCAAAATGCCTCTATAATCTTTACACTGACATGCCAAAATTTTGGATATATTGGGCTAATAAAAAATATTATTAACACATCACTGGCTTGAGATAACATACTTGGTCATGCGTCCTTTTGGCTTCCTTCTCTTTCCTGTTTCATTTCCACATTCCCCACCTGATGTTTTCTGGGATCACCTCCCAGATAAACTACTTGCAATTGAATCTTTGCCTCAGGGTCTGTTTGGGGGACTCCAAATCAAGATACCTCCTCACATTATATTATAGCTTTATTTGTTTCCTTGGTCTGTCTGTTTCCTTGGTTATATTCCCAGTAGAATATTAATGTCATTAAGTCAGGAATTGTGTTTAATTTGCTGCTATATTCCTAGTGCTAAGCATATACATATATGTTACATAAATCAGTCCTGAACTAAATCCAAGACACTTCCGACCCTTAAACCTGCTCCTCTTCCCATTACATGTCTCAGAATCTCACCAGACACCAGCCCCCCAAGCCAGGAACCTGGGCATCATCCCCATCTCCTCCATCTTCTCAGTCTCATTAATTACTAGGTACTATTGATTTGTCCTCTTTGATATTGTTCTAAGTCACACTCTCCTCTCCATCCCCATATTGCCAACTCCAGCCTGGATCACCTCCTCACTCTCCTTGATCAACACATCTGTCTGTTTCTGGTCTCCCAGCCCCCAGTCTCACCACTACCACCACCAGCCCCAGAGGCATTTTTCTAACACAGAGATTTGATTTGGGTCCCTCTCTCACTTAAACACATTCTATGGCTCACTACTGCTCACAGGTCTTCAAGAGGAGATGCGCCTAGCCCTCAACTACTTCCCTAGCCTCTTCTCCAACCACATTCCCCCTCACACTCTCTAAAGCAGAGCAAGTGGCTTTTTCTTCTTTAAATTCACCAGACCCTCTCTTGACTCTGGGCCTTTGCACATGCTATTCCCTCTGCCTACAAGGCTTTTTTCCTTGTCCTCCCAAACTTGCTAATCTATCTCATTCTTTAGGCCTCAGCTGAGCTTCCCCCATCACACATTGGGTGCTGCCCCATTCACTCTACCTTCCCCAATCTGTGATTGCCAGGAAGGTAGAGGCAAGTCTGCCCTGTTCCTCTCACCCCTCAGACCCCATCTCCCAACTCCCCATGCTGATTCCCACCACTTTTCACACTATCCACCACTTCAGCCTTTGGCAACTCACCTTCTTCCCTCGACGGAATGTGCTGTACCAGCTTCCTGGCTTCTCCCTGGACCAGGAGGCCAGTTTTACCTAGGGGAGGAAGGGAGGATCCGTGGCAGGTACCCTGAGTGTCCACCGTGTCCTTTTCACATTTACCTCCCCACATGGAAGGCTGCAGACTGTGAATATCCGGGATTCTCAGGCTGTTGTCTGGTCATGGGAGTGGGCTTGGCGGGTGCACAGAGGAGGCCCAAGGGGAGGGGCCCCACCATCTGAGACAGCCTTCAACCAATAACTGACAGGAGTTGATGGATATATGTTCCCAGCTCCCTCTCTGCCAGTGGGACAACTTCTAGGTGCTCGCTCCACACTGCCTTCCAGAAGTCTTCCACGGAACCAAGCCTTGGGTGCCCAATGGTGACATTTTAATGACACTGGCTGCTTCCCCCAACCCCTTTCACATCCCCCTCTCCCTTCCTGGTGCCTCCTGGGATCACCTAAATCAATGACTTGACTTCAGATCCTTGTCTCAGGGTCTGTGTCTGGGTAACTCAAACCTAGAACGTTCCTCACTCCTCCCCAGCTTCTCTGGGAGCAGGAGGAAGGTGAGCTGGTGTGAGATTAGCAACTGTTCAGAGATCAAGTGCTGCACTCCAGCCCCTGTATGTGGGGGCTCTGAACATCCACTAAACCAGCACTCTGATGAGTCAAAAATATCGATACCTCAGGAAAACAGACTGCACATTTGCAGGCCCTGGGCTGGCTGCATGTTTTACCTGCAATAGCAGTATTAGTGCACAGTCCAGTGCCTAACTGGTGTTTCCTGACAGGTGCACTGGTACCACAAATGCACAGCCACCCTATGGGGCTTATACCTGCCCCATTCTACAGGTGAAAACGCTGAGGCGGCAGACCCGCATTCCAATCCAGGTGGTCCAGAGCTGGTGCCACTCACCCACTGCCCTCCGCTGCCAAGCCTGGTGCTTGGTGTAAGGGGCTGTTAGGCTCGGGGCTCCCTGATGGAGAGCCCCAGGATTTCTGGAGGATCAGGTGATCTCGCCTCCCAGCCCAAATCCTGGAAGGCAGTGATCCCACAGGCCTACAGCTTAGCAGATCAGGAGGCAATGGAGTCATGTGGTTAAGGCCTGGGACTCTGGAACCAGACTGCCATAGGTAATCTTGTCACCTCTCTGAACCTCAGTGTCTCTGTCTGGGGGATGATGACAGAACTGCTACATCAGATGATTATGGTTCAGTAAGTTAATGCATCTAAGTGCTTAGAATAGGCGTGGCACATGTAAGCACATTTAAAGGTTCTCCACCATTCAGAATTTCTTTACTAGCTTTTCTTGTTTGTCTTCCTCATAGAAAGTGAACTGCATAAAAGCAAAGGTTTTTTTCTTTAGATTCTCTGCTGTAGCCCCACTTGGCATACAGTAGGTGCTCAACAAATGTTGGTTGAAGGAAGGATAAGTTCCTTGACACAGCCCGGTACGGGGACAGCCCTTCCTGGTGGGTGGGAGGATGGGGCAGTGTCCAGAGCTCCATTCCTCCATCCACCAACTTCCGCACCCCCAGTGGCACTCACGGTCTCAAACTTCTTATCAGGATAGAGGCAGGTCTCTCCTCCGGCTGTGAAGTTACAGAAAACCCTGAGGGCATCTCTCTGGCAGCCTTGGTTGGGGTCAATCCAGTATTCCCCTGCGCAGAGTCATGGGGGCCAGGTGAGCAGGGACGCGACCCCACAGCTCCCCGCCCGCCTGGGGAGCAGCCGGATCTCACCATCTGGCAGGTCGGGGTGGTTACGGTGTAGCTCTCCGCACATGAGGCCAGGGCGCTGGGCAGTGCCTGGAGGGCGCCGCAGCTGCTCCAGCTCAAAGCTCAGCGATGTGAGGGAGGCCAGTACCTCCTCCAGGCCGCCCTCCAGGGCCTTCAGCATTCCCGGGCCCAGTACCGAGCGCCGGCGCCGGCGCAGCCCATGTAGCTCTGCAGAGGAACCCTGAGCAGAGGTGGGGATGGAGAACAGAGACCAGGGAGGAAGAGACAGAGAGACAAGCAGAGGTGAGAGGCAAAGAGACAGGGGTAGGGAAGATGAGAAAGACAAGGAAGAGATACAAACAAGGTCAGGGACAGGGGAAAACAGACAGAGAGAGACACAGAGAAAGGAGAGAGACAGAAAGACTCAAAAATAGGGAGACATAGGAGTAGAAAGACAATAAAAGAGAGAATTACAGGGTCAGGCAGAGAAAATGAGAGAGGGAGAGAGACAGACAGACAGACAGACACAGACACAGAGACACAGAGACACAGAGGCACAGAGGCACAGAGACGGAGACAGAGACAGAGGCAGCAAGCAGGAAAAGAGAACAGACAAGAAAATAGTGGAATAAGTGTTTGAGAGAGACAGAGAAAGGCCAGGAGAGATGGAAGAGATGGAGAGACAGAGACAGGGAAGGAGAGATGGGGTGAGGGAGATGCAGTGGAGAAAAAACTCCATCAGCACCTTCATGGGTGTCCCCCTAATCCCTACCCTCACACACACACAGCCCAGATTCCCCTTCGGCTTTCCAGGCCCCTCCCTCCCCACCTGCATCTCCTGAACATCTGGTTCTTGGCCCTGGGGATCCAACCTAGTCCCTGGGGAACTTACTGGAGGACCTGGGGGGCCTGGAGGTCCAGTGTCTCCACGGGGGCCGAGGGATCCCTGTAGGAAGAAGTCACTTGGAGGTGAACTCTGTCTATGGAGACCCCTTCCCCAACACATGCACATATGCACACACATGCAGAGCCCTGGGGGAGGGACATGCAATTTCCTACACCAAGCATAAAGTACATTTCCTTCCACATTTTAACATCTCTGAAATCAACATCTTAACATCTTTGGCAAGTCATAGTTTACTTGGCAGAATCGTTTTCTTTCATAGCAATTTATAAAATAATGGTGCATCTTACAATTGATGGCATCTTAGATTTGATAAAGTACAATGGTAAATGTTGAATAAAATCTGTTGAATACATGATTAATCACTAAATAAATGAATGAATGCAAATACGTTAAGGGTTCTGGTACAGTGGAGGGGAGTGGGGAGCTGAAATGTGGGAGCCAAGAGGAGCAGGGAGTACTCACTGGGGACCCCTTTGATCCCTTCGGTCCCAGAGGGCCCTGTGGTATAGAGACAAAGAGAGCTAGAGTCCTGGCTGGCCCACTACAGTGACCCCCACACAACAGACCCCTCCTACTCACCACCACGCCTGGGGACCCTGGGTGGCCCAGAGATCCAATGGGACCAGGGGGACCCTGGAGAAAAGAGATCAAGGTCATCATTGATGAGGTTCATCCATATGGTCCAAACAAACTTCCAGCCCCTTCAAGACCCCAAACCTCCAGACAGAACCTCCCATCTGCAAGTCCCCAGACAGAGTACCCATTGGGGCAAGACACACACTCACAGGTTCTCCCTTGGGGCCAGGAGGGCCCTGCACGCCTGGCAAGCCCTGATCCCCTTTCTCACCAGCCTCCCCAGGGGGGCCAATAAGGCCGATCAATCCAATGTGGCCCTGGAGGACAAAAGCGGTATGTGTCAGGAAAGCAGGGAGGGCTGCTGGGAGGTTTTCTCCTAGAGCTTGGGGGTAAGGAGTTTGGGAGCGGAGGAGACCCCAATTTCCAAGCCCTCTGGCCAAGGAGGAGATGGAGGCCAATGCAGGAGGGAAAGAATGGAAGGAGATATCCTTACCTTTTCCCCCTTGAGGCCAGCATCTCCCTTCAGCCCTGGAAGGCCAGAGGGCCCCTGGAAAGAGAGGCTGCGTCAGTCAGTGAGTTTCAGACAGGAAATCTCAAGGTCCACGTGGGTGATTGAGGGGTCACCCAGATTTCAAAGGGGATTGTCAGGAATGTGATCATGGAGACTGTCAAGAGAGAGGAGGGATGACAAATGAAAGGGTGGGCTGGAGAATGGGTCAAGATCTGAATGGATAGTCAGTGTAGACTATCAAGATCGATAGTTAGTTGGCTTATCATGATAGAGGGTCACTATGGTTAAACAATCAAGATGGAGGGTCAGCATAGACCATCAAGATGACTGGTCAGAATAGATGGCTGGTATACATGGTCAGGGTGGACCATCAGACAGACAATCAGTGAGGGGTCAGCCTGACCATCAGCACCCATAGTCATCACTAGACAGCCACTGGGTGCCCAGTGTGGTTCTTAGTGCCAGGACCTCAGAGAAAAAGAAGTCTCTTACCAGGGGGCCAGGAGGGCCTATCTGTCCAGGAGGTCCCAGGAGGCCTGGTTCACCCTGGGATGAAACAGAACGTGGGGGAATTTCACCCCACCAGAACCCAGCGTGGATGCCCCTACCCTCCACCAGGGTTAGCCCCTCCACCTTGTGGTGAGAAACTCTAAGGCAAGGGCTTGACCCATCCCTGTTCCTGCCCCACTCACCGCAGGGCCAGGGACCCCTCGAAGACCCTCAGGCCCAACATGCCCAGGGGGCCCTCGTGCCCCCACTGGGCCTGTCCTCCCTGGGGGCCCGTCAGGACCTGGCTCCCCCTAAAATGGACAAGGGCAAGGGAGGAGGCAGAGAAGGTCAGTGGGTATCTGCATCCTGACCCCCTAGCCAAGAGCCATCAGGAACGGGGAGGGAGTTGAGGCATCTGTGGTGGTCACAGGCCTCCTCCCCATTCTGATGGCTCAACTGTTGGCTGAAGGGTCAGGGCAGGGACCCCTCCCTGGGCAGAGGCACTCACCTTGGCACCTTTTTCCCCTTCTCTGCCTTCTCGACCCATGTGGCCAGAAGGACCCTGAGTAAGGAGAGATAGTTAGAGGGAGCCTGTAGGGGTGATGGGTGCCTGTGGGGGTGGGGGGGCCTATGGGAGTGATTGAGGGCCTGTGGGAGTGAGGGCCTATGGGGGTGAGGGGGTTTGTGAAGTAAGGGGGGCCTGTGAGGTAAGGGGGGCCTGTGGGGGTGAGTGGGACAAAGGCTGGAGCCAGGACAGCCAGGAGGCAGGTCATCACTCACCCTCTTGCCAGGGGGACCAGGGGGACCGGGTTCCCCAGAAGCACCAGGCGGACCCTGTGGAGATTGTAACAGCGCCAGGACAGAATTAGCTAAGCTTGGTTCAGCGTGACGGTTTCAGGATGCCTTGGAACCAAAGACTGCCTCCCCTGAACATTGCCCCAGCACCAGCCATCTCCCACCTCCCCACTTAAGCTTCTCATGTTCATGGTGAGGCCTCAGGGAGGCAAAGCAGGCACACTTACAGGGGCCCTGAGTACCTCATTAAGCCACTTTTCTCGCCCCCCAATTCACCCACTCACCAGCCACAACCCCCTCTCCCAACAGCACATCCTCTGCTTCCCCACTCACCGGTCCCCCAACATCACCAGGGGCTCCTTTCTCCCCTGGGGAACCATCTAGACCCTGCAGGGAGGGGTGGACAGAGTTGGGAGAGGTCATGAGGTCACATGGGAATTTGGGGGCGAAGCTTAAAGGATAATGAAGGTTATTTGCTCCCACAACCTTGACCAGGTCTATGAGAGGTAGGAAGATGGGAACAGAATTAGGGCACATGCTGGGCTTGGTGGAGGAAGGAGGTTTATACCCACCGAAACTCCAGGATCCCCAGGGGGTCCTAGATCTCCTGGGAGCCCCGTGGGGCCCTGAAACACAGAACAATGAATAATCACATCTCAGAATTTTCAAGCATTCATTAATTCATTTAACAAATGAATGCTATCCAGGCACAGTTCTGATCACTGAGGACACATAATGAACAAAACAAATCTCCACCCTGGTAGAGAGACCATCTAGTGTTTAATGCCTGCAGGCACTCAGCTAAGAACGTTACACGCATCATCTCACTCCATCCTCCCGGCAGCCTCCCAGCTTGGGACTCACAGACTCACAGATAGGACTGACCCTCAGAGAGGGACACAGCAGGTGGTGAGGTGAAGAGATCCAAATCAAGGCCTCACAGACTCTGGAGCTCCTCACTGTGCCCCCTCAACCCCAAGCCCCATCGCTCCGATAGTAAGGGCTCAACCTCTGCCTGATGGCAAATCCCACATCAGCACCATTCTCCACCTTGGCCTTCCCATCATTGTTAGAGTGATTCCATGTGGAAGCAGGTTTTACACCCTATGATGATGTATAACCACTGTATGTTCATGTTGATTGACTCATTCAATCAATCAATCAATCAATCAATCAATTCATTCATTCAGCCATGTTCTGGGTCGTTCACAGAATCAGCACACTGGAAGACAGGACCCCTGACTGGAAGCTGGAGAGCAAGTTTGAGTGGCATAAGTGCCCCTCCTCTCCTCTGCCTCTGCCTTCCCTAGGACTCACCATGTTCCCTTTGGCTCCATCTTCTCCAGGAGGGCCCTTCTTGCCTGGGGGTCCAGCAGCCCCAGATGGGCCAGTGTCTCCCTTTTCACCAATTTCCCCCTTGGGCCCCTTTGTAGAAAGAGAGGTCAGAAGTCAGAAGAGCCTGGAGTCTCCAGGGGTCAAGGTTAGCATGACTAGACTTAGGAATCTGGGTAATCTGGGACTTTCCTGGGGTCAGGGGCCAGGGTAGCCTAGACTGCCCAAGGGTTAGAAGTCAAAGGGATCTACGGCTTATAGGATCAGGGATCAGGATGGTCATGGGCAAGGTTAGTCTAGTCTATGTGGCACCCTTGAGTGAATTAGTAAAAGGGACCCCTGTGGGCAGCTCATCCCAAGCCACGGTTCCCGTTGGATCTGAACCCCCATTACTCCCTTGGTCCCACACTCTTGTGCAGTGTACGACCTGGAGAACTATGTAGCAGCCCTGACACCTTCTAAGGTTCTGTCATCAAGATAACCCAGGAAGCGCATAGGTTCTGGGTCAGTGGGTGATCTAGGGCTGCCCAGAGGTCACGGTGGCCTGAGGTGCCGAGGAGTCAGGGGTTCCCTGGAATGGGTGCAGGGGCACAGGACACAGTTACTCACAGGGATGCCTGGGGCTCCTGAGGGTCCTGGGTCTCCAGCCTCTCCTGGTTCACCCTGTAGGAGGCAAAGCGAGAATAAGAAGCGGTCCCATCCTGTCAAACAAGGAGAGGCTCCCCAGAACAGCCACCCCCGATTGGGACTTGTGCCTCCCACACCCTGCACAGTCTTCTGCCCTCCTTCTCTCACCTTCTCACCCACAGCACCTGGCTGACCGACTCCTCCGGGCAGCCCTGGAGGGCCCTGGAGAGACAGTGAGGGGTAGAATGGGGACTATGGAATCCCATCCTCCCCTTCTTGGGAAATGGATTCCCCACCTCTGAAGCATCCTGGGTGACCCTCCACCACCAGAGTCCTCACCTCTGATCCACTGGGGCCATGGGGACCTCGAGGACCTGGAGCTCCATGGGGGCCCTGTGGGACAGTTAGAATGGCATCCAGTGACCCCATGTCCCCCAAAGGCTCCAGTAGCCACAAACATCATCCTTGATGCTGGTGACCCACATGATCCTTAAAATGACAATGTGCCCTGTGCCACCCCCCATCAATCTTATGGGCACCCCCACCCTGTCACTCCCCTCCTCCCACCGTGCCCCTCATTGTCCATACCATGGACCCCACATCTCCAACTTCCCCCTTTTCTCCAGGAGAGCCTGGCAGTCCCTGTGGAACAAAGAAGCAAGATTGGAGCACAGGGTGGGGGGAACCAGAGGTCATACCCCAAACTCAGACACCCACCTGCAGGCCAGGGGGGCCAATCACCCCCACGAAGCCTCTCACTCCATCATCACCTTTCTGCCCAAAGAGGCCTGGGGGTCCCCGGCGTCCCTGAGCCCCATCTGCTCCCTGGGAGAAAGAATAGGGTAGGGCATAGTTAGGGTCCAGGAGTAAGCTCAGGGTCAAAGCCAGGTTTGAAGTTAATAGTTGGAGTCAGGGTTGGGATTAAGTTTGAGGAGAGTCAGGGTTGGGTTTGAAGCTGGGAGTATGGGTTATGAGTCAGAGTTTGGGAATGAAGTCAAGGGTTCTATCAAAGTTTTGAGATGGGCATTGGGTGATGAGTCAGGTTCAGGTTGAAGTCAAGGTCATGAGTAGTGTTAGATGGGGTCAAGATGGAATTTAGGATTGAGTTTGAGGTTGGGGCCAAGGTCAGATTCAGAGTTTGAGCTCAGGTTTGGGGTCAGCATTGGAGGGTGGATCAGGGCTGGGGTTAAGGGTAGGACTGGGTCAGGGTTCGGCAAATGTGGGATTTGAAGATAAGATTTGAGTTGGAATTGAGGTTAAGATCACGAATGGGGTTAAGATCAGGGCTGAACTGGGGTTCAGGGCTAGGGCTGAGGTTGAGATTGAGTCCGATTCTGGGATGAGTTCATGCTGGGTATCAGCGTGGAGGAGTAATCAGGGTTGGAATTGAGTTTGGGCCTGAGGTCAGGTGTAAGACACTGTCCCTTCCCATCAGGGATCCAGGGGTTGGTCACAAAGCCGGGAGCACCTACCGGGGAGCCTGGGTGTCCCGCAGGACCCCGTATCCCTGTTGGTCCAGGTGGGCCCTGGGGAGGAAATAGAATTGAAAAACCCCTCAAGTTCAAGACTGGGGTATGGATGGCACTAGAGATGTCAATCACTGCCCCCTGCTCACTCCCCACACCAGGAAATGACAACTGCACACACAACCCCCAACCTTATCTTCCTAGCCAATAGCTGATGGGATCAGACACAGACATCTGTCCTAAGCTTGGCCCATCAGGATTTTTCTCTGGACATCCCACAAGCACCCACGGACTGAGCTAGCTCACTGATGTCAGGAGCTGTGGCCGAAGTCCCAAAGAGAAGCTGGGGATGCAATGCCTCAGAACCATGCAGAGTCACAGCCAGAGAGAATGATGTGCCACCAAGGGAAGGAAGAGCAGGGTAACCACCTCACCACCCTCCCCATTCTCCCATGGCCCTAACGATTCTGTCTGTTTGCCCCTTCATTCCAAGTAGCTTGAGTGGCTTCTGTTACTTGCAGGTGTCAAGATGGAGCTCAGGAAGGTAGAAAGCTCCATAACCTCCCCTCCCCTCCTCCACCTCCCTTTCTCCTCCCCGAGGACCACCCCCTTACTGGGCTCCCCCTACTCACCGCATCTCCCTTATCACCCTTGCTTCCCTTGTGACCAGGGGCTCCCACTTCCCCCTGCAGAGGAAACATGATGAGGAAGGACCCGGGCTCCCCATGCCCAGCCTTCTCCAGCCCCTCTCCATGAACTCTCACCTTGTCCCCTTCCTCGCCAGAAGGTCCTAGAGCTCCCGGGGGCCCTGGAGGTCCCAGGGGTCCTGGGATCCCATCTTGACCAGTGGGACCAGGGGAGCCACGTTCACCCTGATGGGGGAGTAGAAGGGGGTTCATCAGGGGCCAGGGCAGGAGTGGAGTCTTGGGATGTGGAGGGCAGGGTCCTAATGCCTGAGGAGTGGGGTGGGCGGAGTACTTACCGGGGCCCCCTTCTCACCCACAGAGCCCACAGGGCCTTGGCCTCCACTTTGGCCAGGAAGCCCAATGCCTCCTGCTGGGCCCAGAGGACCACGCTCCCCAGGGGAGCCCTGAAAACAGGGGTGAGGGATCAGGAAAAAATAGTAATAGTAGTAGTTCTCGTATCTGGAAGGTTTTCAAGCCTCCAGGCACCGAGGTTGAGTGATCCCCAGCATGAATCCAATCTTTCCCACACAGCAGTCAGAAGGCACTGTGAACACCTGAGTAAGGGCAGTGCCTCCTCCACCCACAGCCCTCCTGGACTCCCTCCTCACTCCAAGACAAAGAGAAGTCCTCCCAGCAGCCCTCTGGGTCCTGCGTGACCTGCCCCCCTACCCCTCCTTGCCCTCGCCTCCTCCCACTCTCACCCTCACTCACTGCCCTCCAGCCACATGGGTCTCCTTGCTGTTTCCTCCAATGCACCAGGCCCTCAGGTCCAGCCTCAGGGCCTTTGCACATGCTGTTCCCTCTGCCTGGAATGCTTTTCCCTGAGACAACCACATGGCTCCTCCCTCACCAACTCAAGTCTCAGCTCAAATTCACTTTCTCAAGAGCCCTTCCTTGACCAGTCTATTTCTCCTGCTCTTTCCTGTCCCCACTCTCTGCTCCTTTGTTTCGAGGCATTCATCACCCCTGGTTTCTTGTCTTCCCGACCAAAACGTAAACTCCAGGGAAAAGGTTTTTCTATGTTTATGTGTGGCACAGATCATCTCATCAAGATATATAATAATTTATGAGATGGGCTGTGTTACAGATGAGGAAACTGAGGCTCACAGAGTGACATGATTGCCCAGCCAGTGAGTGGCAGAGCTGGATGTGACCCAGGCCTATCCAACTCCCAAAATAGTGACATGACAATGCCCAGCTTCCCAGATACCCCAAGGTCCCTCCACCATGCCCCCCACCCAGCAGATGGGGTGGCACTTACATTGGCCCCGACAGAGCCTGGAGGGCCCTTGTCCCCCTTCAAACCAGTAGGTCCCTGAGGGAGGAAATGATTCACAGTCAAGAGACCCCTATGGGTGCCCCCAGGTCCTGTCTTCAACCTGGGAGGCTCACAGTTCCCACTTCCTTCCTGGCACTTAGGTTCAGAGGTCAATCTCTTCCAGCCCCTCCTGCCACCATTCCTTTACTTTCATGGTTGTCCCCAACCAGGATGCTATTGCCATGTCCCTACCCTGAGCTCCCCATTTCCTTCTCTGCTTCACTGCCCAGCCAGACACACACAGGAGGGGCTCCAAAGGATACTCACGGGTTCCCCAGGGGCTCCTTGGGGGCCAGGGAAGCCCCTGGGTCCAGGTGGCCCTTCCTTCCCAAGGGGTCCCAGTGGCCCCAGCTCTCCCTACAGGAGGTGCAGAAGAAGAAAGTCAGGCTCCAGAGAAGGGATGTCTCCCGCCAATCCATGAGTCTAGGCCCCCTCCATGTGGAGCTGGTTCTAAGACTTCAGCTGGCATGGGGGCAGTTGAGGGACATTTGGGCCACTCCAGCGAGATCTCCCACAGGGCAGTATCTCACCTTGGCCCCCTCTCTGCCTTCCAGGCCTGGAAGACCTTGTTCACCAGGAGGCCCAGGGGGGCCTGGGGGCCCCCTCTCACCCAGAGGTCCTGCTTCTCCTGTCTTTCCCTGGAGAGGAAGAAGGCTCATCTTGAATGGAGGTGGTCTGGGGTGGGGGTCTGTCTGAGATCCACTTCCCCCCAAATATTTCGCAACTGGTACAAAACTGGAGGAACCTGTGGGGTTCATTCTGACCTGAGGACCCACTACACCAACTGGTCCAGGGGGGCCTGTCTGACCTTGAAAGCCCTGGGGAGAAAAATTAAAAAGGGTGTCACATGGGGAGAAGAAATGGAGAGCTCAACAGGGCTATAGGCCAAGAGGCCACTCACCAGTTCTCCTCTCTGTCCAGGGTGCCCAGATCGCCCATCTTTCCCCTGGGGACCCTGGGGGACAAGGTAGGAGAGGGTTTAGGCATAGATAAGGAGCCTCTTCACTCCCAATTTCTCTCCTACCAGCCCCTCCCTCATGCAATCAGGGTGAGCTCACTTACAGGTGGGCCTTTTGGCCCAGAGAATCCAGGGGGGCCTTGCAGGCCGGGGTGGCCCTGAAATGGAACCAGAAGTCATTTCTCATTCCTCCTGCCTGGCCCCCCTGAGCCCACACAATAACAAGAACTAGCACATATTGAGCACCTTCTGCATGCTAGGCACAGAGCCAAGCACTCTACACTCAGGAAGTCATTCGCCATTGCAGCCCTTGGGTGGGGACTGTGGTTATTCCCATCTTATAAGGGGAAAACTGAGGGCCAGAGAGGTTACATGATTTGTCCAAGGTCATGCAGCCAGTAGGTGGCCACAGTAGGATTTGAACTCATGGCTCTCTGACTTCAGAGGCTGTGCTCTTTCCACTGTGTTATAATGTCTCCCTACCTCCTGGATTTGACTATTACCCAGAAACACACACACTCACCTTTTCTCCGGGGATCCCAGGGGCCCCGTCCTGGCCCACATCCCCCTAGGACAGAGTAAATGAGATTCAGGCCACAGAACAAACTCAACTGGGAGAGACTGGGAAGGGCTTGGTGAGCCTGGCACAGAGGGCCTGCCTAGGGGGCCTGACCACCCACCCCACCCCATACCTTGGGGCCTGGTTGCCCCGTGGCACCTGGTTGTCCCCTTTCTCCACGAGAGCCCTGAAAAGAAAAGAAGTAACAGGCTAGGGACGCCTGGGAGGTAAGATCAAGTCCTCTGGGTTCCCCTCTTCTGTGACTCCCCTCTTGCTCCACCAGGTACATTGAAATAACCTAAACCCTCTTCCTTGGTCACTCATGACTTCCCTACCATCTTTCTTCTCATAGCCCCCCTTCCAGCCCTGCCCCTTAAAGGCCCTGTGAGGTGGGGGGAGCTCTCTGTGTTCTTACTGGTGGTCCTCGCTCTCCTTCCAGACCTGGCTGCCCTGCCTTCCCCTGGAAAAGAAATCAGGTTGGGGGAAGCAGAAGAGAGTTATGGTGCAAACACATGACACAAACACACAAATGCACTCAGTCATAGACCTAGAAAGATGTCTGCCACCATTTATACACAGGCCTTTCATACACACACACAACCACACAAAGATCACAGACATCTAATTACATGCATGATTGCACCTATAGGATCCACACATACAAGTGTGTTCACCCACATGGATGCCTATTTATCAGAGCTGCATGGTATACACACATGACTGCATGCCATGGCAACATGCACTGGGAGATTATGGAGCTCATCATGCAATATGTCCCTTGAACGTGTATGTGTACACTCTATGTAAACACATGCATGCATGGATTCATCTGAGGACACAGTCCTGATAAACACAGTATATATACACACTCACGTGTATATACACAATGTCCATTTACAGAGCAAAGTAATGCATGCATGTATATACAGTCACTCTGCGTACACAGAAATACACAGATGTGGGTATATGATATCCTTCCACACACGTGTACCTGTCCCTCACACACACGTATGTCCATAGTCACATAGTGTACATGCCCTGTTCACTCAATCGCAGGTCCACAGGCTGCATGCAGCACACAGACCCCATCTAATCTGCACATGGGACACACATGCAAACATGTACATGTGCCATAATGTGTCCTGCATTGCACATGGGAGATGTGTCTTTCCAGGCATAAACACAGATGCCCCAGGGCTCACCGTCATGCACAGCAGCAAATGCTCCTCCCCCAGGTAAGCCCATCTCTCCCTGCTCCCTCCAATCACAACTCACCCGCTTCCCTTTCTCTCCCAATGGTCCCAGGGGACCGGGAAGGCCAATAGACCCCTGAGTAGAGAGAATGAAAGAGAAGAGATGGGGGTGAGGAATGGCTAGTTGGCAACGTTGGCCCCTCACCTCATTCAACCACCCCATCCTTTCAGACCTTTCCAGGCCACTGATTCCAGAGCTTCTTTGGTCCCTCCAGCCCCAGCCTTCTCCAGGGCAGCCCTCCGCCCTCCTCTCCCCTACCCTTCCCCCTTGCTTTCATTGTTCCATTCCAGCCAGCCCCACCTCCTCAACACTACTCAAGGGACATGAGCACTCTCCTGTCCCAAGGCCTTTGCACTGGCTGCATCCTTTTCCTACAATGCTCTTCTTTCAGGTTTCCACAGAGTCAGCTACCAGTCAGATGTCATCTCCTGGCTTTCAGACACCATCCTGACACCACTTCCTCCAAGTCACCTTCTGTCTATCACATTCTCCTACTTTGTTTTCCCCATAATATTTGTATCAAAACAACCTTATTTACTTGCTTACTTAGTCAACATCTGTTTTCCCCACTAGAATATACTGTTCTTATTCTCCATTGCCTGGCTTATAGTGGATGCTTCCTCAATGTTTGTTAACTAACCTACTCTAGTCCACCCTGTCCTGTCCATCTTGGAGTCATCCTCCCTCCACCTAGAGGAAGACATCACAGGCTCTGATGTCCTCTCCCACCCCTCATTGTTTTTTAAATCCCAGATCCACCACTGGACTAGTTGTGTGGCCCCGGACAAATGATTTAAGCCCTCTGAGCATCAGTCTCCTTGTTTATATCCTGAGGTTACTAATAATATTTCCCTCACAAGGTTTTGGTGAGGCTTAAATAGTATAATGTACGCAAAGTGTTTTACACATTACTTGGTACCTAGTAAGTGCTCAAGAAATGTTAGCAGACAGTGTTGTTATTTATAATTATTACTACCTGCTATGGACTGAATTTATACCCCTCAAAATTCACATGCTGAAGCCCTAATCTCCAGTGCGATGGTCTCTGGAGGTGAGGTCTTTGGGGGGTAATTAAGTCACAATAGTGGAGGCTTCATGAATGAAATCATTGCCTTTAAAAGAAGAGGAGGAAACTAGATCTCTCTCTCTCTCTCTCTCTCTCTCTCTCTCTCTCTCTCTCTCTCTATCTCTATCTCTATCTCTATCTCTATCTCTATCTCTATCTCTCTCCTCTCTTTCTCTCTCCTCTCTTTCTCTCATCTCCTCTCATTCCACCATGTGAGGACACAGAAAGAAGACAGTTATCTACAAATCAGAAAGAGAACCCTCACTAGAACCCAACCATGCTGGCATTCTGAACTCAGACTTCTGCCCTCCAGAACTGCAAGAAATTAATTTCTGTATTTAAGCCACCCAGTCTAAGGTATATTTGTGATACCAGCCCAAGCTGACTAAGACAGTGACTTCAACTCAATTGACACACCATGCCTCCTATAATGCATTCCTTGATGCCCAAGGCACACTGACTAATATTGGCTAGGTGGCTTTGCTCTAACTTCCATGAATTTCTCCCATAGGCTGAGTTCAGTTCTTAGCTGTGGTGCCTTAAGTTTATTCCCAAACCTACTTATGTCAGTTGTCCTTGTTATTGGAGTCATGTGACTTAATGAAAGTTTATAAAAATTGATAAAATGCAGAAAGGAAAAGAAAGATATCTATCAAGTCTAAATTAAATTAAACAGACCCAATATAAAGGGAAGTCACTAAAAAAATGCTGCCGAATTAAGCATGGGCAAGGTAACTGTGCCAGATTGAGAGGGCAAAATCGTGAAACTGTGAAAGGATTTTCACTAAGATTTCTTCCCAAGTGTCTTTAAGTTTCTGCTCCACTTTACATAAACAAAAACTATAAATCATCAGTGATGTAATATGGGTGTAGCTTTGGCAGAAAGACATGCCTAATCCATCAAAACATTGGCAAACAATGTACATTTTTATGTAAGTACATTTTATTGCCAGTTATAACTAATGCAAGACCCGTAAGATGTATTTTTATGATTCTCCCCCTTACTGACTTTGAATCGATTTCAATAATGCTAAATAAGAAGGATCCTATAATTTTATTATCATAAAATTCATCATTATTAGAATCGAATGGATGAAATAGATACTGCTGGTGTCTCCATTGTGCAACTGAAAAAAATGGGCTCAAGTGACTTGCCCAGGGTCACATAGCAGCTAAGGGATGGGTATTAGAGCCCAAGTATGTCTGTTGCCAAAGCCCATATCTTATGCTGTTTATCAATGACCCATGGGGTGAATAGATCATCCCCCAGACCACAACCCTGATCCCCAGATGTTTATCAGTCTCTGAACCCTGCTCTTGCCCATCTCTGGCCCCCTAGCTTCTTACCTTAGGGCCTGGACGTCCTGGGTAACCTGGGAGACCTGGTACCCCAAGCTTGCCCTGTAGAAAGATTATGCAACAAAAATCAGAAATTGCAACCTGGAGATCAGAGAGAAAAGGGCAGGATGGCTGGGGCATGATGGAAGAGGCAACGGGCTGAGATTCAGGCAAATATGGCTCCTGCCTGCTAGGGGCCTATCTTTGGGCAGCTCGTTCAAACAAGCCAATTCTCAGTTTCCTTATCTGTAAAATGGAGGGTTAAATGCTTGTTGCATGTGACAGTTATGGGGATAAAAATCAGATAATCTGCATAGAATTGCTCTTTAATGCTGGGATGAGGAATTAAAGGAGACAATAAGCAGGGTGAGCAGCCTCCAGAGGTTGGAGATTAAAGAGCAGAGGGCAGAAGGCAAAGGGTAGGGGAACACCTTGACCACAGGATAAGAAGCTAGAGGGTAGACTAGAGGGGGCAACCAAGGACCATTCACCTTCTCTCCAGCTGAGCCTGGGGGCCCCTCCTCACCAGCCAGCCCCTCCTGCCCTTTCAGCCCTTCGGGACCATCCTCTCCCCGGGGACCTGGGGGTCCGGGATGCCCCTGGAATAGAAAAGAGAGGCCCTGATATCAGTTCCTTTGTCTCTCCTGTCTTAGCCTTAGCTCACCTCCTCCCTGTCTTCCTCAAGTCCCCGAGACCCACCAAACCCCTCATCTGGAGATCATCTTACCCGATCACCTTTAAGCCCCCCATCACCCTTGAAGCCTGGGAAGCCGTCCTCTCCCTGAATGGAAGAGAGTACAGAGGCCAGAGGTCAGGGTTTCAGAGAAGAGACACAGGCAGAACCCCATATTTGGGTTTCCCCGAACCAAGTAATCCTCTCCCTTCTCACCTTCTCGCCTTTCTCCCCCTGAAGACCCCGGTTGCCAGAGGTACCCTGAAAAACAACAAAAGCTCTCAGGTCCCTCCCCAGCTTAAGAAGGGCCCCAAACTCAGTCCCCTGTTCCCAAACAGACAAAACAGTCCCAAGAGGATGTTAAACTGGAGCGAGTTGGGGGCAGCCTCAGAGGAAATTATCTTTCCCCAAAGCCTGCTAATTTGATGTGCAAGAAGCTGCCTTTCCCCTGTTCCTTCTTCACTGGCAGCCTCCCAAGGTCATCTGTGTGAGGATGTGCAAGGAAGGCCAAATTTCCAAGTAATTAATTCCCATCTCCCGGGACACTGTGTCCACAGTTCCTTCTGGCAGGAGAAAAGGGATGAACATTCCAGGCCCCAGCCTTATTCTAAAGGCAAAGGAATGTTCCTCATTGTGCTGGCTACAATGTGACTCTGTGCCTGGCAACAAAGCCAGTCTGTGCTTGGCTATAGCAAGATTGCTCAGTGCAAGCCCAGATGCTGCTCATACCGAACTCTGGGCTTGGGCCCCAAAAATAGCTACACTTGGCTGCAATGTAACTGAGCTCAGAAATCATAGTTACACTAGGATACTATCTAACTATGTATTTTGACGATAGCATGACAATTCACTTGACCACAATGTAATTTGCCTGGGCAACAATTATTTTCTGGCCCTGGCTACTCTGTAACTAGACTCAGCTATAACAAAGGCTTCAATTATATATAACGGTGCCTGGCCACAATGTAACTCTGAGTTAGGTCACCCCCAGGACTCTGGCCAGCTGCAGTGTAGCCTTCTCCCTGGTTACCGTGTAACTGAGCTTGCCTACAAAACACAAATATGTGAAGAGTTGGCTCTTGGCTACCACCAAATTCTGTTCTTAAGTCACAGATAATGTGTACTTGTATTTGGCTACAGTGTAACTGGACTCAGCTACCATATAGATGTGAATTCCAATGTCCCTACCATTGGTCAACAGCGCACTACTATTTAGCCACAGTGTGGCTCTCAGCTTTTCTCCACATTGCTGTGCTTATGGATCGTGTAGTTCTAGGCTTGAATAAAACAACCCTCTCCTGACTATAATGTACTGACCTGGACTTGGGTGTGGCATACGTGCTTACAATGAAATGGGTTCAGCCTCAAATGGGCTTAACCGTTCTGAACTAAAAGGCAATGACTACACTGTAATGCTGTCCTTTGGCTGTTCAGCTTCCAAGTAACACACACATATATTGCCACTCAGACCCAATCCTTGCTCCCACTACACCTTGCCTGGCAGACTGATTCCTCTCATCATACATGCAGATATTTCTGATGGAGCTGGTTCCCCTCAGCCAATGCTGACGATTCACCCCTACTTTCAGGCTCCAAGTATTACCTACCTTCACGCCCCGAGGTCCAGGATAGCCCAGAGGACCTGCTGACCCTGGCGGACCCTGAGATGAAGATAAGGTTAGTGCCATCTTTTCCTTTCCCCTTCTATGTTCTCAGTGCCCTTATCTCTCTCCCCATTAGTCCCAAACTCCTGCCCTTGCCTACCAACCCTCATCCTCTACCCAGCCTCTCTCCAGATCACTCACCTGGGCTCCTTTTTCTCCTGTGGGGCCCTCATGGCCTGGGTGACCCTGGGGGAAAAACACCCTAAGTTGTCAGAGACCTATGTTTACCATCCAAATTCCCAAGCCTCCCTGTTCTTTTTTCTCCCACTTCCAGCTCCCAGTTCTCACCGGAGGACCATCAGCTCCTGTGAGGCCTGGAATTCCTGTCTTTCCAGGAGGACCCTGAAAGATAATGAACGGGAGAAGGAGATGGAGGGTCTCAGAGCCTGGCATTCCACCAGGAACAGCCCTACTCAGACATGCAGCAACACCACAGTTCCAGAACAAGCAGATCCCATGAGCCAGGAAATCTTTCCCTAAGCCCACCCAGACTTGCTATGTGACCCCAGCCAAATCCCCTCCCCTCTCTGAGCCTCAGAAACCCTCTGCCTCTGGGAGGATTGAGACAAGGAATGTAAAAGACAGTGTGAGAGACGTGTTGGGGTGGGGGCTCCCCAGCCACAGTCCTTTCTTTAAAAGTACGTTCCACCCACAGTTTCATCTGAAGAAGGATGGGCCTTGGCGGGCATGAGGCAATCCTCTATGTCCTGCAAATAGTTTGCAGGTCCAAAGGTGGGCCCCACTGACCCAATCAGATTCTCTCCTGAAAATTGCCTGATAGAAACTATGATCAGATGGATTTGGATAAATAAACTATAAGGTCATGAGGAGCTGGGGCTAAAATGGTGACAAAGCAGCACAAGATCATGTAGAAATGAAAGTTTGGGTAAGGACAGACTAAGATGTGCAGAAGGAATCCCGTCTGCCAGGGGAGATGAAAACATGCAGCAGAACAAAGATGACACTATAGGACCCCAGAGAAAAAGCTTTCCTTGACCCATGAGTCTTGGTAATACTTTCTATGACTGGCTTCTGAAGATTCCTCTGTATCCTGACAATATCCCCTGAAGTGATCTAGCTTTGGTGGCTTTCAATCTCTCCCAACCTACCTCCCCCAACAATGACACTTTGTAATGTTGAGGTTATTTAAGGAATGTTGCAATTTATCATTTGTTATCCAGGGTTAACAAAAGGGAAGGGAAGCTTTTCCTGCAGAGAGAATTGAAAGAAACAAGAAGACATTGGGGAGTGGGCACATAGAAATGTCACTCACCTTCTCCCCAGGAGTGCCAATGGGTCCCTGGGGGCCAGGGAGTCCCTGGGGAAAAAAAAAAGGTGTGAGAAAGGGGTAGTGAGTGCTGTGGCTGGGGAGAGTGGTAGTGGTCTCTGACTTAGGCTGACCATCACTGCCCCACGTTATTGGGAAAGAGAGCTCAAACCTGGGACCCAGGATTTCCTTGCTGTCCTGGGGGGCCTGGTTCTCCTGGAGGACCCTGGGGAGAAAGTGGGGTTTCCATGAAGCTGGAGGGGATCATGTTTTAAAAGTGTCAGTGAAGTTGAAATGGGGGGTCATGGGAGTAGACAAGGATAGGGACAGTCATGATTCAGAGGGTCAGAAAGCATGAGAGGTCAGAGGGTAGAACACATACCACATTTCCTTTGGCACCTGGAGCACCATCAATTCCAACTACACCCTGGGAAAGGAGAGGCTGTGAGATGGGGGCAGACACATTCACAGGAGCCTGCGTCTGAGACACTGCAAGGTACAGGTAGAAAGGCAAGTGGGCAGAGAAGAAACCAGGCAACAGGAGTAGACATGCAGAGGCGAAAGACGAGAAGACAGGCAGCGAGGCCGAGAGACAGCGACATTCTCACCGGGAAGCCTAGGGGGCCAGGGGAGCCTCTAGGGCCTATCAGTCCTCGCAGGCCCTGCAAGGAAGTAGGGGTGTTATTCCAGCATCACTCTCTAAGGCCCCATGAGTCCTAGCTTCTGTCCCCTGCACCAGTCAAGGGGTTCAGAGGTCCCTGATACTCACCGGCTCCCCAGCCTGGCCAGTGGGCCCTGGAGGTCCCTCTGCTCCCTGTGGGAAAGTGTCATCATTGGGGAGGGAGGAGGTATGATCCTCAGAGAACCACCTTCTCTCATCTGGGCAGCCCCTTCCAGGGGATCCCAGAGTCAGAGAATGGGGCAGGGTCAAGCCAACTGAGCACATGTGATTCAATTCAGGCCTCTGACCCCAAACCTGCTATCCTGAGTCTCACATCCTATCACCAGTACTCGCCCCCAGCTCTCAGTCTGTCTCTTGGAGCCTCACTGGGGCCTCCCGGCCCTCCAGTACAGAGCCTCACCCCTCATCTGCCCCTTGAATACTCTACTCCTCCCTGACTCTCATTCTGGCTTTCTAGCTTATAAACCATCTCCTAACTCTTCCAAACCTACCTTCTCACCATCTTCTCCTGGAGGACCAGGTTGTCCCACATGGCCAAAGTCACCCTGGAGTAGGGAACAGAGGGAGTCCAGAGTGGAAAGATTGGTGCAGAGACCAGCCCCGCCACCTTCCCCCGGAAGGGACACAGGGCTTAAAGGGTGAAGACTCAGACACAGGGAAGGAGACTCGAACACTGGGATTGGGGGGGAGTCATGAATATGGGGTGGTGGGGAGGGGCCTCACACACCCACGGTGGGGGGAGGGTCGGGCTTGGGCGCAGGGAGGGGCCTCACACACTCACCCTTTGGCCCTTCTCACCAGGCAACCCTGGCAGGCCATCAAAGCCCCGATCACCCTGCACAAAGAGACACCAGCTGAGTCTTGAGTCCTTGACCCTCACTGGTCCTTCCAAATCCCAGTCCTGGTCCCATCACCTACCTTGGGTCCTGTGTCCCCTGGAAGTCCCCGAGCCCCATCCACTCCAGAGCGGCCCTATAGGGTAAATGACATCATCAAGATACCTACACCTTTTATTGAGCATCTTCCTCGTGCAGAGTCTTGTGCTGGGGTCTTCGTTATGTGTTAATTTAACCTTCCAAATATATCTCAAACGTACCCATTATTTTTTAGAACCATTGGCCTTTCTCTAGTCAAAGTTACCGTCATCACAAAAAATTAAGAACCCCCATCTTCAGTCTCCAATTAACTGCCCTGCTATATGTTTCTCCCAGCACTTAAAACCATCCAGAACTATCTTCTTTGTCATTTCTCCCACATGTCAGACTTCTCTGTGGCACATGCTGTTCTTTCTTGGAATGTTCTTCCTCTCCTGTTTACCTGGTTCTACCTTGGATCTCACGTCAAGCCTCATTCCCTCTGGCAAGTTCCCCTTGACTCTGTGACCTGGCCAGACACTTGTCACACACTCAGTGGAGCTGCCATTCTCTGTCCTCTGCTCCTATCCCACTAATGACAGCAGCAGACCCTGGGGTCACAAAGCCAGGTTCATGCTGGGTGTTGAACAATGGATAAAAGGTGACCTGAGGACCTAGGAGTCACTCACCATCTTGCCCTCTCGGCCAGGGGGCCCATGAGGTCCTTGAAGGCCTCGGGGACCCTAGAAGAGAATGAAAAGGGGAAAGAACTTGTTTTAAATCGTTCTCTAAGAAGGGTAATAATTGCCAGCATACCCCCAGCCCCTTTGTCATTTTCCCTGGAGAAAGACCCTTCATGCAATCCTGTCCTAACCCCACCAGTCTCACCTGTGGCCCCATTTCTCCCATCTCTCCTTTCAGACCTGGATACCCAGGGAGACCCTTGGAAGAAGAGAAGAGGTAATGCAATTAGAGTAAGTTCCTCCTCTACTGATGTATCTCCCTCCTCCATGCAGCCTCCTTACTCACCACGGGGCCCGGGCGTCCAGTGAGCCCCACTGGGCCAGGGGGACCTTTCATAGAGAGCTGGAAAGACAGAGGGAAACAGAGCCTCAGATCTCTAGCAAGACCCCCCCACACCCCCCACCAAGGGCATCTTCAAGAGAGAAATGTCTACCTGTCTCCCGACTAACCCTCTATTATCCCCCATCTCTGCCATTCTCTCAGTGTCCTCCCACCTCCTCCTGTTAGTCCCCTGATCATTGTCCACACACCTGAGCCTGCTGGAGTATCGCCTGAGCCTGGGCCTGTTGGAAGGAGACTGCGGGTCCTTTGAATGAGCTGCTTGCAAACTGGAACTAGGGAGCAACTGTTAGTAAGGGGAGCCCCAAGGAGAGGCTCCACCCCGCAAGGCTGTGCTGCCCTGTCTCCCTCTTACCGGCATCATGATCACAGTGCCTGGCAGGCCCCGGATCCCATCTATGCCAGGGATTCCTGGGAGGCCAGCAGGGCCCTGGGAGTGGGAGAGACACAGAGAGGCAGGAGGGGACAAAGAGAGACAGAGGCAAGACAGACAGAGGAAGAAAGGGGAGAGAAGCAGAGAGGGGTGGAGGCAGAGAAATGGAGAGAGGGAGGCAGGGAGAGACAAAGAGGAGAGACACACAGACAGAAATATGGAGGAAGGGGAGAGACAAAAAGACAGAGAGCAGACAAGAGAAAGACAGAAAGGGGGCGCAGAGAGGGAGGGAGGGAGGGAGGGAGGATCATACAAAGTGGCAGAGACAGACAGAAAAGAGACAAAGACACAGAGACACAGAGACATGGGGGGAAAAACAGGGGTGAACAATACTCAGAGACAGAAATAGACAGAGGGAGAAAAGCAGGAGACAGGACCCCAGAGACAGAAGAGGAGCGAGAGTGACAATTCACAGATGAGGAGAGAGGAGAACAGCAGGGATTCAGTGCTGGCTCCAGCATGATGTCCACAGTCCCAGCCTCTGAGACCCATGTTCAGACATTCATGCTCTCAGCCTCAGCTCCACAGCCTGAAACCTCACTCCCCCAGAAGGATATACCCTGGGGACGTCTCTTACCTGTAGACCGGGATCCCCAGGGAATCCTGGGGGTCCAGGAGGGCCTGAGGGGCCAACTACCCCCTGTTGAAGACAGAGGAACAGAGGTCAGGAGAAGTGCAACTTTTTAACTAGGCTGACTCCTGACCCATGACTGACCCCGACCCCATGCTGACCTCCTTACCCCACCACTGAGCCATTCCTGGCCCCCTAATAATATACTAGCCCACATCTACCCCCTTTATGCCCCAGTCCCTATTTTGATTCATCCTCTGAGCTTCGAATGTCCAATAGTCTTCAAATGACCTAGCAATATTACATCTCAACTCCTCATCCCAGGGGCTCAAATACTCCAACTGGAGAGAAAGAAGAAGAGGGGAATGCTGGTGTAACTCACTCGGGGTCCTGGGGCTCCAGGAGGTCCCTCAAATTGCTGTCCCTGAGGGAGAAATGAGTGTGATCCCATTCTAGCCCAGGTTCCACCACTTCCTCCCAAACCCAGGCCCCTCACCTGTTCAATCACTGCAGGTTCTCCTTTTGCTCCCTTTTCTCCAGAGCCCTGGGATGGGGGTGGAGAGAAAATAGATGTGAGCCCTGAAACTCAGACACAGAACTCCTGGGGAACTGACTGATATCTCTCCCTCTCTCTCTCTCTCTCTCTCTCTCTCTCTCTCACACACACACACACACACACACACGCATGTGCACAAAAATCCACCCTCTGAGCTGCCTCTGCTGTCCTTTCTTCAATGAATATTTCTAAGTAACTCAGCTTCCAGCTGCAGCCTGGCCATGATAAATGGGGTCCTAATCTTGGGGCTGCCTCTCACTAGCTGAGCAATGTTGGACAACTTATTCAACTTCTATAGCCTTTCCTGAAAAGTCAGTGGGTGAATAATGATTGTACAAATCCCATGATAATAGGAATAAGTTAAAACAATGCTTGGCACATAACAGACACTCAGGGTAAGTTAGAGCTCTTCACCTCCTCCCCTGTCCAACACCAAGACTAGAACCTGGACCCCCTTTCTGTCTACATTATTTTCCTAGGCAATTTCATATAATTCCTTTGCTAAAGATAGCATCTCTCCGTTGGTGAGTCCCAAGTCTTCATCTCCTGCCTAAACCTCCTCCCTTGAACTCCAGAATTTTCTAACCAATCACCCACTTGACATCTCCATTTCGATGCCAAGCAGGGGTTGCCAATTTAGCACATCCAAAATGAGATCCTTGACATTTTCCACCTGCTTCTCTCTCAGGCTTCCCCACCTTACTGGATGGTCCCATCAAACATCTACCCAGTCATCCTTGCATCTTTATCCACCTCCAGAAGCAAGACTAAAATGTAGCATGGCCCAAAACTGTCCACTTTTCTCTATCCCCACGTCCACTGCCCTCCTCCTGGTCGCCACCCTCTGTTGCAGAGACTACCAGTTTCCCTGCTGCCCCTCTGGCTCCCCCTACAGCCCATATGCTGTTCAGCAGCAAGATAGCATTTAAAACTTCAAATCAGATCCTGTTCCATCTCCAGTGACATCTCATCACACTTAGACTAAAAGTTGAATGAATCACGCTACCCACAGAGTCTTCTGTTAGTACAATGCCTGTCACATTAGCACAGTGTCTGTCAATAAATATTTGTTATCTGCACTGGGGTGGTGGGAAGGTATTCCAGGAAGGGTAAAGAGAAGGCAAGAGAGAGAGTGTAACTGTGTGTGGCTCCTGGCAGGAGTCCTTCACCCTACACCTAACCCAGCCACCCAGACTCACAGGAAAGATCTGGAACTGAGCCCGCGATGACTGTTCTGCTGCCCGGAAGCCAGGGCCCATGGTGGGGCCACCTCCTTCCTCATCCTCTCCAGCTAACTCAGTCTCCAGAGTCCTCAGTTCAGTTCCATTGCCAGGGTCCAGCCCCGCCTGAGGACATCGAAACAGGTCGAAGTTTGCCCCTGATCTTTTCATTGTCTGCCTCCACCCCTGCCCAGGGACCTTCCCTTCTAGCTTCATCCACTTCCTACTGACCTGTAAGCTGGTGACATTGTGGGCCACAGTGACAGTGGTGCTGATGACCAAGGATGTGGGAGTCAGAGGCAGAGTTGGAGCTGGTGTCTCTGCCTTGGGGATGTCAGTGGAAGTCTGGAGAAGGGAGTATCAGGCCTAGGGTCAGGCCAATCAAGAAGAAAGGGAGGCAAAGGAGGAGAGGAGATAGCCCTGCCCACCCCACCCCACCCCACCCCCCGCCCCAGCACCCAGTCTGAGGAAGGGGACATAGGAAGATTCCCAAAACACATCAGACGGCTCTTTAATTTGATTTTCAGAAGTCATCATATCCCTGGCATTTCAGTAAGACCTGTTTAATTAATATCTTTATGTCCCTTTAAATACCATTTTCCATTTTATATGCCTGCTTGAATTGAGGCAGTGTAAAGTTTATCATAAGAGTCCCTCTTCTGGGATTTCCAAAAGTCAAACACTCTCCTTTGTGGATGTTAGTAAACTATATTCTGTCTCTTATGATCAGCTTTTGAATTAATCTCATTGGAGAACTTTAATCCTTATCTGTTATAAGGCTAAAAATGTGGTACCCCATGTAAAAATGTGTTAAGTGACATGTGATGACATCAGGTATCCTTAAGCCTGGGACGCAGTCTTAGGAGACAAAACGGTGGCAGTGGTGGCAGTGGCAGTGGTGGTGCTGGGGAGAGGGAAGTGGGGTAGGGGAGATACACACAGGAACACCAGAGGGGTGTGGAGAAGGGGCTGGCCCTGGAGGCAAAGGTGTGCTGACTGGACCAAGACAACCAGCAGAGGGAGCCCTCATGTGTGGCAGGAGTGGGGGGCTGGGCCAGGTCTGGGAGGCCTGGAAGGCAAAGTGGGGCTGGTTCCAGAGTCCAGTGGTCAGGTTCAAGGTCCAGCACTTAGGGCCAGACTCCCGGAAGCCTATCCCACATGTCCTCTCCCAAAGCAGAACTCAGTGGTCAGCCAGCCAGGCCACAGTAAGAGAGGGAGTGGTAGCTCCTCCTGGCCTGGACAGCTGCAGAGGAACTGGGTCAAGAGCATGACAAGGCAATGGGTGTCCAGGTGAGGAGTTGGGGCTGAGGAAGGGGTTGGGGAAGGTTAGGCTCCTCCTGATGTCCCTGCTCTGGGCCTGAAATAACAAGCTCTTTCTCCCTGCTGATACTGAGAGCAGATGTAAGGCGACCTGTGACCCCACCTAACCAAGGACCCCAGCCAATACCCTTAACCAAGGACCCCTACCAGTGACCCACCAACTAATGATCCCCATCAATGACCCCTGACTAATGACCTCTACTAAGAAACCTAACCACTGACCCCCAACAAATAACTCACATCACTGGCCCCCCAATTAATAACCCCTATCAGTGACTCCAAACAGTTACTCTCCCATCCAGTGACCTCCCCAACCAACATCCCCCACAATAAGCACTAACTAGTGACCCTTCCAACTAATAAGTTCCACCATTGACCCCTAATCAATTATTCCTCCCAATCAGTGATCTTCCAACAATGAAGACCCATAAGTGAACCCAACTTGTCCTCCCCAAACAATGACCCCCCATTATTACACAGCGATTTCACTAATGAATGACCCACCAATGACTTCCCAAATAATAACCCATGGGGACTCCCAAACCAATTATCTCATCCATGAGCCCCTGTGAGTCACTCCTCCAACTAGTGCCTTCCAATCAATGACCCCCCAAAAATGGCCTCCTTGAGTAATGACCCCCACTCATTAACCCTAAACTAGTGACACCAATTAACACCAACAGTGGCCTCCATCAATGTTCCCCAAAAATAACCCCCAAGTAGGAAACCCTCAAATATTGAGGTTAATCAATATCTTCCTACAGTGACCCCCCAAATAGCATCTCTGTCAGGGAGGCCAAATAGTGCCCCCAGTTCCCATTAATGACTCCCCAATAAATAACCCTCAGCAATGACCTCAACCGGTCAACTCTGACCAATGACACACTAACGAATGAGCCCATGATTCACCCTGCTGCCCTTAGTCACTCTCATCAAGAGCCCTCTAATAATAAGGTTCTCCCTGGGTGTGCCCCCTCCCTCCAGCCACCCAGAACTAGAGGTTAGAGGAAAGAGACAGAAGAGGTCATAATACAGGACCAGACTTCCTCCCCATTCCCCAGTCATCAGTCAGTTAAGAGAAGGCAAAGGTTAGGGATTGAAGACTATCAGCAGAGCCCTTGGATGACATGCTAGTGGTCAGTGAGGATCAGAGGCCAGAAGTCAAGCAGTCAAAGAGCATAGGTGAGAGCCCACAGATCCCTTACCTGGTTCTCCAGGGAGCCAAGAGATGGAACCAGGGTTGAAGTCTCCTTCTTCTTCTTCTTCTTCCTGCCCCTCCCCTTACTACCTCGCCCTTTTTTCTTCCCTTTACCCTTCCCCTTCCGTCGAGGGGGAGGGGTTTCTGGCTCAGCCTGGGGGACCTGGGAAGAGGAGCCCAATCAAGTCCAGAGTCCCTCAGTGGAGGCCCCATCACTCATGTCACCTGGGACCAAGCTGGCACACGGTCCATTGGTCCCATGTTTTAAAGCCAGTGCTCACTCAACTTCATGACCCTCAGTCAAGGTCAATTACATGATCTGGGGACAAGGGTCACTCAGTTATGTGACCTGAGGTTGAGGTCATTCATGTCTATAATCTCTCTAAGGGCAGGGGTCACTCAGCCCCACATATGGGGGTCAGAATTCACTCATTCCTGAGACTTAGAGCTAGGGATGACTCAGCCTATGACCTCAAGACAAACCTCTCACTCACCACTGTGGCTGTAGGTTCCAGGTAGTCACAGCCAGGAAGATACTGCTCACAGGCCCGGAAGGCAGCTTGAGGATCTGGGCTTATCAGCAGCTCCTGAACATCTCCCTGAAGAGAGGGTGGGGGTCAGGGAAAGGGGACACAAGCTGACTCCCACCTCCATTCCAAGCACCGAGGCTTGGTGCTTCTCCACCCAGAACACCAGTGATCCCTGTGCTCCTTAAAACTGAGAAAAGATTCTTTCAGGGTGACAGTAAATCATAACTACAAACCACACGCCATGATATCTCTTTCATCAGAGGCACATTTGTTCCTTTGCTCTCAGGTACATGGTGACACCTACTATATGTAAGTGTCCTTCAAAGTACTGGGGAGAAGGGGGACAAGGTGGATGACGTCTCTGGCCTCCTGAAGGTGACACACATCACAATCACACACAGCACAGTCACGACACCAAAAACACAGCCACACAACACCATGCCTTGCTGACACCCAACATCACAACCACCCCACACACAATCACATACCACGACAACAGGTGCAACCTCACCCTCCACCTGCAGACCAAGATATGCCATCACAAATTATTCTGTGGCTCTACAATCTCACAGTCACACACCGAAAAGATGCACAACGATGCATGGGGCTCCCTTCTCTCAGCTTCTTGGTGTTAGGTAGAAGCTGGACGTCTCCCTTTTCCAATCTGTTCTCCAGATCAGGCTGTGGCTAAAACTCACCCCTGCCTTCTGCCTCAGTTCCCCCTATCACTGAACCCCTACCTCGAAAGTCTCCTCCCCAAGGTCCTGCGTTCCCAGCACAGTGAATCCAGCTGTGCTGATGAATCGAGGCCCCTGGACCAAAATGGGAGGCTGAGGTTCACAATCAGCCACCAGGGTCACCATACTGCCATCCACACTGACCGCCACATGGTGCCACCTGCAGGGAGATGGTCTCAGAGAGAGTGCTTCTCACCCACCCTTCCTTAGACCCCCACTTTCCCTGTACTTACCTGCCATCCATGAGGTTGACCTGTTGGGGGAGGGGACTGAACGAGTCACCTAGGAGGCCCAGAGCTGGCCCCAGGGCCAGACCCAGCTGCCGGGCTCCACTCTCGTCATAAATGGATAAAAGGACAGACTGGTTGGCTGGCTGGCCCCGCAGAGTGATTAACACAGAGAAGTTCTCAGGAAAGTGTCCATCTGATGAGGGGCACAGGGAAAGGGGCAGCTCAGATGGCCTGGCAGTACCCTGCTCTGAGGATGAGCCCCAGCTCCTCCTGCCCTGACTCACCTGGAAAGAGCTCCCATGTGGGGACACCTAGTGTGCTGGCCTTGCCCACCCTGAATGCCCGGTTGCCTTCTGGGGACTTCTGGGGGCAGAGGCCAGGCCCTTCGGGGACCCCAGCCTTGCCCCCCCGCATGCCCAGCACCTTCAGCACATCCACAGGGTCTGCTGCAGAAAGAAGTGGGGGCGCAAGGCAGTTACAACAGTCAGGGCTCTGTGTGAGTGGCTCATGTTTGGGGATCCAGCTCCCACACTGTGTTCGTGGGTCAGGGAGAGGGAGCGGGTCTGGGGCTTACACCCCCTCACTACCCCACAGCTGTTTCAGCCTTATTAGCCTGTTGACTCCTGTGTTGTTGTGAGTTTTTTCCCCCTTGGTTCTGGTGAGAAAAAAAAAAAAAAAAAAAAAAACGCTGACCTAGTTCTGGGATGAATCAAAGCTTCCTGGCCTAAGCCCCAGAGCCAGACTGTCCCCCTCTCGACACTCCCCCGCACCAGCTCCCTGGGGCTGCTTCCCAGGCCTGAAGTCCCCTTGCCAGGGGAAACCCAGTTGGAGAGGAGGGGCTCCTTGTGTGTTCTTCCCCGCCTCCTCCCTCTGACCTCCTCTTTGACCACCATCACCCATGACCCCCTCCTTCTGAACACCACCTCTCCTGACCTCCTCCTTCTGACCATCTCTCCTGACTTCTTCTTTCTGACCTCCTCCTTGACCAACATCACCCATGACCTCCTCCTTTTGACCACTGCCACTTCAGAGCTCCTCCCTCTGACTACTATTTCTCTGACCACCCCCACTGACTTCTCTGGCCATCCTCTCTGACCTCCTCCTTCTGCCTATCCCAGTCTCTTCCTTCTGACCTGTGACCTCTTCATTTTATCTCCCTCTCTGACCTCCTCCTTATGACCACCTCTTTTTGATAACCTCCTGCCTTCTTCCCTCTGACCCTCTCTCTCCTATCCCAGTAGAGGATGAGACTGGTCTGATCCAATGAAATCTTAATCCAGGCCTTCCTACCAGCCCCACCCCACACAGCCTGGCCAGGGCTAAGTGGAACCACATGGCTTGGGTAGGGGTGGGTGGGGGCTACCTCTAGGCCCAAAGCCCCTGCCTGATCTCCCCTCTCCAGTAGACTGTCCCACTGACCCCCTGACCCGAACCTCTTGGCAGGAGCCAAATTCTACCGAATCTGCCCATGACCTCACCCCGGGGGTGGTTCTGCTGACTTCACTATTGGGACCCAGAGTAGGGAGCCAGACGTGGAGACTTGGGGGAAATAGAGGTTTGGATGAGGGACCCCCAACCCAGCTCCTCCTGGCTCAGACTTCTCATTCCCTAGACTCTACAGAACCCTGTTCTAGACTCAGCTTCTTCTTGCTCCCAACTTCCTTCTGCCCTTTCTTTCTGCTCTCCCCTTGCCCCACCCCCACCCCCACCCCCACCCCGCCCTCTCGCTGTCCCACTTTCTGTCTCGGTCTTTCCAGGTCTCCCTCTGTGTCCAGCTCTGAATCAGCCTCTCTCTCTCTCCCTCTCACCCTCTCTCCTTCTCTCCCTCTCTCCCTCTCTCTCTCTCTCCCTCTCTGTATTTCATTTGCTCTCCTATCCATTTCTCTGCATGTTTCTATCTCAGTGCCTATCTCTCTGTATTTCTGTGTGTGGACTACTCTCCCCACCTCTCTCTCTATCTGTGCACCCCTCCCCAAACCTGTTGCCATCACCGGCTCCATTTCTAATTGCCTGTTTTGTGGCTGGACTGTCATTAAGAGGTATTTGGGTTACAACCCCTTGGGGTTAAGATCTAGGTTCCCAGGATCTGCTGACCACAAGGGTCACTCCTTCATGAAATGACCATCCCAGCTGACCCCTCTCCAGGCTAGGGCTCAGGGAAAGGCTGAGATCCATGACCCCATCCAGCGTGGCTCTACCAAGCTCTCCCCTCACCCAGACCCCAGTTTCTATGCAACAGGAAAAGCCCTCTCTTCGACCAACTGCTCATTAACATTTAAAGAGTCCTTCCCAGCATCTAGCCCAAACGTCTCTTGCTTCAATCCTGTGTGCCTTCTGTAGTGACCTTTCAGAAACTGACTGCCTTTTCTTTTCATGGCTGGCTTCTTGACAAACAGACACACAAGAGGCATTGAGTCCTGCCTGCAGGGTCAGGGGATGGGGGTCTGTCTAAGACCTTCCCCCACAGACTCTCTCCATGGTGGTCGGGGCCCCAGGGAGACATTGGGTGGGGTCTATGATGTGGAGGCAAGCAGTCAGGGACCAGGCTGGGACATAGCTGAGATGCTCTCAGAGCGTAGAGCATAGGTATGAGTGTCTATGCAAATGTGCATATGTGCTTTTGTGCACATGCATGAGATTGTGCATGTGTGTGACTCTATATGGACAAGGGAATGGCTGCGGTGTGTCAATATGTGTGAATATTTGGTCTATGATGGAAAGATTAGATTCAGCTCTTTGACTTGTGGCCGTGTGTCCATGTGAGTCCGGTCCTGGCTGTGATTATAACAGTTCAGATTCGAGATGGGGAGTGTGATTATATGTCAGAGAGTGGGTGACTGGTTGTGAATGTTGACCGTGGTACATGGATGCCAGTAGAAGCATGTGTGAGAGTTTGAAAGCGTAGGAGGGTGACAAAAGCCATAACCGTGTGGCGGGTGACTGATGGGGCTGCCTGGGCGTGGGCACTGGTGTTTAACATTCCTGGTGTCCTGGGGCCTTATATTCTGAATGATTGTCTGAGATTGCACAACTATGTAAATGTGTGAACGTGGGAATAAGGCATAGGCTAATCTGGGATTATTCACGTGAGCAGGCACCTTCCTGGACTTCAGAGAAAGTGAGAAAGTGGTGTGTGTGTGTGTGTGTGTGTGTGTGTGTGCGCGAGCGCGCGCGCGCCCGAGCGCGTGCGTGCTGGGGGGTTGAGTTCACCTTAGCGAGGGATATCCAAGAGGTCCTAGCCTGATCTCTCAGACCGTAACCCTCTTGATCCTCCCAAACCCTGAGCGCCTCGCACCCGGAACCCTGCGGGGCGGGGCGCGGAGTCCAGCCAGATGCGCGCAGCTGGGCGTGCGTCAGCGCTGACTCACCCGTCCTGCGGCCCCCGGGACCCCTGGGGGGGGAATCCTGAGAAATTCCTCAGGAAAAACACCAGAGGCTCGCTCAGCTTGGGGGAGCAACTTCTACTTTTGCCCCCGCCCGCGCTCCGCCCCGCCCCGCCCCGCCCCGCGCCCTGCCCCGCCTTGCCCCTCACCGCAGCCCTCCGGAGGCCCTGTCCATGGTGCTGATCGCGGCTCTGGGGAGTGAGGGGTGGGGAGTGGGGGGAGGGGTGGGGCAGAGGAAGTGGGCACGCGCCAGTTGGGGACAGAGGAAGAAGAGGGAGAATAGGGCGAAGCTTTCTGGGAGACGCAAAAGGAAGTCTGAATTCCTGATTAGCCACCTCCCGTACTCGACCCCACTCACCGTCACCCTCAGAATCATCCACTCACATCCTCACAGGCAATTATTTACGCCCCCAAATCACTACCGATCCCTCACTGGGTCACCGAGATACACACAATCATAATGTATAACACACGATTATTCTCAAAATCCTCCCCTAACACACAAACAGACAAACTTGCACACTCACAACTGAAAATCACACACTCACTCAGGAAACATCCGTCACCCGTGTATATACAATCATCATCTACTCTCACACTCAAGCACATCCACGATTTCACTTCAAATGGTCAGACACATTGCTTGCTACACATACACACCTATAAATTACATTCACTCTCATGCGCCCACGAATAAAACACGGTCACACGTCTCTCTGCCCTGCCAGCTGTCACACCCACAAATTGCCCAGAGTCAGACACTCGCATACAGTAGCCACGCACAACGCGCACGCCCCCCCACGTACGCCGCCCCCCCTTCCCGACTCCACCCCGTCTTTTGCGGCCTCGTTGTATCCTGCATTCCGGGTCCTATCTCCTCCCTCCCGGCTCACCAGCCTGTGTCCAGGGCAGAAGCTGCAACGAGGCTAGGAGCAGACAGAGGTCTGCCCGCAGCTGGCCTAGGCTCCCGCGGCTCCTCATCTTGGCCGGGCCCACACACAAGGTGGAGGACCCGCCGCAGCTGCGGCGGGGCGCGGCGACTCCACGGGCTCTGTGCACGCACTCGCGGCGGCCGGCTGCACTCAGGATCCACAGGAGACTGCCCGAGACCCCGCCCTGGCCTCGCCCTGCGCTCCAGCGCCTGGCCAGGCTTGACTCGCGGGAAGGGGGGTGGCTGACAGCTGGTGGGGGGAGTTAGGAAAGTTTGTGCTGAGCGCTGATTGGCCAGCTACGGGTGGAGCTCTAGGCCGGGCGCTGGGCCCTTCCTGCCCCACCTCACCCTAGAAGAGGAGGGTCACTCCCACCCAGCCTTAGAATTTGGAGTCCCAAGCTTACCCGAAACTTTTCCTCAAACAGGCCCCCTCAAAGGAGGTCTTAGCCTCATTCAAACCTTCAGCCTCCATCCAGGCCCTGTACCTAGCGGGTACAGCTTTAATACAAGTTCCTTCTGTGTCACCAAGGGCCCCCAAATGGAATCCCAGCTTCACATCAAACTCTCTCCCGCCTGTTTCTTAGTCCCACATAAGAAGTACCAGCCTCACCCCAGCACCTTTCCTTCAGGTCCCTAAATAAGGGGTCCTCTTACCACCTCGAACTTCACTCCAGATTCCAAAATAGGTTTCCCAGACTTGCCCCAAGCCTACATTTCTCCACCCAAATTACAGAATTGAATGTCCTGGCCCCATCCCTAAATCCTCACCACAGATTCTCAAACACGTTTTCTATTTCTTCCAAGCTCTTAATCTTTAAATAAAGGGTTCCACTTCTGTCAGGCTCCAAATGGATGCCCCATCCCCAATTCCAAATCCTCACACATGACCCCATTAAATAGACAGTCTGGCTCTACCCCAAAGCAAGGCACTGTTGCAGGGCACTGCAATTCCTGGGCTGAGGCAGAGCCTCCCTCACCCCACTGGGACACCCCAGTGTGAAGAGGACCCCCACTAGGGAATCAGGCGGAGTTGTCTGTGCAACTGAACAAGCACAGGCATGCCGCATCTGAGGGCTTCCACAGGGAGGAACCCCAGGGGCGTATCCTGGGCCATGAACTGCACTCCCCCCCCCCCTTGAAGAGGGAGAAGCTGGCAGTGCCTCCCTCTCAGCCTCTGGCTCCTCAGACAAAGAGTCTCTGTGTCCCTGGAAAGGAGGCGGTGGGCCCCCCTCTGGCCTGATGGGGAGATGAAGCCCCTTGGGTGGGGGAGCAGAGAGAATCTCTCCAAGCTGCTCCTCCTCCCTCCCCAGGGACATCTGAGGCTAAGGCTTCTCCAGCTACAAGACTCCATAAAGTTCCTGCTCTGCCTTGCTGGGAAGTTCCCACTATATCTAACCCTGTCTTCTGACATTTCTGTGCACATTTGAAAGGGCCCTTCTAGGACGCTCTCTGTCACCGTCTCTCCCTCTCTCCTTGAAATTGGAGATTCTTTGCCCAGAACAGAGACAGCAAGAGAATGCCCCTGCTCCCTGAAACTCCTCTCAGCCCTGAATAATTTATAATCATAATAAGAAGCCCCCAGTTATGGGTGTAGCTATGAGGAGAATAAATTTTTGACAAATAAAGGAAAAGAGGTATACTGAAGCTAAATAATTCCCCTCAGCTACCTGCCCAGGGTCAGTTCAGAACTGGGGGCTTATGGGACCCGTTCATTCTGCAGGGAGTCAGTTGAAGGTTGTTTTAGGAAGCTGGGTGGCAGGAGTCAGGTGCTGGCCAGCAGAGGTCACACGTCCAGGGAGGAATCAACATGGCCGACCTTTCCCGGACTGTACTCATCTCAGGCTGCTCGTCAGGAATTGGCCTGGAGCTCGCAGTGCAGCTGGCTCATGACTCCAGGCAGCGCTACCAGGGTAAGGGGTCAAGGGCAGGGCTGAGAGGGCAGGGATGGGCACAGCTTCCAGGAACCCCAGCCTTACTGACACTATTTCCACTAGCCCTTCCCTTCCAACTGCATTTGTGGACTTGGGGGTTAACCAGGACACGTGGAAGCACCTTCCCACCTTTCCTCACGAATCATCCCCTCATCCAACGAATATTTCTTGAGCACAGTTCCAGACACTGTTCTAGACACTGGAAATGCAGCTGTGAACAAAATAGACCAAAATCTCTGTCCTGATTAGTGGTGTAGTGGGAGAGGGTAGAGAGGATACACAATAAACAGATTAAAATGTTTTATAATATGTCTAGTGCTAATAACTGCTAAGAAGCAACATAAAGTGAGGGGGGACATGGTAAGTGTGGGGGTGGTGACAGTTTTAGAAGGGCTGGTCAGGGGAGTTTCACTCAGGCATTTCCTAGGACTCTCCTCTCCCACCCTTCCCCAGATTACTGCTCCAAGATAATCCTCTTAAGTGAATTTGACCTTGGGGATTCAAAGGGGGCCTCTAGGCCTAGGGATTTAGCAATTTGAGGTCAATTGCCTCAATCTGCATCCCACCCACAGAGACCTCTGACCCAGAGCAGGCTGGAGTGGAAGTGGGCAAAGGGCTGCTACTTAAGAGGAGGTCGCAGGGAGTGAGGGCAATGTCCTAGCTGACAGAACTGCTTCTCCCAGGCTTCTGCCCTTTGTCTTAGAGACATGCATAGCTTTGAGTATGACAGTCTGAGAGCCAGTGTGCAGGGAAGTCTTTGTGTGTGTTCCTGTGGCAGGCAGATGAGTGTGTAAAACTGCTAAAAGATGACATGTGCCAGACTAAGTGTTTTGCATCTAGTAAGATATTTAGTCCCCGCATCACCCCTATGGTGTGGCCACTATCATTTTCCCCATCTGAGAAATGAGGAAACTGAGGCAAGCCTACTAAAGGTTCTTGCCCAAGGTTGCCCAGCCAGAAAGTGACAGAGCCTGGATTTGAATCCAGGCCACCCAGCCCCTGGGCCTGCACTTGTCACTATACTGCTTGTAGATGCATGTGGCCCCATTCATCTGTGCAGCACCTGTGAATCACACAGACAACATGCAAATGCCCCCAGGAGAGTGCACTCAGAGAGGTTACAAACATGTATGCAGGTATGTGAGGTGTGAACTCAGCACTCTGACAAACCCAGTTCAGATCTCGGTTCTAACTCTTGTTGGGGGTGGTACAGGCAGAATGTCAACTTGCTATCCCTTAGTTTGTTAATCTGTATAATGGGGATAACTTTACCTGCCTGCCCTGATTACTATTGCTAAATAACAAATCACCCCCAAAATTTATTGTGTAAAACAACTATAATCATATCTCTCACAGTTTACAAAGGTCATGAATTTGAAAGGGCTCAGCTAGGTGGTTCTGAGTCAGGATCAAAGGCTACAACAAGAACAGAAGAGACTGGAACATGTTAGGGATTGGGCAGGCATCTCTCTCCCTTCCAGTAATTTCCACGTGGTCTATCTGGGCTAGCTTGGGCTTCATCCCAGCATGGTGATCTCAGGACAGTTGGGTTGCTACAGGATGGCTGAAAGCTTCAAGTGTGAGTGTGCCAGTCTACAGCCATGCCACCCTGAACAAACTTGATCTCGTCCAATCTCAGAAGCTAAGCAGGGTCAGGCATGGTTAGTACTTGGATGGGAGACCACCTAGGAAGACCAGGTACTGTAAGCGGTAAAAAAAAAAAAAAAAAAAAAGTAAGTGTGCCAGCAAACAAGGCAAAAGTCACACAACATCATTTTCACCATATTCTGTTGGTTCCCAGGTAGTAATATTCAAGGAGAGGGGAATGAGGTTTTATGCCTCATTAGGGGAGCAACAAGATTCTAGAAGAGCGTATGTAATGAAGAATGTGGCCATCTTTGGAAAATAAGTCAGTGACCTAATCATAGGGTTCTTGTGAGGATTAGAGATAGAGCATATAACAGTGTTTAGCACTGTCTGGCACATAGTAAGTGTTCAATAAATTGGAACTTATATTGATGGTATAAATGTGTCGATCCATATTTGCATGTGCACATAGGCACATATGTTTACTCTAGATGTATATGCATTTCTTTTCTCAAGGCAATCTGCTCTATATTTATTTTGTTGTCTAATCTACTGGACTGCAAATTCCAGGAAGGCAGGGACTTTATCTTTTCTCATGCAATAACCTCAGCACCTAGAATAGGATATGGCATTTAGTAGATGCTCAAAAATAAATGTGTTGAATGGATGGATAGATGGATAAATGTGTAAAGATGTGTACACAAGTGTGCATTTTTGGATGTGTGGTAAATACAGTTGTATTAACCTGTGGGTCTCTATCCTTCTGTGACTGCTCATGCAAGATCACAGAAACGTGCAAGTCCCATACATAAGGAAAAGGAGCCAGTGCCTGCCCCAATTCTGCTCTCTGTCCCCAGTGGTGGCCACCATGAGAGATCTGGGGAAGAAGGGGATGTTGGAGGCAGCTGCTGGGGAAGCTGTGGGTCAGACCCTCACCATGGCCCAGCTGGATGTGTGCAGCGACGAGTCAGTGGCCCAATGTCTCAGCTGTATCCAGGGAGGGGAAGTGGACGTGTTGGGTGAGACTGAACAACCCCTGAGGTCACTTGCCCCCTCCCTGGCCTAAACACGGATCCTCATCACAAAGTCCTCCAGTGTCTAGACACCAGCTCTCTTGCTTCACCAGCATCCTCTGACCCTGGACAAAAGGGGTAGACCAGTTGGCCAAAAGCCTGAGGTGCCAATCAGTTTATTTTTTGTTTGTTAGGGATATGAAAAATAAACTGAGACCTGGGGTCAGGTGAGTTTTAGTAAAGAGAACTTCTCACATATGGAGAAAACCATATGTGGTTGGGGAAATTACTTTAATGAGTCATTTGGGGAAGGGAGTAATTCATAATGAAGAAGCAACTCATGGTCTCTTAATGGCCCTCTGAGGAGGGTGGGTGTAGCTGTTTTGATGCAGTTTGGGGTCAGAGCTGATTGCTCATGCATTAAAGGGGAGACTGTTCCCAGCAGCCCTTCCCCCCCCGCCAGGGATCAGGGTGCCCTAAACCAAATGTTGAATTATATGTAAAGGTCATCAAGGCTCCACATTTGTCCACCCAAGATACCCTTGACTGGCCCTGGATCTGGAGTGGGGTAATTCAGGGAGTGTCCCTGGAAAAGCGACACTAGAAGGGTTGCAGGAACTTCAGAGTAACCCTCAGTACCTCCCCTTTAGTGAATAATGCTGGAATGGGCCTGGTGGGGCCCCTGGAGGGGCTTGACCTAGCTACCATGCAGAACATCTTTGACACCAACTTTTTCGGAGCCGTTCGTCTGGTCAAAGCTGTGCTTCCTGGCATGAAGAGAAGGCGACAGGGCCACATCGTGGTGGTCAGCAGTGTCATGGGGCTGCAGGGTAAGGCTTGAGGACTCACCCTGGGAATCCCACCAGGGTCGGACCCTCCCTAGGATGGAAGGATGGCAAATAGGTTTTAGCTCATATTCCAGATGAGCCTGTGTTGAGAAGGATTCTGCCGCTCAGAAGCAAAAGTTCTTGGATAGATTAACTAAGTCTGCCATGGTACAAGAGTAGGCGGTGGTGGTGTAGATGCTGCCAATGGCCATTCGCCTGCTAGTATCAACCCCAACACCTACAATCTCTCTCGACCATCCTCCCAAACCCTAAGGAAACATCAGAATCCCTCCTCCTGAGACCCCTCTTTGACAAGTACCCACCCCCACCAGGCCCCAGAGACGTCTAGATTTGGGATTCTGAGGTTCCACAGAAAAGAGAGCAGTGATTGACTAGTGATATCTGCCATGAGCCTACTCTGCAAACCACCTACTTGCCATCTATGCTTCTGGGTCTCTCCTCCTTGAACCCCTCTAAACCCCTTTTCTTTCCCTGGACATTTCCTCAGATCTTCCTCACTCCCCCCAGAAGCCCTCTGAGGAATTCGCCCTAGTTATTATCTTGCCATGGAGAAGCTGCACCTACTCAGCCCCTACCTTTGGCTCCTTATCCATCTGCTCCCCCTGATCTCAGGTGCCACACTCACTGCTCAGTAGGGCTGATAATGACTCAGATGAACAGGACTTGCCCTCAAGGACCGTGGTGATCACATGCCCAAGAGGCCCAGGGGTTTAGAAGATGGAGGAAAATAAGGGAGTTTCCTGGACTGAGGACAGATGGAGCACTGCTGGGAAGAGGAGGCACCTGGCTCCCCAGACAACCTCATCCTGACCCCATATGCTCCCATCACACAATACCATACTCCTATCACACTGGCTCCTGATAACCCCTCCTTCTGATCCTTAAACCCTCTTTCTCAGTCTCCCAAAGACCCCATTCCTCTGGGCCAACAAAGCCCATCACCCACACCCCCAAACAGTCTGCCTTCCTCTAATTTTCTCAGGTGTCGTGTTCAATGACATCTATGCAGCCTCTAAGTTTGCTCTGGAAGGATTCTTCGAGAGTCTGGCCATCCAGCTGCTCCAGTTCAATATCTTGTGAGGAGGGCACTTGGGCTGTGAGGGGAAAATGGAGACAGAGGGGGAAAGGCAGGCAGTGATGAGCAGACAAGAAAATGGGAGTAATGGAGGAGATGGGGGAACAGGGAGGGATGAAATAAAATGGGAGAAATTGGGGGATGAAAAGGAAAGAGAGACAGTAGTGGGCAAAATTTGGCTGTGAATGTGTTAGGGCACCAGACCCCCTACCCCTGTTCCTGTTCCCAGCATCTCCCTGGTGGAACCAGGCCCGGTGGCCACCGAATTTGAAGGAAAACTCCTGGAGCGGGTTTCCACAGCCGAGTTTCCAGGCGCTGACCCTGACACCCTGCGCTACTTCCGGGATCTCTACCTCCCAGCTTCCAGGGAGCTCTTTCACTCCGTGGGGCAGAGCCCACAAGATGTAGCCCAGGTGAGTGGGGTGCCAGGAGTCCCAAGACATGGCTCAGGTATGTAAGGAGCTCCTCCCTACAGAACTGCTACTCCTGGGTCCCAGAGCTCAGAGGTCCACCCCACAGGTTATTGTCAAGGTCATCAGCTCCGCCAGACCACCACTGCGCCTGCAGACAAACACCCGCTACTCTCCGCTGACTGCGCTCAAAGCCGTTGACCCCTCCGGAAGCTTGTACGTGCGAATCTCCCACCGGCTGCTCTTCCGCTGGCCACGCCTCCTCAACCTCGGCCTCCGATGCCTGGCCTGCGGCTGCCTCCACACTCGGGTGTGGCCCTGGTGAGCCCTGCCCAACTCCCCACCCCTGAACAGCCAGACCTCTTTAGTCCACATCCATCTCAGAGGCCATACAGACTCTTCATTCATTCATTCATACATTCATTCAGCCAACTGCCTGACCCGCTCTGTGACTGGCATTGTTCAGCCTCCAGGCACAAACCCTTCTGTGGTCAGGGCTGGGGCTGAGGGAAGGAACCTAGGACCCTGGGCTGAGGAATCCAGAGCAGGTTGCTGGTGCTGGGAAGGCAAGGGAGGCTTCCTGGAGGAAGGGGCATTGTCCATGGACATTGAAAGGTGAGACAGACTGTCTCGTTCAACCTCAGGACTTCATTATCTTGGGCCTGGGAATACAGCAATGATCCAAACATCCCCATCCCCCTCCCCGCAAAAGCATAGAGATGGGTTGACTAAGGGGTCTCCGGACTTTTCTGGTCACACGCTCCATCAGTAAAATGTGTTTGTGCACACACCAGCAATGCACATATATTTTTTCACAAAATGTAGATTTGTAACTGCCAACATTCGCTATATTAACTAATTAATAAAGCTCAATTTCTTATGTCTAAATTAAAAAGGAATAGGGTCCACCTCACACCTGTTAGAATGGCTACTATCAACAACAACAAATATCAAGTGTTGGCAAGGATGTAAAGAAATTGGAACCCGTGTGCGTTGTTGCTGGGAATATAAAATCGTGTTGCCTATGTGGAATATAAAACCAGTATGTCAGTTCCTTGAAAAATGAAACAGAATTATGAGAAAAGAATTGAAAACAGGGTCACAAAGAGATATTTACATACCCAATGTTCATAGCAGCGCGGTTCAAGATAGCCAAAAGGTGGAAGCAACTCAAGTGTCCATCAATGGATGACTGGATAAACAAAATGCGGCCCATCCATACAATGGAATGTTATTGTACTGTAACATTGTATTGTAACTTCCAGACTGAAAAAGAAAGGAAGCTCTGTGACATGCTATACCATGGTGAATCCTGAGGACATTATGCTAAGTGAAATAAACCAGTCACAGACAAATAGTATTAATTCTATTTATGATTCTATTTATATGAGGTCCCTAGAGTAGGCAAATTTGTAAAGACAGAGGATAGAATGGTGGGTGCCAGGGGCTGAGGGAAGGGAGGAATGGGAAGTTTGTGTTTAATGAGACAGAATTTCAACTTTGCCCAAGAAGAGTTCTGGAGATGGATGGTGGTGACAGTTACATGACAATGTGACTGTACCTAACACTAATGAACTGTACACTTTTAAATGCTTAAGATGTAAATTTTGTGTTATGTACATTTTACCCCAATTAAAATTATTTAAAAAGTAATAGGGGGTTCCACCTGAGCCTCCAAGATAATGTCTCTAAGTTTCTTGGCCCTATTCTGGAAAAATTCGGAGTATAGATGTTGGCTCTGCCTATTGCTCACTGGGTAACTGTGGGCAGGTGACTCCCCTGGTCTCATCTTCTATAAAGCAAGGCCAGCAATGATAATGCTGAAACAACAGGAAAAGTTCCCTGCACTGTTCCACTTCACTTGAAGTTTTTGTTGTGGTTCAGATTCAACTACCACCGTGGAATGCCAGGCTCCAGGTGAAATTATTTTATTAATGTTTGCTCTGCAGCCTCATGAGATGGAGACACTAAGAGCCTCCCCAGTTCATAAATGAAGAAACCAAGGTTGTCAAGGCAGAGGGGAAGGATAGAACTCGACTCCAGGGCTGTCCGATTCAGTCTGTGCTGGTCTTTGGGGATCTCTCATGATCTAGGAAAAGAGAAACTGAGTCCAGGGCCCTAGGAAGAGGTCTCTGCGAGAGTTAATGGGGGCTACTTATCGTGTTTTGTCAAATTGACTGCTCTCTTCCCCTATCCCATATTGGATTTTTGAAGCAATATTGGAATACCTGCAAAAGAACATATGAAATTAGATAGTGGTGAGGGCTGCACAAACTTGTGAATATTCCAAAACCCACTGAGTCGTGCACTTTAGAATGGCAAAATTTATGATATGTGAATTATATTGCAATTGAAAATTAAATTAACTTTTAAAAAGAATATGTGAAGCATACACATGCAGATCACCCAAAGATTACATAAACCAGATTCCTCCACCTTTGGCTTCCACTTGTGTTGGGTTCTGCCAATGGGAGGCAGCAGTGGAGACCAAAGGGTGGGAAGAGAAAGGCCAGAATATTTATCCTCCAAGCATCCTCTATTCAGGGTCTCTTTGGATTCGCAGAATCTCTCCATCTGAGACCCCGCTCCAGTTTCTAAGAACCACTCCTTCCCTTTGTCCCTTTCAGCTAAAGATGGTGATTGGATCCCACAGTTGCCAGCAGGATGGCACTGCACTATCCTCCACAGGACTTCCTGCCCCCTGCTCTTCCCTTCACACTCATCCCTGCCTTCATCACTCCGCAGTTTATCCACTTTGAGTGCGCTACCTCCTTCCATCCGGGACACTGACATGTTACATAGCAGAGGAAGAAGCCATGCGCACTCACCACCCCTGACTCCACCAGAACATTATCAATATTTGCCTCCTGCCTTACCCCAAAGGTCTCCAACTGTCCTGGATTTTATGTCCAAAATTCCCTTGCTTTTTCAAAAACTCTTCTAACTAAATTATTTTAAAAGACAAATTTATCTCCTTGCCTAGAAGGAAAAGCCATCGTAGTCACTGTAAGTGAAATAGCACTTGATATTTATTTGTGGATGCAGCTACAGTATTCCAAACTCAAAGATTCCTGGTGCAGAAAAACACCAGACCCTCTCTCCCAGCTTCCCTTGCAGCTAGAGTGTGAGTACGTGACCCCGATTCCATCCAGCAGATGCACAGGATTTGGAATTGAAAGCCAGCCACCCAGAGAAGAAAGGATCAGCAAGGAGAGGTGGCAGAAGGGACAGGAGTGCTGTATTACCAGGGTTGGCAGCAAAAACTAGAGCTGCTGGCTGCTTTTCATGGGGGGATGATTTAAGCTGTGACCTTAGCTGCTGCCCTGCACTCCCACTTTGTTCCTTTTCATCTTCCAAGGCAGGTGGTCACATGAACCCCCAGTGTCCATCTACTACATTCCTTTGCAGCTTAAATCCCCCTGAGTCAGTTTCTGATGAATTTAAGGAAGAATCATCACCAATCCAGATGGCAACTATAAAACTAAATGCATTGGTGGGGCAAGGGGGGAAGGCTGTTATTAAATCTAGCTAAATGCTATTGCCATCTTATTTTTTACCACGAAGACCAACAGAGATTGGCAGAAAGCAAAACCTCAATGGATTGAGAAAATGCTCCAGAGAATAGCAGTTTTGCAACTTATTTTATACATTAGAATCAAAGCAGGAGATTTAAGGAAAGTTACATAAAATCCATTGATGGTAGATGAAGGAGGCTGGAAAAAGCAAAGCTTTCTTTTACATTGGCGGGTACAGGATAGTTAATAATATTTACAGCACATAGAGATGGTATTCAGGGAACAAGAGAACAATGAGGGGTTCTGTGGTCTCGTGCTCTGGTGCAGTGGGCTGTGCCCTGATGGCTCTGGAAAAGAGGGACGACTCTGACATTTCAAAGGTATGTTATCTTAGATGCAAAAAGACAATAGACAGGCTCACTTAAGGAAAAGATTGACCTTTTATCAAGGAAGCTACAGGCCCAGGGTGTGACTACCTGCCATGACCTGCTTTTAGTTAGGAATTTTTATGTTCAGACCATTCTCTGTGTTACTTTAGGTCTCTGAGTTTGTAGGACACATCATGCTGGCCTCTGCTGAGCTAGCTTGTCAGGTTTAGTACTTGTTCCCTTTTCCATCCACAAAGACGTGCTAACCTTTGGTTCTTGAGTTCTGCACTCACACCTGGCCTCTGTCTTCCTTCTCTTAGCAAACAAAGATAAGTCCATTTTTTTAGTTGCTCAGGCCAAAAGTATTGGAGTCATCTCTAGTTCCCCTCTGTCACATCTCACAACCAATCTATCAGAAGATTTTGTTCACTCAACCTGCAAAACATATTCAGAACTAACCTCTTCACAGCACCTTCTTGGCCCCCCATCCTAGGCCAGCCACCAGCATTTCTTGCCTGGATTATTGTACCAGCCTCCTCCCCTCCTACCTTCTGCATTTGGCCCCAACGTAACAGCCCAGAAGCTTCTTGAAAGATGCCTTTTAATTAAGTAAGATATTCATTATGACTTTTTTTATAATTAAAGGGTATTTTAAAAAATAATTCTCCTATTCTCAACTACTTAATTCTTGATTCTCCACCCCTGCCTGTTATAACTTGCTTAAGTTATCTATCCAGATTTTCTTTCTGATTATACAAGAAAAAAAAACTGATGGATGGATAAACAAACTGTGGCATATACATACATGCAAAGAAGTATTGTTCAGCCTTAAAACGAAAATTCTGACACCTGCTACAACACGGATGAAATTTGCTTGAGGATATTTTGCTCGGTGAAATAAGCCAGATACGAAAGGACAAATACCATGTCATCCCAGTTATATAAGGTCCCTAGAGGAGTCACATCCATAGAAATAGGAAGTAGATGGTGGGTCCCCAGGGCTGGGGGAGTTAGTGTTCAATGGGGACAGAGTGTCAGTTGGAGAAGATGAAAACATTTTGGAGACGGGTGGTGGTGATGGCTGTGCAACAATGTGAATGCGTTTAATATCACTGAACTGTACAAGAACAGTTAAAATGGGAAATTTTATGTTGTATATATTTTACCACAATTAAAAAAAATAAATATGGAGCATTTCAATGGAAAAAAAAACCTGAATTTATACTTTTTAATTTAATTTACTTTTTCACAAAAAGCAACATACTATACACATAAGTGGAGCTTTAGTTCTTTCTTTAAATACTATGTCTTGAAAGTTTTACCATATCAGCCCCAGCAGGCATCCTCATTCTTCTGCAAAGCTGCAACATATTCCATTGTGTAGATGGACAATAATTTATGCAACCAGTCCTGTAATGATGAATTTGGGGGCTCTCTTCAACTTGTTATATAAATGGCTGCAGTGAATAACTTTATATGCATACATCATTTCACACAAGTGTAAGTGTTTCTGTCATGAGATTATTTGGCCAAAGAAACTATGCATTTGTAATTTTTATGAACATTATCAAATACATTTATCTCTACTGGAGGAAGACCAATGACCACATGTTAGCATGAGCACTTCCCTGAAGCCTCACCATGCTGTGCATTATCAGTGTTCAAAATTTTTGCCAATTTAAATGGGTAAAAATTGGTAGCTCACTTTGTCCTATTTTGACTTCATTTCTTGTAAGTCAAAATAAGTGAGGCTGGGCATCTTTTCATAGGTTAAAAAACTTTTTGTGTTTCATTTTTTGTTGGCATTCTGATCATACCTTTTGCTCAATTTTTTCTATGTGGTTGTTTACATTATTATTATTATTTATTCCTAGAAACTCTTTACATATTATGGTGATTGGGGAGTATATAATATGAAATGTGAACACTTTTTCCCAGTTCTTTTTTTTTTTTTTCTAATGGTGTTATTTGACCTTATCTTTAGTCTGTGAAATTATTCATTTGGGGGGAGGTGCTTTCCGATTTCAAGTCATGGTGACAAAGGACATATCCAAAATAATTCTATTAAAACAGCAAGATAATATCACTCCTCTTTTCAAACTTCTCCAGTGGTTTTCCCTCTTACTTGGATTAAAATCCACAACTATGAGGCCTCCTACATGATCTCATCCCTGAATATCTGTCTCAAATTATCTCCCACTCTCTCTCCTTCATCTACTTCATTCTAGGAACACCGACCTCCATGGCATGTTTTTTAAACATGCCATGCACACTCCCACCTCAGGGCCTTTGCACTTGCTGTTCCCTCTGTCTAGAATGCTTATCCCAGATATCCACATGGCTCCCTCCTTCATCTCCTTTAGGTGTTCAATGTCACCTTCTCAGAGAGGCCCTCCCTGATCACCACAAGATAGCGCCCTGTCACTCTATCCCTTTAACCTGCTCATCACCAACATGTACTACAGTTATAAACTGCAGTTTGTTCCTTGCCTTTCTCAACCCACTAGAATGTCAACTTCACGGGGAGGAGATTGTCTGCTCAGCCGCATCTCAGCACCCACAACAGCGTTTGGCACGTGGAAAACACCCAAATATCTGATAAGTGAATGAATGAGTAGGTAAATTAATGCATCATAATGAGACTCTCCTTGGCCTAAGGATTTAAAGATCTTTTTCTGCCGTCATGCTCCATCTCCCTTCCAGGTCTTTGCACAGGCTGTTCACTCCCCTAGAAACAAATGCATCTTCTCTCTCCCACCTAACCCTTCGCCTGGTTACTCTTACTTAAGCAAGACTTTCAGATCTCAGACTAAATATCGCTTCCTCTGGGAAGCCTTCCTTGACTCCCCAGGCTATTTGGGTTAGGAGGCTCCTCTGGGCCCTCGCAGCTGCTTATTTATGGGTGACCAGGCTGTGAGCTCTGTGGGGACAAATATCACTGTCATTCAATAGTGCTTTCAGACTCCGTAATAAATCCTGAGAGTGACTGCTAAATTAGTCTTCCTCCCAGCTTAGCAGCAAGCTTCTCCTGAAAATTCTTATTGCCTGCCAAGACCTCCTTGGACCAGGAGGGAAGGCACGCGTGGCAGTTAGGGGTCAGGGAAACTCTGGGGGAAATAAGTAGGGGGATCAGAAGCCCTCGGGAACCAAGAAATGACCTGAGGAGACTAAACTGGGACTGCAAGTGACTAAGCTGAGCAGTTCCTGGACGCGCCGTCCAAACTAAGAAGCTCCTGACACCTTCTACTTGAGTAAGAAACAGCAAGTCGCTGAGCCTGTTTCCTCTTCTATTTAAATGGAGGAGTCACTGGAGAGAAAGTCCCTCCTTAGTGCCAGAACTTAGTAACTCTCTCAGAAATGACGGCCACTCATTGCGATGTTAATATGGGAATTATTTCTTGCCTCCTGGGTACAGCCCCGCCTTTCCCGGGAAGCCTCGGCTGGAGGTCCTGGAGGAGGGGACGAGGGTGAAAAGAAGGCCACACATCTCTGCAAGGCCACTCCTCCCGCCCGGCCTCCTCGCTGCAAACCCGGGGTTCCAGGAAAAGTAAGGAGGCGGAATCTGAGCAGCGGCAGCTGCTGCAGCTGCAGCTGCTGCTGCTGCTGCTGCTGCTGCTGCTGCTGCTGCTGCTGCTGCTGCTCGGGGCTTGCGGCCGACGTCCCCGCCCTCTGCCACCGGCATTCCTGCGGGAAGAGGTCCAGCGCCGCTCCGCGGCTGGCCGGAGGCTCGCTGGCGCTCTCTCGTGGCCAAGTGCGAGAGGCTGGACTTGACCATTAACGTCTGGAGAGGACCTGAGTGGAGCCTACAACTACCCTCCCACTTTCTAACTTCCTCCCGCTCCCTGTAAAGCCTGGGTTCAGGAGCTTAGCTCCATTATTTAACTACTACGACCCTGGGAAAATCATTCGGCTTCCTTGTGCTTCAATTTTCTAGCTGCAAAATTTGGGTAAGACACTGCACCTTCCAGTGCCTCCGTTTTTTCATCTGCAAAATGGGTCTGTGTATTAAGCTGCTGAGTGGATTAAAAGAAACAGTCCAGGTGAACATGACTACAGTAAATATCCACCGCACAAGGCCAAGGCCAAGGGTTTCTGTCCTGTTTAGTGCTGTGTTCCCAGCGCCTACAAGGCCAGGTACACAATACACAGTAATTGAACAAATGCTTATCTTTCTTCTTTTGCAGGACCTGAGGTTGAGGTGGGGTAGAGGGGACAGATGTGTGAGATGTGAGTTCCTGCTATCACTCATTCACCCAGCATCCACTTTTGCTTCCATCCATTTGTTTATCTGATGGCAAGGCTATATCCCAAAAGACAACCCCCCCCCCACCCGCTTCCCCCCCTCCCCAAAGTGTTTCTCACCTCCTCTGCTGCTCATCAACATCCGAGGGCAGGTTTTCCCTTCCTGGGACCACCCTCAAGTCAAACAAACTCAAAGGAGCACAGGCCTGAGCCTTCTTCAAAAGGCAACCCCCCTCCTGCCTCCCCACAAGCCTACCTGGTGAGGACTCCCACCGGGAAGACAGATGCTAGCACTGCTGGAGGGGCCCAGCCTGGGGGATAGAGCCCCGGTTGCCCCTAGCCTTTGGACAGCCCCCTATCCTGGGCACCGGGGAGCCCCCAGAATGGGGGTAGGGGGACATGGACCCCTAGTGTGGGGATACAGATGTGAAGGGGAAAGCTCATACCGGCCGATGGTTCTATTTCACTGAACAGAACTGGTGGAGAGTCCCTGAAAGCCTGAGACAGCAGTGGAACACACCACCCCAAATGAATGCCAATGTTCTAGAACCTTCTAAATTAGGTCTCACTTGTTTGCCAGTCCAGGCCTTAATTTGATTCTATTGATTCTTGTTTTCATAAGAGATTGTTTACCATAGATTTAAGATCATTACTGGTCCTCACAGCTCACCTGCCTTAAATAGAACAAGTGGCTCACCCTCCTGGTGCCTCAGTTTCCTCATCTGTATAGTGGGTGCTAATTCTTATTTCAGAGTGACTGTAAGACTTCTGTGAGTGTGCACAGAGCACGTAGAACAGCATCTGGCACATAGTAGGTGCTCAAAAATGCCTGAGGAATAAAACACTAAATTCCACCTGCCCCCTTTGCTTCTAACACACTTGGTTTTCCAGCGTTCTACAGAAACAGTCTGGAAAATAGGCACGCGTAAAGCCTAATTCACAGGATTTGGGGAGTTTAAGGAGAAAGGGCACCTTAGACCCTTAGCAAGTAAGTTCTCAGTCAATGTGCATGCCACACAGCCAGGGGTTCTGTCTACTGTGGTCACTCCTGTGTCCTCAGCGTGCTAAATAAGGCTGGGCTCCTAGTAAATACTTTAGGACTCTTTATTAAATAAATGTATATTATTCTTGTTTTAGGAGACCTGGGTCCTCCAATAGGCAAGACACCCCAAAGCTAGTGGTATTGACTTCACTAAAGAAGGAAAAACCAGACAAACTCATCTGCAACCCCGCCTGCTTCTTAAGAAGCAAACACCACAAAGCAGGCTCAACATCTTTAATAGGCACCGTAATCAGCCAGTGAGAATTATTTCGGGACAGAGAAAGCTTTCTTCTAGGAATGCCTCAAGCATGATGTGTTTTTGTCCCTGGTTTAATATGTATAATTTGCCTTCTGGAAAAGGAATCCAGAGAGCTTGGCATGATTTAGGGACCATGGACAATGGTCAAAGTTTACCAAGCATAATTGTCTCCTGTAAGGAAGAAGAAAACCATACAGTGTGTGCTGGGTGCAGAAAGACCAGGAGCAAGAGGATTTGATCTATGTGGTTCTTAGCAGGTTCCATTATGGTGGATCCTGGGGCCAGATGGCTAAATGCCATATGGCTTCTCAGGCCTGTGATTGGGAAATGAGCACATAGTGCTTACACTACTCCCATTTGAGTGGGGCTCCCACCGATTTCGCAAGGGTGGAGGAGGGGACAACACTGTTTCCTCCTGCACCTTGCCGGAAATCTCTACCAAGCCCTGAGTCAAGTGCCCCTATCTAAACGGCCTAGTTTCTTTGCTAAGAGAGGGGAGGGCTTCAGCATAGAACCCGCTGGCTCATGAAAAGGATACCCCCTACCACCCTGGCTCCCAAGTGGAGAGCTGGAACATTTCTCAATGCAACTGTCCACAACCCTCCAATAGAGGTTTGCCTAAGAAGGGAGGAGCAGCCCTTTTTGCTCCCAGTGAAACTCTCCATGTCTGTTTAACATTAACTCAGCCAGGACAGGTCAAGGCAAACAGACCAGAGCTGGGGCTTACAAGAAAACAGGCATCTGTGGCCAGTGGTTCCACATCACTCTCTCATTGACATGGATGTGCCCTGGCCCTTGGGATGGATTCTGCTGCTCTTGAGGATTCCCCTCGCCCATGCTGAGCCATTGTGAGTCTGGGAAGCCGAGGGGACTTGGCTGGCTCCCTACACATCTGTCATCTTCATAACTCCCTGCATGGGAGTCAATGTGTTTCTGCTGTTGCCTCCCCCAGTAGAGACCCCCCATGCCTCTGCGTTGGTCTACTGACAGGTATATCCTGGTGACCCCCCGAGTCCTGCGGGTCGGCACCCCTGAGAACATCCACGTGCAGGCTCACTCGGACTCCAGGCAGCCCCTCACTGGGACGCTCAAAGTGAATCTCACCGTGTGGGACTTTCCCATGAAGAGGACAATGTTGGCTAGGAGCCAGCTCCTTCTCTTACCAGAAAACCATTTTATGAACCAGGCATCTGTGATGGTAGGTGACAGGCCAGGATGGGGGCCACAAAGGGAGGCTCTGGGCCAGCAGCAAAGGTGGAGAGGGGCAGACTGTAGAGGGACTTCCCACAAGAGACACTGGGGAGGAGGCAGGGCTTGGCTATACGTACTGCTCCTCTCACGTCCTGCTCATTTGGAAATCCAAAGTCCCCTAAGTCTGGCCTCTAGGAAGGGCTGTGATTAGCTCATATGATGCCTCTATGTGAATTAATAAAAGGTTTTCTCTGCTGGTGGCTCGGAAAACTGAGCTTGGACTGGATTGCATCCCCACATCCCTTAGCTGGATGTCCTTGTGCAAGAGAAAACCGCAGCCTCATGGTGACCTTGCTTCCAAAGGCAGAGCCAGAGGTCCCTATTCAATTGCTTCTCCCAAGACCTAGTCCAGGGTTTCATCCCCAGGGATGGAAACTCCGGCAGGACCTGAGGAGTATGGCATCTCTTCCCAGATCCCCGAGAGCCTGGTGTACCCCGCACAACCGGGGCAGCAATATGTTACCATCAAGGCAACCTGGGCACCCACCTCAGCCTCCTCGTTCATGGAGAAGCTGGTGCTGGTGGCTCCCCATGCTGGCTACATCTTCATCCAGACAGACAAGACCATCTACACCCCTGAGCACTTGGGTATAGCCTCTGGGCACCTGGCCTGGGGCAGGCTCTGACTCTCACCCCCAGCCCCCCAATGCTTGACATGTTCCACCTTCCAAGGTCTCCCTCTTGCCCAAGACCCTAATGACTACACCCCTTCTCCAAATTCTATCCAACGCTCAGAGTCTTTCCTCCTCCTCCAGTTCAATACCGGATATTCACTGTGAACCACAAGATGGATCCTGTGACCAGGACATTCACTCTGGACATCAAGGTGGCCTGTCCTGGTGGGAGGGTGGATCCCAAACACCGGGGTTATATCATGTGCTGAAGACCTGAGGGTATGAACCATCCACCCTCTGTCCTCACAGAACCCGGAAGGGATCACTGTGATCAGCCAGGATCTGCTGGCCGAAGGAGGTTTCTTCATGAGCTCCTTCTATCTCCCAGAGCTCATCAGGTGCCCTGCTGGGAGCCCTGAGGACGGAGGGAGGGAGGGCCTCCTAAGTCTCCATTTCTCCTAACTTTCTGTGCCTCAGTCTTGGGACCTGGAGCATCGAAGCCAGTTACCAAAGCGCGGCCAAGCAGAAGTTCAAGGCAGCCTTTGATGTAAAGGAGTATGGTGAGCAGGGTGTGACAGGGAGGGCGAGGCGGGACACACAAGAAACAGCTGGAAATGGAAAGGAAATCTCGTGGTATGCCTACCATGTGCCAGGGTCCGAGCAAGGTGCTGGTGAACAGGACTGTGTTTTCCAGCCCTTGGGGGTTTCCAGTCATGGGGGAAGGAGTGGGACAGGGAGCACATGACAGAAGGTGGAGGGAAATGGTGAAATGCTGAGAGTATCCACTACTTTTACTCCACCCAGTGCTCCCATCTTTTGAAGTCCGCCTAATCCTGAACAAGACCTTCTTCTACCTCAGCGATGAAGCTGTGGGTGTGAACATCAAGGCCTCGTGAGTCCTCTTACCCCCAACCTGGTCAGAGAACCAAGTGCGCCAAGAAACTGAAGGGTAGCAAAAAGCAGGCCACTTCTGTAGCACTTAGGGCATGCTAAAGGCATTCTTTGCCACTTACTAGATGTTCTTGGCCACCTACATGGTCCTGTGAGGTTGTACAGACCATGTCTTCCATTCATGAGGTAGTGCAGACCATCCCTTCAGCTTTTGGGGATTGTATAGGCCACCTTGTTTACCTAATGGAATTGTACCACATCTCATATTTTGGAACATCACTGAGGGTCCACAAGGTTGCGCAGACACCTTTGGCATCTTGTTAGGTTATTCAAACTATCTTTGCAGTTCTATAAAATTGTAAATGCCACATTTGCTGCCTTGTGAGATTTATAGACCATCTCCACAGCTCTATGAGGTTGTACAGGCCCGGTATCCACCTAAGGTTGTAAGGATCATATCTTTCACTTCTTAACATTATACAGACCATTCATGCAGCTTTACAGGTGAATAAGCTGCACAGGACACCTTTGCCACTCCATGGGTTGTTCAGACTTCTATGTGGCTCCATAAGGCTGTATAAACTACCTCTACCATCTCATGAGGTTGCTTAGACCATATTTACAACCTAACAAGGCTTTATGCAACATATTTGTCATTTTCCAGGGTTTCATGGGTCAGCAATGAAACAATCTGAGTTGTCAGGGGTCACCTCTTCCCCTCCCAAAGTTTCACAACCATTGTTGCAGCCTTGTGAGGTCATATAGGCCATCTCTGCAGCTACGTGAGGTTGTGTGGGTGCTTCAGAGCCAGTGTAATGGCCCTTTATTCCCCAGGTATATATTCAATAAGCCTGTGGATGGACATGCCCTGGCCATCTTCGGGGTGAAACTGGATTCCCGCCGGATCCCCATTCAAAGCTCCCTGCAGAGGGTGGAGGTGACCGAGCCCAGACCATTCCCCAGCTTCCCCTCCCTCAACCCTCCTCCACTTCCCCAAGAAACCATCTCTCCTCTCCTCTCTCCTGTCCTGAGAGCAGATATCAAAAGGCCAGGGTCACGTCTCCCTCCAAAAGGACACACTGATGGCCGCATTCCAAGGCCCAGAAGAGGACTTCATTGGGGCCTCAATCTTTGTCAACGTCACCGTGTTCTCCTCAGGTGCCACCCTCAAGTCCCTGGCTGAGGTCAAGACACTGTGTTCTTCTCCAGCCCAGACATTTTGCCCATGTGACCTTGGGCCACCTCCTGCCTGAGTTTTCCCATGAGAGAAATGGAAAAATGCCAGAAGGGCTAGCAGGGGCTGAAATTGTATTATTGTCTTTCCCTGTCTTCACCAAGATGGGCCTCCCATACCAGCAGCCCACCACTCCCCCAGGAAACTGAACCTCCTCCACAAACTTCATGGTCCCCATGTCTCTGCAGGGGGCGAGATGGTCCAGGCTGAAACCTCAGGGGTGAAGATCGTCCGGAGCCCATACAACATCAAGTTCATCAAGACACCCCAGTATTTCAAGCCGGGGATGCCCTTCCATTTTAGGGTCAGGGTTCACTCTACCCAGAGACTCAGGGCTCCCACCCCCAAACGGCCCCCCCCCACAGGAAATAAAAACCCACACTGAACTCATCCTGCCCCTCAGACCAATCCCAAGGTTCTCTCAAGTCTTAACTCAGGTCTCTCCAAAGTACAGTGGTGGCTCCAGAATTTCTCTATGGGGGCTTAGGAGTCACAGTCAGGTTGGAATGTGGTGCTTAGGGGTTTATCTTGAGGCTATATTTGCACAGCAAGCTTGCTGTTTTCTCATACGTTCATTTGGGTGACTTTGAGACATCTGATGAGCATAAAGAAAACAAGAGCTATCTTTTAGTTACAGTCCTATTTTGAGTTATCCTCAAGCTCTTCATGTCTCCTCCTACCTTTTCTACCCCTAATTCCACCCTACCCTCACTTCATGGGCACACCACCACCCAGGGCCACTACATATGGTTGTACACTGCAAAACTCTAGGGAGTGAATTCATAAAGACACTAATATGAATGGTATCCTTGGTGTTGTTCAGTGTACAACTTGCACAGATGTGCCAGGCAGTCCTATCCAGATGGCATTCCCAGTTCTCACCTCCTACACCAGGTCATCCCCATGCCTGACCTTCATCTCACCACACATTTCACCCCAGGTCTTCGTCTCAAATCCTGATGGGTCCCCAGCCTACAAAGTCCTCATCCGCTGCCAAACCCACAAAGCATATACCTCGGTCGATGGGGTGGCCACTCTGACCATAAACACAGATGCAGATCTGGAGCAGCTCCATATACTGGTACCAACCTGACAGGGCAGGGATGGTGGGGTTGTGTGAGCAGGAAGGGTTGGGAGTTACTTACCCATCACTCTCCTCAGGTGGAAACTGATGAGGCTCTCCGACCAGAGGAGCAGGCATCAGCCAGGATGACAGCTTGGCCTTACTCAACTCAGGATGGGTCAGGGAACTTCCTGCACATCGATGTGAAGACATTAGGCACAGAAATTAACAGAAATATCCAGCTGAGCCTCAACACAAGGCATCGGAACCCTGAAGCCAAGGAACAAATCACTTACTTCACCATCCTGGTGAGGGACTGGGACCAAGACTTGAATTAAGAAATTGTTTCCCTGGAATGATCTTGGTTAGCTGGGTTGGAGGAACTATGAACAATGGCATAAATGTGGGAACCATCTGGGGTAGGATCAAGCCAAGGGGCTGAAGCAAAAGGACTGTGGACCTCCTTTGTGGGCTGGCCCTTCTCATCCTTGGCCTCCCTTGTCTCCAAGGTCCTGAGTAAGGGTCAGATCGTGTCTGCCAAACATCAATTAAAAAGTCATGGGAGTGTCTACACGTCAGCCATTATTGATGTGACTTCAGAGATGCTGCCTTCCTTCCGCATCCTGGCCTTTTATTTACTGCCCCGGGGAACAGGCCAAGACCCTGAACTGGTGGCTGATTCTATATGGATCGATGTGAATGACAGATGCATGGGGACGGTGAGCCAAACTCCTTGAAATTGTACATCACCATCATAAAGTTTGGGAGAGGGTCTGTCCACATCCAAGGGTCCCCCATACAGGGGCAGGTGAGTATAAGAGGAAGAGATGTGTCCTTAAAAGCTCAACCTAGGGACTATAGAAGATGCAAGTAAATGTGTGGAGTTGGGATTGGCCTGGTGACATTCCCTAATGCTCCATCAGAACCATAAGAAAACATGAAGCTGAAGGTGGACTTGGGGAAGCCCCTAGGTAATGTATGAGCCCCTTTTTCTGACATCTCTCTTTTTTCTGGCTCAGCTGAAAGTTGGCTTAAAGAATAAAGACTTCTTTGATTCTTTGGAGCCCAACAGCCAGGTGGAAGTGCAGGTGACAGGTGATGCGGAGGCCACAGTGGGGCTGGTGGCAGTGGACAAGGCTGTCTATGTCTTGAACAGCAAACACAAGCTCACACAGAAGAAGGTGAGATCATGTGGGTTTTGAGTCAAAAGGTTGCCTGGACGTTGTAGCTGGAGCTTCACCTTCTTCAGCTGTAAAATGGGCAACACTGATGCTTACAAGGATTCAAGGAGTTAGTGCACAGCAAAGAGATTGTAAGGTAGTAAGGGCTCGATAAATGGGAAATGGTGTGAGAATTATTGATGGTGAGCCAGCAATTACTGTGCACTATTACACCTTCCCTGGAGGGGTCATATAAGCTCCAAATCCAAGCTGACCACCAGGTCTCTTGACCCCCAGATCTGGGATGTGGTGGAGGAGCACGACATTGGCTGCACAGCAGGCAGCGGAAAAGACAGACTTGCTGTGTTCAAGGATGCTGGACTAGACCTGAAAATGAGCACAGGGATGGACACCCTGGCAAGCTCAGGTACAGAAAGGGGGTGGGAGGTGGGCAGGAGGAAATAAGGGATAAAGGCAATGGTATAGTGGTTAAGAACATGGGGTTTGGCATCAAACAAAGAACTAAAATCCAGGACCCTGATACTTACCATGGGCCAGTCACATTTCCTTTCTGAGTCTCAATTTCTCTGTCTATAAAATGGGGATAATAGTACAAGCAACTCACTGTGTGTTGATTAAGATATAGTTTTGTCCATATGTATCAGAGATACAAATTAACATTAGCTTAAAAGAGATAGTTTATTTCTCACTCAGTAACAGTCCAGAGGTCATTCTGGGACTCAGGATCCTTCTGGCTTATTGTTCTGCCATATTCCAAGATGGCACCTCAAGAGAACCTCAATCCAGGCAGCAGGATGAAAGGAAGGGGGAAGACCCCACCTAGGTGCAAGGGAAGCTGGAAAATGTACTCTTCATTCTGAGTGATATGTAAAGACAGAGGTTTAATTGCCACAGATGTGGGGAGGAGAAAGGATATTAGGGACAACCAGGAGTGTGTTCTTTCAACGACAAATAGTGATATTAATAACAGTGCCTATTTACTGCAAGCTAGACCCTGTACTAAGTACTTCTATACACGTGATCTCATTGATAGAACTATGATTATACTCATTTTACATAGATGGGGAAAATAACACCCAGAGGTTAAGTGACTTGCTGAAGACCTCATAGCTTTTAAGTTGTAAATTCTGAATATGAGGAGGCCCTGGAATTTTTCAGTCTCGTTGAGCATTTTGCTCTTTGAGCAAAAATGATGTGATGCATATAAAGCACTGGGCATACAGTAAGCACCCAATAAATATCATTAAGGATGTTGACAATGATCTTAATAATTGTCCTCACTGTTCCCTCTGACCCCCAGACTGGCACTGCCCCCAGAGCCCACCTCCCAGCCGCCACCGCCGCTCCCTAAAGAGACTGGAAACCAAGAGGAATGCAGGTCAGAGTTAAAGCTGGATGTGCCCCTCTTGGCTCCCTAACCTACTGTATTCGTCAGGGCTTAGGAGAGAAAACTGAAACCATTCAAGGTACTTCAAGTAGAAAGGGAGGGATTTAATTGTAGGAGTTCGGTGCTTCCAAAATCATTTGACAGGCTATAGGAGTGGAAGGCTACTTGGTAGGACTCAAGATTGCCCCATCACAGTTCTTGCAATGTGTGAAATCTCAGGAAATATCTCATGGGGTTTATGAGTAGATAGTGGACTGTGGAATTTTTCCCCTTTAAAAAAACACACACACATAGACAGGGGCTCACCCATAAACTAATACTGTACTGCTTCAGGGAAAATGGTCTCTGCTTGTCTTCCACCTTTTAAATCTTACACATGAGCATCTCACTGGAAGAACCTAATTTCATCCAACTCTAGCAGGAACAGAGTTTGGGAAATGTAGTTTTTAGACGTCAAGCCTCTGTGATATAGGAGAAAACTTAGACAGAAAGAGAAATGGCTGCCGAGTGCCAGTGGATAATATCTAGCTCTAAACCTGGACCTCAAGGAAGATGGGAATGTGATGTTATAAGCACGCATTCTATGAATATCAGATTTTTCAGTCTCTTTGAGCAATGTTAATGACTTGATGGACTCTAGATAAAGGGAAAATAAGTACAATCTAGTACAAATTGAGGTAAAACCGTAACTTTAATTACAGTGTCAAAAATCATGTAACACTCTGGGGAACATTTACAATATATACTTATGGTAATGATTAGTTATTTTATTTAACTATGCATATTCTAATTGTGTTATATGGTGGACAATAAGATTTTTAAATTGCTATAATTTTTATTTAAGTACATTCATTTTGTTTGCTAATTTAGAAGCATTTAAGTTGACATCATGCTTTGAAGCAAGTTTTATGTTTTCATTTCTTAAAAATGCATAATAAAATTGGGAGTCAAAATGGCATATTTTATAAATAAATGTGGCATTACCAAACTCTATTGAAAGAAGGAGAGTGAGGAGGAGGATGGGTTAAGGGAAGGGGAACAATAGTAGAGGAACACAGATTCTAGTCCCAGCTCTGCCACTTGTGAGCTGTGTAACCCTGGGCCAATAAATTGACCTCTCTATTGTTCAGGTTCTTCGTCAGAACTCACCATATGGATTCAATATGAGGTTTCAGGATGAAGACACAGGCAAAGTGCTAGGACCAGCATCTGCAGGAGTTATGGCTAAATAGGGCCCAAGAATACCAGGCATCAAAGCCAGCTTCCTCAGGTCCTACTCAGGCCTTCCTTGTCCCTTTAACCTTGGCCCACAGTGAACAAGTTCAAGACAGAGCTGGAGCGAAAGTGCTGTGAGGCTGGGCTCCGGGAGAGCCCAGTAGGGCTGTCGTGTGAAGAGAGGACCCGGCACGTCCGCCATGGGCCAACCTGTGTTGCTGCTTTCCTGAGCTGCTGCCATCTGTCTGAAGCCCTGACTCAGGAGGCCCGGGAGGAGCAGCTGATTCTGGGAACAAGTGAGGGGACCACAGCAGGAGGCACAGGGTTGGGGAGTTGGGTGGGAAGGGAGCTATGCAACAGGTCAAGGGATGGTATGGTCCATGGGGAGTGTGGGAGGACCTCTCTAAGGAGCCTGCTGGGCCAGCCAAGGAAGAGATGTGAAGGAGACCCCATGCCACGCCTGCTCCCTGCAGCGGATGAAGACGACGACTTTGAAGACATCTTCCTGGAGGACCTGCCTATCCGGACCTTGTTCCCTGAAAGCTGGCTCTGGAGGAAACTTACTCTCCCAAAAAGTGACTCAGGGTAGGAGCCCCCACCCATTGCCAGCATCTGGTCCCTAACCCTTCCACACATTAGTGGACGTCCATCATGGCCCATACCCCCAGTGGTGACATTGAGCTCTCAGCATAGTCCCATGATAGGAACCTCCCTGGATGGGAATACAGATTCCAGTGGTTCCTCCAAAATAATGACCCTCTAGAGACAATGCCCCTCATAGGATGACCGACTGACCCCTGCATAGCGATCATAATCCCTGGACAGAGGCAAGAGAGGCAACAGAGGCTCTGTCCACACAGCACCAACTCAGTGATGCCCCACCCTGCCTTGCAACTTCCAGGAGCATCTCCCACTACAACATTCTTGTGAATGTGCCAGATTCCATGACCACGTGGCAGTTTGTGGCCGTCAGCCTCAAGGCTGGACAAGGTAACCCCGCAAGCCCAATGCTGAGAGAATGGGAAAACATCCAGCCCCAGGACAGTGGCCCTCTGCTTAACTCCAACATGATCTCCTGGTTCTAGGTCTCTGCGTCTCAGATCCCTTTGAGCTGGTGGTTAGGAAATTGTTCTTTGTGGATATTAAGCTGCCCTTCTCCGTGCTCAGGAATGAGCAAGTGCAAATCCAAGCCGTGCTGTACAATTTCGGAAACCGCCAGGTCAAGGTGAAGCCTCCACCCTTCCCCTTTCTGACAAAACATCTATCAGTATATTTTATAAAGTGGTTGGAGTGTGACATTATTTGAAAGGGCCAGTAAAGTACTGACCCTTTTAAAAAACTTCTGAGATGTTTTCTAATTTAAACCTCACAATAACCCCAGCATATGGGTACCATTATTCTTCTTCAGAGATGGGACAACTGAGGTTAAAGAGCTTTCCTGAAGTCACACAGCACATAAGTGAAAGACGGGATTTAAACCCAGGCAAGGTCTTTGCTATCAGCCGCTATGCTGTGCTGTCACCTACTCAGGATTCTCAGAGTGGGGGCAGGAGGGGACTGTATCTCTAGGGTCCTAGGCCACCCCATCAATCAGGACTCCCCAATTGCCCACCCTACCCCAGGTCCGCGTGGAGTTCCCTCATAAGGATCCGCTGTGCAGCGCATCAAAGCCAGGAGCCCCATCCCGCCAGGTGGTGGTCGTACCCCCCAACTCCTCCAAGATGGTGCCCTTTGTGCTTCTCCCACTTGAGATAGGCAAAGTGGATGTGGAGGTCAAGGTTGTGGGCTATGGAGTCCAGGATCACATAAAGAAGACACTCTCGGTCCAGGTAATGGACTCCCCAAGCTGTATGAGCACGGGAGAGGCAAGTGGGCCCAGGATCAACAAACATTCCTCCCAGATGGGAGTGGGGTGAGAGAATAGAATTGAAAGTTCAATCACAGAGCTCCCATTTTGCAACTTTGAAGTCAGGCTTGGGTTCAAATCTTGTCTGGGCCATGTGACCTTGGGGAACACACTTAACTTCTCCGAGCCTCCATTTCCTCATTTGTAGAATGGGGATAATCATCATCTCCAGAAATAGAGAGCTGTGAAAATTACACACAACTCATGCATGACCCATCAATAATTCTATATTTTTCTTAACAAACACATGCTTAGCTCTTACAATAAAGTGCCTTAAGAATATTAACTCATTGAACCCTCAGAACAACCTTAGAGGTAGGATTGTTCTCCCTTTCACAGATGAGAAAACTGAGGCACAGAGAGTTTAAGCAATTTGCCCAATGTCACACAGCTAGGAAGCAGACAAGCTGGTGTTTGAACCCACATATTAGGGCTCCAGAGTCTGTGCTCTTACTAGCTAAGCAATGCTCCCTCCTACTACCATTGTGATTGTCATTGTATTGTTGTCATTTTGTTTTGTTTTGTTTTGTTTTGTTTTGTTTTGTTTAACTTGCTTCCTCATTGCATCCTACAGGAAGCAGGGCAGATAGAACAAATATCCTATAGCATCCTCTTGAACCCCCAAGGTTTGTGGGGTCTGCAGGGGGCATGTGGGATCCTGGGGACAAGCCATGGCAGAGGGAGAGGCTAAAATAAGGGGGTCTGGCCAGGTGGGCAGTCCGAGTTCCTCTTGGGCTCTGCACCCTCTGACCTCCCCAGCCCCTAAACCTGATTGTCACAGAAGGTTGTGCCTGCTCAGGTCAGACCCAGGTGGAGCTGTTGCAAAGATGGGACTTTTTGAACAAGATGCCCAATACAGAGGCAGAAGTGTTTGTCAGCGTCCAAGGTGCTTAGGGCACAGCTTGCTCCTGGGGGGATGGGGACGGGGAGAGGAAAGCTAGCTCCTCCAGGGCCTGCCTGGGCACAGAGGCAGGAGGGGCTGAGAGTGCCCATGTCGGGGGATTGGGAGGCCATGGTGGCTTAGGCCATTCTCAAGGTGACCTTGCCCACCTGACAGGTGACATCCTTGGTGAGACAATCCTGGGCAGCCTGACACCCAAAGAAAAGCAAGAGCTGCTGAGGATCCCGACTGGCTGCCCTGAGCAGACACTGAGCAGCCTGACACCTGTGATCATCCTGACCCGCTATTTGGACACCACGGGCCAGTGGGGCAAGGTTGGGGTGGAGCACAGGGACCAAGTGATGAAGAACATTGTCAGCGGTGAGTGTGGGTCCCCTCCTGGGACCTCGATGAGGGTGTCTGAGACTCTCTGAGATGGTGACTGGGTTACTCCCAGGGTTGGGGCGGTCCCCAGGGACCCTCCCAGATAGTAACATCTAAGCTGATACCAACCCCCCAGATGACCCCTAAACAGTGACCCCAAATAGTCATCTCAAGTTGATTCCTAGATTAGTCCTGACCTCTGACTCCTCTTCCACATGAAGACTTGATACCAGGTTCCCCCAGGTGACCCTAACAGTGATCTTCTGGTTACTCCTTCACCCAGACGCCCTTCCCAAGCTACAATCTGACAACAGACACCCTGGTTTACTCCAAAGAAGCAACCCCCAGGTCATATTATATTGAGACACTGTCCCAGGTTACACCCAATCACTGCCAGGCCCTGGGTCACCCCCAGGAAACCCCCAGGCAGAAAACTCCAGGATAATCTTAGGTGATGGCCTCCTTTCCCAATTACACCTGAATGCTGACACCTCCCCAGATTACATCCAACCCTCCAGGTAATAACCGAAGATGGATGCCTCCAGTTACACACAGACAGAAACCCTCAAATTAATTTGAACACTGACCCACCTCTTCCCAGTTACTTTCAGATACCAACTCTCCATCCAGGTGTTCTTAACAGTAACCCCTAGGTGACACCGAGACGCTGTCACCTCCAGTGTTACACCCAAACAGTAAACACCCAGATAACCTTCAGATAACACCCAAATAAAATGCTCAGAATATACCTGAGAGCTGTCCTCCCGGGCCACACCCAGGTGTAACCTCAAGGCTACACGGGAATGCTGACACCCCAGTTTGCAGCCAAAAAGGTCCCCCAAGAAAATGCCCAGGTAGTAGCCCTTCTGGGTTCCCCTTTTCCTGGGTTTCACCTTCCATGAGACCAGATGGGCTGGTTTCCCAGGTTCCTCCTGGATGCAACTGCACACTGGCTCCCATGGTCATGCATGGCCATGACCTTCATTTACACCTGTGCCTTGCATCCCCCTCTTTGTACACCTGGACACGTCCCCACCTCCAGATTGCTCCTAGATGGCATGCACCCCCAAGTCACACCCACACTCTGCCCCCCAGATTATGCCTGATAACTGACCCCCCTTCCCAGCCACACCCCAATAGCAACTCTCCCTACAAGACATCATCCCCCTGTTTCCCCAGGATACACCCGGATGCTGACCCACCGGAGCGCAGACGGCACCTACCACGTCCACAAGGGAAACCCTGGAAGTACCTGGTGAGGACAAGGACACTGGCCTGGAGGAAGTTCCAGGGGCCAGCCTGGGGTTTGATGACCCCAGGAGCATCTATGTTGCAGGGTCTTAGGACTGGCAGCCTGGAGGCCAATGGCATTCCACAAAAATGAGGGGTCATTCTGGAGCAGTGTGGCCCATGGTGTAGATGTCTGCATAGTGTAGACACCCCTATCTTAGAACTCTTTTGGCTGCCACTCCCAGTAATCATCCACCCCATTGCCTTCCAAACAGGCTTACGAGCTATGTGTTCCGAGTTTTCTCTATGGCCTACCCTACCATGACCATCAGTATGATCGACCTGCACTCTCTCTGCGCCATTGCCAAATGGATCATCACCCAGAGGCAGGCGGAGGACGGGCACTTCTTGGAGGAGAGCCCTGTGATCATGGCGTCCATGCAGGTGCCCATGGCCCCCCTGCTTAGGATATTCAAACAAAAGCCAGGGTTCTGTGCCATGATAGGGGAAGAGACCCCTGCTCTGTTCTCAAGTAGAATGAAAAAAGAAAAGAGCTGAAGCCTAGTGCCCAGCATCCCCTGCCCCCGCTATGGACCACCCTACAGTCCATTACAATATGGGGAAGCAGGGTACAACTGGGACCCCATATCTCCCTCACCCTCACCTCAAGCAGCTGTCCATCCCACTGGGCCTTCCTCCCACTGGGCCTGAGTTCTCCCCTGCCCCCAGCCAAAATACCCATTCCTACCCAGTGTTCCTCCACTTCAGCCTCTGAAAACAGCTATCAAAAAGCCTGGGCTGTTTCTCCTGCTCGAACACCTTATGTGGCTCACAGTCATCTACAACAATATCTCTCCACTATATCCCTCTCTTCGGTATCTCCTCCCAAGCCTTAGCCCTCACTACTCTCTGCTCACAGGTTCCTCCAACTTACCTCTATGTCTTTGCTTACATGGCCTCTCTGCATGGAATACCCACACCCCATCCCTTTTATTTTTCTTTACCCAGCCAAGTTATCTTTTCTCTTTAGATTTAGCTTGGACACCCCTTCCTCTAGGAAGTCTCCCCTGAATACTAGCCCTTTACCTGTTTCCATCATTGCATCTATCACATTATTCATTCATTTATTCAACAATTCATCAAGCTTTTATTCAACAATTGTTGTGTATCAGGCCTTGTGCTAGGCAGAGGGGAGACACAAGACATTTACAGCCCCTACCTTGTAGAACTCACAAGCTGGGGGGAGAGCAGAAGCTCACCAAATATTATAGCTAGTGATTTTTAAACCACAATTGGCTATGTTCCATGAGAGAGAAATACCAGGAAAGATTATTTAATAGGGTTCATGCCTGGATCTGGAGATGTTAGGGGAAGTCTGCAAAAGGAAGTGATAATAAAGTAGCAACTTGAAGAAGGAATAGGAGTTTGTGGTGGGAAGAATGGAAAGAAAACTCCAGGCAAAGTGAACAGCATGTGCAAAGGACCTGAAGCTCTGGCATGTTTGTGGAGAGAGAAAAGAGACCAGTGTCACCAGAACCCAAAGATGAGGGAGAGAGTGGTCTGTCTTAAGGTATGAGAGGAAGGAAAGATATCAGATCCTGAAGACTGTAGGGCCTTGGAGGCCTCAAAGAGGATCTGAAATTGTCTATTCAGTGTTTACTTTTTCTACACTGCTAGTTCTTCCAGGGAGAGAAGCAGGCCTAGTTCATTGTAGTTGGCAAATGTTTGCTGAATATAACTCTGGATGAATGAATAAACCCAACAAAGACAGATTGCACCCTCAAAGGAAGGGAAACTAAAAGATTCAGGAAGATAGTGTGAACAAGAGCCTGACATGGTACAGGAAGGTCACAAACACAGGTTTCTCGAGCTCAAGCTCACAGATCTGAATTTCATTCCACCAAAAAACATTTAATAGACACCTACAATGTGCTGGGCACTCCTTTAAGTGCTGGGGACCTGGGTAAGAAAAAGATGAAAATTCTTGTCCTCCTGGGATGGGCATTTTAGTGAGGGGCAGACAGGCAATAAGCATAATGTAGACATAAATGACATGGAGTTTTAGAAGTGACATGGGACAAGGTGTAGGAAAAGGGAAATCAAGGTTATGGGGTTTAATTTTGGAAAGCTTCATGAGGAGATATTTATACAAAAACCTGAGGAGGCGAGGGAGCAAGTCATGTGACTAACTAGGGAAATAGTCTTCCAAGCACAGGGAACAGCATGTGCAAAGGCCCTGAGACTGGACTGTGCCAGTACATTTGAGGAACAGTAAAGAAGCCAGTGTAGCTGGAACCAAGTGAGCAGGGGGAGGAGACTAAGTCAGGGAGGTGTTGGAAGAGATCTTGTGGGGCCTTGTGGGCTGCAGGAAGAACTTGAGCCTTTCCTCTGAGTGAGGTGAGAGCCACGGAGGGTTCTGAGCGGAGGAAGGACATGACCTGATTCAAGAGTTCACAGGCTTCATTGGCCACTGTGAGAAAAAGAGACTGTGGAGTGCGCACGAGTTTCCTAGGGCTGCTTCAACAAAGTACCACAAACCAGGTGCCTTAAAACAACAGTAATGTATTTATTCTCTCACAGTTTTGGAGGCTAGAAGTCCAAAATTAAGGTGTCAGCAGAGCCATGAACCTTCTGAAGTCTCTAGGGAAGAACACTTCCTGGCCTCTTCTAGCTTGGTAGCTCCTGGAAATCCTCGACATTACTTGGCTTGTAGCTGCTTCACTCCAATCTCTGTCTCCATCTTCACATGCCCTTCTTCCTTCTGTGTGACTGCATGGCCTTCTTACAAGAACACTAGTCTTTAGGGATAGGATCCATCATAATTCAGTATGACCTCTTCTTAACTAATTATATCTGCAAAGATGCTGTTTCAAAATAAGATCACATTCTTCTAGGGTTTTGGGTAGTCATGAATTTTGGGGGGACATCATTCAACTCACCACAGGGTTTGAGAGCATAAGTTGGGAAACTAAAGAGGAGTTTGAACCCTAAGTCAGTAATTTACTGGCAATGAGGAGACTTTGCCTCCGTGACCCTCAGTTTCCTCAGTTTCCTTAGCTCCAGTAATGCTCTGAGATAGCGTAGAGATCTTAGCATAGCACCCACCCTCCAGGGCTGTTAGCTCTTGTTAGTAAATCAGACCCCACACAGGTAAATCTCATGATGGTGCCTCCTCTCTCTCTTCATCCTGCTTCAATGTCATCTAGCCCAGAGCTGAACACTTGGGAGCTTTTCAAGGTCAGGAAGAAGAGGTTGGGGAAGGTGTCTCAAAAATATTAAGGAGATCATTGGTGTGGCTCTACATCCACAGGGTGGTTATCAAGGCTCCGAGGAAGACGAATCCCTCACAGCTCTTGTTCTGATCTCTCTGAATGAGGGAAAGGAGTTATGCAGCCAAGAGATACCGGTAAAACCCAAAGAGGAGGGCAGGATCTGCAGGGTGCATTATCCCTGTACCCAGGGATCTCCCCTACCCTTGTGTCTCTCTGAGTGTAGCCCTCTCTTCTAACCCCAGACCCCTTTCTTCTGATCATTTCCCTCTAACCTCTTCTCTCTTACTCTCCAGAGTTTGATTGACAGCATAGAGAATGCCCGTGGCTTCCTGGAGAGACGCCTCTCGGACATTCAGACAACATTCGCCGTAGCCATAGTCTCCTATGCTCTGGCCCTCACCAAGAGCCCTCGGGCCAATGACCGCCTGGACAGCTTTGCCAGCCACAGTGGGTGTGGGGCCACTACTTAAGCAACTCTGTGTTAACCACAGTCATGGGGGCGAGGGGAGGGAGATTGTGTGATCTCAAATCCAGTAATACATGACTCATCACTCATCATTTACTGAGCACATATGATGTGCCAATCCTGAGCTCAGACCCTGAGAAACCAAGGTGAACAAGACTGATATGGTCCCTGCCCTCAAAGCTTCCACCGTCCCTGGGGGAGGCAGGCAGAAGACAAACAAATCAATAGAGAATTACAAATTGAGATAAGTGCTGAGATGAAACATATAAAGTTAGTGAGAGAGATGACAAGGGGAGAGGAGTATGGATCAAAGGGCCAGGATAGCCTCTGTGAAAAGGGGACCCCTCAGCTGAAATGAAAGATGAGAAGGCCCACCTCTGTGAAAGGCCAAGGACCTTCCAAGCCAAGAGAATGGTGTGTGCAAATGCCCTGAAGTGAGTGGGAAAGTGCTTGATGTGGTCAAGGATGGGAATAAGGTCATTAAATGTGGGTAACAGAGAGGTGTCTACCTCTCACGGCCTGCCCTGCCTCATCCCCAAAGGGCCTCATCCCATCCTCTCCATTCCCCAAGTAAAGAGGGGTGAAGTCTGGAGAACTCACTTTCGGTGAGACTAGAGGGACCTGAAGGAGCTTCTCTGAGACTTAGCTTTCCCATTCAAAATAGTCTGTCTCTTAGAGTGGTTCCAAAAATACAATATACATTTGCGTGCTCAAAGAGTTTCACATAAGTGCTCAATAAAATAACAGATGAGAAAAATTGGGTCAGATGACACAAGAAGAGGGCAGGTTAGTTTAAGTGGGCCCAGGTCTGGGTGACAAGGTGGGCATGCATCTTCTAGACAAAAACCACTGGCCAGTAAACAACGTAGACAAGCACTCCCTGTACACCATTGAGGCCACAGCCTACGCACTGATGCAGAAGCTGGAGCTGGGTCGACATAACGAGACACACGCCATCGCCAAGTGGCTACTGCAGAAGCGGGAGCTGGGAGGAGGCTTTAAGTCCACCCAGGTGACCCGGGCCTTGGAAAATGGGGTCTGTTTTGGGGTGGGAGAGTGGAAGCTAGCAGAGGTACTGCCGCGGACGGCCCACCGGAAGAAGCTGTCCGTGGTGCTGATCCGAGGTCCCCACCCCAACACCCAGACCACGGCGGTGGCCATCGAGGCCCTCACCCGCTTCCGCGAAGCTGTCCCTTTAGAGGGTGTCCAGGATCTACACGTCAAGGTCAGCGCCCCGAAGAGAGATTTGAACGTAGAGTGGTTCATCAATTCGAAAAACGCTTACCATCAGCGGTCAGCAAAGGTAAGGCACTGAGGAGCAGACGGGAAATCACCACAGAGGTGACATTGGGGATGTGGCCAATAGTTCTGCTAATCTCCTTCCCCAAGATTATCTCACACTAGTGGCTATACTTTCAATGTATTGATTCATTAGTTTCACAAACATTTTCTGAGCACCTACTGTGTGCCAATCATTCTCCTGGGTATTGGGGATACATTGTGAAACGTCTGTGGCCCCTGCTCTCATGGAGCTTACAATCTAGAAAGAAAGTAAAACATAGAGAATCTAGTCAATAACATGATAATAACTATGTATAGTGTCAGGTGGATACTAGACTAGTCAGAGAGGTCACTTTGTAAATTATATAAATGTCTAACAACTATGCTGTACATCTGAAACTAATATGAAATAATATTGAGTGTCATCTGTAATTGAAATTGTTTAAAAGGGGAGAACATAAAGGAGTATAAGAGGTTCGAATATTCAGATATAAAACAAGCAAGTCATGGGGATGTAATGTACAACATAAGGAATATAGTCAGTAATGTTGTGATAGCATTGAATGGTGTCAGGTGGTTGCTGGACTTATCATGATGATCACTTTTTAGGCATATAAATGTTGAATAACTATGAGGTACACCTGAAACTAATGTAATATTGTGTTAGATTTATTTTAATAAAAATCTTTTAAATTTTTTAAAAGAAAGTAAGACAACAAATACATTCTATATTAGACTTTCTGAACACAGGGGAAAGAAATAAGTGAGTAAAAAGGAAAATAACCTGGGCGGGCGTGGAGAGTAAGGTAATTTCCATGACCTTACTCCACAGGGGAGGTAATATTTACCTCCAATCACTCGATGAATCTTTATTGAGCACTTACTGTGTGCCAGGCACTGTTCTAGGTGCTGAGAATATGGCCATGAACAAGAGAGAAAAAATTCCCTGTCCTTGTAGAATTTTATATTTTGGCGAGAAGACAGACAGTAAAGAGACGCAAATGAGTAGAACATGTAGGGTGTTAAATGGTGGTAAGTGCTATGGAAAAAAAATTAAGCAGGAAGGGGGGTGGGAACATCAAGGAGTTGCAATTTTAGATAGGATGGACAGGGAAGGTCTCACCAAAAATATGACATTTGAGCAAAGACATTAATGAAAGAATAGAGTGAGCCTTGTGGATATCTAGGCAGAGGAAGTAGCAGGTGCAAATGCCCTGAGGGAGGAGTGTTCCAAGTATAGCAATGAAGGTTAAGCAAGGGTGATGTGATTGAATGTGAATTTGTAAAATTTTGCTCTGGCTCATGAAGGAAGAATACAAGAGGGGAATGAGGGTAGATATAGAGATGCCCAGGAGAAGGGTCTTGTAGGGGCTCCAAGCACAGGGAACTTTGGAAACACTGCAGAGTGGACAGATTGGAGAGATGTATAGCCTGAGCCTGCAGTTGTATTTGATTTGTGATAGAGCAGACACTACACATATTCTATCAAGAAGAAAAAGTAAAACCATATTTCCTCCCCACCCACCTGCACTTGAGCGTGTTTTGGTGCTTTCTCCACCTTCAAATTCTCCTTTCCCTTCCCTTTAGTTTTCTGCTCAAGACGACCTAGAGATCAAAGCCAGCGGCAGTGGGAGAGGTACCATCTCGGTAGGTTGGGTGTCCCATCCTTGAGATCCTTACCTAGAGCCCAAGGTCCCGCTAGGTGGTGGGTATAGAGGCAAGTCTAGACTCCAAGACAAGATTGAAATCAGCAAAAAATTTAGTTTCCATTTAGGGTACTACTATATGTTATGACTCAAACTAAAGACACTTTAAAAAAAAACCTGGGAAATGGGTAAAAATAAGGACCCCATGCAACAGGTGGGAAAATAGAGACACAGAAAGGTTTTCACTTGATGAGTCAAGAGTCAGAAAAGGTAGAGCCAGAGATTATTAGATCCCTCAGCCCCTCCCATGCTGAGTCCCTGAAGGGTGTCTCCTTCCTTGTCCCCCCAAGGGAATATTCTCCCTCCAGGGTGCCTTCCAATCCCCAGAGGCTAATTCCAATCTTCCCCCAATATCTGAACCAGCAGCTCCATTACATCTTCCAGCCGCATGCCCTGTGGCCCAGGAGGACAGCCCTCTTCTTCACCAAATTTAAAGCAGTCTGTTCTCATTGTTCCCGCAATGGAATCGTGGTTGAATTCCCGCCATTGTTTTGTGAACTTGGACATGTCACACTCCTCCTTGAGCCTCAGTTAAATTTAAACTCATTGAAACTAAATAAAATTTAAAATTCAGTTCCTCGGTGGCACTAGCCACATTTCTAATGCTCAATAGCCACATGTGGCTAGTGACTACTGTATGGTCAGGGCAGATCGAGACCATTGCTATCATTGTAGAAGGTTCATTACATAGAGCTAGTCTAGACTTTATAGGGTTTTCTGGCTACTGCACTCAGGGATTGAGGGGAGAAGACTTTGCTGTGAATTCCCCATAGGGTCAGAAACTTGGACAGGCAAGGACTGGACCAAGGAGTAAAGGGAATGGGTATGGATAGGCTCTGACACCTTCCCTGCCTTGGCAGATCCTGACCATATACCACAGACCCACAGAGTCCTGGGAAGGCATCTGCAACATGTATCACCTGAATGCTACTCTCTACAGTGCCCCAGAAGGTGAGCTTGAACCCAGAAATGACCAATCCTTTTTTATTCTTTTATTTTAGCTATGGTTCAATAAGCACATTTATTGCCCTAGTCGGGCATTCAACAAATACTTATTGAGCATTTACTATGTGCCATGTCCTGTTTCCTGGCCCTGAGAACATAGGCATAAACAAGAAAAATATCCCCTCTTCTTCTGGAGCCCACATTCTAGTAGGAAGAGACAAGTCATAAGCAATAACACATTACACCTTACTGTTATTTATTTATTTATTTATTTATTTATTTATTTATAGCATAAATGAACTTACATTATAAAAAATAAATATATAGCATAATAGCAGGTGATGACATGTACCATACAAAATGAAGTAGGAAAAAATTAATACAGACTTGGAGGAAGTCCAGGGGAAGTTCTCTGAGGAGGTGGCATTTAGGCTGAAATATGAAAAAAGTGAAAAAGTGAGCTATGAAGGATCTGAGGGAAAAGCATTCCAGGCAGGTAGAACAGCAGATACAAGAGCCCTGAGGCAAGAATGAGCTCACCTGGAACAGCAAGGAGATCAGTTTGGCTATAGAGAAACAAGGGGTAGCGCTGTAGGATAGAGTTCAGAAGGGATGGAAGCAGATGGTGCAGCTACTTAAGGGCCATAGTGAGGACCTCAGTTTTGCTCGGAGTGAAATGGGAGCCACAGAGGGTTCTGAGCAAGGGAGGAATGTGACCTAGCACGGGTTCACACAGGCTTTCTCTGATGGGTGTAGGGGAAACAGACTGTAGAGGGCAAGGGCAGGAGCTGGGAGACCAAGGAGGAGGTAACTTCACTGGTCCAACAGGAGATGATGGGGGTGGACCAAAATGAAGGCTAGACATGGTGAGAAATAGAATTCTAGAGTTCACAGTCTGGGGGACCAAGAAGTAGGAGAGAGAATATTGCCGTTAGGAGCTCCCTGTGGGGAGAAGGAAGATAAGCCTCACCAGTCCCAGGATCTTTAGGGACTAAAAGTTACCAAGGCTTTGGTTCAGGCCTCATTTCTTAATGAATAATAATAATAATAATAATAATAATAATAATAATAATAATAATAAAATAGTAACTGACAGGTATAAAGCATTGATCAGGTGCTATGTTAACTGCTTACCTTGTATTAACTCACTTAATCATTACAACAACCCTGCTGGGTTGAGAATATTATGATCCCTATTTACATATTAGGCAACCAAAGCACAGAGAGGTTAAGCAACTTACCCAAAGTCACACAGCACAATCAGGATTTGAACCCAGGAAGCTAGCTCCAAAGGCTATATTACCAAGCCTCTAAACTCCTGCCTTCTCTCTGCAGACAATAAAAAGGGGGAAGAGACTTTCCAACTCCGGATGGAAACAAGGTCAGGGCACCAGGATCTTGGGCTGGACAGAAGGAAGACCTCACTTCCTGATATCCAAACTCCTTAGCAGCTCTGCCTTTGCACTGAGTGAAGGCTCGGAACCAGCTAAGCTTTCCTCTCTATGCCTGCCCCCTCATCCTACCTCCCATCTTGCCCTCTCCTTCCTGTCCCCCATTCTGCTGGCTACCCTGCCCTCCCATGCTTCTCTACCATCCTGATCCCATCCTGCTATGTCCCGTGATGACAGGCCCTACCATGACTAACATGCCCCAGGTGCCCAGACCTGTGGCTCTCCCCCATCCTCATCATCTCCAGACACCACAGCCCCCAACCTAGTCCTGCTCTGTCTCTCAAATGTCATCTCCCAAATTGGCTCCAGATAAAAACATATATTAAGTGCCTATTGGGTGTCGAGCTCTGTTCTAGGAGCTGGTGGCACAGCTGTGAGCAAGGCAGCCCCTTCCTACCTGATGGAGTTCACAGCTTATCAGAAAAGACAGACAATAAACAAATAATCACCCAGAATCAATGTAAAGTGACAACTGTGATTAAATGTAGCAAGAGAGAGGTCCGTGAGGCTACAGGAGGGCAAATTAGAGAATGACATGGTGTGTGGACCAGAAATGGCTTACCAGAGGGAGCGATGCATCAGCTGAGATTAAAGGATGTTTTGGGGTAAAGAGGGAGGAGTATTCTGGGCTGAAAGAAGAGCATGTGCAAAGGTCCAGCGGCAGGAGAGAGACTGATACTTAAGAGCAATCAAATGGAGGTTGATGTGGGAAGAGGTAAAGTGGAAGGGTGAGACAAGGCATTTGGAAAATGTTGTTAAGCCAGGAGGTGACCTATCAGATTACTATTTGTTAAAGCTGTATCTCGTTGGGGGCAGAGGAGTGATGGGAGACCCAGGAGGAGGCCACTGCACTCCTCCAGGCAAAAAGTGATTGCAGTGGGAGCATGGGGAGAGAGGCATGGGAAGAGAGACTGGAGCTGTGAAATTCCCAGATTCCAGGGCGACCGAGATGCCACGATGACCATCATGGAGATTTCCCTTCTCACTGGCTTCTACCCCAACCAGGATGATCTCAAACAGGTAAAGTAGGACCCACCTGCCCACTGCTGAACAGGGTGAGGTGCCCTGGCAACATTCCATACTCCCAGTGTGGGCACAAGGCAGCATCTACCCTTTGTCAGTGCCCAATGGTCAATAGCCATGGTCACTTCTGGTTATCTCTCTGCTGGACCTTAGTCAAATCCTTGCCCTGATTGTGCCCCGGTTTCCCCAACACTGGACAAAGGCTGGGAGTTCTGAGAGTTACTTCACACTGGTTGGATCTCCTAGAGTTGTGGGCCTTGGGGGTCTCTGCTGACCCTCAGTCCTCACCCTGTGCCACAGCTCACAAGTGAGGTGGAGATGTACGCTTTTCAATACGAGACCAAGACGAGTTTCAGTGACAGCACTGTTGTCCTCTACCTGGAGAAGGTGAGGAAGGCCAAGTGTCCACTAGAAGCCTGTGGGTTAACCAGTGGGCAGAGAACTCAGTGGCCCTGGTCAGCTCAGACAGGACTCTCTCTCTCAGCTCTCCCACAAGGAAGACACGGTGCTGGGCTTCCGGGTCCACAGGATGCTGCAGGCAGAGTTCCTGCAGGCCGCCCAGGTCACGATATATGACTACTATGAGCCTTGTGAGCAGGGGCCCTAGAGGGTGGAAGGGTATCACGCGAGGGGAAAAGACCTGCTAAGGACAGGGCCAGGAGGCTGAGGGGGGAAGGAGAAATAGGGCGTGGCTGAGAGGGGTCTGGGCGTGGGGGAGCAAGAGGGTACTGGAAGAAACCTAAGGGGGTTTTGTAACAGGAGGCGTGGACTTCCTGGGTGGCCAAGGTGGTGGGGATGGGCCTGGAAAGGGTTGGGCAGAGATGAGAAAATGTGTGGGCAGGAAGGGGCGTGGTCTTCAAACGGGAGAGGCCTATTAAGGGTGGCTGGGCAGGGCCAGGTGGATAGGACCTGTGGGGCGTGGCCTGTGGGGGCCGAAAGTGCTGGGGACCGAGCCTGGGGGCACCCGGTCCCCAGAAACGCTGTCCCAAGCCAAACCCAGGCACACGCCTCCTCTCGCAGCCCGGAGGTGCAGCTCCTTCTACAACCTGCCCGCAGAGCGATCTGACCTGAGGAAGATCTGCCACAAAGACGTTTGCAGATGTGCGGAGGGTGAGGTCACCGGCATACGAGGGCTGGGGCTGCCAGGCTGGAGGTCCAGGAGCCCTATGACACCTCCTGAGTGCCGTCTGGGCTGAGTGTAGGGAGAAAGAGAGACAGCGAGATAGGAAGACAGAGGCAAAAAGAGACAGAGGAAAGGAGACCCAGAGACAGGGACTGACACATACACTCAGGCACTGCCAAAAACTGCTTCTCTCAAGTTCATGCTGGCATCCCTCCCTAGAGAGGGACTCCAGCCCCAGAGACCTGGGGCTGGATGCGGGTCTGACAGGGAGAAGCCCCCTCCCCCAGTGCAGCCAGAGCAGCTGCCGCCCTCACCCTCCAGAACTGTGCCCCACCCGGAAGAAGGGCAGCAACGAGCTGAAGAACGAGGAGCTCCAGGCCGTAGCCTGCGAGGCAGGCATGGACTTCGGTGAGTGTCGCGTGTGGCGGGAGGCAGAAGGAGGCAGACCGGCTGGCCAGGCGCCAAACAGAGTGCCCTCCGGCCTCCCCTTCCCCAGTGTACAAGGCCAGGCTGGAGACCGTGGAAGCCTCTGCCTCCAACCCCTACGTCTACTACCACATGCAGCTCCAAGCCGTCATCAAGAGTGGTATGTGTCAGGTGGCAGAGGAGGCGCTGGGGGACCCTGCGCTGGGGGGCTCAACGTGAGATAACCAGGCCTGTGTATGCTCATACTCTGGGCCTCCTCTTCTCCAGGCACGGACTCTGTCACGCCGCTCACCATGAAGAAATTCGTCTCTCATGCCACCTGCCATGACTCCCTGGAGCTGCAAGAGCGGGAGACGTACCTCATCATGGGCCAGATATCGGACCTGTGGAGAGTCAAATCTGAGTACGTGGGAGCCTCCCGCTGCCCCTGGGGACTCGGGCCTGGGCTCCCTTCCCTGCCCCAGCCCAGTCCTGGGTGTCAAAATCTCTACTGAATCTGTTAGCAAGATTCTTGGGTTTCAAGGCTGCTCTGAATGGAGATGCAGGCTACGGCTCTCCGCCAACTTCAGGGATCATATTTACGTGGTCATTGTAGACGTAGATCCGGTTTTCCAACAGAGGGCAGTAAAGAGTCCGAGGAAGGAGAGCTTTTTCTGGTCCCCAGATGAATGGGACCCAAAATGGCTCTCCGGAGCAGACACTATAGGCTGAGGCTCTGTAGAAGCTGCGAAGCAGGACGGATGGCCAAGGCAGGGGGTCCCCACACCTCTGGGGCAGCGGACTCTCCTCACTCTCCTTGCCATCTTTTCCCCACAGTTACACCTATGTCTTGGGCAAAGAGACGTTCCTCATGCATTGGCCGGCGGATGGGGACATGGGAGAGAAGGAATTGCGGGGCCAGCTGGAGGCATTTTCAGAATACCTGAGCACCCATGGCTGCAAGTCCTGAGACCCTGAGACCTCTGTCACTCTTGAGGTTATCTCCAAGCAGTCCCTGGCCACTGGGCTTAACCTCGAATGAAGAGCATGGAACATTTGTTCCTGTTCCAACATTCACGCCAGGCTCTGTACAGCCTGCCCCTGCATTGCCTGCACTTGCCGCTTCCCTCTTTTCCTCCTCCATTCCAATCACACTGGCCTCCTTCGTGTCCTTTCAACACCCAGGTTGACTCCCACCTCAGGGCCTTTGCCCTCACTGTGCCCTCTACTAGGTATGCCCTTCCTCCAGGTATCTGCATGGCTTGAACCCTCCCCTTATTCGGAGGGGTGTTTAAATGTCACCTCTTCTTGCTTTAATAACATACTTGCTTTAATAACATACCTAAAATAGGCCCTCCTCTGTCAGTCTCTCTCCCTTTACTCTGCTTTATTCTTTCAATAACACTTACACATATACTGCATATGCTATCTATTGGTTTGATTGATTAATGAGCATTTTCCCTGCCCCACAGTGTCAGCTCCTTAAGAACAATGCCACATCTGTCTTGTTCACTGTGGTAGTCCCAGTTCTTACCACAGGGGCTAGTATACAGTAGGTGCTCAAAAAATAATTGTTAATGAATAAATTGATGAATGAATTTGGTACCCACCCTGCACCTGGTCCTGATGGAAGCTTTGACAGGGAAGCCAAAACAAGGGGCAGGGGAGAATGAAAGAGTTTTATCAACATGAGCTGGGGTAGGTGTGGGGGACCTGCTGAGCCAACGCAGCAGCCCTTGTGGGTCCAGGGACACCCCTCCCAGGAACACCAGAGGAACTGCAAGGCATCCAGATTGCTTGAAATTGGGGTGTGAAGAAGGGACTGGAGGTGAGAGGAAGTTAGGAAAAGATGGAGCTGGGAAAGCTGCCAGGTAGACTGACTTCATAAAGGTGGGCTTTGAATACCAGGCTTGTTCATTATCAAAGGCAGTGGGAAGCCATGGAAGGTGTTTGAGCAGGAGAGGAATTGACCAGTCCTGAGACGGAAGGCCTGGCTGGATGATGAGCAGAAACTGAGTTGATGGCAAGAGACCTGAGGAGGAGGCTGGATACCCTGCAGGGCCACAGGATAGCATGACAAAAGTTGCCTGATTTCAAATTCTGCCTCCACCTCTTCCTAGCTGTATGACTTTAGCCTGGCTACTCACCTCTCTGTGCTTTGGTTTCCTCATCTCTAACACAGCTTCCCTCAGAGAGTTGTTGTGAGTGCCCAGCACATAGTAAGTGTTCAATAAACATTCGCTAGCCTTAGTAATAATGAGCCAGATAAAAGGCCATGGGGAGAGAGTGGAATTGCTAGAATGCACACAACAGTCTAAGAAGATCAGGTCACAACAGCCCCTGCTCAAAACCCTCCAAGACTCCCATTGCTCTGACTACATCACTCAAAGTCCTGCACTGTGGCCCCATCACCTCCCTGGCCCCATGTCCCCTCACTCTCCACTCCAGCCACAACAACCTCCTCCATGGTCCCCAGAAACTCCAAGCTCTTTCTTGCCTCTGGTCCTTTTCACAAGCTATTCTTTCTGCCCGGAACACTTTCCCCATGACTGCTTTCTCCCCGTCCTTCAAATCTCTGCTCAAAAAGGCCTCTTTCAGCCACCCTGACTAGATGAACTTGAACCCTTCCTCAGAAGTTATTTCTCCCTGCAACCTACTTGTTTCCTTCAGAGTAAATGCCACAGTGCATACTGACATACTAGATCCTTGACATACACCTCTGCCATTATTCTCCCAGCTGGACCGGGAGTCCCGGGAGAGCAGAGAGGCTGTCTGCCTTAGTCACAGATATGATCGCAGCAGCTCACTCATGGTCTGGCACATAGTAGGTGCTCTTTTTGCTGAATGAATGACTCAATAAATAAAAGAGTGAAAGAGAGAGAAGGAAGGGAGGTGGGATTTTAAAAAAGGACAGATAAATAAAAGGAAAAGAAGGATGGAGGGAAGAAGGAAGGAAGGAAGGAAGAAAAGAGGGAGGAAGGGAGCAAGGGAGGAAGTGAGGGAGGGAGGGAGGCTAATAACCTGGTTTTGTACAGCCCTCAAGCTAAGAATGTTTATACATTTTTTTAAAGATTAATAAAAGAAGAATGTGCAGCAAAGACTGTATGTGAAAATCCTAAAATATTATTTTAGGAAAATCCTAAAATATTTTAGGAAAATCCTAAAATATTTATTATCTGGCCCTTTAGGGATAAAATGTGCCTATCTCTTACTTAATGCATTAGCTTGTATTGCTATAAAACAAATGACCCTAAAACTTAGAAGCTTAAAGTAATAAATATTTATTATCATTCACAGTTTCTTTGTGTTAGGAATCCACAGGGAACAGCTTTGCTGCACAGTTTGAGCTCAGGGTCTTTCATAAGGGACAATCAAGACATTAGCTGGAACTGCTGTCATCTGAAGACTTGGCTAGGGCTGAAGGAACCACTTCCAAGGTGGCTTACTCACATGGCTGGCAAGTTGGTGGTGGTCGTCAGGGGGAGGACTCAGTTCCTTTCCATGCAAATCTCTGCACAGTGCCGCTTGAGTGTCCTTGTAATATGGCAGCTGGCTTTCCCCAGAGCAAGTGATCCAAGAGAATGACCAAGAAGGAAACCAAGGTGTCTTTGACAACCTAGCTTCAGAAATTACCCGTCATTTCCACAACACTCTGTTGGTCATGCAAGCCAAAACTATCCATTATGGGCAAAGACTTCACGGGCATGACTACCAGGAAGCCATCTTGGAGGCTGCCAATCACAGATAGTAAGTGACAGCTTGGATCTGAGCCCAAGCAATCTGGCTCCAGAGTCTATGCACTCACCACCCTATACAGATGTCCTTCAATGGCAAAGGGTGGGTACACTTTTTAAATACTTTATTTTCATATAAGTTTTAGATTTACAGGAAAAAATTGAGACGATAGTATAGAGAGTTCTCATATACCCCTGCAAATTTTCCCTATTGTTAACATCTTACATTAGTATAATACATTTGTTATAATTAGTAAGCCAATATTGATACATTATTATTACCTGAAGTCCACAGTTTTTATTTCCTTAGTTTTCACCTAATGTCCTTGTCCCAAGATTTCATCCAGAATACCATATTACATTTAGTTGTCATGTCTCCTTAGGTTCCTCTTGGCTGTGACAATTTCTCAGACTTTTCTTTGTTTTTGATGTCCTTGACAGTTTTGAGAAATGCTGATCAGGAATATTGTAGGATGACCCTTTACTGGGATTTATCTGATCTTTTTTCATGATTAGACTTAAAAGGTTATGAGTTTGGGGGAGGAATATCACAGAAGTAAAGTGCCACTTTCATCATATCATATTCAGGGTGTATACAACAAACATGATTTATGACAACCGATGTTGACCTTGGTCAGCTGACTGAAGTAGTGTTTGTTGGGTTTCTCTGCTGAGAAGTTACTACGCCCACTCCCTTTTCCATAATGTGCTCTTTGGAAAAGAATTTCTCAGTGAAGTCCATTTTAAGGGATGGGGAGCTATGTTCCTCTTCCTTCAGGGTGGACCATCAATTATTTAAAATTCTCCTGCATGAGAGATTAGTCTCTTCTCTCCTGTTTATTAATTAATTTAATTCTTTATTTATATCGGTAAGGATGCATGGACACTTACTTTATACTTTGGGTTATAACACAATTTTTTTGCTGAAATCATTCCAGTTTGGTCACTGAGAACTCTTTCAGCTGGCTCCTAGTGGATAAATTTAAATTTTCACATATATTCCTGAATTAGATCCTAATACTTTTGACAGTTCATATTTCTACTCCACCATAGATTGAAGTTTTTGTTTTTAATAAGGTGAAATTCATATAAAACAATTAACCATTTTAAAGGACACAATTCAGTGGCTCTTAGTATATTTACAATATTGTGCAATTACACGCCGTACCCATTAAGTAATCACTACCCATTTACCCCTACCTCTCATCTCCTTGTGACCACTAATCTGCTTCCTGTCTCTATATATTTGCCTATTCTAGATATATCATGTAAAAGGAATCATGCACCTTTTATATCTGTCTTCTTTTGCTTTGTATAATATATTTAAGATTTATCAAAGTTATAGCTTGTTTCAGTTCCTTATTCCATTAAATGGCTGAATATTATACCACATTTTGTTTATCCATTCATCTGTTGATAGACATGTGACTCTTCCACATTTTGGCTATTGTAAATAATGCTGCTGTGAACAGTGGTGTACACAGGATGGGCTAAATAACAGAATGGAGGTAGTAGAGGAAAGAGTCAATGAACTTGAAGATAGAGCAATAAAAATTACTCAATCTCAACAACAGAGCTGTGGGACTAAAAGGTCCAATATTCTTATCATCAGAGAGTCCCAGAAAGACAGGAGAAAAAGATGTAATGCAGAAAAAATTTTTTGAAGAAATAATGGCTGAAAACTCCCCCAAATGGCAAAACACACAAGCCTACAGACTCCAGAAGCTCAGCAAACTCCAAGCAGAATAAACTTAAAGAAATTCATGCCCAGACACATCATAATCAAACTGCTGAAAACTAAAGACAGAGAAAAACTCTGGAAAGCAGCCAGAGAGGGCAACCCATTGCATACAGAGAAATACTGTTTCAATAACTACAGATTTCTCATCAGAAAACATAAGGATAGAGGCAGTGGAACAATATTTTTCCAGTGCTAAAAGGAAAGAACCGTCAACCTGAAATTCTATATGCAGTGAAAATGTCCTTCAGGAATGAAGGTGAAAGAAGGACATTCTCAAACAAAGAATAACTAAGACAATTGATTGCCAGCAAACCTGATCTAAAAAATGGTTAAAGGAAGTTCTTCAAACAGAGAGAAAATAATACCCCCACTCCCCCAAAAAAGGTTAAAAATTAAGGAAGAAAGACCTACAGAAATGGTCAATCTCCAGGTAAATATAATAGACTATTTCTCTCCTCTTAAGTTCTTTAAAATATATTTTTTAATGCCTATAGCACCTGGTATTCCTAGGTGGTCTCCCATCCAAGTACTCACCAGGCCCAACCCTGCTTAACTTCTGAAATCAGATGGGATCGGGCACGTTCAGGGCAGCATGGCCATAGACTTGTTTGAAATATTTGATGGCTGAAAGCAAAAAGTAAAACAATGACTGATGAGACATTATAGTTATAATACATGTGACAACCCCCACATAAAGAGGGGAGGAGAGAGGGGACTAAACAAAGTTCTAAATTTCACTTGAAAGGGAAGAATAAAAAGTAAAGGAGATGAGCAGAAAATAAATAAGAAAATGGTAGACCTAAATTCCACCATATCTGTCAAGGCTTGAAATGATGGCAGTCCCAGCTGACACTGTGATTGCCACCTCGTGAGAAATGCAGAGGCACCTAGCTAAACTGTACGTGGATTCCTGGCCCACACGAACCACGAGGAAATAAAGGTTTGTTGTTTTCGGCCATTAAATCTTGGGATAACTTGTTACAGAGCAGTGGATAACTAATACAGTGGCCATCAAAGTCTACCACCACCTGGGTCCTATCCAGCATCTCTGTGTTGTTAAAGATCTCTCAGTGAAACTGTCTTAGTCTCCACTCTCATCGGAGACCCAGTTTCTCTGCCTTACTCAAGCATGGCAAAGTTACGCCGGTCACAGAATAGTGAGTTGTTGGAAGAGGGAGGATTCGAACTCAGGACTGTCTCACCCCTGATCTTGACTGTTCGATCATTTTAGCAGCCACTATCGATAAATCTTCACATTATTCTCTCCTCCATTAGAATGTCAGCTCTTTGAGGGAAGGGATTTTTGTCTATTTTCCTCACTCCCAGAGTGATTGTGTAGGAGACACTGTTTGACTGCTGCCAAACCTTCCTTGCTAGATCCAGTTAGATCTGGGCCAGAACAGAGATCACTTCCCGTAAATTCCCTCAGAGACTGTCTGACGTGCTGGTTGCTGGAACAGGCCCTAGCCCCGCCTGGGCAAATAAATATGTAAGACATTTTCCTCTTGTGTCTCCCCTTATCTGGGGCGGGTCACACCCCAGCAGCCCCCATCCACCCTGCCCTGTCCTATATAACCCCTTAGCATCTGCTGCATGGGGCGGAGGATTTCCATGTCATCTTGTCGCCGGCCAAGATGCTCCTCATATGTAAGTTTCCTTAATAAACACTTGATGTAATGATGGAATCGTCAACCTCTTTCTTTGGTTTCTTGGCCTCGGGAAATTTTACATAACGTCAATACCTGGCACTTATTGAATAGATAAGACCCCGTGTCATGTGGGAGCAAGCGGCTTCTCACTGCCTCATCATCTTCAATAGGTCTGGGGCGGGCACCGGAAAGTTGTCTTTTAACAAGCCCCCAGTGAGGTCCTGATGCTCTGGAAAGTTTGAGAACTCTTAATTCAGCTCTTCCTCCTTCTCCCACTCCAACTTCGTACCTATAGATTACTGTATCTCACATATCACCTCCTTCTAGAGTACTGCCCAGATGCTCCTCCTCCCCCAACCAGGATGTCCATATGGAGCATTGTGATTCTTATTGATGCCCCTGGGACCCCTTTAAGGCAGAGTGGGTATCTCCTGTGTGTCTCATTCTCTCCTTTAATCCTACAATAGGTACAAGTACTATGATCTATTATTATGGATGAGCAAACAAAGTGCTTCGATGGGTTGAGTCATGGGCTCAGGGTTGTAAATGGCAGAGAGGCATCCTGGACTCTCGTCTGAACCCAAGTCTTGTAACAAGAGTCAAAACAAACATTTTTTGAGCACTTATTACGCGCAGGCTCCAGTCTAAGCACTTCACACACGTTAACGTCTTTTCTTCTCCCAGAAACTCCGTCAAATGGCAGCTGGTATCTTCCTGCTTTATAAATGAGAAGACAGAGGCACTCCCTGACACACTGGATTGCCCAGTAACTAAGTTCCTCTTTTGATCCCAAATCTGTTTGTTCGGAAATCTGAACATATTTTAAAGCTATTGTTTTTCTTTAAACATATTGTCAGATAGAAAAGCAAGTAGTTCAAAGGAAAAATCTGGAAGAATATGCATCAGATTGAATGGGGTTTATCTCAGGGGCAAGGACAATGAGGAGTTATTCCCCTTCTATTATCTTTTATTTATTTTTATTTATTTGTTTGTTTAAGGACACATGAAGACATTCTAGCAAAAAGATTTCCCAAAAAGCAGACAGATAGGAAAGAAAATGTGGTGCTCTTCACCTGAGGACCCCACCCTCCACCCCACTCCAGCAACTAGAGCTGTCCACCACTTGCTTGCATGTCCCCTTTCCTCCACATTTATGGCCACTCCAGTGGCCCCAGGCAAAACTATAACATAAGGTTTTCCTTTCCTGGTACACAGACTTCCTCTTTCTAAATCAAACATTTCTTAATGCTGAACTTTCTTTCTTTCTTTTTTTTTTTTTTTTGTCAGAAAAAGCATGTTTTACTTTTACAATCAGAAAAGGAAAAGGGAAAAGGGTCCTGGTTTAGGGTGGGGAGTTAGCCACAAATTTGAATTTTCAAAATTAAAATATAAAGAGATGAAATCACCTGGCCATCCCAGCTCCCAGAGCTAAGGGTCTGATACGGGCACCTCAGGCACTTTCCTGATACATTCTTGGAGAGCTTTCTGGAATGTAGGGTCAATGATTAACTGTGGATGGTTCTGCTACCAGGAGCTGTGACGGGGGATATTGACGGGGGCCCCCCAGGCCCAGGGCTGGAGCAGAGGACTGTTTCCCACAGGCCACACCTGAGTAAAAGCAATGTAAACCACGGTGGTATGGTAATAAAAACAGCCACGTGCTTTTTGGAGGGTCGCTCTTTCCTTGGTATCCTCTAATTCAGCAAGTTCCCGTAAAAATATAAAGCAAGCCACGTACGTAATATTAAATCTTTTAGTAGTCACGTTAAAAATGTAAAAAGGAACCAGTGAAATTAATTATAGAATTTTATTTAGCCCAATATATTTAAAATATTATCACTTCAACATGTAATCAATATAAAAAGTCACAGACGTGTTATCTTACATAAGTCTCCCAAATCAAGCATGACACTGGCAGCACATCTGAATTATGACCTGCCTCATTTCAAGGGCTCAAATGCCAGTGGTTATCTTGTCAGACGGTGCAGTTCTGAATGGTTCATCAACATTAACTCATGGAACCCTCACAACAACTCTACTCCCATTTCAGAGATGGAGAAACTGAGACCCAGAAAGATTAAGAAATTGCCAAAGAGCTAGCAATTGACTCAAACCCAGACTATCTTGATCGCTATACTTCTTGTCCTCAATTATGGCTTAAAGGAGCATTGAGGTCAGCTGGCCTGTGTTCAAGTTCAGGCTACGCCACTTATAAGCTGGGTGTCCTGAATGATTTGCTTAATCACTCTGAAACTCAGATTCTGCACCTGAAAAAGGGACAGTGACACCTAAGCCAGATGGCTAAGGAGTGACTTGATAGCCCCAAGCCCAGAGATCATGGTGCCCAGCGAGCCCTGGATACACTCAGGGTATTCAAAGTCACTGAGATTTCTCCACTCATAGACTTCATCTGAGCAGAGCCTCAGACACATTACTCAACTTCTTCACATATGCATTCCTGGAAATGTATTTGAAGCTGATTTCGAAAAACTCGAACAACAGATTATTGTGTTGTAAAGGACATTCTATTCACTGAAGATTACGTAAATTATGAAATCCCAGATTACTTCTCACCAGAATCAGGTGCCATTTTCAAAAATACATTTCTAGGATTTCATGCATATTAATTGAAAAAATAATTGGATTTATCTTACTATATATATTTTGGTTCTGATTACTAAAGCAATGCCAAATTTTTTTTCCAATTGTTAGAGAGATACTCAATGTGGAAAGTACACGTGGTGGAGAGATCCACACGCACAAATGCCCGCAAAGTGTTTGTGTATGCCCAGAGAGGGGCAGTGTCCCCAAGGTCGGCAAGGCCCTACATGTCAAAGCATCAGAATACAGAAAATGAAAGAAATGGTTAATTCAGCATGGTTAGTACTTTAGTGGGTTTTGCCAAGTTACCCTCTCTGAAGGTTCTACCAAGAGACGCCCTCTCCAACAGTTTAAAGATTTCCCATTTCCCCACACCTCCAACCCTGGGAATTCCCGAAGTTCTTCATTTGGTTAAACTGAGAGGGAAATTAACTGGATGGTGAAAAGCACACACATGCCCCAGTCGTGTCCACTTCCTCCAGAGTTAAACATATGATCACCAGCTTAAGCCTCAAAGGGTCCAGCTGAAGGTCAAGATTTGCTGCTTTTGGCACGAGCTTCACCTCCCGCCACTCCCCTCCCTCCTCACTAAGCCCCAACCACACTGACCTTCAGCTTCCTTCAATAGACCAAGCCCCTTTCCACCTCAGGGCCTTTGCACATGACACCCCCTCTGCCCTGCACTTCCTTACTTAAGTCACTCCTATTCATCCCTTGAGCAGATCCATGAAATTAGGAAAAAAAAGAAAAAGAAATGAACCTGCTTCATAGAGTTGCTATGAGGATCAAATGAGATACATAGTTTAAAACACTTGGCACAATTTTCAGAAAGTGTTAGGATTCAGCTCAAAAGACACCTCCTCCATGAAGCTCTCCCTGACCACCCTACCCAGGTCAGGTTCCCTTTGTAATCCTTTCTCATGGACTTCTCCATTTCTTTTTTGGTATATACCATAAATATAATTACTTGCAATATCATCTGCTTCATGTTTCTCTTTCCCATTAAGACCATGACTCCAGAAGGGCAGAATGCCTGCCCCATAAGAGGCACCTGACACATGTCTGTCAAATTAATGAATAGATGAATCAAATGGACTCATCTTTGACTCAATTATACTAAAGTGTAAGAGACTACACATCTTATCACTGTTATCAGCACGTCCATTTTCTCCTTTTCCCCACCATTTGATAAAGACAAAGGATGCAGTAATGCTCACACCACTGCATAAACAAGCCACATCTGGCCAGGCCCAGATGACCACAAGTGTTGGTGGGTAGCCAGCACCCCCATGTGACTGCTGGGAATGTTCATTTTTCTGTTCATGTACAATGACAACATTCAATAATACTTCGGTTAGATGTTCCATTTGTCCTTCCCAATGTACTCTCACCTTTCTCCCTCAGCTCTGTGTCCCAAGAGGCTGACAGTATGACTGCCTCCCCTGCCCTCCTTGCCTTCTGGTGCAGCCAGTGAGAGGCTCCAGTAGGTGATGGGAAGGTAGAAGGAGAGAAGAGGGTAGGGTCTTTATTGCCCTGTTGCTGATCATAGGCTGCATCTGGTGACTCCATTGCAAAGTACAGAAGGTGGCAGCAGGAGTGATGCAATGTGACTTCCAGGGCTAGGTCATAAAAAAAATACAACTTCCACCTGACTTTCCTGTTCTTGGCTCACTCTAGAGAGGCCAGCTGCCACATTGGGAGTATACTCAAGCATCTCAAGTAAGGAGGATTAAGGAATTCCACCAACAACCAGCATCCACCTGCCAGTCATGCAAGTGAGCCACCCTGGAGGCATATCCTCCAGTACATCAGACCTTCAGATGACTACAGCCAGAGACCCCAACCAGAAAAGCCCAATGAAGCTGCTCCTGGATTCCTGACCCACAGAAAGTATATGAAATAATAAGTCTGGGGATGATTTGTTATGCAGCAATAGAGAAATATTACAGCTGCTGATAACAGTCCCTTGCTCCCACCTCAGGACCTTTGCACTTGCTATTAATTCTCCCTAGAATTCTCTTACCGCCACCTCCTTCAGGTCTCCCCTGAGATGTTACTTCCAGCTGCCTTCCCTGATCCCCCGTCCCCCGTCCCCCCGCCTCAGTTCATGTTTCACCCTAGTGCTTATTTCCTGCCCAATTATATGTTTGTTTCTTGTCTATCTCCTCCACTAGAATGACACCTTATGAGAGCAGGGTCTTTACTTTGTTTGATGCTCTGTCCGCTGTGCCTGGCACAGTGCTTGGCACAGAGTAAGTACTCCATATGGTGTCATGAGAATCTAACAGTCCTGATTTTTGTCATAACTGGATTGGTCTCCCACATGTTTTCTGCCCACTTGGTGCCCATCCTGGCCAGGGGAGGACATAGCTGTGACCTCCCCCTCCATTGGGTAAGTAGTAATTGACAACTATAATGGGAAAGACCCTCCCTGCCTCTCCACTTCCCTCAGGACAAAATCCTAGGTCCTCTGTGCATCCTACAGACCCCATCCCTGCCTGAAATTCCACCACTCAGCTACAAAGACCATGAACTGTTTATATTCGCTAATAGAGTAGTCTCCAGACCTACAAACAAAGCTTTAGGATTCAAGCAGGAAACATTAGAACACATTTTTTATCTCCAGTTTTTTGTTTGCTAAAAAATATCTTTATGTAATAAATGTATTATAAAATAATCTACAGAATCTATTTGGTATAACTGTATTTGTGTATCATAAATAAATAAATATCCATCCAGGTGTGGAGCTGCAACATTTTTACTGATAGGGGTGCACAGTTGGAAAAAAATTTTTAGAGTCACTTATCCTAATGCAATTCTTCCCCCCAGAGGACATCTTGCAATGTCTGGAGACATCTTCAGTTGTCACGACTGGAGGAGGGGGTGCCACCGGCATCTAGTGGATGGAGGCCAGGGATGCTGCTAAACATTCTACAACGCACAGGAAAGGCCCCACCGCAAAAAACTCTCCAGCCCAAAATATCAGTAATAAGGAGTCTGAGAAGCCATGACCTAAAGCGCCAGGGCCTCTCCTGATTCTGAGGTCTTTGCATTAGCTGTTTCTTTTCCCTACTCTATTCTTCACCTAGCTAAGACCTCAAACTTCAAGGACTCTATACGAGCCATCCCCTCCTCCAAGAAGCCATCCCTGAAACCTCGAAACTGGGCCAGAGTCCCTCCTAAGGGCTCCTCCAGACCCCTGTGCTGGGTGGGTTGGAATCGTCCTGGACCACGGGGTTCTCAGTCTTTGGATTTACAATTCAGATTCACTGGAACCGCGGCCAGCCAGATTCTCCGAGACTGCTGGGGCCAGTAACCTGTATTTTTAACAAGCACCTCCCCCATCTCCCCACTGCCTGTCCCTTTGGACCTGCACTGAGTAGCTGCCCAGTGAATAGTTTGCCTACTAGTTTGCATGCCAAGTGCTACTAAGCGTTCTACTCAGGGTCTAGAATCCTGGCGTGTGCGGGCACGCATACACACGGACATTCAGGATGTAGTCACTATTGTCACCCTCATTTTATAGAGGGGTAAACTGAGGTTCAGAGAGGGGACCTGGCCGAGAAAGAGACTCAGAGCGAGAAAGGGGTCCAGGTCCCCTACTAACGCCTGATTCCCGGGTGAGGGGAGAGGGCGTGGAACTGGGGAAGCGCGAGCTGTGGGGCGAGGGCCACACGAGTGGATCGGAGACTCGCTGCGGCCTTCTGATGCGGCCCCACCCCCACGAGAGACGTGAAGACGCGGCCCCCGCGCAGCGTGGGGACATGTGACCGACTGCAGAGGCCGCGCCGCCTCCCCTGCCCGAAGTCTGTGCGTTGAGCCGCAGGGTGCAGACCCCCGGCGCCCTCCTGGGTTGGAGGCGCAAGAGCAGAGGCGGAGCCAGGGCGGAGCCAGCGCGCCCCCCCCAACACCGAAAGCGAAAGAGAAGGCCAGGAAGGAAGGGCGGAGCCTGCGCGGAGCCCCGCCCCCTGCCCTGCGCGCTGCTGGACCTCGTGGCGCGCCCAGGTAGGGGGGCGCCGAGCGCGCAGTGCGGACCCTCGCGGGGAACTGCGTGGCCGTCACCATGTCGCAGGAAGGTGTGGAGGTAGGATATGGCTGCAGCTGGGCTGGGGACCAGCAAGAGATGCCGGGAGGGGCCAGGGCCGCGGAGAGGGTTTCGCAGTTTCTGGGTACTCCATCCCAAGCCCACACCTTTTCCCGGGCTGGCTGTCGTCCCCACCTCAGAAAGGAGAGACCGCCATCTCCCCTAGACGACATGCGGCCTCCTCGACGAAAAGCGGGGACAAAGGGTCAAGGGTCAGAGGCCAGGGGTTACCTGGCCGACCTCCTCCCAAGCCTGGGAGGCTCTCCCCAGTCCGCACCCTCCCCCAGTAACCGGGACTTTGGCTTTTTCCGGGAAATGCCCTGGAAGGATGGGGTGGGGGTGCGAAGGCCAAAACCAAGGGTCAAGTTGAGGCCGGGAGAAGGATGCCTAGAAATGGGGGAGGGACAGTTGTTCTTCCTCCATCGGAGACCTCTTGTCCCCACCTCAGCTGGAGAAGAGCGTCAGGCGCCTCCGGGAGAAGTTTCATGGGAAGGTCTCCTCCAAGAAGGCGGGGACTCTGATGAGGAAATTTGGCAGCGACCATACCGGAGTGGGCCGCTCCATCGTGTACGGTGAGCAGCGAGGGACCCCAAGCCTGGTGGGGGTTCCGCGCATGGAACTGAGATCTGCGCAGAGGGTAGGAAGAGGCGTTGAGATCATCTCTTGGGGAGGGTATGTACTGGGGCTCCGGAGACCTTGAAACTCCCACAAGATCATGGGCCTTCACTTACACTTAACTCTCCCGACCAGGGGTAAAGCAGAGAGATGGACAGGAACTGAGTAATGACCTGGATGCCCAGGTAAACTGCCCTCCTCCCCTCAAAGGGCGGGATAACTGGGGAGGGGGATTAGAGGGAACCCAGCTCATCCATGGTGAGCCTCCTCAGTACACTGCCAGTCCACAGCTCATGGTCCACCCACATTTACTTATTCACTTCTTGGTCGTGTATCCTACCAGGGAGCCTGCAAACAGTAGGTGCTTATTACATGCTAATGGTATTAAATGGGAGAGAGAGACGTGAAACGAGGCAGTGACATGAGCCAAGATTAATGTCATCATAGAGGAGCCCTAGAGGTCATGGAACCTTCCTGGAGGATGTGGTGCCAACTCTTCAAGCCTGGAAAAGAGCAATCCCTGGGAATGGAGGAGTCAGAAAAGGTCTTCCTGGAAGAGAGAATGGCATGAGCAAAGGAACCAGCAGACAGGCGAGGATGAGCAGGAGATGAGGGAGAAGAGAGGGGTAGGGGAGCTCATGAATTGAACATGAATAAATTGAATGAAAGAAAGGCTTTGAGGCACAGATACATTGTAGCTATTTTGCCCTTTAGATGGCTTTGGTGGCTGATGAAATGTAGATTTCGCCCACCTGAAGGCTCGGCATAGAGTTGTTAAAGAGTGTAATAAACATACCTATAGAGGGAATGATAAAATAATAGCAAAGAGTAGCATTGACTGAGCACTACACTTACAGCAGGACTCCAAGAATTTTACTTGTTGACTCATTTCATCGCCACAGCGACCCTATGAGACAGGTCCTATTATTTATCATCCCGTTTTATGGATGAGGAAACTGAGACAGAGTGATGAAGTCACTGGCCAGGATTATGCAACAGGAAGCTGGCAACTGAGATATGAACCCCAGCCACCCAGAGTCAGAGCCTGGGCCCTGAGATAGGACCCAGGGGGAGTGGCTTAGCTATGCTTCCACAGCTGGAAGCAGTGGAAGGGGAGTGAGGTGGGACCTGCATCTATCGGAACCCAGAGCCATAACACTTAGCCTAAAGCAACAAGGCCTCAAAGAGGCAACCTGTCCCAATGCCAACAAATGTGTGGTGTTTTCCACCAGGAAGGGAGCATGGGGTCCAGGCCTGCTCCACCGCACTCAGTCAAGGTGATCTCAGGCAAGACCTTTGCTGGCTCTGGACCTCAGTTTCCCCATCTGAGCAATCGGGATAACAGGTGTGCCCACCTCTCAGGACAGCTATAAAGATAACTGAGGTCACATACCTGGCTTTCAGTAAGGGCATTGCTCAATCAGCTCCTTTTTAGTTAGGGACACCCTACTCTTATATGGATTGGAGAGGATCCCATCCAGGAGTCCCACCCCGAACAAATAAGGTAAAAAGAGGCCTGAGCTGAATCTCCAGCCTCTGCCTCTGGTGTCTCCACGCAGGACCCACCAGAGGACATGAAGCAGGACCGGGACATCCAGGTGAGTCCAGGGTGTGGGAATGGAGGTGGTAGAGCAGGGCGAACACCCGTGGGAGAGTGAGGTATATCCTAGGGGCAGAAGGGAGATGTGTCTATTGAGACAAGAGGGCTGATGTTTATGTTCGTGGAGGAGTGATCATCCTCTAGTGCCCACACCCTGCCCATCCCACAGGCAGTGGCGACCTCCCTCCTGCCGCTGACGAAAGCCAACCTACGCATGTTCCAACGCGCCCAGGAAGACCTTATCCCTGCCGTGGACCGGCAGTTTGCCTGCTCCTCCTGTGACCATGTCTGGTGGCGCCGTGTGCCCCAGCGGAAGGAGGTGATAACCCAACCCCTGACCTTGACTCTCCTTGATTCTGTCTTGAACTCCACTCCCAGCCCCCATCCTCAGTGTCTGAACCTCTGCCCTAAGAACATCAAAGAGCTCATGTTTGATCTCAATACAGACCCCAACCCTGAGCTGGACTTCAGACCTTCAATTTGAGGAGCTCAACCCTTAACCCAAAACCTGACCTCTGACTCCAGTTTGACCATTACCACAGAAATCAAATCTGACCCCAAAACCACAACCCCAAATCTTGCTTCTGAACCCTCTAATGTTGTGCTTCTGGTAAATGCTTAACAACCAGCTCTTGCAGACAAGTGAGGGGGCCCCAGATTTGTAGTGTTTGTCAATTTCTGTGGTGTAAATATTCCCACTGTGGCCAATATCAAGCTGCCTGAGTTCCCTCTGACAGCGAGGCTGCTCCCCACTCCGCACCTACAGGTGTCCCGGTGCAGGAAATGTCGGAAGCGGTACGATCCGGTGCCCTGTGACAAGATGTGGGGTGTGGCTGAGTTCCACTGCCCCAAGTGCCGACACAACTTCCGGTGAGAACACTGACCCCCCACCCACCCTCGGCCCCTGCCCCACCCCAGCCCTGCCCTCCCTGCCCTGGCCCCACCCTGGCCCAGTCTCACCCTCCAACCCTCATGGCCCTGCCCGCCCCCAGGGGCTGGGCACAGATGGGGTCCCAGTCCCCTTGCTATGGGTGTGGCTTTCCCGTGTATCCGACACGGATCCTCCCTCCGCGCTGGGACCGGGACACGGATCACCGCAGCACCCACACCCACTCCTGCTCAGCTGCCGACTGCTACAACCGGCGAGGTGAGGCCCTGGGTCATCTTTGGTGGCATTTCTCCACTCTGGGCAGTCTACTTAGCCTTAACTCCTGGGGCATCCACCTATGGGGCTTTAAGTACAATGGTCTTCCACTTCTTCCACATGCCTCCCAAGGCCTCAGTCACTTCTCATGACATCAGCCCCTCCTTCCACATCTTCCATGGCTCCCCAGTCTCCATAGCGTCCAATACTAGGTCACCCAGGACCCCTGGCCCTCCTAATACCCACCTCCCATGACATCAGCCACTTTGCACGGTCTTGCCGATGAGGGCCCGTAATTTCCCCCAGTGGCCCACACCTCAGTGGCCCATGTTCTTATCTCCTGTTTTGTCTGCTGGACTCTCAGGTGATGCCCATGTCCCTGGGTCTCCTGTGGCTGATACCCATGACTTTCACTTCTGAACTTCCTATAGCTCTGAGCCTGTGACCTCAGCCTTTCCCCTCCCCAGGGCCTCCATGGCTTCAGCCCCCTTGTCCCCAGAGTCTCATGTGACCTCATGTCCCTGGACCTTAGAACCCTTCCCTCCTCAGAGCCCCACGTGCCTGGGACGTCCTGCGCACACCCCAAGAGCCGGAAGCAGAACCACCTGCCCAAAGTTATACACCCCAGCAACCCCCACATCAGCAGTGGCTCCACTGTGGCCACCTGCCTGAGCCAGGGGGGCCTCCAGGAAGACCTGGACAACCTCATCCTAGAGGACCTGAAGGAGGAGGAGGAGGAGGAGGAAGAGGAGGGCGGGCACGGGGAGTGACCCCTGCCAGGTGCAAATGAAAACCAGACACGGTCTGTGGATATTTTGTGTTGTTATAAAATATGAGGTCAAACCAAGATCTAAGTGCCCTTGGGGAGCCGCCCGGGTAGGAGATGTTGGCAGTGGGGTTCCTGAGTCCTGTTTTCAGCGCCCCAGGGAACAGATATACAATGGGAAGGTCTGTAGGACATGGCCTGCACCAAACCATGAAGGAGGTATGGCCAGGACAACTTGGGCTCCTGCCGACATCCCCTGGGACCTGGGAGACAGAGGACGGCTGGTCACAGCCTCACAGGCCGGATCAGCATGGCAGCCTTCCTGAGAGAGTAAGCCCCGCCACGAAACTCAGCCCAGTAGACACCATCCTGGTAGCAGCTACGGTAGTGGCTACCACAGTGCCACACACCATTCAGGTTGGAGTGGGCACAGGCATGGTACCAGCAGCCTCCCCCCTGGTACAGGGCACAGTTACCTGTGGGGAGAGTCCATGTTCTCTTAACCAGAATAAAAGCCTCTACCAGTACTTTACTAGTGCCAGGCTTTTGCCAGACATCCCCTGGACCCCTATTTTCTTCTTCAGAGTAATGGCCTTAATTCCTTCCCTGTCCTCTTACCAAAGCACAAGTCACACTTTCCCCACCCTTTCTGCGAACTAAGAGCTCTACCGTCGTTCCTTTACCAGGGAGGAAAAAAAAAAAACAACAAAACCTTCTCTGCTTCCTTTTTAGAATAAGTCCTAGCTCACACACAAACAAACTCTGCTATATTCCCCACATGCACACCCTGCCTTTCACCAGAACAGTACTCCTGACTTTTTTTTATTGTCTCATTGGAGAAAGAATCTGAGTTCTCCATCCCCTCACCAGAATAAAAGTCCTGTCCTCTGTTCTCTTACATTCCCTGATCCTTAACACAGGGAATTCTTACCACACCCACTTCATTCCCTCACTAGGAGTCCCACTTCCCTTATCTCCCACCACAACCAGAATAACAGCTCCCTACCAGAATAAGAGTCTGATCCCTATCCACAGTGCTAAAAGGCTTGTCATTGTGCCAGGAAAGAGAGTCTCCAGCATTTCCATGGTACTGGCCAAGCCGTAGGCGGTAGTGGTCACTCTCAGGCTCCAGGGAGAAACCATCATAGTGGGCACGGGCACCACGGTCCCCCCAGTCCTCCAGGAGCACCAGTAGCTCATGGTCCCCACAGCTGATCAGTTGATATACAGGTTCAAGGCCCAGCCAGTATTCACTATCAGGCTCTCCGAAGCCCACCTGGCAAGGCAGACAAGTCAGGAAGTTAGAAGCAGGTCACCTCCCTTGCCCAGCCCTGCCCCTGCCTACCTGTGCTCACCTTGTAGTGCTGCCAAGTAGTGAAGTTGACAGAGCCATCTTGCCACCTCTGGATCACAGTCCAGCCTCCACCTTCTAGCTGTTGCTCACACCAGGCCAACACCACATGCTGGCCCAGTCGCAGCTCATATACTCCACTCCGCCTATGGCCTGCTGAGTGGGCCTCCGCACAATCCCGCCATGGGCCTGTGGGCACAGAGATGGGGGGGGAGACACGTCCTGGACTTACTGGAGTAAGAGTCCTAATTCTCACTGGTTCCCTCACCAGAATAGCAGTCGTGCTGCTCCTATTCCCTCACCAGAAAAAGAGCCCCAATACTCCTTTCTTTACCTGAATGAGACTCTTAAGTCACTCTTGGCCCGCTACAGCACATGTGGAGCCTGGGGTTCTTAAATCTTGGTTCTATGATCTCACCGGAATAGAAGTCCCAAAAATGGCATTCAATCTGCTCAAATTCTCATCTAAGTAGTAGTCTTAAATTTCCCGTCCTCATCAAAGTAAGAGTGCCTCCTTTCCTATTTTCATATCATAGTAAGAATTTTGGTCTTTTATCAGAATAAGAACCATACCTCCTTATCCCATCACCAGATTAAAAGTATTATTTCTTCCAGTCCTCTCACCATGAGAGGAATCTGCCATTAAAATCCTGACTCATTTCCTTCTGTTCATGCTGTACTGGACACCCTCAACATCTCTGCGCTCATCTTACCTGCCAGCTTGGTGGGGACAGCAGGGTTCCCTGCGGGCATGAGAGAAGCCATGGGCCCCTGCTGTCTCAAGGTTTGATCTCTCTGGGGCTCTGGGGCTGGATCTAGGCTCCTGCTGGTGACATTGGTGCCACCCACCAGACTGACCGGAACCACAGGCACCAGGGGTGGTGGAAGGACCTGGGATGACCAAGAGAGTCAAATATGATTGCACTAACCCTCTGCCCAGGCCACTCTCAGCTCCCAAATCTCCCAGCACGCAGATAGGTGCAAGATCAGGCAGGGGTGTGGATTGATCTCCAAAAGTATAACTTTGGCTGTCAAGAGCAGGCAGAGTTGAGTTTAAATTCCCACTCTGGTGTGTACAGTTTAACCAATCTGTTTCCAACTCCTTTTCTATAAAGTAGGGATATTGACCACCTCCAACAATGAGTATTACTGAATGCTCCCAACAACGCTGTATGGTAGGGACTGTCACAGAGCAATAATCTCTTCAAAACCCAGGGCCAGACATGTTCCAGAATTCAGAATAATATGTCAGGAATTAGAAATGATAACACGGAGCCTATATTGTATATTACATAACATCTCCATAACATGGGTCTTTGGTCTTTATCCACATAATATGTTTGATTATAAGACCCTAAGAATATTTATATGAAGTAGATATGATAGATAAGTAGCCGCCAGTTGCGTTTTGACCCAAATGAGTTATGGGATGAGAGATAGGAACCCGGTTTTTGGAACTTCGGATTTCGGAAATGCGTATAAGAGATCGTGGGGTTGCAGAAGGCACATCTTTCAACGATGCACACGGAAGTGGCTACGATTCTGGAGGAGGGGGGACGGCGCGGGGTTACCTGCTGCTGCCCGCCGGCCTCCCCTGGACAAAGGCACTCCACGCGGGCGATAAGGCTACTATGTTGGCTGACCAGCTGCGCCAGCTCACGGAACTTGACGTCCAGCTGGTAAAAGCGGGCAGCTATGCGCTGCGCCTCGGCAGACGCGTTGAGCACGTGTTCGCCAAGCAACGCCAGCGCGGCGGCGGGCTCCGCTCCAGCACCCGGGCCCGCCTGGTGCTGCAGCTGCGCCCACAGCTGGCCCAGGCGCGCGCTCAGACCGCGGCTCTCCTTGCGCAGCGCGCGCACATCGCCGGCCAGCAGCTGGAATTCGCAGCAGCAGCTCCTCGTGGCGGCCCACGCGCACGCGCAACGCCGCCACCTCTCTGGCGTTCACCTCCTCTCGCGCCCCGCCAGCGGCCGCCTTACCACGCCAGCACACAGCGCCAGTGAACTTCTGCTGGGGTAGCACGAAGGTGCAGGCACAGCGCGGAGCACCTGCCCGTGCACACGACGCGCTCAGCAGGAGCAGTAGCTGCAACGTACGCTGCCCGGGCGCCCATCTGGCGGACCTGCAGGCAGAAGATGAACAGGAAGGAAGGAGGGACCCGGGAACCCAGACCCGACCCAAATCTCAGCCTGAGCCAAACCCAGCTGCTCCCACGTGGGAATGCACGTGCCTACACCTCCGTGGCTCTGAGTCCACACACTCCCGCCTCCATTTCCCACCACCCACCCAAAGCTGTAAACGACCCAATGGGATCCCGCCCAGGCCTCTCCACTGAGTGCTAGACGCCTCAGATACCGTGCTGGACATCATGTCTCGTGCATTCATTCGGCAAGCATACACTGAGTGCTTACTGTGTGCCGGCCTCAGTTCTGGGAGCTGGGAATACAGTCGGGGACAAAAAAAAACAAAAACAAAACAAAATCCTTGCTCACCAGGAACAAAATAAAGATTAATAAAGTATTAGACAGCACGAAGTACTAAAGATAGTTAAAGAGTGGAAAGACATGGGTATCTGTGCGGGGGTAATTTGAAAGGAGGGAAGACCTCCTGGAGGAGGCGACATTTGAAGAAAGGCCTGAAGGAGGTGAGGAAGGAAGCCATGGGGATGTCTAGGGAAGAAGAGCAGCCCTGGCAAGGGGAACAGCAAGTGCAAAGGCCTTGAGGTTGGACCATACCTGATGTATTAAAGAAATCCGGGGGCGGGGGCAAGTCTCACTAACTCAGTCTAGTAGTGGACACCCCATCTCCCATCCCTCAGATCAAAACTCTGGAGTCATCCATGTCTTCTCTTTCTTGACAGCAGATCCAACCCATCAGGCAAGCCTGCCAGCTCTTCTATTTAGACCCTGAATTCCTCCACATGCCCCCATCCTCACCCCCCACATGATCCCAGCTCAAGACAACATCTGGATTTCCTTACAGCAGCTGCCTCCCAGGTCTCTAGTCTTCCATCCTCAGCTTCTGGTCTGTTTCTCCCACAGTGGCCAAAAGATGCCTGTGAACACCCAAGTCAGGTTATGCCCCTCTCTGCTCAGGACCTCCATGGCTCCCACCTCCCTCTGGGTAAAAGCCCAAGTCCTCCCCGAAGCCCTCAAGGCCTTGCATGTTGTGCTGTCCCCTCTCTGCCCTCACTTCCTCCCACTTGTCCCTTGTTCTCTCTACTCCAGGCACCCTGGCCTCCAGGCACCTTGCTGTTTCTCAAACATACCTGGTGGCATCCTCCTGCCTCAGAGTCTTTGCATGTGCTCTTTTTCTCAGCCTGGAACATTCTTCCCGAAATTTTAACCCGGTTCCCCCGCTCTCTTTACTCAGGTCTCGGCTCAGCTGTCCCCTCCTCAGAAGCTCTCCCTGTCTACCCCATTTAGAGTTTCCCCTGCTGGGCACTCCCTATACAGTCCATCTTTTTCATTTTAGCATTATCACTCTCTGAAATTGCCTCGTTTACTTGCCATTGCTTATTATCTGAATTCTTTTACTGAACTATCAACCTAGAGGCTGAGTCTGGGTTGTGTTCACTGCTCTGTCCCCAGCACCTAAAACAGTGCCTGGTGCCATAGACCCACAACACCCACATGCCCCAGGTCGGCTGTGCCTCCCAGGTGTTCCCTAACTCACACAGATGACCTCCTACAAGTGTCCTCGCTCGAAAGTGTGTAGTTGTAGCCACCTACTCTCGACCCTGTAGGGTCCATATATGGGCCCCATTACCTTCATTCTTGGGGTTCACGGCCTCTCACATGGAGACACATATGCCTCCCACAAATACTTGCTGGCACGCAGAACACATCTCACATGTCCCCACATCACCCCTATCTGTACCAAGTTTCACTATGTCCTAACCTACATGTCCTGGTGGCCACACAGGCACACGTGGTCTTCATTGTCACACACATTCTCTCATTCACATATTCAACAAACAATCCTTGAGCACCTATTGTGTGCCAAGAGCTGTTCCAGGTGATAGGGACACAGCCATGACCAACACAGACAAAATCTCTGCCCCTGCAGAGCTGACATCCTGGTTGGAGAAATGGACAGTGGCTAGGTCAGAGTGACAGTGCTTAGGAGAAAACTCAGGCAGGGAAGAGGGTAGGAGTCCTGGGCTGGGGGAACATTTTAAATAGAGGGGTTGAGCCTCTATTTAAAGAGAAGGCCTGAAGGAAGAGAGAGGCAGCGGGAACAGCAAGTGCAAATGCCCTGAGGTAGGACCTTGCTTAATGTACCCAAGGATTAGCAGAGAGACCTTTGAGGCTGGAACAGAGTGAGTGAGGAGGAAAGTGGGAGGAGGTGAGGGCAGGGAGGTGAGGGGACGGAGTGTACAGGGTCTGAGGGCCTCAAAGAGGACTTGGGCTTTTAATCTGAGTCATGTGGGAAGCAGGGGGTGGATTATGAGCTGGAAAAAAGAACATACACAGCTGAACCCACACATCAAGCAGGAGCTCCCAAGGGCAGAGTGGGGCCCTCTCCTTGACCCCCAAAGACACCAGGGCCCCCACAATAGAAATGGACCACATCCACTGGAGCTAGAGTGTATAACATCTCAAGATCTCAGCCTGGGATGAAGAGGAGGCCTAAGAAGCCTCCCAGACAAGCAGACGCCCAGGTCTCCAAACTGACAGAATCAGCCTTCTCCTGCCCTCCCACCCTCCTGCCCTCTCACCTCTCACGACTAAGACTCTGAAACCAGCAGGCACACAAGTCCAAGAAGGAGCCAAGGGTCCAGCAGGGGCCGCTGAACTGGGGAAAGGGAGGGGCCAGTGGGAGAGGAGGAGGAAGGAGGCTTGGTAACCATCCTCTGCCCGGCCCTCCAGAGCCTGGGACTGGAGCCGGGATGCTGAGCCCAGGAGCCCCAGTTGTAAATATTTAGGATTTCCCACATGAGAACTGATGCCGAATTGCCAGAACTCCCTGGCCAGGCCACCAGAGCCAGATAACACAGGTCAGTGCCCTGGACATTACCCCCACAACAGAGTACAGAGCATGGGAGCCCTAGACACAAACACAGCCACACACCACAGAGGACAATAGCCAAAATCAGCAGCACCTATTGTGTGTCACGCATATACCGTGACACCCATGTGCACATAACAGTGCAGCACAAAGACACAGAGACACCCAACAAGACATATGAACAGCTGCACAAAGCAGCAAAGATAGACAGATGAAATCCGTGTGTGTGTGTGTGTGTGTGTGTGTGTGTGTGTCTCCACGGATTTGCCTGGCAGACAGCTACATAGATCCATTTGCCAAAGACAACTGGAAACACAACAGATTCAGGAAGCAGTTGTGTGTTCAAAACATGGTCACACACACACATCGCAACTTGAAGGAAAACATCCTGTGGGCTGAGTTTGTCTGTGCCTGTGTGTCAGACACACATGAACACACTGGCAGGCACAGAAATGTAGACCAGGTACACAGTGAGACCCTGACACCTGCTCACTCCCACCCACAGCACACATTTCCATTTGCCTTCCACACACACATCTTCACACAGGTCAAGTCATGCAGTGACAGAAACAGGCGGAAGTAGCCATACAGTTCTCGGGGGGTACAAAGAGACTCACACAGAACCCCCCAAGGGCACAGGCCTGGGGTCTCCAACCTGTGCGAAAGCTTTGCTGACCAGCAGTCTCCTTCTCCAGTTCCGACTGTTCTGAACTGGTAACCCGAGTGGACTCCCGGGCTGAGAGAGGAAATGGTCATCCCAGATCTGAGAGAAGCTGCCAGGCTGGGCTCCAGGCCTGGGTTGAGCCCCCCACACTGGGCCCCTCGGCCCCCAACCCAGAGCCCCCTCCAGCTTCTCCCATTGGCAGCAGAGAGAGAAAAAAACTCCTCAGTCACAGAGAAGGGCTGATAGAAGGGAGAGAGTCGAGAGACAGAAGAAGGGGGAGAGACATGGGGGAAATGGGAAGAGACAATGAGGAGTCTGGAGAGAGAAGATAAGAAAAATGAGGATAGGGTTGGAGAGAGGGAAGAAAGATGGAAACTTAGAGGGGAAAAAAACAGACAATTGATGGAAGAAACAAAATCGAATAAGGAGACAGACATAGGGAGACGACAGAGATGGGGAGGAAGAGACAGTGGGGGACGAACTGGGGAGGGGGAGACAGATGGAGAAGGGAGGCAGACAGAGAAAGGGAAGCAAATGAGACAGGGAGAGAGGTGTTCATCCCCCCACCCCAAGGTTCTGGGGAAGAAGTCAGAGCCCTGAGGCCAAGATTAGGGCTTTGAGCTGAAACTGGGAGGGGATGAATTTGTTATTAAGAGCCCACATTGCCCTAAGTTTCCAGAAGGTGATGTGGAGTTTCCATCCTCAGCCCAGCCGCAGACATGGCCCCCAGGGAGGACATTTGGCCTTTAGAAGCTGGGGGCCCAGATGAGTAAAGGCCTCCCAGCACTACTCCCTTCTCTGGTTGCTCCCCAGTTGCCTGATGCCATAGCGCCAAACACTGTATGTACATTGTCTCTCTTAAGTAGCGGGTCAGAAGGTAAATGTTTATCATGCTCACTTTAGGATTCTTTAAGAGCCTCGGGGTGGGGAAAGTGGCTCTCAAAAATTACACCCCTGGCGGAAGTGGCCAAGGCAGGATCCGAACCCTCAATCCATTTCTTCGCGCCTCGCGAGCTCATTGAGCCGCGCGGCTCCAACCCCGGTTCCCGTAGAAACAGGCACTGGGTGTCTCCATAGCAATACCTCCAATGATCCCGCCCACCTCCCCACCGCAGTCTGGTGTATAAACCCGCCTGGTGACATCACCGCGCCGTGGCGCCTCACGTGATCACGTCACCGGTGCCGGAAGTGAGCGGCACGGCGCCGGAAGCGGTCGGCAGAAAGCGCCTCGTGGAAGAGCTGCGGCATGCGACCGTCGGGGCGGGTGAGATGCGGCAGCCGGGGAGGCGGGCGGGGTCCCCACGGAAGCCGCAGCGCTCACCGCTCGCCTGTCGCCCCCGTAGTCCCGGCACCAGAAGCGCGCGCGCGCCCAGGCGCAGCTCCGCAACCTCGAGGCCTATGCTGCGCAGCCGCACTCGTTCGTGTTCGCTCGGGGCCGCGCGGGTCGCAGCGTTCGGCAGCTCAGCTTGGACCTACGGCGGGTCATGGAGCCGCTCACTGCTACCCGTCTGCAGGTTTGCACCCCGCAACCCGTGTCCATCTGCCCTGGCTCCAGCCCCGCTACGTTTCAGTCTCCTCGGCTGGATAAAGACCCTTATGGGTACCATCGTCCATGTCTCTCCGGACTTTGCGGGGCAGCAGCGACGGCGCGTAGATGAACGCACTCAGTTTGGGGTTTGGCAGGATGTTTGAGATTGGTGGTTAAGAGAGGACTCTGGAATCAGCAGAACTGGATTGGAAACTTTGAAAGTCCTGGAGCAAGTTAACTAATCTCGCTGTACTTTAGTTAGCTCATTTGCAAAATGGGGCGATGCATAGTAAGCAAAGGACAGAGGAGGTACTCGAATTTAAGTCTGATTGGCTCTAGAGGCCAAGAGCATTCCACTCCCCCCACCCCACACACATTTCTGGGAAGGCTTAGATGCAAGAAAGGGCATAACAGTTTAAGCTTATAGTCTGCTTGGAAAGAGGATGTCTGTGATCGTTCTTTTTTCTAATTTTTAGGTACGAAAGAAAAATTCTCTCAAGGATTGTGTGGCAGTGGCCGGGCCCCTTGGGGTCACCCATTTCCTGATCTTGAGCAAAACGGAGACCAATATCTACTTTGTGAGTGGACACCCACATTCCTCATTTCCCCCACACCCTCATGTACTCCAACTCTCATGATGAACCCATGTGCCTCTGAGTTGCCATGATTCAAAGTAAACGCTCTGAAGAGATGGGGCAGGAGTTCTCACTCCCCCTGGTCTCTAGCTAGACACCTCAATCTCATCAATATTTTTCTCTGTAGAAGCTGATGCGCCTCCCAGGAGGCCCCACCTTAACCTTCCAGATCAACAAGGTAAGGATTGGAGTTGGTACACGGGCCATGTGGGGTAGGAGCTGGGTTTGGGGTTGGCACAAGCCACGTGTGATAGATGGTCACCCACCCCTCACCCCCTGCCCTGCAGTACACATTGGTGCGTGACGTGGTCTCCTCACTGCGCCGGCACCGCATGCATGAGCAGCAGTTCGCCCACCCACCCCTCCTGGTGCTCAATAGCTTTGGCCCCCATGGCATGCATGTGAAGCTCATGGCCACTATGTTCCAGAACCTGTTCCCCTCCATCAACGTGCACAAGGTAGGCTGGGTCTGACGTGGTGGCAAATATGGGTGGGCGGGGCAGGTAGCAGGTACCACACAGGCCCTGGGGTTGAGAGCTCAGGCTCCCGAGGTCAAATTCCACTTAGATTTTGTGATACTGGGCAAGAGGCTCCTTGTGAGCTGCCTTCCAATCTAGCAGGTGAAAAACATGTGCTTTGTTGAGTACTGGTTTAAGCAGTGTAGCGTGTGTTGTCTTGGCCTCATCTTACAGGGAGGGAAACTGAGGCTGACAGGTAAAGTTACTAATCTGAGGTTAGGTATAAGACAGTAGGAGGAGGACTGGTTTTTTAAATCTGGCTCCAGAGTCCCAGCTCCTAATCCCTGGCACCAGTGGGTCTCAGATTTGGCTTGTTAGATGCGATCATCAGGGAGTCTGGTGCAAGTGGCTTCGATGGGCTCTCGAACCAAGATTTATAGCCAGCAGTCCATTGATACCAGTTGCAGCCCCATCAGCCCCCACAGGGCCTAGCGGGGGCTCCAGCATACAGTGAGTCATGATGGCAACTGACATGGTGCCATGCTCTCTTTCCCTTCCAGGTGAACCTAAACACCATCAAGCGCTGCCTTCTCATCAACTACAACCCCGACTCCCAAGAGCTGGATTTCCGCCACTAGTAAGTACGGGGATCACGAGGGCTGCTCTGCATGCAGCTGATGACACCACTGCTGCTGAGACTGATTGTTCAGTCTCAGGAAATGCCCTGATACACCATGGAAAGGGGAGGGATCCGGTCTGGTCTCCAACCCTGTGAGCCCTAACCCTCATCCTCACGCATTCCTGCCTTTATAGTAGCATCAAAGTCGTTCCTGTGGGTGCAAGTCGAGGGATGAAGAAGCTTCTCCAAGAGAAGTTCCCCAACATGAGCCGCCTGCAGGACATCAGCGAGCTACTGGCCACGTGAGGAGGGGTAGGGTAGGAGGCTGCCATAGTCCAGGGGATCCCAGAACTGTCCCAGGAGCCTGAGATCCCTTGGTGAGCCGTGTGTCCCTCACATAGGGGCGCAGGGCTGTCAGAGAGTGAGGCAGAGCCCGATGGTGAGCACAACATTACGGAGCTGCCCCAGGCCATCGCGGGGCGTGGCAACATGCGGGCCCAGCAGAGCGCCATTCGTCTCACTGAGGTAAGGTCCAGTGGCAGAGGTGGTTTTCTCTGGCAGCCCCAAGGGAGGAATGACTCTGCCCTTTTGTTTCTCCAGATTGGGCCTCGGATGACATTGCAACTTATCAAGATCCAGGAAGGTGTTGGGGAGGGAAACATGCTGTTTCACAGTTTTGGTGAGGACAGGGCTGGCAAGGATAGGACCTAGGGTCTGAGGACCCCCAATGTGGGTTATAGGATGCAATGGGCACACCTGGATCTTGGTGAACCATCTCTTCCTTAGTGCACAAGACGGAGGAGGAGCTGCAGGCCATCTTGGCAGCTAAGGAGGAGAAACTGCAGCTCAAGGCTCAGAGGCAGGACCAGCAGACACAGAATGTCCAACGCAAGCAGGAGCAGCGAGAGGCTCACAGGTGCGTGGCTGGTGGGTGGTGCAGTGCATCCTGAGTGCCAACTGCCACACTGACCAACACCCTTCTCCAGGAAGAGGAGCCTGGCAGGCATGAAGCGGGCACGGGCAGAGGCCAATGGGGACAGCGATGCCGAGGACCCTGGGGCACCCCCAGAGGCAGAAGAGCCTGGCCAGGAGGAGGAGGAGGAGGATGAAGCCGAGTATTTCCGCCAGGCAGTGGGCGAGGAGCCCGATGAAGGTATGTGGCAGGGGTCAGTGCAGCCAGGTACCATGGGCCTATCCCTGAGCCCTGGTGGCCCTGACATAGTCTCCTTGCAGATATGTTCCCGAACACCCGGTGGAGACGGCCCATCAGGCCTTCAAGCAAGAAGCAGTGGGTAAAGGAACAGAGGCCCAAGGGAGGCAGTGACTGGAGGCCTCCAAAGGCCAAGGACAGGCCCTGGGGAGCCCAGGCCAAGCTGGGGCCCCGAGGGGCTACTTGGGACAGTGCGCGAGGCCAAGGCAGAACAAGGCCACCTAAGAGAGTGGCCTGAGGTCAGGCCTGAACAGCAGATGGAATGCCCCAGATTGGGGCCCAATAGATACTGCCCTGGGTACCCACCTGGGTGGCCAGGTGCAGCCCTCAGTTTCCTTTTATAAAGGAACTGGTTCCCCAACCTCTCACTTGAATAAACACTGATTTCCCATGAGTCAGAGTCGGCATTTGGAAAAGGGGAACCTGGGTCACAGGGCCCGGAGAGGCCAGCAGCCCCTGGGAATTGGGCCTAGTTTCTGCCCTCCCTCCACAACCTGGGCAGTGGAAGCGTGAGACCCTGTTTTACTGTTGAAGGCAGCAGGCAGATTTGACTCTGGTCTTGGTGCCTCTGGGTCCTGGGTCCCTTTGCAGCCTCTCCCATATTGAAGCCAAATCTGAAGAGTGATGAGGAAGGAAATCCGGGGCAGAAGGGAGGCTGGCGCCTGAGCTGTTCCGCTCAGCCCGCTAAAGGTGGAGCTGCTGGGAAGGGAGGGGCTAGTATGCTGCTGGTTCCTGTGGGGGCAGGGGGTGGCGGGGAGGAAATGAGACACAGCATGGCCAGCAGACTGAGAAGCAAGACGCAGACTATGGCTGTGATCAGCTCAGGTGAGGAGGGAGCACATCCAGGGTCCTGGTCCCTACAGCCCAGGACCAGGGGTTAAGGGGGCAGGGATTCTGTGTAAGAATCATATCTGGACAGTGGTTTCTTCCCCAAGTTCAGAAGCCAAGAGCCAGGATGGGAAAACGAGTGTGTGGAAACTGCAGGGTCGGAGGAGTCTGCATCTTGCATGGTGGCCAGCCTGCTGGACTCACCTGGAACAGGCTGTTTCTCAAAAAGCAGACTGAGGGGTGTGTGTGAGAGAGTCAACTTTACAGCTCTACTACCCTCACGCTGCAGTGTCCCAGGTGCTGTTCTGGGCACTGGAGAGCCAGAAGCCAGCCCTCCTGCCTTCATCAGGAGAGACACTCCTGGGAATTTTCCTTACAGTGATTGGATGGGGATGCAGGCCATAGAGAAAAAAATAAGGGAAGCCCAGGGTTGCAGTGGCAATGTTAGGGGGATCAAAATGTGCCACTGAGGACCAGAGACCAGAGGTGAGGGAGATAGCCTTAAGATGTCTGTTGCCCGTGACTCCGAGAAAGAACAGCTAGTGCAAAGGCCAAGGAGCAGGATGTGCCTAAGAGCAGCCAGGAAGCCAGCGTAGGAAGGACTGCAGGAGTCACGTGGAGCAAAAGACAAGCAAGTGGGTGGGAGTGAGAGCTCGTGCAGGGCCTTAGGTGAGATGAGCACTGGCTCTTCCAAGAGGAAGGAAGCCTTGGGTGACTGAACAGAGACGTGATTGACTGGGGTGCTCACAGGTGCCCTCTGGAGGCTGTGGGGAGAACACGGTGAGGACAGGAGCTGGGAGACCAGGGCCTAAGCAACTGCTTGTCCTAATGCAAGACGGCATGGCCTGGACTCCTGTGGCCTTAAAGGAGTGACAGATTCTGAAGGTGGGGACTTGGTGAGTGATTGGACTTCGGGGATTGCAGTGCGGTCTGCAATCTCAGTTGTCACTGCCAGGTCCCGTGCATCCTATAAGGGCAGCAGTCCCCTGGTTCTTGCCATAGCTGATTCTTGAGGGTGCAGGATCCAGAGATCCTAGTCAGCAAAATGACAAGAGTCTGGGATTCTGGCCTTCTGGGCCTAATTTCCTCCATAAAAAAGGCGCTGAGGCTGCACTCCTCCTGTGGGTGGACAGGACTCAGCAAGTCTACACAGGGGTCATGCAGGCCTGGTGCACAACAGGTAGAGCTTGTGGAAACCGCATTTGAGGTGCAGGGCTCACTCGGCAACACCCTCTACCCACAGGTACCCCACCCTGCCCAGTCAACATCTTGGTGGCTGCCGACCGCACCCTCAATAGTTTCCAGGAACACTTCCTGTGGCCCATGCTGGTGGCTGAGTTTCTGGTGGCTGTGGCAGCCAACAGCCTGGCCCTCTACCGCTTCAGCACACAGGAGCAGCGCCCATGGAACTCAGCCGTGGTCTTCTCTGTCCAGTTGGCTGTCAGCGACCTGCTCTATGCCATGACACTGCCCCCACTGGCTGCCTACTTGTACCCACCCAAACACTGGCGCTATGGAGAGGCCATGTGCCACCTGGAGCGGTTCCTCTTTGTCTGCAACATGCTGGGCAGTGTCATCTTTATTACCTGCATTAGTCTCAACCGTTACTTGGGTGTTGTCCACCCCTTCTTCACCCGCAGCTACCTGCAGCCCAAGCATGCCTGGGCCATCAGTGTTGCTGGCTGGGCACTGGCAGGGGTGATGGCTGCACCCACACTCAGCTTCTCCCGCCTGACGACACCACAGCAGGAAGGCAACTGTACTATAAACAGAACTGAGGCGTGCATCAAGTGCCTGGGGACAGCAAGTGACAACCAGCTTGAGGCCTACAGAGCCTACAGCTTGGCACAGGCAATACTGGGTTGTGGCCTGCCACTGCTGCTCACCCTGGTGGCCTATGGTGCCCTTGGGCGGGCTGTGCTGCGCAGCCATGGCATGACACTGGCCGAGAAAATCCACATAGCAGTGCTAGTGGCCAGTGGTGTAGCCCTTTATGTTGGCTCCTACGTGCCCTACTATGTCACACAAGTGCTCAACTTATCTGCCCGGCAGCGCTGGAGAGCCCACTGCCCAGCATTTGTGGACGTGGCTGAGGCTGTGGATGCCCTGGACCTGAGGTCTTACGTGGGCCACCAGGTGATGCGGGGCCTCATGCCCCTAGCCATCTGCATCCACCCGCTGCTCTACATGGCTATAACACCCAGCCTAGGCTGCTGCCACCAACACTGCCTTGGCTGCAGGGAGGGCCAGACTCCAGAGAACACTGAGAGCTCTGGCCCAGCTCTGCCCCTCAATGTCACAGCTGCTAGAACCTCGGGGCCCTGGTCCCCTGAGTTGAGCCCATGACCTGCCCTATCTTGATCCTCTTCCCCACCAAAAGGCACTGATACCCAGCAACAGAGTGAGAGCACAACAGGCCCCAAACTGCCATTTCCTCCCCCGAAGAAAGGCCTGTAGAGGAGTGAGCACCCATGCCAGAGCACCAAAAATTTCTGCCCACAGCGCTGACCCTAGGCAGGGCCTAGGAGTAAACCCACTCTGCGGGGGGGTGGTCACCCCATCTGCCACAGGTGGGTGACATTCATATATAAACAGGACACACAGAGGAACTGGAGCCTTTTTATTGTCCTTGGAGCCCTCTGCTCTCGGAGGCTGCCTTCTGTTTCCACAGGGTCCTGGACCAGGAGCCAAGCAGCAGCAGCAGCAACAGCTGGCTTAGTTGGTAGATGGCCTAGAGAGGGAGACAGGAGTGATGAGGACAAGTGTGGGGGCTTCAGACCCTGAAGGGAAACCCAAGACCCACCCCTCCTCCCCACACACAACTAGAGGAGTGGGGATGGGGCTCAGGACGGGGCACTTGGAGCCAGGGTGGTGGGAACCAGCATGGCCCAGCTGTGGAGGGCAGCAGCTCCTCCTCGAGATGAAAGGACAATAAATGACTTTATCTCAGAACAGGTTTGGTGACTGTTCAACTGGTGTGGGGCTACAGTCAGCCCAAGTGTCAGCTATGACACAGTGATGGGGCAGGGGAGGGGTCTTACTTGGCCCATTCGACATTAAGGATGAGGTGGTCATAGCCAAAGCCGGACACCCCAGCAATGGCACGTGCGGCGTCCTCGCGGCGATGGAAGCTGATGAAGGCAAAGCCCTGGGGAGGGGAGGGAGAAAGGTGTTCAGGGCACAGCTAAACAGATGATGCCCCCACCATGACTACCAACCCACCTTGGACTGGCCAGTGGTCTTGTCCTTCGCCAAGTAGATGCGAGAGATGGAGCCGAAGGGCCGGAAGAGTTCTTGCAGGTCGGTCTCACGCGTGTCCTCTGACAGGTTGGTGACGCGGATGGTGGCATTGTCATCGGCTAGGCAGGCAAAGAGAGGCAGCTGTGAGGAGCCAGCCCGCCTGGGCCCCACCCTGGGATCATTACTGGGTGCTGGGAGGTGCTTTCTGGTCTACCAGCTGGGCATCAGGATGCCCTCACTGCCTCACCTCTGCGGTTGGGCTGCATAGATTCCCCGCGGCGGCTGGCCCCGTCCCGCAGACTTGGTGGCACATACTTCCCCGTCTTGTTCTGGGTGGCCTGCACAGGCTCCAGCTCTGGAGATCAAAAGCACAGTTGAATGAGGCTTCACCCTAGCAAAGAAGAGAGACAGAACCACCCACAACCTGGCCCAGACACCATCTTTCAAAGTCACAGGCATCTGGTTGGTCCCAAAGAGGCCTGGTGGCCCCAATAACGTAATAGTCACAGCCAGCAGCACAAGCAGAGCAAGAAACCACAGGGGTTGATTCGGTCTGAGGTGCCCACAAGGCTGAGAGCTACAACACTCAGTCTAGCCTCCCAACACAGAGTAACAAAGGCACACAGGGCAGAAACAGTCCCCAGGTCCCACACACACAGTAGGTGGCAAGTATGCCACACGCAGTCAGATATAGATCTATTCAGACACAAACTCACCATTAGCTAATCATGCTGAAAGACAAGAACTGTGGGCAGTCACGTGTGTCTACTCATAGGTGTGCATGCACAGAAACACACACACAGGGCAGCAGCCACGTCCAAGGCAGACAAACACAGCACACTCAAGTCAGGACTGTCGCAGTCAGTCAGAATCACAGCTGGCAAGTTTCACATACAGGGGTCAACTGTCTCCCAACCACTTGTATAGCTAAACATGCAGGCATGCACACAAGCAATTCTCATGGCCCCGACTAGGAGAAACAGGTGACATCACAAGAAGTCATAGCACCCACCCAGCTGGTCTCACACACACCAACACAGACTATGACCACAGCCTATGCAGTGTTGACACTGTGGTATAGGAGATAACTGCAATGGGGACAGCCTGTTCACAGAGAGCAGGTGACAACCCAGGGCTCTCCAGGGGTACTCAAGACACCCCCACTCCCCACAGCCTGTCAGCTGTACCCCTAGACCCCGGCACCTCCAGGCAGCTTCTCCTTCTCGCCAGTAGACAGACCCAGCTGCTCAGCCAGCTCCTTCTGCATGGGCCCCAGCGTGTCCTTGTAGGGGCAGCGAGTGGTCCAGTGGTCACCCTTGCAGATGCGACAGGACACGATCTTCTGGCCTTTGAGCTTGTTCATCGGGTCCTCCTCCTCCTGGCAGTTCAGATCCTGGCAGGGAAGACGAGGGCAGCTCAGAGGGAGTCTGCTACACCCCTGCCACCACCGCCCTAGCCAATACCTCCCACCCTCATGCCCCACTTACCTCTTTGCTGGTGATGAAAGTCATTGACACATCATCACTGACCGTGGTAGTGGCCACATTGGGCCCTGGTGGGTCAAACTCTGAGTTCCCAAATTTCTTCCAGTTCTGGGCTCAGGGTAGGATTGGGGACAGGTCAGGGCAAGGGCAGGTAGGAGCCCCTGACACCCCAGACCTTCAACAGCCTCCTTTGGGGTGTCTGAGCTTAAACCCCATTCTCCACCCTCTCCAAATGCCCCCCATAACAGTGATGCCCCCATAACAATGACAGTTCCTGTTTCCTAACTGCGTGCCAAACTTCATGCCAGCTCCAAGAGGCAGAGGCAGAGGCAGCTGCCAGCCCCATGTTCCAGACAGAACAGAGGCTCAGGGGGAAAACAGCTGCAGAGCATACAATTCCTAGGGGGTGGCTGTACAAGTGGTGGACCAGCTTCCACCAGGGTGCATTGCTCAGGGATGTGCAGGGCTCACCAGACTTCGAGGGACCTTGGGCTAAGCAACCTGAGCCTGAGCTTTCCCCTATAAAATGGGGATGACAAAAACTCCCCACCTCCCTGGGTTACTATAAGATCAAAATGAGAAAACACTTCCTACAAAGTATTTGTCATAGGACGTGGCACAAGGTGTACAGATAACTGTGCCAAATGTATTTACTGCTACCGCTTCCTCTGCTATGACTTCCTCAGGGGAGTGATTGGCTCTGTTCCTCCTGGTAGACAAGCCAAGAGGAGTAGGAATCAACTCCACCCAATCCTGCACCTGGAATTTTGGGGGACCCAACAGAGTGCAAACATCCTTAACCTCAGTTCTCCTCCCACAAAATAAGTAAAACTGTCAAACCCCACTTCTAAGATAAAGGTTCTGGGAAAAAGGAGTCTTAATTCCTCTGAGTCAGCCTTGGGGTAGCCCCCAAGGCAAGAGGAGCAGGGTCTCACCTTCCTCCTTGCAACAGCCTTTGAGGCCTTCCGGGTCTCAATTCTGAAGGTGCGGACAATCTGTGGATGGGAGAGAAGTTTGGGCTTCCTGTGCCTCAAGGTTCCTGGGCCCAGGGGATCTTCCTCACCAACCCACACAACACACACTATCCTCCTCCTAGTCCAAGTACCCCCACCTCCTCTCCTAGCCTCACCTTGAACTTTTTGCCATCCTCATCCATCTTATACTCGGTCACTGTCTTGATGTTTCCATTGATGACCTCCTTAGGAGGCGGAAGTGGAGCTGGTAGTGGGGAAAAGGTGAGAGGAACTGAGCCATGTACTTGGTAATGGGGACCAGGTGGGAATGTAGCCAGGGAAAGACGCTGCCCAGGAATAGAATGGAAGTCATCACTCACCTCCTGGCAGTAGCTCAGGCTCTGGGCTGGTGTCGCCTGTGGCCAGAGGGATCCCCTTGAGGAGCTCGCTGGTGACACATTTGTCTGTGAGAGGGAGTGTTGGGAGGTGAGGTGGAGGGGCGGGAGCTCCCAAGCTGAAATGAAGGGACCTTTGGGATGATGCCCACACTAGGAACTTAGGAAGGAAGGACCAAGGGCAGAAGACTGGCCAGGAAGTACCCTGGGACAGCCATGCGAGGACACGGAGCTGGCTGAGTAACCTCTAGCAATGCCAAGGATAGGGAACCCCTGGCATGAAGGCAGGAGCGGGCCATCAAAGCATTCCGGCTCTGGTACAAAGACAAAAAGCAGGCCGTTACAACTTCCGCCCTGGAAGAGAGCAGCTGTGAGGACTTGGGCGGCGGCATGGGAGAGAATGGGACTAGCCAGTGAACATCTGGAAATGGCGACAGGCTGGCCCTGATGAAGATGGCGTGGGCGGAGGCTGGCCGAGACGGGAGATGCGGGGTCGGCCGGCGGTGCTGAGGTGGGGGGCTGGGGGTTGGCCGCGGTGACCCAGGGCGACCAGGCGTACTCACCGTCCTCTCCCTCCTCCTCCACCTGGTCCGCCCAGCTGGGCTTCGAACTACGGGGACAAGTTTGTGGGAGGAAAGGATTGAGTCAGCGAGGCGAGGCTCCCGCGGCCTCGGCGCACTCAGGTCCCATAATACCCCGCAGGACCCACAAGCCGCCTCCCAGGTCCCCCTCCGCGACCCTCGACTTACTCAAAGTCTCCCGTAGGCATCGTAAAACTTCCACGCAACCTTAGCCTGGGCCAGAGACAGGAAGTGACGAAAGAACGAGACTTCCGGTGCCGCGGCCTACATCAGGTTGACTGCGGCGCCCACAGCGCTCCCTGCGGACGGAGGTTGACTAGCCGGTTGCGTTAAGCGGCTGCGCGCTGGTACCCAAGAAGGTAAGAACAGAAGCCCATCTCAGGGCCTATCCTATTTACCTTAAAAAAAAAACTTTTTTAAATTGTCAATTATACATCAATAAAAAATAATAAAATAAAAAATTAATAGCAACAATAAAGTTCACTCATTAAGCACTTCCTGTATGCCACACACTGTGAGGAGAAAATTATTTCCATTTTGAAACAAGAAACCAAGGCCGGCTGGTCTTCCTTGTCTGGAAAGAGCTTTCTGATTCAGATGATTATGATGTCAAGTGATGCCCTCAACCACTCTCCCTTCTTTCCTTTGTAACATTCTTGGCGTCTGATATAGTCTCTTCAATTTACTTGTTTATTGTCCAGCTCTCCCTTTAGAGCACGAATTCTCAAAAAGAGCTACATGGCTCCCAAGGGGACCAAAACTAATTCTTGGGAGGGGGAAAAACCTTAAACATTACAATGGCTTGTGGCCTCTCAGACAGAATGTTATTACTATTTAATTTCTATCATTAGGAAGAATGTAATGAGATTGAAATTGATTGGTTTAAATTAAACTTGGTGATAATGGAAAGAAGTCTGAGAAACACTGTTCTAAAATGTCAGCTCCAGAAGGCTGATGTTTGCCTGCTCTGTTCACCTGTGGGTCTCCAGGATCCACAGGGTTACCTGCATGTAGTAAGTGCCAATTAATGAGCATTTGGGGCAGGGTGGGAACCAGATCATAAAGGACTTTTTAAACCAAAGTAAAGAGCGTGGGCTCTTTATCTTGCAGGCTGTGTGAGTGAATGAGGTCACTGACGTATTTTGAGTGGTGACCATGTAACCAGATTTTCTTATGAGAAAGATTATTCTGGAGAGTAGAGTGGAAAGGAATAAATTAGCAAGAGACCAGGAAGGAGGCTGGGAAAGTAAATGAAAGAAAGAGGGTGGTCTGGAAATAAGAATGAAAAATATAGTTTGTACAAATAGCCAATAAACATTTGTGCACTTATGCAAATATACTCTAAGAAATGTAAAATCCAAACAATGTAGCAGATAGGCAAAACTTTAAAAATGTGATATTAACTAATACTAGCAATGATGTAAAGAAACAGATGCTCATACATGTTGTTAGTACATGAAATTACGCAAACTTTTTGGATGAAAATTTGACATCTACTAAAACTTAAAATACACAGATGTATTTTCCTTTGAGCCAGCTAATAATTCAACCTGTGAGAAAAATTTGTAAATGTTTGCGAAGATATGGGGATAAGATATCTATGCCGAATTGTTCATGATTGCAAAAACCAGAACCACCTAGCTGTCCATTTGTAGGGGCTGGTTGAATAAATTAATGTATATTCTGCCATAATCTACAAAATGCTATGCAGTCTTTAAGAAAGTAGATCTGTTTGTGCTCATGTTAAAAAAAAAAACAATCTCCAAGAGGCAGCAGCAAGATGTAAAATGGCATGTTATAGGAACTAATGTGTATAAATCTTTAATAGCACATGGGTATGTAGATACATGCTAACTATTTGCAGAAAAGAAATATCAAACTGTCCCTGAGAGATACTTTGAGAAGAAAGGATCAGGGGAGAAAAGCTTGGAACTTCCTGCAATATTAAAATTTTTTACCACATGTATCTATTATTTTGATTGAAAAATATACACATAAATATAAAAATTACTTTATATATTAGTATATAGTATGTATTTATGTAATATACAAAATGTGTCATATAAATGTACTTTACTATGTTTTGTATGTCCACTAACTTGTGTTCTCTCTCCCCATCCAAGTGCATTAAGTTGTTAGTGTCCAGCACAGTGTGGCTTAAAGGACGGGAAAATTGAAAACTGCAATCATCATGAACAAGGAAATGTTGCCTCATCTGTACAAACACCACCATGAAAGGATCTGCACTACCCAGAAAACATTAGCCACTGAACATAGATGCTTCTGGGGGGTGTTGATTTGGCCTCATCTTTACTTCCTTTTTGGTATTTTTCTGTACAGAATACTTTATTTAAAAACATCAAGCATGTATCATTTTTATAAAAAGTCAGGTATTTCCCAAGGAAAACTAAAAGGGAGCCCAAGGGGGCACAGGGCAGTAAGGAGAACCCTGAATCCAAGCCTGGATGGAAAAAAGTCCCTGAGCTCCTCAGCTTCTTGTTGATGGTGCCAAGGTGCTTCCCATATCCAGCATCTCCGTAGGACAGCAGCCAGGACGAGAGTAACACCAGCCCTGCAATGCACACAAAGAGGAGAGCTGGGATGTGCACAGTACTGTCCTCTGGATATTTTGCAGTAGCCTCAGGCGGACTTGCTATAAGTCACAACATAGATTCTACATCTCAGTATCTTCTAAGAAACAGAAACACATGTCCACAAAAAGCTATGTGTTAGAATATGTACATGAATGTTCATAGCAGCTTTTGCAATGGCCAAAACCCAGGGATGACCTGAATTAGTTTGCTAGGGCTGCCATAACAAAGTATGACAGACTGGGTGGCTTAAACAACAGAAATTTATTTTCTCACAGTTCTAGAGGCTGAAAGTTCAAGATCAAGGTGTCAGCAGGGCTGGTTCCTTCTAAGGCTTACTTCTTTGGCTTGTCGACGGCCATCTTCTCCCCGTGTCCTCACATGGTCCTTATAAGGACACCAGTCATATTGGATTAATGACCTCATTTTAACTCTATCACTTCTTTAAAGACCCTTTCCCCAAATACACTCACATTCTGAGGTTTTAGGGGTTAGGGCTTCAACATATGAATTTGGGGGGACATAATCATCCCATAACACAACTCAAAAGTCCATCAACAGATGAATGAAGAAACAAAAATAAACTGTGGTCCATCTCTATGATGGAGTACTATACAGCACTAAAAAGGCTAGATACTGTATGATTCCATTTGTGTGAGATCCTCAAACAAATGAAACTAATCTGTAGTAACAGAAATCATAATTATGATGATCTCCTAGTGGGGAGGACCCCAGTTCGGGGGGAACATCAGTCATCCAGGGTGATGGGAATTTGCTACATCTTGATCTGGGCAGTTGGTGACACCAGCAAATACCAGTGTAAAAATGAATCCGATTGCATATCCAAAATCAGTGCACTTTAACCATAAAAGCTGAAGGGGAACAAAGCAAGGTTCAGAGTCACTCCACCCCGATTCTGTTTTATTTATAGCATTCCTCACTCTTTAAAATCATCTCATTTATTGTGAGGTTTGCCTGCCTGCCTTCTTCTGGAGGCAGGGCAGGAGGTATTGGTTTGTCTTATTGCTATGTGCTCAGCCCCTGTGCTGGATCAGTGGCTGATGCTGTTAGTCATTGCAAAGTGTAGACAAAGCCCACAGGCAGCTTACATGTGCATGATAATGGTCACGGTGGTGATGACAGGCTGTTCTAGCAGGCTTCCTTGTGACAGAAAGGAGAAACAAGTGCTGACCATTCTTTTTGGTTGTTGTGAAATTTGTTGTACTTTTTCTAAAGCTTGCCTTTTTCTAAACATTCCAAACAGACTTGAGGGAGAAAAGCAGGTTGGAGATAGATATGTGCAATAGAATAGCATTTATCTAATATTTTTAAAGACAGAGAATCCTAAGTTTATGAACATGCATATGTGGTAACTGCAGAAAACCGTGGACAGGAAGGAGGCAGTCAAGCTCTCACAGTGACTGGGAAGCAGCAGGAGGGGATTTGGGAGGCAAGTGAAGGGGGTGCCTTGAAAGTTATTTCATTAAAAACAACCTATTGCTATGGAAAACAGTATGACAGATCCTCAAAAAATTCAACACAGAAATTCCATGTGATCCAGCAATCCCACTTCTGAGTATATATATATACCCAAGGAAGTGAAAGCAGGGACATAAACAGGTAATTGTACCAGTGTTTGTAGCAGCAGAATTCACAGTAGCCAAAAGATGAAGCAACCCGTGTCTATTGATGTATGTGTGGATAAAAAATGTGGTCCACCTATATAATGGATTTTTCCAGCGGTCCCCAACCTTTTTTGCTCCAGGGACTGGTTTTCCTATGAGAATCTAATGCCTGATGATCTGAGGTGGAGCTGAGGTGGTTACACTAACACTGGGGAGCAGCTGCAAATACAGATGAAACTTCACTCGCTTGCCTGCCACTCACCTGATGTTGTGCGGCCTGATTTCTAATAGACTACAGATTGGTACCAATCCATGGCCTGGGGGTTAGAGACCCCTGGATTATTCAGTCTTAAAAAGGGAGGAAATTCTGCCACATGCTACAGCATGGATGAACCTTGAGGACATTATGCTCATGAAATAAGCCAGTCACAAAAGTAGATATTGTATGACCCCAATTATATGAGGTCCCTAGAGGAGTCAGATTCATATAGACAGAAAGTAGATGGTGGGGGCCCAAAGTGAGCACAAGGGAATGGGGAGTTAGTGTTTAATGGGGACAGAGTGTCAGTTTTGCAAAATGGAAAGACTTTCTGGAGATGGATGGTGGAGACAGTTAAGAAACAATGTGAACGTACTTAATGCCACTGAAATGTATACTTACAAATGGTTAAAATGGTACATTTTATGTTACATATATTTTACCATGATTTTCATATTTTAGAGTTGTCAAAAATAAAAAAATTAAGAACACATAAACATGCATCAAAATCACAATGAGATACTAATTCACACCCATTTGGATGGTTATTATTTAAAAAAAAAGTGTTGACGAATATGTGGAAAAATTATACACTGCTGGTACAAATGTAAAATGGTGCAGCCATTGGGGAAAACAGTTTGGCAGTTCCTCAAAAAGTTAAATATAGAATTACCATAAGATCCAGGCATATCCGCTCCTAAGTATATACTCAAGATAATTGGAATAGAGTTTACCAGGGCTGTGGGGGAGGGAGAATGAGTAGTTATTTAATGGCTAGAGTTTCTGTTTGAGAAGATAAAAGTGTTCTGGAAATACTAGTAATGGTTAAACAGTAACATGAACACACTGAATGCCACTGAATTGTACATTTAAAAATGGTTTACATGGTTAAAAAAAAATCCCAGCCAAGATTCTTGACTGAATAAAATTAGGAGTTGCAGAATGAGTATCTAAATCTATTCTTTCGCCTACATTTATGAACTGCCATTCTATTGCAGATAGATAGTTCTCATCAGCAGTTCCTGCTGGAAAGAGAATAAAGGCTTGCTTCCCCCCATCGCCTTCAATGATATCAAAGTGTGGCATTTAATAGTCACCTCAAGTCTTTAGCATCAGTGGATTTCGTTAATTAAATGTATATCAATCTACTATAATCACTATTCTTGTCAAATGCTCCAGTTCCACCAAGTTTTTCTTCTCAGCTAAAGGCTGAACTTGAACCCCGATGGAAGGAAGAAATTTTCTGCCAGCCAGCCAGGGAGCAGAAGCTGCATCCCCTCCCTTTGCGCCACCCCAGAACAGCAGCTGCCCCCCTCTGTCCACAAGCCTGGTCCAGGTCAGTGCTCTCGGGGCACATGGAGGCAGTCAGTCATTTGGGCCACCCCTGGAACTTCATTCTGAGGGAGAGCCCATGGCCCAATTGAGACCCAACAGCCGAACCACAGCAGGAAACAGACACGGTTTCTACTCTTTACGCTAAACTGAATCCTTGAATTGCTGTTGGTAGCGTATTATGTCTGAAATGAAGACCTCAACTATGAAAGTACCACAAAAATAAGGGAATTCAGTAAGTTGGCTAGGCTAAAAAAAAACAATTAACATACAAAATCAATAATCCATACAAGTCAATAATCTTTCTGTAGGTAAAGGACCACTGTTTGGAAAATAACAGGCCATTTATATTCATAATGAAAGGATTAAATACCTATGAATCAAGTTAAGAAATTCACAGTATCTATACAAAAACTTGAAAATGCTTTGAGGGATGTAAAAGAATAACAGAAGGACCAGCCCTGCTCTTAGAAAGGAAAGCTGCTCATAAAGATGTCAGTTCTCCCCTGAAGCCTAGAAAGTGAATGCAATCCCTATAAAAATACCTACCAGATTTTTAGAGGATGTGCCAGTTCTAATGTTTCGACCCAGCCATTCAAGAACTACAAGTGTCTCGGAGATGTGGATTCACACAAGTGTACAAACGTGTGCACAATTTGACCAGCTGCCCATTGACAGTAGCTATTTCCAAACAGAATGATAAATGGTTTTTTAAAAAAAGGCATTCCTTCTATTTAATAAAAAAGGACAAACTACTAATACACATCAGCCATGTGGATGAATCCCAAAAACATGCTGAGAGGAAAGAGCCAGACCAAGAGCCCACAAAAAACCCAACGGGCTGCCTGCAGCTGGTGGAAGGGGGCGACTGGCTGGGCGAAGGAAACATTCTATGGCTTGATAAGGATCTGGGTTATAGGGTTGGATTCACTGATCTAAATTCAAGCTGTACATTCCGGACTTGTGCATTTTAGATTAGATCTCAATTAAAAAAAAAAAAAAAAAGGGTAACCAGTGAGGCAGTCCAAGTTTCAAGGTGCAAAGCAGTTTTAATCAATGCCACCATTTGTAGCAGAGAAGAGACACATGCGTTTGTACTCAGGCAAAGGCTGACTTTGGAAGATGAGGATTCAAGGTGGAAAAAACAGCATACTCTTCACTATACTTTTAATGAGTTTTTAGCTTTAAAAAGAGCAGAGGGTATAGCTAAAAAGTAAAATCTCTGATGGGAGAACTTTACCAGATATCATTTCGAGCTGTTGGGTTTATCATGTCCGTTTGCTACCGGTTCAAAAACTAAGCCAAGATGTCGGTTTTCGTCCTTACAAAAGTGATTCACATGTTAAAATGAGATGTCATAGAAATATAAAAGAGAACACAAGCTTGTGATCTGGGAACAGAGAAGGCCTTTCTAAATAGGCTCTGAGAAAAAGCAGACAAATATAAATCTAACCCCTAAAATGTCAATATGGCAAAGATACGATGACTCAAGATGAAAGCAGCACAGCAGAGGTAAAAATCTAATAACTGAACAGCTCCCAGCAAGGACAGTCACGTGTCACCATAGAGAAAAGGAATGATTTCTGCTGGCTACCAGACATTGGTAGTATTGAATCGCTCCTAAAAAATGCTCGCGAGACTTTCACTATTCCATTGACAAGAACTAAAGAGGCAAAAAGCCAAGGCAAGCTAAAGGAAAGTCCACACATTAGAAGGGGCAATGCTAAAGCCTCTCCAGGGAGGTGGGCCAGCCACATGTTCTGGAATGGAAAGAGGAAAGCTTTTATACCCAATAATCCCAGAACCTCTCGATATTTCCCTAAAGGAGACAGAATGTATAGAACAGTGCAAAGCTGCTTATAACAGCAAAAAGAGGCAAACGCCTGGCTACTTATAAAAAAACTTAAATTTTGCATTTGAATTATATTTAGCCCTCTAGTCTTATGACTAAAACATCTGGGACTCATTGAATAGAAAGTTACAGGTGAAGTGTCACTGAGTGCATCATTTGTGAAAGTATGCATACAGGTGGTGGAACAGGTGTTACTTAACATCCTAATAGTAGCCCACTGGGTCGTGGGTGCTGGTGACTGACACTTCTTTGCTTTGTTGGCATTTTACAGCAAGTCCTTTCCCAAAAATAAACCAAAGAAAAGTTTCGTTCATCTTAGAATCCAGTAGGATTAAATTAGGCTTAAGATGCAGAAAGCCCACCTAACAGATTCTTAATCAAATAAGGGGTGTGTCTGGGGTGCAGGACCAAGTCCTCTCTTCTTGCTCCACTATCCACTGTAAGGGGCTTCTGTCATCATAGTCACAAGATGGCCACTGCACCACCAGGCATCACAGAACACTCCAAAGAAGGGCTACAAGGCCATGGGGAAGGCCAATTAAGACTACTTCTTTAGAAGACTTTCCCGGAAGCTACACTAGCACGTTCCACTTGTATCATTGGCCAGAGCTGTGTCACACAGTTTAACTCTCACCCCCAAACATGCATGGGACACGTGGAATGATCTAACTCCAGACAATTGCCCCTGTGGGGTCCCTTTCAACACTGAGGAGCCCAATCTCATATAGCCTCACCCAGAAGCCCCTTTTAAGTCATGAGTCACCACCCAAGGTGATTTATAGGAGAGATTTATTTGAAGAAATATTACAACATATAAAAACTACATAAAGTCTTAATTTCCACTCATACAGTGGTAGATTTGATATAATGCATAATAAAAAACTTTTAAAATCCAGAATGCACAAAGTACTGCACAATTTGATCACTAAGTCCTTAGTTGATAAGCAAACCTCACAAAACAGCTTCATGTCAGCCAAGGCCACAAACACTGTGTACAACACATCTGAACTGACAGATTTTGACATGTTAAAAATACAACATCAGTGCACGTTGGGGATCCCTGGTGCCAGAAACAAGGGCGACGAGAGGGCGAAACTAGTCCTTGGTAGCTTTATCCTTGATTTTAACTGAAGAGAAAGAAAAGGGAAAGTCATTGCAGGGCACACACAGCGTCACACAGTAGGCAGCAAAACAAACAGGCCAAGTCCGGAACTACCTTAACACCCCCGCGTCGGTGTTAATGGCCGACCGTTAAGAGAACCTGTGGCAGCTCTGAATGGACACTTGGGGAGCCTGAGTGTTGCCCAAAGGTGGCCCCTGGATTAGAGGCTAAGCAGGCCCAGCCGGTAGGATGGGGAAGCAAGCGCTGGGTGCCCATTCTAAGCACTTGATGTGCAACTCCTCTCATAGCGACCCACAGAGAAGTGAGGCCACCTGGGAGTGTGCATGGTCCCCGAGCCCCCGGCCCAGCCACCGCCGCCATACCTGAGGCACTCTCTCGGGCTTTGGCCAGCATACAGCGCTTGATCTCCAAGCCAATGGCTTTGGCCAGTGGGGGCGGCACAGCGTTGCCCACCTGCAGCAGGGGAGGAGGGGGAAGCCTGGTTCGGCACGGCTAGGGTCAGCACCGGCCTCCGCTCAGTACAACAATCAGGATAGGACACTGGGCCCCTGGTCTCATGCTCACACGGGTCCCTGAAGCCCCTCCATCACGATGGCCCTCAGACTTGCCAATCAGCCCATCCTTCCATCCACGTGTGGAGAACCACCCACAGAGAACGAGGCCTTTAAAGGTTTTTGAAAAACTCTAAGATCCAGATATGGAAGACACCATGCTTCACTTCCAGCTAGTGGCTCCTTCCAGAGAACAGGGCCAGGGGCGAGGGGTGAAACAAGGTCTCTGCTATGACCCCCAGGCACTAGTGGCTTTTTAAGCCTTATGCACGCATTACTTGGATGAAATAATCATTTAAGAAGCTAATCTGAAATGAGTCAAACAGAAAAACAAATATCATATTTCACTTATATGTGGAATCTATAAAGAACAAATGAAAATGAAAACAGATTCATAGAGAACAAACTAGTGGTTGTCAGATGGGAGGGGGCTTGGGTGGCTGGGTGAAAAAGGTGAAGGGATTAACTACAATTTGGTAGTTATAAAATAGTCACGGTGATGTAAAGTCCAGCACAGGGAATATAGTCCATGATACTGTAATAACTATGTACAGCGCCAGGTGGGCGCTAATCGAAGGGATCACTCTGTAGGTTATATGAATGTCTAAGCACTATGCTGTACACCGGAAACTAACAAACCTCTGAATGTCAACTCTAACTTTAAAAAAAGTACACTAACAGAAAAAATAGCCACCCCAACACCCTGAGAAGCAGTGAGGAATGCTGGCTTGCTTCACCTCTACTACTGCATTTAGTCTGCTCCCTCCCTGAAGTTGTGCTGGAAGTTTCCTTTGGGAGAAGTCTGCCTCAGAGCTGAAATTGGCAACCAACGTGCTTAGTGACGGGCTGACTCATGAGTACTCTAGGCCCAGGGACAGACACCCCTGTCCTGGCCATCTCTCTGCTGGGAGAGCTGAGGCCAGTCAGACACCCTTAGAAGTGACCGTGGGAGTCATGCTCGCCGCTGAATTCTCTGCCCCAGCCAGGCACAGGGGGGCCTCCCTCCCGTCAGCCCCAGCTCAAGGCCAGAGAAGTGGTCGGCTCCATTCCACTGACCTGCCGGTGCTTGTCCAGGATGTTGCCGAACAACCTGTAGGTGTCTGGGAAGCCCTGGGAGCGGGCGCACTCACGAACGCTCACAACACGGTGCTGCTCGGGGTGGAGCACACGACCCTGGGGGCGAGAGGCATGGTGGGGCCGGGGACAGACTCGCCACCCAAGGGAAACCGCACTGAGCTCAGCCTCAGGCCTCAGCGAGGGAGCCCATCTCCGTCAGCCTGAGGCCAGAGGTGAGAAGAGCGGCTTCTGATGCACTACCAACCACCTACACAGCCTGCACACCTTTGTCCTTTCCCAGGCCTGATCTGGTCCCCTGACCTACCTGCTTGCCCATGGGCTCGGGGTTGGTGACAGTCGTGCTGAAGAAGCCGTCCCACTCGAGTCGTCCGTAGAGGCCAGCCCAGTGGTTGTGCCTATTCCCCGTGTGGGGCAAGCACCAGGGGATGAGGGTGTTGAACTGCCTGGCCGTGGAATCACAGGCTTTGCCCGCTGGAAAAGAGGGGGAGGCTGCGGTTATGGAACAAGAGGGAGGCCGGGAGGGAACCCAAAGCGTGTGGAGCCATCCAGGGACAGAGCGCTGACAGCCAGTCCCCGTTCCCTAGGCACGGCATGTGTGCCCTGCCCAGGGCCTCTGGGTGAGTGGCAGCAGCCAGTATGTCCTAGTGGGAAGCCCCAGCAAACAGTGTTCCTTCCCCACTGGACCGATGTGGGTAATCGAAGCTTGTGGGGCTGTGCCTCCTAATGACCGAGGGGAGCCGCGCCAAGGGCATAAACAGGGGCCCCACCTTCCACACAGGAGCAGACCCCACGGAGGGCCCCTGTGCTACTGCAGCCGTTCTTCTTGTCGTGGTAGGTGTACCGCAGCTTCCGGGCCATGGTGCCGTCAGAGAGCCGCACCTCAATGTTGGGCAGGTCACGCCAGTCTGAGCCGGGTGCCAGGGGGATGTGTCGCATGCGGGCAGCTACCAGCGCACTCATATCCTAGGAGAGTGCAGAAGCGCCAGCTGTCGCCCAGCTCAGAGAGCACCTGAGCAATCACAGTGGGCTGGGCAACACCGTTCTAGGCACTAGGAACACCGTGGTGACCAGGAGCCCCCAAGAGGCTTATATCCATTGGGGCAGTTACCCAAATGGACAACTTGGGGTCACACAAGTGCAGTGAAGACACATCAGGTATGTGGAATAATGTGGGAGGAACAGGTGAAGGGATGGCTTAGGGCAAGCATGTGGTATGAAAAGGAGCTGGGGCTGGGGGCACCAAGGGCCAAGTTTGGCATACTAAGGACGACACACAGAAAGCAGGAGTGGTGACAGAGGTCAGTCAGAAACAGGCAGTGACCAGACACCCATTCCAGGCCTATTCCAGGAAGGGAGCAAAAGGTCTAACCAATGCATTCTGTGACTGTGTCCTACTGGGGGGGGGCACGGGCGGTGGGGGCAAGAACAGAAGTGGGAGGCAGTGAGGAGGTGAGGCTGGGAGCTAGTCAGATGACAATGGTTTGGGTTAGGCGCCCAGAGCAGAGCAAAGGCTGGATGGGGGCCGTTGTTCTCCTGAAGTAGCTGGAAAAGAGGCCCCTCTGTCAGGCGATGTTACCTTACAGATGTGGTCCCTGAGGATGGGCTGGTACTGCGAGCCCCGGAGCTGCCTCTGGAACCAGGACTGAGGCTCCCCGTTGTACGAGATCTCCAGCGCCGAAGCCCCATTCCGGATCTCAGGGAGGTCGGACATTGTGTCACGCACAGTGATGGTTCGGAACGGACCTGAGCTCAGCCTGCAACAGAGCATGGAGACAGTTGACATCTTTAGGAATGCATACTGCCGCTGTTCCTCGTGTAACAGTGCCATCCCGACTGCTGGCACTCTTATCCAGAGAGGACAACCCAGCTGAGCAGCCAAAGGCCCACTTGAGTCACATGGCCTCATTCTTAGACTCCCTACAGTGTGGGCTACAGTGTGGGCTTTGCTCATGACTGCAGCCAGGCACCTGGCCACTGCTCCATATGCACTGCTTAGTTGGGGGTCAGGACTCAAGACCGGAGGTAGCAGAATGCCAGCACTAGACCTCCCAGGATAACACTCACAGGCGCTGACACAGCAAGTCAAATGGGGCTCCTACCTGGTTATGTTGCTGACAAACTTCTTGTCATCCACCACGACGCTCAGCTGGCAGGCCCGGGGCGCGAACACGTGCAGTGGCTCTGGGAACAGAGGGAGCTTCTCCCCAGGGGCTGCAGCCAGGATGATGGCCCGCCTCCGTGTCTGGGCCACACCATACTGACCAGCCTGTGCACGGGACAGCCACATACATAAGGTAAACGGGCACCTCCAACTGCTGGACTGAGGTTCAGGGTCAGGGCACCCCCTTCATGGAGAGGGTGGCTGGTGCAGAGCTCACCTGGGAACCCCTAATCAACCCAGGTTTACTCTCAACATGACAAAGTGGAACCAGATACCAGAGGCTGAACTGGGGATCCATGCCACCCCGGCACTCACTCACACAGACTCAGCTTTGCAGCCAACCTTCCCTCCCACCGTAACAGTCATTTCAGTGTAGTTACGCCAACAATTACTGAGTGGCTATATACAGAGTGGCTATTTTCAGATAAGGCCTACTCCCCCTGGGTCACCCCGAATCGCTGTTACTGCAGAGACACTGGTAGCCGCTACCTAGAATGCAACCCTCTGCTCTCTAGGTGTTTGTGTGCACAGCGTTCACCCCGAGGAAACACCTTTTTCACTGCCTTGTAACAGTTTGCTCTGAGTTGTTCTGCCAACCTGGCCTCACCCGCCCCTCTGTGGAGATGTAGATACTGCTTAGAGCACGGTACTTGGCCACCACCATTACCCATTGAGGGAAATGAGCTGGAAACACAGCCAAGAGCCCTCTTGCACGCAGCCCCTCCTCAGGCACCCGAGAGGATGCAGCTTGAGAAGACCTTGAGAGGTGGACTTGCTGGGAAAGTGGCTCTGAGCTTTCAGATCTAAATGCTATGAGCTTCATGGTGGTGAGTGCGGGCCCCAGGGGCCACCTCCTCACCCTGGCCAGCACCGCAGGTTGCCATGCTGAGGCCTGTCCCCTTGAGGCTTACTTTTGGTTGGAGACAAGTTTGCTGCAGTCCAGGGTCCGCTGCCCCCTCCCATCCATAGCCATCTGCCCACTTTGGCCCGTTCCCCGAGAGCCCCACCTGCAACACGCCAAAGGTGCACTGATAGCCCATGCGGACCAGGCAGCGGAGAGTGAGCTTCAGGACCATGGAGCGCTTGAAGGAGACAAAATTCCTGACATTCTCCAGGAGGAAGTACCGCGGCCGGTAGTAGTCACAGTAACTATGGAGGCGGGAAAGACAAGAGTCGCTGCCTGAACCCAGGGAAGAGACCTGCTCCCAGAAGCCATTCCCAAAGGCTTGACACTGGGCTGTTGAGAATTTGCACCTCCCAACTTTTGATGCTTGTCCTCAGAGGAGAGTGAGCTGTGAATTTCCTGAAGGCAAAGGCTGGGTGTCTCACTTAGGCACATGGCCTTCAGCAGCTGTGAAAGCTAGAGCAGTTACTGCTCACCCTGGCACAACCAGTGTTGCAGCCCTATGGGCTGTCCAGTCACACAGAGGCAGCACTGAACACAGAAGGGCCTCTGCTCTGCTTACCTGAGGAAGGAGACCACCAAAGAGTTCTTGAACTTGGAGTAGGTACGCGAATTGAAGCGGTTCATGCCGCTGAAACCTTGGCAGGGCGGCCCGCCGCACAGCATCTCCACGTCTCCCTTCTGGGGGAGCTTCTGGCCACGGGAGTTGGTCACCTCCCCAGCCATGACCAGCTTCAGCAAGATGTTGCAGTCCTCTGTGAATACTGTGGAGCCAGGGTTGTTCAGCCGGAAGGCCTGCGCTGCAGGGTCCCACATCTCGATGGCCCACAGTGTTTCTGAGATGCCTGGCAGACACGAGGACAAAAATAGGCTTTGAACTCCCTGGAATAAGAAGACTCTTGGGTCAGAAGAGTGACCAGAGCCAGAAAGTTCTTCCCAGGTGGGATGTGCCCAGTTCAGTTTTACTGGCTGTGCAGAGACAAAACCTGCTGGCTTTTACCTGCTTGGTGGAATCCTTCTGACAATCCCCCACAGCCAGAAAACACATCTAGGGTCCGCAGTTTTGGCAGCTGAATTTCTGTCTCAGGTTCGCTTGGCTCACATGTCTGAGACTTTGCCTTGCCTTTCCCTGGAAGAGACAGGCCTCAAATTAAATCAGGGATGTGACTTACTCTCTTCAAATATCTTATTGATTCAGGGACAGCCTCATTATGAATTGTTAACACAAAAAATGAGGTAACACCAGAGGCTGTTCTTTTACACTGATCATATGTATCCTGAGTTATAGAAGATGAACTTGAAAAGAACCCTATGGAAAAACAACATACCTTTTCCCTTCCCTTTCCCTTTATTTCCAGGGCTACGAGCATGGTTAGGAGGATCTTCAAAGCTTTTGCTCTTGGCATTGTAGGCCTGAGAAGGGAAGAACCACAATAGTCTGGCAGAGAAATGCAATGGTTCCCTAACAAGTTAATTTGATAAAGATCCACTTAATTTCTCCTTGAATATGGCCATAAGCAATTAACCACCAAGAAGAGTACTTTAATTTTACTATACCAGAAATAAAAAAGTTATATTAGTACAAATACTTTATGTGGCTGACATTGAGATTCTAGCTATTATTAGTGCCTGGACTACTCATTCTAAAAACAGGCCAAAGTGTTATACCAAGAGACTTCATCAGACAGCACTCTACTGTCTGATGAAGCTGCCTGCACCGGCACCTGGGGAAACGTGGGCACGTGCCCTTATAAGATGAACCAACACGGAAAGCCCACGCTCAGAAGTGATTAGCTTAGTCAACAGATTCCTAGATCTTTTCTCGATAACTAGGGCCAGCTGCATGGTATGTGTGACCCTGGCCTGGACACTGATGCTTGGCTGAAGGGACTGAGGGGGGCAGGGCTACGTCTCCCTAGAGAAGGGGCCCCTCTCCCTAACTCACCCTAAGGCACTGGGTAGGCTAGCAGAGGCCACCCAACATCTTTAAGTAAATTTTAGTTACATTAGGACACTCAAATATACTTATTGTACTTTTTAAAAAGCCAAAAACAAAGTTCCAGACTTGAACGTCACAGATTTGCACTCTGGATAACTAAACTGCTTTCTCGGGGGCCATGAGTATGGCATGAAGTCCCTCCCTCCAGTAAGTCCGGAGCACCACCTCGAGGAAGTAGAAGCGGTCTGGGCCCCTGGCGGAGAAATCCTGCAGGCACTCGGGCAGGTCCTCCCCGTACTCCACGGTGCAGCGGCCCTGCACGGCCTTGAAATCCACCACGGCCTCCTCATCACTCCAGTACAGCAGGTTGATGTCTGCGTGGTAACTCGCCGGGGTGGACTTGTGCGTGTTCTCTGGCCTGCGAGCACAAGGGTCTTTGTTAGCAATTCTTTTACTGTGAACTGACAATGAATTAAATGGCACCACGTTCCTGGGGTGCTCTGAGAATTCATGGGTAAAGACCTCAACCCCCCCCAATCAGGTCAGCTTGATTACTATCCCCCTTATGTGGCACTAAACACTACAAACCGAGTAGATTCTTTGTAACAAATGCTCCTCCTTCCATGGGCATTTCATGGGACTGGACAGCTTGATGCCGCAAAGAAGCAACTGTTATGCATAACTGAACATTAAACCTAAAAGTAGTTCAGTTTGTTAAATGGTCTGCTTGCTCTTCATGCCCCCAACTGCAGCCCAAACAGACCAGCCCTGTGTCAGGACAGCGGCTGCCTGTCTCCAGCTAAGAAGCATGTCTACAGCTTCTTTCTCTCACCTATACCAGCCAAACTTCCCCTTTCTCACTTTTATGACTGATTATTACAAAGACTTCAAGGAAGTCTTTGATATACGTTGGCCAAGAGGTGAAGCAACGTCATAATTATCTATATGGCTTAGTTTCAGGTTGGCTCCTAACAATTACCATTTACTAGGATCCCAGAAAAAGACTAGGTGCAGCCAAGACCTTGGGAAAAGTACAGAGAGAGAAACCCCCAAAACAGGAAGGCAGGCCTGGGAAGAAAACTGGAAGAGGAGCACAGGGAGAGACAAAGGGAGCGGTCAAACGACCATAAATAGGACTGGAGGTTCTCTGGGGTGCCTCAGGCAGAGCCCAGGACATTCCACACCTGCCTTTGTCACACCCTGGACTTTAGCTTAAGGATTTCTTTTGGAGCGAACTCAGCAGCTATAAAACAAAGATCTAAAAGCAAGTCTATGAAATATAATTCAAGTCATTGTCAGCACCCATCAGGTCATCCGAAACACTTTGAAAAACAGCTACCTCTACTAATTCTTAAGACATTGCTGTGTATATTATGTTACAACTCCGTTTCAGGCTTCTGGAAGAGCAGAGGCCGTCACTGACCTGTAGAACTTGTTCAGTCTGATCTTAACATCTGTCTCATTTGGCTTTCCGTTGCTCTTCTTGACACAGAAGATCTCTTTGATGCGGCCAATTCGGTATGGCTCAGGGGCGTCCAGGTTGCTGCCTTTGATGTAGTCAGAGTACTTCCTGTAGTGTTCCGGATACAGGTCTTCATCCACGGGCTCCTTCCGTGGGCGTTTCACAGGACTGGACAGCTTGATGCTGCAGAGAAGCAAATGTTATGTGTAGACATTAAACCTTAAAAAGTTGGTAATTCAGCACGACTGACCAGTGACAACAGCAATTGAAATTCAAGCACCTTATAAACTAGTGCGGCTAAGTGCCCTTAGAAAAGATTTAGAGAAAGACTAAACTTCATCCATTGTTCAAAATAAGCATCCTCCATCTGTTGGTCATGGCACTCGCCAATGCTGTTAGAATATTCCCAGCTCCCCACTATGAGGTAGGACTGTAATTCTTGCTATGTGACTTGTTCTGCTGAACAAGTATGAGCAGGAGTGACACACAAGCACCTCTGGGGGAGAGCATGTAATCTCCAGGAGAGCCTCCAGTGTGCCTTCCCTCGCCTCTAAGATTGGCAACTTCTGAGGTGGCAACTCTGGCAGCTCAGGTCCTTGAGTGACACAATAAGCTGAGAGCCCTACTGAACCATGACGGACACACAATGCAGGCAAGAAGTAAACCGCAGTCTGGGGTTATTACCATGACATAATCCATATGCTCCCGACTGAGGTGCTGACCTGGGGTGATGCTGGAGAAGGCATGGGGAAGAGACAGTCTGAGCAAGCCAACTTTGGCCCGACTACTGTGGTAAAGCTAATCATCTGATATGGCTGCCAGGATGGCCAGGCAGTGCTCTCTCAAGACTGCCATTTGGGAAGGCGGCAGCCGCAGCTCCTACCCACCAGGCCCCCTTAAGAGTCTAACAGCCTCAGGTGACTCTGAACAACTGTGCTGATGCTTCTGTTGCACCAAGAACAGTCGATAAACAGCACCGCCCCTCCCCCCTCGAGCCAAGGACAACCTGTGCTGGAGGGGGTAACGCACAGACTCCTGGGCTAAAAGGGCCCTGCCCTCTGTGTTTTGTAATTCATAGTACCTGAACTGAGGCTGAGGAATGAGGTCTAACTGGAACTCTGGGAAAATGGAATTGCAAGCCAGGAAACTATATTGGAAAACTGGTGGTTGTAAACCCAACCACGTACTAGTTCTTACAACGAACAAAGAATGGATCAAGTGTGGAAAATATGGATCAAGTGTGAAAAATATCTTCTTTCCCAGAAGAGCCTCAGCCCTCTGATATGCAAAGCAGTCTTTGATGCATTTCCCATTTACCAGAAGGTAAGTCATATTCATTCAGTCTTCACTCTAAGCCAGGCACTGTGCTAAACATGTCTCTTTAACTCACTTAATCCTTACAGGCCCAGCAGGCCAGATATTCCTCTCCCCATCTAACAGAGGGGGACTGAGAGGAGGGGGTCTCTGGCCCAGTGCCTCACAAGCTGGTCAGAGGCAGAGCTGGGCAGGGTTCACCACTGATACTGGAGCTATCTCTGAGCCAGCAGAGTTCTTTTACAGACTCATAGCTTCACTCTTCAACAGAATCGTAGTCACTGTGCACTAGACAGCTGGATACTCTCTGATCACCACAGATGCCAATATGATGGCTCGGGCAGACTCTGGTACTAGGGGTGCAGAGTCAGGGGACATTCCAAAGCCAACCCTCTACTGGCCCAGGGATCTTGGCCCTGACCTGGCCAAAGGGGGCACTCACTTGAATGTGAAGGCCTCTGGGAGGAGGTACACGCCGTCTCCCACTCGATACTGGACACCATCCTTAGTGGCCGAGCTGTAGAGAACCCGGCCATCCAGGTCCTCCAGCTGCTCCATGACCCTGGGAAATTCCTTCTGCCTCACTTCAGCCAGACGGGCACAACTTACGCAGAACCTGAAGGAGTGAAGGACAAAAACCAAAAGGCCCTGAGGCGGCAGGTAATGACTGCAGCATCAGCTGCTGGCTCAATGCAGAGACCCTGGCGACCAAGAGAAAACACCTGTCAATGTTTGAAGGAAGCGGCTTTCCTGTACTTTATGTTCACACTTTGAAAACACTTATTTGGGACCACAGCCCAAAGATATATACAACGCGAGAAAATGCCAAGCCAATCCCACTTTCGAGTATTCACTATAAAAACCCTAAGACAGCAACAAACAGAATGTAGAATATGGTGAGGAATACATCAGAAGCAAGAATACAAAGAGTGATTCAGTTAGGAACTCAAAATATCAGAGGAGGCTCATACTAAAATTTCTATAAAGGCAGAAGAGGTATTTGGAAGAGTTCAACATTATTCCTTAAAGGAGAGTTGGAGACAGCCTTAAATATGGAGATCAAGTCAAAAGGCAACACCAGGCCAACTGATAAAGCACAGAAGCATTTAAGTTAGCCCTCCCAGACTTCACCCCATCAGCCTCACTGCTACTCTGAAGGCACCGGCACCACTTCTGGTCAAAACAAATGAAGTACAGCGGTTAGAGAGAAAGTCATGGGGCACTAAACATTAAAACAAAGCAAAGAAAAACCAAGACTCCCTAAGAGCAGTCATCCACCAGTTGGCATAAAATGTAATCAAAGATCTCGTTTATAAAAAGATACCTAAGAAACTAAAGAAAACACGTGAAGTCTGTGGGACAGATGCTGAGGAACACGCAAAAAGGCTGAAAATGGAATAAATCCTGCTCCTGGACATGAGAGCTTCTCATAAAGGGAACTCCAAGCCCAGGCTGTCCACATATCTACAGCCACTGGAGCGAAGCCAGGCTGGCCTTCAGTTAGCAGAGAAAACAATCAGATGGTATCAGGGCAACAAATCCAGCAGATGGAAACACGTGAAAAGCTAGTGATTCAAAAAGAAGTACGAGGTCCTCCCGAAGAAGGGGACAGCACCAGGGCCCAGACCAGGAACTCACTTGTACTTGTTGTCCTCCGTTGGCTGGGTGTTTGGAGGGGACTCGAATCTTGCATAGTCTTGATCGTACCACAGCTGGTAGAAGTAGGTCTTCCCATCATCCTCTGCCATCAGGGCCTCAGGATCCATGCCCCCCTTTGGGGACAAGAATACTGTGTCAGGCGTGACCCCACATAGTGAGAGAGGGACAAGTGACAGGCGCTGGGCAACAGGCACTCACCTCCAAGGCCCAGTTTTCCGATGGAGCTTTATAGATGACCGTCACCTTGCTATGAATGTATGACAGCTGCATGTCCTCACACTCGTCTACCAGGAACAGCTCCAGGGGATCCGATGTGGCCCCAAGGACCGTGTCTGTGCCAGCACAGAACCAGTGGGCATGAAACATCTGCCCTTGGCTGCTGTCCTCCCACAATGCGGTGACCCTGGAGTCAGACGAGCAGGAAGGAAGGAAGTTCTAATGATCAGCAGATCTGCTCTCAGTCTACTTAGGGGAATGTGTGTTTTGTGTTTGTTTCAGTCTAGGGCACAGAGCTGCTGCTGCTATATTCTTGCAAAACAGGCATCTCCTACCTGTGCAAGAAAAACTGTGTACTGAAGTCGAGTACAGGGAAAGATACAAACCTTGCTAAGTACAGTGGTTTTGATGAGTCATCTGGAATAACAGAGACACAGTCCCCCACTTCCAGTGTTTCCGAGTCAATGCATACCTTCTTATAGTAACTCTTCTTGCCATCAGTCTGAAAACAAAGAGCTTATTTCAGGTGGGGATGGGTTTGAAGGTCCATACTAGGTTTGACCTGCGTGGTGGTGTTACTTTACATAAAGGTGTAACCTATAATGGTTTCATTAAGAAGTCACCAGCTCTACCAGCCTGGTTCTTATAGGAAACCCACCTCCCTAGGAGGGAAACCTGCAGCAGAAGGCACTCATGACCCTCTGTCAGCAGCAAATCAGATCCAGAACTCTATGTTAACAGCCCAGTCCCCACTCCTCGCCGTGGTCCTGCAGCTGCGTCCTGCCTGACTCCTCCCTCAGCCACAGGCCTCTCTTTCCTTTCCTCCCACAAGGAAAGCTGGTTCCCCACTCAGGGCCTCCACCCCCATTCTTCCCCACATCTTCGTGGGGCAGCTCCTCTCCCACTTCTGGGTCTCAGCCCAGATATCGCCTCCTCCGGAAAGACTTCGTGGCTCCAGCCCCCCACCCGCTCCAGCTCTCCACCTGCCCAGACATGCATGTCCATCCCTTGCCTCAGTGTCACCACCACAGGGCAGGGCTAAGCCCCGTCCAGGCCTGGAGCAGCAAATGGCAGGGCAAGGCCTCACGCTTGCTGAGGACACTCGCTCTCCAGCTTTGGTACAGGAAATGAGCCTTAGATGGGGAGGTGGCCACAGAATGACTGGGAAACGATCTGCTAGTGCCCTGAAAACCCACTCCCAGGCCTGAGAGGGTGTTGACAACTCTTCGAAACAAACTCTGAAGTGGAAGGAGCCTGACACCCTTAGAACTGTGTCAAATACCTAGCTGGGAACCCTAGGAAAACCAAGTCTTTGGGCACACAAGTAAAAACACGTTTCTGGTGCATGGCCACAGGACTCGGTCTCATGGCCAGCCCTGCTTGTCTCCCAAGGCAAATGAGCAGGACCCAGGCTGCTTAAGAGGCCTGGTAGTGAGACATCAAGAGGCAACTTGCTCCTCACGAGGGTGGCAGTAGGGAGACTGACAGTAAGGTGCTCCAGGATTACCTTAACGGCCTCTCCAATCCAAGAGATCCGGTTCTTGTTCTGTTTCTTTTTCTTGCCCTGATGCATTTTTTTGGGTGACGGCACCTCTGGGATATTGTCATCTACTTCTTCATCATCATCTGCCTCCTTCATGGCCATATTGGGACACCTACAAAGTCACTTGTATAAGAAAGCCTCCTTTTGTAAGTAAAACCGAATGGGGCTGTTTTAGTCAGATAACAGGGACAGGCCTATTGACAACACTGGATAAAGCAATCCAGCCTGCTCTGAACATCTCCACTCAGCTGCCCCATACAAAGGATACCAGCCGTCGGCTGGCATTGTCCTCTGCTATCAGAACAAGCGTCAGCCAAGCCTACCTCCTCTCTTGGCAAGCCTGTTTGCTCCGTCCACTGCCACCAAATTTAACCATATCCTTACAGGCTTTACACTTTCCACACTCGGGCTGTTGACAAACCTGAAAGGTATTTAAAAAGTAAATTAAACGGCCACCAGTAATAGTTGGTAAGTGGTTTTTTTGGCAAATTACCCTTTAGAAATTATATATTTAGAAGTATAGGAAATGAGGGTCAGGAACAAGATACCATTCACATCCTCCAGATTGGAAAAGGTTAAAAAGCCAGACAGGTGATATTGGGACAGGTGTGGGGAAACTCACACTGCTCAAAGGGTTTACGTCAGTAACAATGCTTTGGAGAGGAGTTTTCTAGATTAAAGTTAGGCATCTAACCCACACCCCAGCTATTCTATTTCTAGGTAGAAGCAGCCCCAGAAGCCCCAGTGTATAAGAGCAACAAGTTGCCCACCATCGAGGGCTAATGAAGTATGAGCGGTCAAAATGAATTAACTAGATCTACCTATTTCAACACATAATGATTACAAAAGATACCAGTTATGTATATTCTAAAAAGTTTTTTTTTTTTTAAAAGCTTGGATACAGACATGCTAGTTAAAACAAGTAAAACCAAAACAAGAATGGTGAGGACACACAAATCCCTGTGGAGGGCCACCACTGAAGACAAAAGGAAACACTAAGTCCAGTGGACTGTGTGAACATAGGGTGCTTCTGAAAGCAGCTGCTGTGTTTTTGCATCCAAGTTTTATTCCAAAATAAATCAAATAGATAATAAAATATATCCGATCTCTGGGTCATAGCATTAGAGAAATCAATTCCACCAGAGTGAAGTAAAAATGCATTAAAAATTCACAGAAAAGGTCTTTTAAGGCCTCCAATCTAAGTTGGACAGAGTCCCTGTCTTCCCAGCAAAGTTACAGCATCAGACAAGGTGGGCTCCTGGAGGATGTCCTCCCCTCGGAGGAAGCAGCCTCTGTGGGGTGGTCACTGCCTCCATCTGCACTCCAGGGCCTTCAAACACATGAGGAACAGGCAGAGCAAATGACACCCAGGAGGCCAGACTCTTTAATGACAGAGGCATTCACAGTAAAGTGTCCAAGCACACCTTTTTCAACAGCTGTCCTATCCATCTGTCCTGTGAGGCATGCAGGTACTCCCAAATCACTAACTTTATCCCAGCTTGTTTTAGGGGTCGTATCTGAGCAGTGAGCGTCTCAAACCGGACAAGAAAGAAGTCAATTGCTCAGACTGTGAGGGAAGGCTGGCCCAGGTGAGGTTACCTCGCAGACACCACACCGCCGGCGTTTGAAGGCATTCTCCTTGTCTTCTCTGTCATCCTTCTCGATTTGCTCTGCGAAGAAAGTGTCGAAGATCTGGTAGACCAGCTTGGTGGTAGTGGCTTTTGTGGGACCTTTGTCCTTCTCCTTGGCAGAATGGCTGATGGTCTGACGTCTTTCAGCTCGCCTGGGAGAGAGGGTCCCACTCTGAGTGGCTGGGAAAGAGGGCATGGGACATTGCTTTCTCTGCTCTCAGGTCTTCAGTTTACTCCTGCCGTGTCCTTACCTTTTTCCGAGGGTGACCCCTGCCAACTTGATCAGGTCTCTCATGCAGGGGGTCAGGAAGATGGGCTGCTCATCACTGTCCCCAGCCTCATCATAACTCTCTACTTGTTCCACCACGAACTGGGCATGTCGCAGGAGAGAATCCTCAGTGAATCGATTCAGGTTGAGCACCGAAGGAGGAACAGTGGTCTTTAAGAAAAAAACATAAATTTCTTAGGCATAATAAAATATTATTGTTCTAATAAAAGTGAAGAACAGATTCTCAATGAGTTTTCCAGCAATATCTACACTGCATGTAAATAGGTGTGAATCTCAGATTACGAAGAACCTAAATCTTATACCTCGATCTTATTGATCAGGTCTTCGTAGGTTGAGTCAGGGTTGCTCTGCAGGAACTCGACGACTATCTTACTGATGTAGATCTTCTCTTGCATCACGCTGAACATCGGTGCATACTCTGGGTTGGGATCCATCAGGATGTATTCAGCAAAGGCTGTAGTAAATGAGATATTTTTAAAAAGCAGTTGGAACCTGATAGCAGCTAGTGGGCAGAGATGAGTCTATAAAGCTTATGGGGAGTCTAAAAGTCATTCCATACCCAAATGTCAAAAATTGAAGTATAGTCAGAGCCAGCTCATTCAGAAGTGGCCTCTCAGAGCCGACTGGAGAATGGAGACCGGCTGAGGAACTTTCATTGAGCTCATCTAGGTTTTTGAAATTCTGAGTTTGAGTTGTGAAAATATGAGCTACTCGTATAACTGGAAGGTCAGTTCCAAGGCCAGTTGTAACTATATGAGAGTCCATCCCAATCTGGCCATACATGTCCCCACACGGGCAGCGGTGTTCATGTGAGCCCCCTGAGACTCCCAAAGCCCAACCGAGCCCCTAGGAGGATGGGAGCAAAGGTTCTTCTCAGATCCCAGGAGAGTCCACAGATGGCTGCATTACTTACAGGTGCTGAAGCCAATGAGAGCCTTTTCCCCTCCATCAAAGCCGGTGATCCACCATTCATTTATGGGGCCAAGATTTTTGCCATTAACACCACCTAAGAGAGGGGAAAGAAGGAAAAGTTTCTTAAAAGGAAATGGGATTCAGAACTATGACTCACATCAAAAACCCAGCAGGGCCCGTGGCACTAAAGTGCCCACCTGAGCTGACATCTCTTATCAGCCAAGCAGTCCTCATCAGAGCTATCAGAGTGTGTTAGCTTATAGCTGTTCACAGCACAAAGTCTCAAGCCCTAACTCTGAGGCAATAGTTCTGAATACTGCTCTGTAGGCAAGTTATTTGTTTTTAAGAAATCTGTCCCAAATATAACCTGGAATGTTCCACTTACCTTCAAGAGATGGATCATCATCATATATTGGTTTTGCTGAACCAGAGAAGAAGAGTTCAACATTCTTCTCAATGAGGCCAGTGTCGATCGGGCACAAGTGACCACGTTTACAGTATACACTAGACAGGCAACAAAGAGTGTGTTAACCAGTTGACCAGTTGTAGTATGGATCCAAGTTCAGACACAAGGTGACGAGAGGATATACAAGTTCTAGACTGTTCTTTCTGGTCGCCAGAACACCAGCTCAGTAGTGTTCTCACCCAAACAGCTTCTACCTGATACTCCCGCCTATTTATCCAGAATACAAGTATCTGCGAAGGCAACACTGAGATCAGCGAGATTGACAGTGGGATGACGGGAAATCTCACACGAGAACAACTCGCTACATCCTCCCTCGGTATATTGCTAACGGAGAAATACCGGCTCTTAAACACATTCTACTCACAGCTGAGCAACCACCACCTCTGTCTAGCTTCAAAACATCTTCATCACTCCAAATAAAACCTCATACCCATTAAGCACTCACTCCCTATTCCCTCCCCATCCCTGGCAACTATAGATCTGCTGTTTCTTTGGACTTACCTCTTCATAATATTTCTTATACGGGTAGTTTTGTTGAGTTTCACCTTGATTAAAATTTTAATAGAACACAACACTGTATAATAGCATAAAAAGTGAGGTCCATCAGGGACACAGGAAGGATGGACCTCTGCTTCCCTCTGGCAGACCCCAGGTTTAAGAACATTCACGGTCCCCCCACCGGCCCCCCGTCCAGACATACTCTCCAACATCCGCTAGGCTGTTCCTCATTAAGCAGGATGCCACTAAATTTAACAGCATGAATTAGGGGTCCTGCTTATGGACCTACTTGTGCTGACCTCAAGGACTACCCTGCTTCACTGGATGCCACACCACACCTCAGTCCCCAGATGGGCCACGCAAGATCTGTGCAAGTCTCCCAAGAGCACCTCCCACCACACTCCCATGGCCTGGGGCCTTGAGAGCTAGAAATCCTCATCCTAGAATCTTAAGAAACTTTTTAAAAAACGAAAACAAACACTTTGAGCTGAGCTCCTCTACTACAGCCAGGCCTGGTAGACAGAGTGGGTCACAGACCTGCCTTAGGACTTGAAGTCCAGTGGGAAAGGTGGGCACATATCAAGGGAGGGAAGGATACTGCAAACCCGCAGAAGATGAGGATCCAGGGCCAAGCTACTGGGCTGTCCCTTGGTTCTCAGTAGAGGTGACATCAAGAATTTCTAAGTCCCAGGCAGGTGGCAGGACCTACTGCTTCACAGGATGGACCATGCCTGAGACTTGCTTCCACATGCAGCCCACATACTAGAGGTGAGCAGAGTCCCTAAGCAACCAAGGCAGTCTCACTCCAATGGCCTGATGCTAAAAGGCACATTATTCCTGGGCACTTCCCAGGACACACTTGTCCTTGCTGCCATCTTCCCACCCTATAGAAGTGAATCTACAGCAGACCCCATCCCTGAGGGGAAGCCAAGATTCTGGCTACAGTAGCCCAGGCTCCAGCTCCTGGCTCTCTCCCAAGCCTCTGTCCCAAGGAATGCCACAGGGAGGCACAAGGGTGTGAAAGCCAGTGACCCTAACACAGCATGTTTCGCTTCTGTCATCAGGCAGAGGTTTGGGTCAGGCTCCAGGGGTCACTGATTGATAAAGAGCATCCCAATATGGATCAGCATCCTGATCATGTAGGACAGAAAGCTAACCAACCCAACCACAGGGAGTGTGAAGAATGCTACAGAGGAAACACAATGGGGTCTTAGCCCAGGAAATAAGAACCCCCCCCAACCTGCTGTGGGGCTCAGGTATGAGAAACTGCTCAAAAGTGCAGTCCACCTGAGGCTATAACAGGTATTCCTGAGTTTATTTACCCGCCCCCACAATGCTCTTCTCTAGGGAGAACTGCACATGCCAAGCCTGAGAGGGGACATGGGCTGCCCCTAGAGCCAAGCTGTTTCCCCAAAGAAACAAACCGAAGCCTCAGAGTAACTGCATCCCCAGTACGAGGGAGTGGACTACACAGCAGGGGCCAAAGAGCGTGGAGACTCTGCTCATTCAGGGGTCTGTTTGAGCCTTGCTGAAGGTACAGTCTGCACATCAAGGACCTTCAACCAGAGAAAATTCTAGTATTGTTACCACAGCATACAAAGCCTTGCAGGATCTGGCCGCCTCCCCAGCCCCTGATCCCTGACTATATTCCCTACCACTTGGCCCCCCTGCTCCCTCTACCCCGGCCCAGCAGCCTCTTCCCTGAGTCTTCCACAGCCAACACGGGCCCACCGCTGAGCCTCTGTGCCGCTCACACCTCCTCCCAGGATGTCTTTCCCCGGCTACCTTATGCCCGAGGTCTTTGCTCAAGTCACTTTCCCATCATTTTAAAGTTTCTTTCTCCCGCCCACTCTCGGCTTTCCATTTGTCATAGTTGTTACTACCTGACGAGCATAACTTTCGTTCTGCCTCCATGAAAGTAGTGACCTGAGGTGCTATATCCATAATGCCCACTGCAGTTCCTAGGACAGAGCTGGTCCGCATGTGAATGAACGACCTCCCGGGTGTGCACAGACTGAAGATTTAACATGCATAGTTTTAACAGCCAAAGAACCTCCCCCCACCAAAAACAAAAAAACAACAACAACAACAAAAAAAAACACCGAAGATCTACTATACTTCACAAGCTGTGTGGCTTTTATCCATCACATGTTAGCAGCATAAGACACGGTGTAGGTTAGGTACTAAAGACACTAAGGCCCTCGGCGTCTTTAGGGAGATGCCCTGACACATATCAGTACCTGAAGCACGTCAGTTTGTGTTGGGGAAGAGCCTCGTAACTCTCAAAGCCCGATTCATTGGCGTCGAAGATAGACAGTCTCTCGTTTGTCAGCAGCTGTGGCTCATCCACCTGAGAGACATTGGCCTGGTGAGCAGAGGCGCGCGAGGCAGGAATGAACGGCTGAAGGCGGTGCTAGAACTTACTGCGTCGGTGGGGTGATGCTCATACTTCAGTTCGGGGTCATCCAGGTACTGTCCACACTGAACGCACCGCGGAGGATGGGTCTGTGGGGGCACGACACAATGGTGCTCAGAAGGCCAGCTCCGAGCAATTGCATTAGTGCTGCACCACCAGCTTTCTCCCCAGATGCACGCTTACCTTGGAGGACACTACTGTTTTAGTTCGAGCCATTTTCTTCTCAGTTCTGGGAACAAAGCACAAGATGGTTGGATTTTTTTTAGTCATTTAAGAAAACATCAGAATCCACCACCAGAGTTATACCTAGACCACCCAACATACATGACACCAGGTGCTGCATAAGGGGCAAGGTGCTAGGTCACAAGTGTCTCTACCACATAGAGAGGACCGGCCTCACACGGCAGAATTGGAACATCTTGGTCCTGGGCTCACAGACCCAATCAGACTCAAAACTAAGCCTGGTCTGGCAATTCACTAAAAGCCCCTTTTTCTTTCTAGAATAATTATCTTACTATCTGCTGTATATAAAGACAAAAATAAGGTCTTACGGTTCTTTGGACGTAGTTTTGCGTCTCTTCTCCTCCTAAATGGAGAAAACAAAAGAGAAAGGTAAAAAATATTTTACATCTGGATAATGCTTCAGAGTTAAGAATTTAACTTATGTGTTTCTCACAAAACACAGTCAGAGGTAGAGAAGAAGCCAGTGAGACTTGAGCCACCTCCAGTGTATAGTCTTATAATCAAAATTCTTATAAACAAAAACTTCCTTAAAAGACTCATTAAGAGACCAAAAAACAAAAAATCCTTAGCTTTCCTATACAAATGGTACTTCAAGTAAATAACTGATAAGGGGTGCTATGGACTGAACTGTGTGCCCCTAATTTGTATGTTAGAGCCCTAACCCCAAGTATGACTTCGGGGATGGAGCTCTTAAAGAGGTGACTAAGGTTAAATAAATGAGGCCATAAGAGTGGAGCCCTAATCCAATTGCACTAGTGTCCTTATTAGAAGGGACACCCGAGCTCATTCTCCCTCCATGCTCACACAGGGAAAGGCCACGTGAGGACCCAGTGAGGAGGTGGCCATCGGCAAGTCAGGAAGAAAGGCTTCACCAGAAACTAACCCTGTCGGCACTTTGACCTTGGACTTTATTTAAATCTCCCGAACTGTGAAAAAAAATAAATATCTATTGTTTAAACCAACCAGACTATGGTATTTTCTTGCAGCAGCCTGAGCAGACTAAAATTAAGGAGAAGTTTGTTTCTAGAATTATTTTGGATAAAGGAATGACAGAACTAGACTATCCTACTTTGCAACTCCTAGTGTAATAGAATTAAGCAGTGACTGTTAACAACATTAGATGAAAACTGAGGGGGACTTTATAATGGATGGATCTGGCGCCTGAGCCCACCGATCAATCTTAACCCCACTAAGAGACAACTGTGACTTCCGGTGTGATACAACAGAAGGCATGTGGTACCACCTCACAAGTCCTCTGGACAACAACAGAAGACCTAGATCTGGTCAAGGCTCTGGACCTGACAGTCTGTGGGAGACAGGGCTGAAGGGGGATGTTAAATGCAAGACAAATGCAAATGGCAAAACCCAAAATATGGATCTCTAGATAACTGGTTCCTTGCACATACTGTAAATGAGAGGAGAGGGGTGAAACTTTAGGACAAATATCAAACAAATATATTGTATAGACTTTGGGTTCTGATCCAAATAAACCAACAAACCGTAAGAACATAATGGAGACAATCAGAGTCTGAACGCAAGACTAGAATTTAATATTGTGTTATGATGAGACTGCAGTGTTTTAAGAGTCTTTCCTTTTATTAGTAGTTCTTTTGTAAATATTTTAGTAATATATCTGGGATTTGCTCATCATCAGGGGTAAAGGGAGGATAAGGAGGATGAGCAGGGCTTGGCTAAAACATTTGATCATAATTATTGAAGGCTAATGAGAATGTGAGAATTTACTACCCTATTCTGCTCAATTTTGGGTATGCTTGAATATTTCCAAAACAAAGTTAATTTTTAAAAAGTCACTTTAACATTCCAGCAGATGGGATGTATGAAATATGGTAAAATTGAAAAAAGCAATGTCTTACTTTTTCATCTTCATCTTTTTCATCAGAAACTTGTGGTTTTACTCTTTCAGGTTCTTTTTCTTCAGGTCTCCGTTTGGCAGCTCTGTTGGGTAAACAAATATACGCCAAATGTTAGTGCAGAAAAACTAACCACATTGCCAACATGCATCAAAAGACAAACTAATGCCTTCCTATCAGAAAGCAAGATATTCAGAATACATCTAGGGCACAGATTCTTTATTCCCATCCAAAAAAGAGAGCCCCCTTGTCATGGTGGCTCTAAAGGCACGCTGCTAACTCGTAATCCTGAAACGAAGCTTTCAGAAGCCCCATGTGACCCCTCAGATGTCGGGGGCATGATGAGAAGTGCTGGAAGCTAATGGACATAGGTGACTGCAGTGACGGGAGTTCCGCTGAAGTGGCAGAGCATAAGAGGAAAGTATAGGGCCCAGAGTTTGGCTTCTTATCCAACCCTGCCCCAACTAATCCAATCTTCCGATAGCATCAGCAACTCCGTGTAAACCTCTACATCGTCAACAGGTCTCTAGAACAGTTATTTCAGTAATTAAAATTACACAAAGCACAGCACAAAAGCGCAAGCATTTTAACCACTTACAGATCTTTGGGTTGACTTCTGTGCCTCTTTTCATCCTGAGAGGGGAAAGCAGGGGTGGAGATATAAAGGGGGAAAAATTAGCCTCTGAGAAAAGAGCTAGACCAAACCCGAAGTATCAGTTAGTGATCGCAGCACTGTGGAACTAAAGAATAGGAAAATCTAGGCAGATCTTCAGGGTAGAGATGAGGCTTCAAATTTTTAACTCAGTTCCCTACCCCTTAAAAACAAGAGTTGACCAGGAGTTGGCAAACTTTCTATATTAAAAACAAGAGTTGACCAGGAGTTGGCAAACTTTCTATAAAGGGTCAGTAAAAAAAATCTTCAGATTTGCAAACCAAGTGGTCTGTGTAACTACTCAACTCTGCCACTGTAGCACAAAAGCAACCAGAAATAATACGCAAATAAAAAGGCATGGCTGTGTTCCAATAAAATTTAGAAGAACAGGCAGAGGGCTGGATTTGGCCTGTGGGCCATATTTTACCAAGCCCTGTCCCAGAAAAGCTCAGTGTAGAAGGGAAAATTATAGCAATTTTGCTTATGTTGGCCAAAATGCCTATAGCTCCATCTGTCATCTAGTCACAGGTGAAGACTTTACCCAGACAGGCACTGGGATAGTGACGGGTAGAGGGGGCAGAAGGGACATGACTTTGAATCTACTATGGAAAATTAAGAATTCCCAATTAAGTTACCAACTCCTTGTTCTATATGGACAATCTAACAATTTCTGAGCCTGTAGGCAAAAAATACTGTTCTGATAACACAGCTCTTCTTCGTGAAGCAACAAATCTACGAATGGATCTATCAAAAAAAAGTAAAAAATATTAAAAAGGCAAAAGTGCTGGCTATCTGATCTAAAGTTCCTGCTAGTCTGAGAATGGGTGGCTGATGACACCACTAAGATCTCTCTAGATCTGAGGGGCAAGTGCTGACAGAAAGGTAATCAATATCTGGATAGGAAAGGTGAGAGATAAGATGTTAGAGCAAGCTGGAGAGGACACCAAGAGTCACCTGCCACAGGACGAGAACAGACGCCCATCACCAACCAGGCTGGAAGTGAGAATGCTCACAACCCAGGAAGTCTGTGACCTCGGGCTCCACTCTCCAGATAGCAACAGACAAAAGCCCACAGACAATCGTGGGATCATCCTAGTTCAGCCTCTTAAATGGGACAAAACTGCCCTAAAGAGCTCAAGATTCCTGTGCTGCGGCCCAGGCAGATCTATCCCCCACCCAGAGTTCAGGTGGCAGGACAGCCCTGCAGATAATAACCCTACCATCCTGACTTTTACACAGGCCCAGCCCTCTCAATGTGGAATGTTTAAACCCTCAAACATGTTTACTTAGCTGAACTGGAGGTGAGGAGGCTGGTGGGAGTGAGGGGAGCTAGACTCAACTTAGGAAAATGACTGATTAAGCAGCACAGGCATGGATGACACACGTATCTGGGTTGACACATGTTGGGCCTTCAGAAAAAAATCGAGCTGGTTCCAAACACATCTTAGTCAAGGCACACACAGGCTTCACTGTCAACTGAACGCTCATTACGTACCAGGCACTGACATGCAGTGACAACCACCAGACCCCAGGAGGGTGATTAGGTAATTTGCCCAGAGTCGCCCCACGGGTAGGTAGGACTGGATTTGAACCCAGAACCCTGCCCCAGGCCAACCAAATGGGAACATAAGAATAAAGTAAAGTAACAAAGATTGAGTCATTACTTTTCCATCTCCTTCATCCATTTCAGCATGAACTCCTGGTTTTGCTTCTCTGTCAGGCTCCTCCTTAGATTTCTGTTTAGGTGTCCTGTCACAAAAGAAAAGATGCACACCCCCAAGTCAGACCTGGGAATCTAATGCCACTGCAAGCAGCCCAGTGAGGACCTATACGTGGTCTCCTCCTCGAGTTAGAGTACGGGTCACCTTTCCCATCTGAAAGGCAAGGCTTCATTGCAGGAAACCTGAAAGGCATTTATCGCCTGGGAACTTATTATCTCAGAAACGCCACCAACACTTCGTACAAATGTTGATGAGATGCCAGTAGTTTAAAACAAAAAAAACAGATAACGGGACTCCACTGAGTTCTTGTGATGTGACAGAAATCCTACCTGCAGGGCATGCGTCCAGCCCCCACGACGCTGACCCCGTGCAGGTAAGCATGAGCTGGTCTGATGTGCAGTCTGCAGACATGGGATCTTCACTGCTCCCCCTGCCACTAAGATCCGGGTTCTGCCCAACCCCGGACTTATTAGGCCCAGTCTCAAAATCTGCTTCACCCAATTGGATGTCAGAGAGCCCTGAAAAAATGCTTTTTCACTTCTGCCCTCACTCTCTGCCACTGCCGTGAGCTTGCACCCAGGCTGGCCAAATCATGTGGCAGAAGCAGGTCAGCCCCATCATCCCTGGCAAGCCTGACCAAGATAGCTGACAGCCACCCAGCTGTAGATGCCGGAGCTCAATAAATGCTTACTGTCTTAGGCCACTGAGCTTTCGGGTTATTTGTTACACGGTGTCTCCATAGCTATGAGTGATGAACATAGCTGCTCATTCAGTGCCCCTTAACCAACCCTGAAACTGCCTGCTGTATGACCACCACTGAAGAAGGACCTGGGGTCAAGGTCAGCTGACCTCAGCTTTCACTGTGGTGGTCTGACCTTCTACAAATGGAATTCACACACATACTACGTAAATACTTAATGCACCTACCTAATGGTCTGTCTGATCCATTATTTCTACCAGAACACTTATTTTAACAATTAAACTTCACAATATGAAGTACAAAGGCATGTTAACTATACTTACGGTTCTTTGGTTTGACTTCGGAGTCTCTTGTCCTAAGTGAGGGGAAAAAAAGACTAGTTAATTTTTCCCCGTTTGGTCCTGATCTTTCTGTTAAAGTGTTCTATGGAAATAAAATATCTAAACTGATCCTACAGTTTAGTTAGTGGCAATAAAAACTGTATGTCTTCAAGATACATTTTTTTTAGTGGGGCAAGTAGACAGGAAATTTAAAAAACTCTTAGAGAATAGATCCTGCAGTTCAAGTATTTACCCCCAAATCCCCATATCACCTGTAGTGGGTAAGTGTTGATAACCTCATAGATAATAATTTTGTACCAAAACTAGGGATCTGTAATAAAGGAATGAAGTAGAATGACACAATCTGGACAAGAGCTCCATCTCCAACATGTACAATATACCATTTTGAGCCCAAGCTTAAAGAGCTAAATATACTTCTCCAGAGAACTGCTTAAGGCAAACTCAGCCTCAGAAACGCCACATGTTTTGTAAAGAGGCCACAAAGGTCAGTGGTGTTAAGAGAAGAAAGGGATCCTGGAAGTCTGGCCACCAGCAAGCAACTTTAGTCTTGCCCAAAGCTCCTTCTTTGGAGTGTGGTCAAGCTAGATCACTAGAACTGTCTGTTCTAAAAGAAACTTGATATATGTCCAAAATGTAACCTCTACCTAATTTTAACTAGTATCAGGGCAGGGAAGGTAAAAGATTAGCTTCAAGCACCAAACAGTTCAAGAATTAGCATGCAGCTTAGTTGATCCCCCATCAGAGCAAAATAGCAGACATCCACCCTTTAACAGGCTCCCAATAAAGGTACCCACCACCCATCCCAAGAATCATAAGAAACTCTAATCCATGTCTTCACGTGAAAACCAAAATGGGATCCTATATTGGCCCATTACCCATGACCACCCGACGTCAGCCCTTTGTCATATGGGACAGTGCTGTCTAATGGTAAAACTTCCGGTATTAGACCCTCATTCCCTTTCCTACCCCTCAAAGGAGTTCAGGTGGTACATCTGTGTTTCACTTTATAAAGGAGTTGAAGGTTTACTGGTCTCATCTAAGAATATAACTTTATATCTGGGTGGTACTATAGAACCTTAGCACCTCACGTTTCAAATGAGGTCTTTGAGAAGACCTCATGAGCAAGAGAGGTAGGGAGGAGAGGGGACAGACTGAAGCTCTGTGATTGACTGACAAGATAGCAAAGGTCTGGCTGACCCCAGGCCTACCGCTGATGTACTACCATCACCACAGCTGCATAACCCCCCTTCCAAGTACAGAACCACCAGAAAAATGGAGTTTGAAAAGTGTTTTAGTCAAAGTCAAAGTCATTTTAATCTTTAGGAAAGTCGTTCTGTTCTTACACACTCCCCATCCCTTAACTCCTTTCCTAGAACCAAATGAGGACTCTGAGATTAAGGTAGAAGTGACAAACTTGGAAGTGACCAGGCTTTACTTTTTCATCTCTTTCTGCTTCCTCTTCTTTGTGTGTTCCCAGCTTTACTCTTTCCGGTTCTTCCGCAGGGAGTGGTCTAGCAACTCTGTCAAGCAAAATAACACACCTCAAGGGTGACTTTCACAGACTCGTCCCCTGGAAGTAGTTTTCATAAAGTCCTCCTTCCTACCCCGAAAAGTGATCATCTCAGGAACCCTGAAAGGCACACGCTACTTCAACATTTAATCTTTAAATGTAAACTTTTATTTCTGGTTCTGAGGACAACCAGTAGTTGTTGTTCAATTTATTCTCTTTAATGAGAATTCTACCTGAATCAAAAGGTTAATCTCACCCCTAACTTAGCATCATTAAGCTATCTATAATCACCATGGTAACTCACTATAAAACTCTTCTTCAAACATTTCTGAAAAGTCATTACAGTAATCAAGATTATACACTGCACAGAAAAAGGTATATTCATTATTCTTACAGTTCTCTGGATGTAACTCGACGTCTCTTTTCCTCCTACGTGGAGAGAAGGCAAGAAAAGAGACAAGAACATTCATTTCAAAAGATCAAAACCAGAAACATATACCAAAGTATTAAGTAACTACACTGATATAACTAAAGAGGGTGGGCAATGGGGGGTGGGGTCTGGGTTTAGGAGAGATCTAGGCGACCAATAGTCTGGTATGACGTCCCACCTCCCTCCCTCAAAACAAAAAGGTAAGCCCTGGAGTCCGCCCAGCATATGACTGTGTACTACAGATAGTCTAGTGTGGCTACGTAAGAGATTGGATCTTCCACCTCACGTCAGGAATTCTTTAATATTAGAAAGAAACAAAGCAGTAATTGGGAATTCACATCAGGAAGTGATAACTACCTAAATTGGACACAAGCTCTTCTCAGATGAATACCCTAGTATACTAGTTCTCGAAGTTAATATTTGCCATCTGCCGGACAGCTGTATTTATGTATTTAAAAGGGATAAAATAGTGTAGTTATGAAATAGATCTGTGTCTTATTTGAGGCAGAAGTTAGGAAAATTCATGTGTATACATGTGATTATACACACCTATGAAAACTGGGGAAATCTGAATAAAGTAGGCAGATTATATCAATGTCAATTTTCTGGTTTGGCTATTATTATAATTATGAGATGTTACCACTGGGAAAAGTTGGGTAAATTACAGAGAACTCTGGAATATATGTTAAAAATCTGAATATATATGTGTTTACATGTAATTCTGCCTCCAGACTCAAGCTGTACCATCAACTCCTCCCTGGGTCTCCAGCCTGTAGGCCTATTCTGTGTATTTCAGACTTGCCAGCCTCATAATCACGTGAACCAGTTACTTAAAATTAATCTCATATATACATGTATACGTAGACATCCTACTGGTTCTATTTGTCTACACATATATAACTTGAAATACAAAAGAAACTAATAAATGTTTGCCTCCAAGAAAGGCAACTGGAGGTTCAGGGGAAAAGGGAAGGAGGGACATCTTTGTACTGTACATCCTTTTGTACTCTTTGAAAGTTTTAGCGGATAGCTGTAATGTTTGTGTTTAAAAACACCAAATTCTTGAGACTTTTAGTTGACTAAAGTAATAATCTCTGTATTACTACTTATTTGACCAATGCCATCTGACAACACCGGTTTGGTATACTAAGACTTATTCTAGCACACTGAAATAAACACTGATTTTACAAGTGTTCATCCATGAAGCCCCAAAGCCTCGCACACAGTGCCAGCGAACTGGCTTCCGGTATGTTTCTTTAGAAACCAAACGAACAAGCTATGTAAGCCCTCCAAAAGGTTAGGTTGCTAGAAATAACTCTGAAGCTAGTGCATTTTTAAAACAGAGTTACCAATATTACAAGAGCCAGCTTGCTTTCACCTGTTAATTCTTTCTGGTAGGCAAGATACTTGGCCACATGACTTGGACAAGCTGTTTCCCCACCGTGCCCCAGTTTCCCACTTAAGTGGGTAGTCTGACTAAACCTAACTACAGGCACCTGAAAAAAGATCATGAACAGTGACATCTAGTCCTATAACATGTCAAGCCTACCTCAATAATACTGGTATCCTAGTGACCCCGAGTGACCCCTTAGTCCAGTGCTTCTCACCCAGGGCAATTTTGCCCCACCCCCAGGGGACATCTGGCAATATCTGAAGATGATTTTGGTTGTCACAGCTGGAAAGGGAGAGGGGGATGCTACTGGTATCTAGCTGGTAGAGGTCCAGGATGCTAAGTGCTCTGCAGTGTGTAGAACCGTCCCTACAGCAAAGAATTACCCAGCCCCCCAAATAAATGCCACAGTGAGAAACCTTGCCTTAGAGCAAACCATGGAGACTCATCTTTACTAGGTAGCAGTTAGGCATTTACTATTCAAACGTAAACCAATACAGGCTTCCCTTCAACTTCCATGGCAAATCCTGTGGCAAAATTGAAACAAAAATCAATAGCATGTGACCATCTGGTATTATGTAGGTGTAGCCATCCTTAAGTTACATGGGACAGTACCAGGGATTGACATTTTCTCTATCAAAAGTCTTTAGCAAGCAACCAGTTTTCTAACCTAAGAAGTCTACGCATCATTATTATACGACATAACAACTGCAGAATTCTCTGCTTTTACAGAGAAATTAGATGTGGGAAAGGCGCTTATCTGACATCAGAAGCAAATGCTTTAAACATGTCACATCTGCTGGTTTGACTGTCATAACTCTTGTCAGCTTGAGAGGTAGGAAGGAAGACAGAGGAGGGAACAGACTCTGACATTACGGGGCTGCGTGAGTGGCAGGGCCTGCTGAACCCTCAGGTCTAACTATGCTAAACTGCACACTGCCCTGGGCCAGGACGTGCTCCAACACCTTCTCAGTTGCTCTAAGTCCATTTAGACAGACCAAACATAAAGTCACAATCATCAGCAAATGTACCAAAAAAAGGTGGAGTTAAAAACCTTGAAACAACCACCCCTACCTGCTCTTTTTCTTCTTCATGGACAGAATCGTCCGATTTGGCTTTTTCAGGGTCTTCCTCGGGTTTCCGTTTGGCAGGGCTGTCAAACACAGTAAAGCCAACCGTTAGCTCAGCTAGACCTCCAGCCGGTGTGGTGTCTACCTCTTTAGGGCAGCCTCAAGGTATACATGCCCTCTTCCCACCAAGGAGAAGCCCTAGTTGTTAGGGTATTGAAAGCAGCTCCAGGTTTAATGTTTCTTTGAGTGACAGGTTTAGAATATTGCCATTCTGCAAACCCTAAGAGATCATGGATCTAAAATGTCGATCATTAGCCACTGGTAATACAAGAGACATATCTATGAAGTCTCGAAAATAAATAAAGCTGGAATCTGATCACGCTTCTAGACCCAACTACCAGTTTACAGAAAATAGAAACAAGGGAACACATTAAACACCATAACAATAGTCAGCCAGATCTAGAATTTCTATTGGATAAATGATCCAGTTTTTTCAAATAAATGGCAAGAAAATAAGAAAAAGAATCTGTAACTTGAAAGGCTCAAGGAACAAATCAACAAACTCAGTTTATTTTCTCCACATGGGGAAATATGAACACTAGCTATATTATCTGATAGTAAAGAATTGTTATACTTCATAAAGCATGAAAATAATGTACTTCGTAAAGCATGAAAATAATGGTATATCTTTTTTAACACTGTTTATTACATGTTAACAAAGTATGGATTAAAAATTTGAAAGACCTCACCGTCTAGAAATCTATTGAAATATTTACAGATAATATGTCTGGGATTTGTTTCAAAGTAATGCAGTTCGGAGGACTTGTGAGTATATGGAATTAAACCACTTAGAATAATCCAGTTGGAGTGTATGGGGGTATAGATAAAATGATGGCCAGGAGCTGTTAACTGGTGACACTAGATGATGGGTACTTGGAGGCTCATTTCACTACCCTTGTTAATTTTGTATGTATTCGAAGTTTCCTATAGTAAGAGCAGATGAGGTATTCACAAATGCTGTTCATTAATGTCTAATGAACAAAACCGCAAGATGAAAACCTATGCAATGTAGAAGTCAGAACTGCTAAATTACGTCCTACTAATTCCATATACGTTTTACCAAAAACCATTGCCCCCTAGAAAAGGCAGTTGTCAATTCATCATACACGGACCCTCTTGCGAAATGAGAAATGATAGTGGTCTGCCTGGTAGTCTGCCTTGTGATCCTGGGGCTAGGTGAGACTTCAGCTGTTTAAAGAAAAAAAGGAACAAGAGAAAAAAAGCACTATGAATAAAAAAATTCACAGCAAAGGTGCAGTTCTTCAGTGTCACCAAGGTAGTGCAGACAACCAGGTTCTGAGAATTAAGTGTCCTTCCCCTCTTACCCTAATCAACAACTGTCTTGATAAACTGAGCAATTAGCACCTGCCAGTTTGCTGAGCCGTTTTACACTAGCTCTTATTTGAGGGGCCGACTTCTGAACCAGACAAAGGAAGAGAACCTCCCCCTGTATCGTAAACGGTGAAGTGGCCAAGAACCGGACATGAGCTAAAGTCTACACTCTTTTGTTTGTAAAGATTCCAAAAGTTACTTTGATTACAAACTAGGAAGGAATCTAAGAATAAACAGGTAGCTTAAATAGGCCTATAACTTAGAAGCAATAAGTATTAGTAGCTCCTGTTACCTCATACCTCATAAACTTAGCCATGTTTTGAGATCTAATGCTCTAGACTTGGTCAAACACAAAATTTATAGTAGTATACACCTAAACTAGTTAGGAATTATGATGTACTACTTACTATTTAGAAGTATACACAAGAAACAACCCAGAAAGTACTGCCCAGGGGGACCTATGAGGTAGCAGTCTCCATCAGGGTCAAACAGTCAAGGATTCTTACACTTCGTCTCTCCATCGGACTTGCTTCTCCTGGGCATGCAAAGTTTGGACACGAGTTTGGGGGACTTGTTTTCCTCTGCCATTACAACTCTGCGGTCCTGACCACTTGAATGGCTCCCGTTTTCTAGACATCCATTCACTTCCCGACTGAAAGCATGAGCTCCATTCTCCAAGGACAAATCTTTATTTAAAAGGGATTTGACTTTAGCCAGGTAGCCCTCCTACAGCAGGAAAGGATAATTTAAGTAGCAATGAATGTAAACAAGTGGCAGTAAGAGAATAAGGAAACACACGCATTTCCTTTATAGCTACTAGGTAACAAGGAGAGCTGGGGGTTATTCTGCCTCCCTGGTCACAGACGAGCTACATGAGAAGAGACGCTTTCTAGATGCCAGGATGCTGAGTACTGACTTACCTCTGATAATTCTTCTTTGTGTAATTTCGTTTCTAAGTCACATAACTGATTCTTTATTTCTGTTTGCAGAAATTCATGCAAGAGATTCAATTTCTCCTTCACACACTCCTAAGGGAAGGATATAGGTTTAGAAGTCCCCAAGCTACTAATGAACTAATACACAAAGAATCACTGCCTGGTCACGTAACAATGACTGGCAGGCAATGCTGACTCTGCCAAAAAAAACTTAAGTTTTTACAAGACACGTTAGTGATGTCTTCATTAAGATCCCATCACACCATGTCCAGAGTGGTGAAAAAAAAAAATGGAAAGATAAGAGGTGAGATGGAGACACATAATGCTGTATTAGAACAAAACTGCTTTTGAAAACAGTCTGACTGGGACAACTTACAATTCAGAACTGAAGGTTTGGGAAACTGTCAAGAAGTTACCAGAAGTCAACTAATATTAGCAGCTTGCTAATGCGGCACATTAAGAATATTTCCAAGTATTTTATGGAAAAAAGCCAATTCCACTTAAACTTTTTATAAGTAATAAACTATCTGTCAAATAGTCACTTTGGTAAGAAGATTTTTTTAAAGGTGGAGATTACCTTTTCTGTTAAGCTATCTCTTTCCAAATCTTTGAGCCTGGGGGAAGAAAAAAAGGGAGGAAAACTCTTGTTAAGCAACTTTACCTTAAAAATTAGTATCACAATTATAAGAAACTTTGGCGGTAAATTCAACATACATGAATGCTAGAAAAAAATACAGTAGTTCACCCCTCCCCCATGTCTAAGAATGCCTATTACAATGCTTACACATTAAGAAGTCATTTGCAGTTGCAACAAGGTCCCTTTTGAGGGGGGTAGTTTTTCTGATGATGGAGAGAGGGGAGTTCTATAACAATATATATCATTTTAAAAGGTACTGTGAAAGGAAGCAGATCACAGAGTTGGGGTCCTTCTGTAAGTTAACTGACCTACAGGTGGTATTCCTTCAGTTGGATTTGAGAAGAGCCCATAAGAAGGTACACCACAGCATGGTCATGTTAGCATGAGTGGCCAGGGCCATAGGACACTGTGGGAAACAGATGGCTAACATTCCCAAAGGCTAAGATGGAGAGAGGGCTGGATTCTAATGAGGAACATATGCAGTGGAAGAATCCAGGCATCTGGGGCAGCAGAGGTGCCCACAAACAAGGGAAATGGGTGAAGTTAGAGGAGGTGGCTGGCATCTCACCCAAGAGCTCATCATTTTTACCTAATTATTCAGAAGTGCAGAACTGTCATGAGTTTGGCTGGGAAAATCATGGTCTTATTTAATTATTGAAGATTAGCATCCTGCATCTTTTGGGGAGAGGAGAAAAAAAAATAAAGGAACAAGAATAAAAGGTATCGAAGAAAGGGAGGTAAGCAGAGGCTATTTCTAGCCTGGATGCTGACTGTGGCGTTAAAACAGGTCGAACCAGATGAGCAAGTGTCAGTCAGTGGAGGGGGAGCATGCTGGGTGGTGACCTGGGCCTCCACCATCTTTGGATCCTCCCACCCAGCACCCATACAGACTAGGTACTCAGTTATCACCAGCCCAAAGGGCAGGAAGAGAGCAAGTGTTAGCAGCAAAGCCAGGAATGTGAGCGGCAGGCTTTGTAGGACCAATGTCACGAAGTGGCTGATCTGAGTACATACAAACCCTGCTTCTAGCTTCGATCGCCACTTGCATCTGTAGGTACCTCCTGTATGCCAGGCCCTGTTCCAGGCAACGAGCTGGGTGATTGGACACAGGCATTGCCAGGCAGGGACCTCCCAACTTGGGTCATCAGGAAAGGTCTTTTTGCAGAAAAAACACCCAGCAGATACAATGGGAGCACAGACGACCCTTGAATACCACGGGTCCACTTATACATGGTTTTTTCCAAGTAAATACTGTAAATGTATTTTCTTGTCCTTATGATTTTCTTAATAAGTTTCTTTTCTCTAGCTTACTTTGTCATAATAGTTTATAATACCTACGTAAAAAATGGAAAACAAATAGTCAGTTAACACATAAGGCTTCTACTCAACAGTAGGCTCTTAGTTAAGTTTGAGGAAGTCAAAAGCTATAGGTAGATTTTCAATTGTGCAGGGGGTTGGTGCCCAATCCCGACATTGTTCAAGGGGCAACTAAACATATCACCTCCAGAAGCTGTGAAAGGCCCTCAGCTCAGAGCCAGAAAGAGAAGAAGAATTTCAGTGTTACAACTATAAGGAACTAAGTTCTGTCAACAACCCAAAAGAGTAGAAAACAGATTCTCCTCTAGATCAGAGGTCCCCAATCCCGGGGCCGCACAGCAGGAGGTGAGCAGTGGGCAAGCAAGCGAAGCTTCATCTGTATTTGCAGCCGCTCCCCAGCACTAGCATTACAACCTCAGCTCCACCTCAGATCAGGCATTAGATTCTCATAGGAGCGTTGGTTCCTGGTGCTAAAAAGGTTGGGGACCACCACACTAAAGTCTCCAAAAAGGAATGCAGACTGCTGACACTTTGATATTAATCCAGTGAGACCCATACCAGATTTCTGATCTATAGAACTGTAAGAGAATAAATTTGTTTTATTTAAGCCATTAAGTTTATAGTAATGTTATAGCAACAATTAAAAACCAATACAGTATCAGAAATTCAGAACTTTTGGGTGGGAAAAACAGTAAGCAGGCCATAAGTTTCAGAAGTGACATTTCAGTGAACAGCAGCTGTACAGCATCTAGAATCAGAATGGGCACTCCAGAAAGGTATCAAAACTGGAGGTGTCCAGGCATGGATGGAACTGGAAGGTATCGTGCTAAGAGAAATAAGTCAAACAGAGAGACAAATGCCATATGATCTCAGTTATATGCAGAATCTAAAGAACAAAATAAATGAACAAACAACAGAAATAGATTCATAGATACAGAGAACAAACTGATGGTTGTCTGATGGGAGGGGGGTTGGGTAAAAAAGGTGAAGGGATTAAGAAGTACAAATTGGTAGTTACAAAATAGTCATGGGGATCTAAAGCATAGAGAAATAGTCAATGATATTATAATACCTAGGTACAGTGCCAGGTGGGTACTAGACTAGTCAGGGGGATCACTTCGTAAATTAATGTCTAACCACTATGCCGTACACCTAAAACGAAAAATAATTGAATGTCAACTATAACTGAGAAAAAAAATTTTTAAGATGGAAAAAAGGTGAAGGGAATTAACAGATTCAAACTTCTAGTTATAAAATGAATAAGTCGTGGAGATGTAATGCATAATACAGGCAATATAGTCAATAATATTGTAATAATGTTGTACAGTATCAGATGGTTATTAGACTTAGCACAGTGACCATTTATTTAGGCATATAAATGTTGAATAATTATGGTGTACACCTGAAACTAATATTGTATGTTAGCTATATTTTAATAAAAATCACTTTAAAAGAAAAAACACTGGAGGTGTCTATCTCCCGTGGGTGACCCAGTTGCTGAAAGTAGAAGTCCCACAACTGAAAGAAATAAGGGTCAAAGAATGAAAGAAAAGGGATGGGGAAGGGGGTGGGGATTAGGCAAGAAAGAGGCTCCCTGGTAGTAGACAGCATCACAAAAGCCAAAGATACAAAGAATTAAAAAGCAAGATGTTGAGAAGTGAAAGATAAAGTCACTTCAGAAAGGAATGCCTAATCAAGAGTAGGAGTAGACAGCTGGCACAAAAGCTAAGGTGGCAGCAGAAAGAACAAGTCCAGACCATTCTACAAGCCAGGCAAAGAGGAAGGTTGGCATAAGTCAGCATATGCCTCATCTCTATCTCACATACAATGCCACATTAATACCTGCCTCACTATAAGATCCACATGTTAGTACTTTATTTAAATTATGCTCCCCTAATTGACATGAAATATACTGCTGACCATGTGATAAGCACTACAGAAGTTTTCTGTGTAGGTGCTGCTCTACCACATTTACACCCACCAGCTCAGTTAGTCTTCATAATGCCCCAGTGGAACGGCACCTTCATCCCATTTTAGAGAGAAAGCAGTAAGAAGTTAGATAACTTAGCCATACAGCTGGCAAGTGTCAAGTGGGCTTTGAACCCCAGTGGTCTGCACCTCTAGAATTCTACTACAGAGAGAAAAGGTAAGTTAGTTTTGCCCTTATTCAATACCTACTCAGTAGGAGCCATGGAACTAGTTAAGAACCTCAAGATCCAGCTTAATTTAATCACAGAATGACCAGCAGATAAAAAGCTGCCATAATTACAAAGGCTAATCATAGTTGTGCAAAGGAGGTTGCTAGAATCAGTGTGTAAATAGAGGCTTCATTGAAGGGAAAAGTCTCACATGCAAGCATTTGAGAGTCTACTGTACACCAAGCTGCATATACAGTGAATAAGGGAAACAGTCAGACAACAAATCATCAATTACAAGGCAGCATGTGGGGTGCACAAACAGAATTCAACACCTTTCTCAATGTAGGGAAAAGGGACTGTCTTCCTGAGTGTCATCTTAAGGATGAAGGGACAGAAGCCACTTTGGAGGAGGTAGAACCCAGCCTCACGCTAGCCACTCTGCATGGTCTCAGGCCCTGAGAACCTAAAAAGAAGGCCTGCATGGATTTTGAGACGAGCACAAGATGACTCAGGCAAGGGGACAGGGATTTTAGAGTTCAGGCCAAGTGCAACAGGCATTGTAGGGGGCAGGAAAACCACTAGACTCAACTTAAGTTTTAAGAGAATCACAGTTTCCACTTACAGAAAACAGACCTGAGTATTAACAGGAAGACAAGTGGGAGACTACCATTTTTTCTGTACAAATGATGGCAGCTTGGGCAGAGAAAAAAAAAATCAAGTGGAAAAATGTGGCATGTCCTGAAAGGCATGCTTTTTAGAAGACTTAGGGTAATAAACAGTACTTCCAAAAAAGTTAAAGACTTCAAAACCCAAACAGTAAAAATACTTTCTAATATCATTACTTTTCTAATGGAACTACTTGTGAGTTGAAAGAAACTGCCATATAAACATGTTAGCAGAAGTGACAGAAATGCATAAATAAGGACCAGACCTAAATTGTGTTCCTATTCTGATGAACTTAGGTACCTTTATATTATAGGTTGCATATCTCTAATTTTCATAAATCAAGACTTATACCTCAGTTTACAAATCTAAGTTCAAGAGAGTGTTGAACACCATGTTTATGGGTATATTTTATGTGCTAAAATTCAAAACGTAGGAAAAGCTGATGAGAGGGTCTCATAAGCTGACAATTTCAATGTCTACTACTTGGTCTAAAGCAGAAATCCTAAATGCCATACCTAAAGTAGGCAATTCTAATTGAAAGAAATATGGAACCTAGAGTAAATACGGATTGTAACAATCATCTAATATTTAAATTCAGCCAAACAAAACACTTGCTCTGGTCCAATATAACCTGAGTCAGTGGTCTGTTTGAAACTCATAGCTGAAGAGAAAGGTTTTGGTGAGAAGCCGACTTCAACAGGAATTCTTCCTTCCTCACAGTGAACACTTTTGGCACCCCTCGTAAGAATTCTTAAGGATTAAATGAAAAATATTTTATACAATTAGTGACTGACAAGCAGAACTAAAAAAAGCAAGGTATATTAGCCAATACAATGCTAACACGGGCCTTTATGTCAGGCATATTCTCTCTCCTTTACTCCAATACCACTTTACAATGCATGTTCACAATGCTAGTCTACAGCCATAGCTTCTTTATGACATTTGCCCCAGGTCATGAGCCAGTGGAGGTAGAATTCTCACCATCAGAGTAAAGGCTGGGCACCAAGGTTTCTGTATTGGGTCTAACACGAAACCAGGGACTCTCATGATTCCATTTCTACTTTAAGCCACATTATATTTGTGGGGATAGAGATACAGATTCAACAACACACCCCCTCTAATTGTGCTTAAAAATGGTTGGAACCTTAAATATCTGGTAAGGAGACCCAAATACCCACAACACACACACTCACCACCCCCCGAGGCCCAAAGCAGAACTGGCCTGGCACAACCATGAGAAATAAGCATACAGAAATGGCAAAGTCAGGTTTACTTCCAATTGGAAGCGTCCAGAGTCAAGGGTCCTGTGACTCCTGTTCCAAGTGAGGTGTGCAAGTTTTCGGGAGTGGAATTAGTGCCCTTCCTGAACAAGCAGGGGCTCAATGGTCTTGCCACCCACCCATGTGCACAGAATTACTATAGCCAGTCCCCGTTAGCCTCTGCACCTCACTTTCCTCTATACACACATGCTGGAAACTGCAGCCAGGTCTTCCTAGCAAGGCTTCCTTGATACCTAAGGCTCACAAATGCAAATTTACTACAAAAGCCCCTTCAGCCTTCATGCTGCCCTGGCCCTCCCTGCATGGTAAGAGTTTCTTCCTGAATGAGACTTCTCCAGCAGTCAGAGATGATGGTGGGAGTCTCCCAAGGAAGAGAGGACTCGCAAACTTGAACTGGCAGCACCTGTCTCTGGTGGCCGCTATTGGGATGTTGGCACAGGGATGCCGAGGGGGTCCCCTGAAACACCCCCGGGGAGCAGGTAGGCCCAGCATTCTGCCCCCATCCCCCACAGCCAGCTGGGCACCGGAAGTGGAGGCCTAAGTGCCAGGCCGAGGGGTGTCTTAAGACCGCAGGCTGCCCACTTCCTGTGCGACCAGGCTGACGGCAGAAGCCGGGCCGCAACTGTTCTGGGAAGATCCCTAAAATGAACCCAGAGATTTCTCTACTTTCAGGTTAGAGAAGACCCCAACTTTCTAGTCACAAGGGAGCTGTGAGGGGCCTTGCCCCATTTTGGCGCCAAACGGCCCAGGGCGCGCGCGACCGGAAGTCCCACCCCACCCGCGCCAACCGCCACCGCGCCATCCCACGCATGCGCGCCCGTCTGTCAGCGGCAGCCAAGGGCTACCCAGAGATGCAACCCCCCCACCCCAAGCACCATGCCACCCCACCAAGTTCGCTGTCCCCTGCGGCACCTACCGCCTGCGGACATCGTCGGGCAGTGAGATAGCCCGGGAGGCCAGCGCGGGTACCCGGGCCGGGGCTGTGCGGGCAGGCATTTCGGAGGCTGCAGCAGAGGCGTCGGCAGCACAGGCAGCTCTGGCTTTTCGCGCGGAAACCGAAGGGGAGGGGCGGCGAGCAGAGATGGAGCATACCATCCCAACCCAGGCATGGGGGAAGGTGGGACGTACCATGCTGAGACAGCCCAAACCATGTGTGGGCAGACAGAGTGGAGTCGGAGTGCGTAGGGAATGCGCATGCGCAAGGCAGGCACGCACCCCCATGAGGAGCAATGGGCTTGTCCAAGCTCCACCGGTTGCTGGGATCCTTGCCTGAGACAGTCATTCATTCATTCTTTCCAGCATGCTGGGGATTAAATGCAGAGCATCCCTACGGGGTTCCAGCATGTGGGCTCTCGAGTTCAAGTTCCTAATTCCAATTCCACTTCCACCTATTTGCTCATTATAACGACCTTGGTCGGGTCATTTTGACCCAGCCTCAGTTTCCTCATTTGTAAAAACAGGTTAATAGCACTTACTCCAGAAAATCTTCAGGATGCACAAAATGTGTAGCTAGAACTAAGGCTCTCACAGTGTAGGGAGGCCAGGCCACTTCTACAGCCTGCATGTTTATAAAAGCACTACAGGGCTTGGGGAAAAGGATAATAATCGTCAATAATTGTGCTAGGAAACCCGATATCCTCATGCAAAAGAATGAAGTTGGACCCTTACCTTACACCACAAATAAAAATTAACAAAGTGGATTAAAAACCTAAACGTGAGACCCAAAACTATAGAACTCCTAGAAAAAAACGTGGGGTGACAGGTTCATGACATTGGACTTAGCGATGATTTCTTTGATATAACACCAAAGCACAACAAAAGTTAAAACAGACAAGTGAGACTACAACAAACAACTTATGCACAGCAAAAGAATCAATCAATAAAGTGAAAAGGCAACCAAAAGAATGGTTAAAATATTTGCAAACCATATATGCGATAAAGAGTTAACATCCAAAATAGATAAAGAACTACAGCTCAGACAAATAACCCAATTAAAAAATGAGCAAAGGATTTGAATATGCATTTCCCCAAAGATATGCAAATGGCCAACAAGCATGAAAATATGCTCAACATCAGGGAAATACAAATCAAAACCACAATATCTTGCACCCATTAGAATGGCCATTATCCAAAAAAATATAAAGTTCAGCAAGGATGTGAAGATTGGAATCCATGTACACTGTTGGTGGAGATGTGAAATGGTGCAGCTGCAATAGAAAAATATAGAGGTTCCTCAAAAAGATAAAAATAGAACTACCATATGATCCAGTAATTCCACTTCTGGATATATATTCAGAAGAATTGAAAACAGGATCTCAAAGAGATATTTGCATACCCAGTTTCATTGCAGCATTATTCACAATAACCAAGAGGTGGAAGCAACTCAAATGTCCATGAATAGATGAATAGATAACGTGGCATAGACATATAATGGAATATTATTCAGCCTTAAAAAAGGAAATCCTGCCTTTTGCAAAAACTTGGATGAATCTTGAGCTGATTATACTAAATGAAATAAGCCAGTCACAAAAATACAAATAATGCTTGATTTCACTTATTTGGAGTATTAGAAAAAATGATGGTGGTTATCAGGGGCTAGCAGGTGGGAGAAAAGTGGGGGGAGGGAAGTTGTTTGACAGAGACAGTTTGTTTTACAAAATGGACAAAGTGATCTGTTGCACAACAAATTGTATGTAGTAAACACTACTGTACATTTAAAAATGGCTAAGATAGTAAATGCTATGTGTTTTTTACCACAATAAAAAAATAAGCCATTAATAAGGTAGAGCGGAGTTTAAGGGGAAAAAAAACTATCTGCCACCATAACAGGAAAGCACCAAAGTTACAAATTATGGTATATTTTTACACTTTTTGTATTAAATTTACCAGTGAATGTGTTTCTAAATGCATATATAAACTAGGTTCCACAATAGCTGATGGGGAGGAGTTGGCCTGGATTGAAGATCCTCTGATTGCTATGGGTTACCCACACATGGCAAGATCCAGGAGGACTGAAATATTAATAACACTAAAGTTAATAGCTACTAATTAAATATTTAATCACCATTTATGTACCCAGGCTCTTTAGAGGAGTTATTTAATTTAATCCTTGATAAGCATTAAAGTAGACATCAGGACCCCATTTGCCGTGGCCTAGGATATTTGCTACAGAGGAGCCTGACTCAGATGCTGCTTACCCAAGATCATAGACTCAGTAAGCAGCAGGGATCATGAATCCAGGTGTCTTTAGCTCCACAGCTTGAATACTAAACAATGATCCCAGGGCTGGCCAACTCTCAGGCCCTGGGAAGCCAAAGAGACAGCATTGGAGAACCTGAATTGAGGGGCGGGGCAGAAAGGTGTAGCAGATAAAAGACAGTTGGGCCAGAGTGAGGCTCAAGCCCCACACCTGTCAGCATCTGGGCCCCTAACCCACCTTAGGAAAAGGGATACTCATGGGACAGGGGAGGGTGGAGAGACAGATGAGTAGACCTGCTGTTCAGGGGCCTCAGCTCATAGGAGAGCAGTGTATTTATTGGAGGCTCCCCCTCAGATGGATTACCTTTATAATCCCTTTCCAAGAGATGACTGACCCATTTTACAGATGGGCAAAGGCTCAAGGACAAAGATTTTTCCAAGGACCCCAAGTTGGTGCTGGATCTGCTCTCAAGTTGCTCAGCAGGAAAAAGCCAGGCACCACCTCTAATTCCTCTTCTCCCCTCACATGCAAGGCATGAGGCATCTCTGTTGGTTCTTCTTCCTAAATACAACCCAGGTCTTTCTGCTTATCTACTCTGCTACTACCTCAGCAGGAACTGTCACCATTACTCACCTGGACTACTGTATCAGCCTCCTCTCTGATCTCCCAGACCACTGAATCCAGAGTAAAAAAAAAAAAAAGAAAAAATCAGAACATGCCATTTTCCTTTTCTTCACTAAAACTTTTTATTTCCCTTGAACTAAAAATCTAAGCATTTTACTCCATTAACAGGGTCCTGCCTGGATGCATCTCATTCCCTCCTCTCACTGAGCTCCAGCTTTGTTGTCACACTTTCAGGCTTTCAAGCTCTTTTGGGCCCCAGGGCCTTTGCCTTTGCTGCCACTTCTGCCCAGGCCACACTTCTGGGCGATTCACAGTGCTCCAAGTGTGCTGCTACCCAATTTCCCCTGACCGCCTGGAAGCAACTCCTTGTCACCCCCCAACACTCTATTCTGTTACCCTGTTCCTTCATAGCATTTACCACTGTCAGAGATGCTCTTGTTTACATCTATTGTGGTCTGTCTGTTCCACTAGAACAGAGCAGGGATCAGCAAATTCTTCTGTAAAAGTAAATATTTGAGGTTTTATGGGTCCTATTTCTGTTGCAGCTATTCAACACTGCCATTATAGCATGAAAACAGCTCTGAATACAGAAATGAATAGATATGGCTGTGTTCAATAAAACTTTATTTATCAAAACAGATGGCAGGCAGGATTTAGCCGTGAGCTTTACAGTGCTGATCCCTGCAGAGGCTGAGCTCCAGAGGGCAAATATCTGATCTGCCTCCTTCACAGCTGAAGTTCCAAGGGCTCACTTCATAGGAACATAAATATCAGTTGAATTAATATATAGGATGTGGGAGGCAGCACATGAGAGGTGCCTGATACAGAGTGAAGACAAACATTAGTAAGTATGAAGCTATTTTCTCCCCACAACACTGTAATTTCCATTTTACAAACAGGGAAATTGAGGCCCAAACCAGCTCAGGTTGCAAAGCCAGGTACCCTGAGTCACTTGCTTCATTCCAGAGAGTTTTTAGTGGTTCTAGTGGTCAGGTGACCACAAGAAACGTCAGCCAAATCAATGCGAGAAAGGATACTTACAGCTTTGGGAGCCTCCAGTGACTGATGGGATCACCAGAGGCCCACTTCCCCACCTAGAAATAGGCTCATCCCTTGACCAAAGGGACGAACTTCCAGAAGAAACCAGGCTCATCTCTCATGGGCATTCATTCCACCTCCACCTCTTAGTCTATGGGATAGTGTTCACAAACCTCTCATGGAAAAAGACTTGACAGGCCCCAGCTCCCTGCTTCCCAGGCCACATTCCAGCCTCTAGCTTGAAGGACACACTCCACAGGCCAGGATAGAGAACACAGAGGCCAGGAGAGGTAACACTTCACAGAGGCTGGAGAGCCATACTCCAGAGGCCAAGAGAGACCTGTCTCAGCTTAACCAAAGTCCGGGCAGCCCAAAGCACTGGGGCTAGTGGAGGGGTGGCCATGTGTCCTGAGCCATGGTTATTCAGAAGGCCAGCTCTTAGTCACACCACAGCCTGAATAAGTCAGGGCCAGCAGAGGCCCCAGTTGGTGACAGCAGCACTCAAGGGTTTAACAGGGATACTTTGTCACTCTTACCCTAGGGCCAGACAGAAAGAGCACCAGGGCAGGCCTCACAAGCTCTCTCTGGACTCAAGTGACCAGGAATCGATCTGGGGAAACCAATACTAGAGTGCTGGGTACACCCACCTGCAACATGCAGGGCCCTTGAGCAGGCTGATGGCCTTCTGTTTGGGATTACAGGAGGCTTGCTGCTAAGCTTGGGGGGGTTTCCTTCAAACAGCCTTTGAGTCAATTAGCTGACCTTCCCTTTTGGGTCACCTTCACCTCTCTCCTGGACCCAATCTCCTTCCTGGGTTGCCACTCTACCCTCTCCCCTCATATTCTCTACAAAGCAGTGGGAGGGATCCTCTCAGAATCCAAATCTGATCTTGTTCCCTCCTTCCTACTCCATCCATCCACACACCTGAGTGGCTTCTCAGTGCTCTTAGGGTAAGTCTGGCCCCTGTGCACCTGGCCCTGATCATATTAGCTTTTGCCACTCACCCTGTGGCTCACCCCAGCTTAATGACATCCTGGATATTTCCAGCCTCTTCCTGCCTAAGACCTGTGGTAGCCACCCTCCAAGTGGGTCCCCAACATTCCTCAAAAGTCATGATCATGCTCTTGTGGAGTCCCCTCCCACAGAATCAAGGTTGGTCTGTGTGGCAAAAGAAAATATGGTAAAGCAATGGTATGTGACTTCTGACACTAGGTCATAAAGGCCATCACAACACTAGCTTGTTCTTATGGGGGAAGCCAACCACCATGGTGTAAGGATACTCGAGCAGTCCTCTACAGAAGCCCATTGGAAGAGAAACCAATTTGTCAGTAAGGTGAGTGAGTCACTCTGGAAGTGACTCCTCCGGCCCCACTCAAGCTTTCAGATGACTGTAGCCCCAGCCAATAGTTGACTGTACCCTCATGAGAGGCCTCAAGCTGGAGCTGCTCAGTTTTGCTGCCTCTGAAGTCCCAGACCCCAGAAACCCTGAAGGATAATACATGGGTATTCTAAGCCACTAGACTTTGGGGATTTTTGTTATATAGCCATAGATAATTTTTGCAAGGTTTTTGCTGTACTTGCTGTTCCCTTAGCCTGGAAAGGCCTGCTGCTCCATGTGCCCACTTCTTCTGCTTAGAGAATCTCTAATCATTCTTTCTGTTTTGACCCAACCATCACCTCCTGCAAGGAGCCTTTCCATTTCTCCTTCAGTCCTACCAGGTGTCTGAAAGACTCTTAGAACAGCGCTTTCTTTCAGAACTTTTACCTCAGCTGACAATCACATAAATTGGGCTAATGGTTTATGTCAGCCATATCCCCACCTATGCCCAGCAAAGTGCCCAGGATATAGCTGGCATGCTATAAAGACTTAGGGAATGTTCAAGGGTGAAGGCACAATGCCTGTTCCCCAACATTAAATGCTCAGTCTGCAAATATCCATTAAAAAAGTACTCACACCCTTTTATTCAGCTACTTAATTTCTAAGAATTTCTGAGATTCACTCACCTACATGTACAAAATGAGAAGTGGACACAGCTATTCACTGAGCCTTGCCTGTAGCAAAAGAGGGAAGAAACTAGTTCTCTATCAGTGATGATTAGCTAAAGAAATTGTGTTCCATTCGTATAGTGACCCCACATATCATAGAAATCATTTCTTACCTGTAAGTAAAAATAAAATGCTGATTGGATAGTGTGCTGTTTACATAAAAATGGAGGGAAATTATGTGTATTTACTTGTCTATACATAAAGCCTTGGGAAAGAAACAAGAAATGGATAACTTCCTGGAGATAAGGAATGTTAACTAGCAGAGTGAGAGATGTGAGCAGGAAGAGGGATTTTTCTGAATATCTTTTGCCCTTTTGGAATGCTGGAGCATGTGCCGATGTTATTTCTGTCAAATAAAAACTGGCAGAATGTGAGAAAAGGATGGTCTTTTCAACAAATGGTGCTGGGTCTGTTGGATGTCCATGAGGAAGAAAGTGAACCTTGATCCCTACCTCACACCATATACAAAACTCAATTCTAAACATCCTGTGATCTAAATAGGAAAGCAAAGTCAAGAACACTTTTAAAATAAGACGTAAAATATCTTTGTGACTTTAGGGTAGGCAAGTGTCTCTTTAACAAGACACAAAGCACATTAATCATCAAGAAAAATTGTTAGGCTGTATTAAAGTGAATTTGTTCATCTAAAGATACCACTCAAAGATACCACTACACATACATGTCACTGACCAAGAGACAAGCTACAGATATATGTCACTGACCAAGGACTCATAAATATAATACACATAGAACTCCTTCAAATTAATAAGAAAAAGACAGCCAATGCCTTTCTTATTAAGTGACAAAAGTTGAATAGGCACATCACTAAAAAGGATATCCGAACTGCCAATACATATGGAAAGCTGCTTAACTTTATTAGACATCAGGGAAATGCAAAATCAGCTCCCACCCAAATCAGGACAGCTAAAACAAAAAAAGAAAACGTGGCAAGTGTTAGCAACACCAGAGCTCTGTGTTGCTGGGGGAGACCAAAATGGTAAAGTCACTTTCGAAAACAATTTGGCCTCATCTGCTAAAGCTAAACATACACCCGCCCTCTGACTCAGCAAGTCCACTCTTGGAACAAGTGCTCGTATTCATCAAATGACATGGATAAAAATGTTCATAGCAGCTTAATTCACAATAGCTAAAAACTGAAGACATGTCAATGTCCAACACCGATAATACAGATAAACAGTTACCTATTCATACGGTGGAATTCTACACACTGGGGTCATAAATTTTTCCTGTGAAGGGTCAGATAGTAAATATTTTAAAATTTGTGGGTCTTACTCTGTCACAACAACTCAACTCTGCCATTGTAGTGTGCAAACAGCCACAGATGATTTCGTAAATGAGTAAGCATGGCCGTGTGCCAATAAAACTTTATTGAAACTTAAATTTGAATTTCATGCTATTTTCGCGTGTCACAAAATATTGTTTTCTTTTGACTTTTTCCCAACCACTTAAAAACATGAAAACCATTCTTAGTTTACCATCCATACAAAAACAGGCTGTCTGGTAAATTTGGCCCACAGGCCGTAGTTTGCAGAATACTGTTACTTAGTATTAAAAACAGGCACTCTATAACTCCATGCAAAACTACAGACAAGTCTCAAAAACATTAGGCTGGGTGAAAGAAGCCATACATGAAAGAAAACATACCGCCTAACTTTGTTTATACAAATCACCAGTGCACTTCACCCCACTTTGCTCACCAACTTCAAGCTAGGGCTTCCTTTCTCCCTTCCTTCCAAGACATTTATGTATTTCCCGCCTTGCCTCCCTCAGCCCACCCAGCCCTCATCAGCCTGCCCAGGTCTCATGGCCACCACCTGTCACAGCCACTAGGCCCTAGATAAAAACAGTGATGAGATCTAGGTGAGTCACCCACCTACTTGCACAAGAAGCCAAAAACAAAAGAGCGTCCACGCCCAAGCTGCAAAGAAAGTCACCCACAGCACACTCAGCAGGAATGAGAACTGGGCCTGCCCCAGCCATTAAATCAGAGGAACTTCACGTGAAGCACCTCCTATCCGGAAATAACCACTAATTAACCACAACTGCCTCTTCAAAGGCAATCACCAAGTTATTAGAACTACCTGGCAAAGGGACGTGGAGAGAGAGTCTCCAATCAGAGCACTGAGAATGTCTCTAGAAGTTTCCTCACCCTTCCAGCTGTGGCCTAGCAGTCCTGAACCAGCTGACTGGGTGGAAAGAGCCAGAAGGACACACACTGTTCCTCAACCTAGGCGCTACTGACATTTCGGGCTGAATAATTCTTTGTCTTGGGAGACTTTGTCAATAAATGAAGTGCATTGCAAGATGGTTAGCGATATCTCTGACCTCTACCCACCAGATGATAGTAACACCCCAGCCTCGAGTGGGACAACCATATGTGTCTCTAGACATTGCCAACTGTCCCTAGGAGGTGCAGAATCACCTTGGATGAGACTAACTGATTTAACCACAAGGAAATGTTAAAGCAACGACCTTGCCACGTATTTCCTCTAGGTAAATAGCTTGTAGCCCTAAATCAGCCTCAAACCAGCATTTTGAAAGCTGGAAGTCATGAATGGTTCACATCAGAAGTGGAACAAAGTAAAAATGCAGAGTCCTGGGCTCTAGAATCAGATTCTCTGGGATGCTTGGGCCCAGGAAGCTATATTTTTTTCACAAGAGCCCCACTTGTGAAAATTTACAAAGCATTTCCTCCAGTTTTTTTGAGGTATAATGGACAAATAAAAATTGCAAATATTTAAGGTGTACCAAATGACAACTTGATATACATATACATTGTGAAATGTTTACCACAATTCAGCTAATTGACACATCTATCACATCACTTAGTTGCCATTTTTTGTGTGTAGCGAGATCACTATTGTCTTAGCAAATTCCAATTCTACAACACAGTATTACTCTCATCCCCGCGCCACACATTAGATCACCAGAAACTATTCATTTTGTAACCGAAAGTTGGTGCCCTTTGACCAATATCTCCCCAATTCTCCCATCCCCTCCAGCCCCTGGTAACCACTATTCTACTCTCTGCTTCTGTGAGTTCAAATTTTTTTAGATTCCACACATAAATGAGATTATTCAGTCTTTCTGTGTCCGGCTTACTTCACTTAGCATGTTGTCCTCTGAGTTCACCCATATTGTCACTAATGGCAGGATTTCCTTCATTATGGCTGAATAATATTCCATTGTATGTGTGTCTATTACATATTCTTTATTCGATTATCTATTGACACACACTTAGGTTGTTTCCATAACTTGGCTACTAAGAATAATGCTTCAGTGAATCATGGAAGTGCAGATATCTCTTCAAGATACTGTTTTCATTTCCTTTGGATATATATCCAGAAGTGGGATTACTGATTCATATGGTAGTTCTATTTTTAATCTTTTGAAGAACCTCCATACTGTTTCCATAAGGAAAACTTTCTAACATTGTACTATATGTTTGTTTTTATAGACTGTTTCCCCTACAAGAATGTGAGATCTCTGAGGGCAGGAATAAAATAGAGCACTCAATATGTATTTTGAGAGGTTCAAATTCTTTTTTAACAAGCTTATTGAAGTAAAATTTACATACCACAAAAATTTCACCTATTTTAAGTGTAGAAATCAATGGTTTTTAGTAAATTTGCTGGGTTGTGTAACTATCACCACAATCTAGTATTAGAATATTTTTATCAAACCCCCCAAAAGCACTCATGCCTGTTTATAATTAATCCCCATTTCTATCTCTAGCCCCAGGCAACCACTAATCTACTTTCTGTCTCTATAGATTTGCCTTTTATGGACATTTCATATAATAGAACCATATAATATGTAGCCTTTTCCACTTAGCAAAATTAAATTTCATCCATGTTACTGTATCTGTATTAGGTTCCTTTTCATCGCAGTCTTACTCCATCGTATGAATAAACCGCATTTATTTATTCATTCACTAGTTGATGGGAATTTTAGTTGTTTCCACTTTGGGGCTATTATGAAAAATGCTGCTTTGAGCATTCACATAAAGTCTTTGTGTGGATATACATGTTCATTCTCTTGGGTAGACACCTGGAGTCAAATTTCTGGATTGTTCGGTAAGCTTATTTGCCTTTGTAAGAAAATGCCAAACTGTTTTCAAAAGTGGTAATACCATCTTGCATTCCAGATTGGGATCATTAACATCCATTTTACAGATGATGAAACCAGCTGAGACTTGCCAGTTGACACTCCTTGTCTACTTGGGTTGTCAAATGTTCAATCCGTTTTTTTTTTCTGTACCTTAGAAAATGTACTCAACACCTATACCACAACTGCCACTGAAAATGAATCACATCCACTCCACTTAATCTCCCTTTTTGGCAGATTTTACTATTCTTGGACAAGATATTTAGGGAAAGATGGTGGAAGTCAGTGTCCAAATTTGGGGAAAGTACTTTTGCTTTGTAGACAAATGATAAAACTGGCCAGGATGTGAGGATGGGAGATGGGTAGGAACCCTTTGAAGAGTACTCACACAATGGTGGGTCCAGGCAACAGTTATTCGTGGATGATCATACCATTAGGGGACAGTCAGATGGAGAATTTACAAAGACAGAATTAGGCTGATGACATCTGAACCCCCTGATTAGTCTTAGTCATCAGTAAAAGAGAGAGACAGACAGACATCATGTCCTCCTGGTGGAAGTTACCAGCACCACCTATGAAGAATTGAAGCCAAAAGTATCAATTTTAAATCTGACTGAGAAAAGGAGTATGACATAAGGAGATGCCATCAGCCAATACCAAACTATGAGCAGCTCTCCAGAGCAAACAACCTGCTTTCTTCAACAAAGAAAGAAAGAAAGAAGCAAAGGAGGAAAGAAAGAATGAAAGAAAGAAAGAAAGAAAGAAAGAAAGAAAGAAAGAAAGAAAGAAAGAAAGAAAGAAAACAAAAAAGAGAGAAACCCTTGTTAAACCTCATTAAACAAAGCTAAATAGGTAACTAAACCTATCGTTTAACAAGTAATGCTTCAGAAATTAACTTACTAAATGCCACGTGAGGACTTTGTTTGAATTCTGATTCAAATAAATAAAATGTTAAAACGGAGACAGATGGGGAAATTTTAACACTGACTGATAATTTTGATAAGTATATATGTGGTATTATGGTTAAGTTTTTTAAAAAAGCGTCACTTTCTAAAATAAAAAGTGGCATATTTACAAACGAAATGTGATGTCCTCTGATTTTCTTAAAGATATCCAGTGAGTAATAACTGATTCAGAATGGATGGTAAAGGAGTAAAAGTTTGATAAGTAACAGGATATTGGTTCTATAGAGTCTCAAAGTACCACCGCGCATGATACTTACTAATTACAAAGTGGAGAAACTTGGCAGATACCACCAAGTGATCGACATTAACATGGCTAATGATGGGACCAGTTGAGAAAAACACATCACTTCTGTAGTATTTCTGCCAAAAATCCATAGCCTGAATGTAATCATGAGAAAACATCAGACAAACCCAAGCTGAAGGACATTCTTCCAAGTAACTGACCTATATTTTTCAAAAATGTAAAGGTCACAAAAGATAAAGATTCAGAAACTGTTCTGATTGAAGGAGATTGAAAAGATATCTGAATGCAACAAGTAGTATGGGATTTTCTTTTGCTATAAAGGTCAGTAATGAGACAATTGGTGAAATCTGATTACTAGATTACCTGATTTTGATAATTTCACTGAGGTTATATAGGAGAGTGCCTTGTTCTTAGAAAACACAGGAAGTACTTAGGTGAATGAACGGATGGAGGAATGGTGAACGAATAGAAGTGTTGACTGAAAAATAGTATCAACTAAATGTTTTGTCGCCAAAAGGATTTATTTGGAAAAAGAAAGAGTTGCATTCCAGAGCACGCAGACATGGCAAGTCACGTGCAAAATCTGGCCTGCATGCCAGGATAGAGGGGTATTTATATAAGGAAAAAAGAAGTTAACAAAAGGGGAAATTAGAACCATAGAGCTTTACTATAGAATTCTTCCTGTAGGGCTCTCTCATATAGGGTTCTCAGGATTATACAGAGGTGAGAATTTCCATAACCCTAGCTCCTCCTACAGACCTTCTCTACTGATTATGCTTGCTTGAAGTTCCAGTTCATCTTTATCAGGAGAGAGAGAGAGAGAGAGAGAGAGAGAGAGAGAGAGAGAGAGAGAGAGAGAGACTGATTTAGGGAGATGGATGGATGGACTCACAGACAGACGGACGGACAGACAGATGGACGGGTAGACAGACAGAAGCCTGGACTGCTAGTAAGTAGTCACCCAGAACCAATTCCCTCTGAAATTCTTACATGAGAAATCCATTTCTCTTTCATAAGTTACTATGATTTTGTGCTTCCTATTATTTGCAGGAGAGGCTGATCTTGTTATTATTAAAATATTCCAAGAACCATGAAGTGAAATGTGGAAGCTACCATGTCATTCATAATGATTGTGAGACTTATGAATTTTTGTTGAATTGGTGGTATAATGCCAAGAGAGTTCAGCTACCTAGAGGCTGCAGAAACCAGTGATGCACAAGGTAGAATAGTTAATGGCCACACGTGACTATTTGCATTAAATTAATTAAATGAAATTTAATTGCTGAAATTTAGTTCCTGTATCACACTAGCCACATTTCAACTGCTAAATAGCCCAGGAGTGGGTAGGGCACATATGGCAGAGTTCCATCAATGCAGAAAGTTCTGAGAGTATGGAGTCTAGAACTCTCTCAGAATATGGTCCCAGGACGATGCCTGGTGGTGCTTGGTGAAAAACATGCATTGCTGGGGGCACTCCAGAACTACTCAGAGTCTCTCACTGCAGAGCCTAAGATCTCCATTTTACCAGGTTCTTCCAGGAGATTTTGGTGCTTTTTAATATCCAACAGCATTCATAGGGAAAAAGGAGGTGAAAGTTATCTTGCATACCTGTGGGTTGTTCCCTTCTGTTCTAGGCTCCAAGATTTGAGAGACATCAGCAAAGTAGATCTTCAGACCAAGATATTGAGGAAGGTCAGGTGTGACTACAATTTTCAATCAAGGACTGCCTGGGTTCAAATCTCCACTCATGCTACATGATCTTGGGCGGTTCACTAGGCCTCTGTGCCTCCATTTCCTTACCTGTCAGTGCTGGTGATAGTGCCTATTCTACAGAGTATTGGAAAACTGTTGCTTCCCGTATCTTATTTTCTTCACAGCATTTAACACTCACTGAAATGATCATCTTTTGCTTTTGCTTTCATTCGACAAACATTTATTAGGCACCTACTGTGTGTTAGACGCTGTTCTGGGGCCAGTGAAGACAGATACCAACCTCTGCTGCTATGGAATTGGCATTGTAAAGGGGGAGATAGAAAATAAACAGGATAAAGCAAAATGTGTTGCATGCTAGAGAGTAGCAAGGGAGGCAGATAGGATAAGAAATGCCAGAGGCCTCACCAGGCATGGTATTTTAATATAGACCTGAAGGAGGAGAGAAGAGTCACAAAGATATCCGGGGGAAGATCATTCCAGACAGAGGGAAGAGCAGATGCAAAGTCCCTGTGGTAGGAACATGCCAAGTGCTGTTTAAGATGCTAGAAACACAGTGGTGAATAAGACGAATGCAGTCCTATCTTCTAAGTGTCTATATTTTAAGGAGGGGGCGGATAAACTGATATATAATACACTGCAAGGTGATAAGCAGGCAAGGGGCTAGATAGAGAGGAAGGAACGCGGTCAGGCCAGGCATCTTTGAGGAAGTGGTATTTGAGCATAGGCCTGAAGAGGAGACAGAGGAAGCACAAGGGTATTTGGGGAAATTTTCTTAGCTCCGGCCTGGCCTGTGCCTATTTCTCCTCCCGATCTCAGCTAGGGCTCAGGTTTCCAAACAGAAGTTGTCTCTGAACTGCTGAGTTAGGGGAATTCCGACAGGGGTGCAGCCCTCTCAGCCTCTGGATGCTGCCTGCACCACTCTTCTCCCACTGGCTGCCCTAGTATTTGTGCTGGTCTTGCTGGGTGAGGCTTCAGTTTGAGGGCCTGTGCTCCCAGTCAAAGCTCCCGATCTTCAAAGGAGCCACGGGGCCCTGTGCCTCTGGGCAAAGGAGTAGGGTATCACCTGGAGCTGAGCTAGGAACACACCACCCAACTTCATCCCATCTGGGCTTCTCCTAGTTCTGGCTGGGGCTGGTTGGAGCTGGCAGCCCACACTTTCATGGCAAAGGAATTTAAGGATCTTTCCTCTGGCTCAGTGGTGGAGCTGGCAGGATCTCAAGTCAGTCTGCCCAAGTTCAAATCCAGACAGGCACTGCCCCAACTGGCTGTGTGACCCTGAGAAGCTCACTTAACTTCTCTGAACCCACATCTCCATACCTCCTGAGGATTCATCTTTGTGCCTGGAAAGTGCTTGATAAAGGTCAGCCATTCCTCTGGGGAATACTGAGCTCTGGAGCCATCTGGGCCCATGTCCCCCAAGATCTGGAGAAGGACAGGTACTTGGAATGTAGAAGGGGGTCCCCACCACACACCAACTCTTTGTTTGAAAGAGTTGCTCTGGGGAAAGGCTGGCATTGACCCCATTTTCTCAGAAGCCACTGCAATCCTGGCCTGGGCGAGACTGGGCTGGGGTGTGCACACCGAATGGGAAGACTGACAAAGGGTGAGTTGCCTGGGCGGAAGCCACCCTCCCCTGTTCCATCTGCCCCCAGCTATAGGGTGTTAATGGGGGTACTGCCACCTTAAGCCTAAAAAAGACAACAAGCATCAGAAAGAGAAATTGAACCGTTTATTGGCCTGGGCCTGGTCTCAGGCATGGGGCAGTGGAGGAGCAGGCATCTGGGGAGCTGAATGAAGAGAGACAAGCCCCCGACTGGCTCCTTGCCCCCCAGAGACCACCCCCCAACCTTTGCATTCACAAGAAATCATTTGGAGGCATGAGATTTCCTTCCCCAAGGTGAGCTGCAGTCCAGCTCTCAAGCGAGGAGATAAGCCAGCGATGACGGGGTCCATGTCGGACCGGGCCTCTCCCCTCTTTGGCAATGTCAACACAAACATGAGGAGACAGAACAGCATCCATTCTGGGGAAACACAGTAGGGACAGGGAGTTGCAGACATCACCCATACACACACTCAGACACTGACAGACACATAAATATACATTTGTACCGCAATGACCCTTCTACCTATCCACAGGATTTAGCAAAGTCCTTCCGGGACAGTTGAGAGTAGAGACCCCACAAGTGTCCTTGGCATCCCCACTCCCTGTTCTGTTCAATACAACTCCAAAGGAGGCACAGTGAGCTCAAGGCTGCCCTGCTTTGGGATATCTGGTACCTTGGCTGGGGCTGGAGGTGAATGTAGTTTGGGGGTAGGTTTTTTTTTTGAGGGGGTGGAAAGGTCCCGGGCTAACAGCTTTCCCAGAACTTTCTCAAGTTCTACCCTTTGTCACTGAGAGACCCAGAGCCCTCCTCAGCACCCCAGATTTTTTTCCCACCCTTGGTGATTCATCTGCACCCCAAATAGTGCAATTGGCCAATGAGGTATGCAAATGGGGTCCAGTCCCCCCACATCCACCCCATGGTTTCCTGGCATCTCGTGGATTAAGAGGAAAGGGAAGAAATGGCCAAAACAGCAGCTGGTGACATTTGAGGAAGCTGTGGATTTGGGCCCTGGGAACTTAGCTGGGGCCGTCTGGACAGGCAGGGAGGAGGCCTCCAGCCCCCCGGATAGTGGTTACATGGAAGTGGCCTGAGGTTTCCAGGAGAAGGTGGCAAGGCCGGTAAATTCAGAGAAGGAAGTCTGGCACACAGTGGAGGATCAGACAGTCGTGAAATGAAATTATTTGTTCCAGGCTGTAAATTGCTCCTGCCCTGAGCTCCTCTTGAGTACCTGTCTGCTGTCACCTGGGCTCTTTCCAGGTCTCTCAGATCTCCCATGACCCAGTTCTGAAGGGGTCATGCCAGTCATTGCACTGGCCTCCAGGACCCTGCTGCAGCTCTGTCATCCAACTAGTCAGTGCCTCAGCCAGCCATCCCAGGTGTGAAATATTTTCAATATTACCCAGGTCTATGGAATGGGCCATCTTGCTGAGCAGCCCTGCCTCTCTGTCCACGATCACCTGGCGCCTCTCCACGGACCTCTCTGCCATGGCCTGGTTGTCAGCCTACTTGTCCCTCAAACCACTGTGTTGCTCTCCAGAATCGTGGGTGATGTAGGCATGTGGGTGCCCCTCTCTAGTGAGCTGGAGCTGCGGAGGGGCAAGAGGCGGTGGCCTGGGGTCCCGCCCCGCCGTCCTTGCACCCCTGCCGCCTGCCGCCAGCACTGCAGTGGCCGCAGTACCTCCCGCCGCAGGTCCCGGCTACACCACGTATAGATGACAGGGTTGAGCAGTGAGTTGAGGGTGGCGAAAGCAAAGAAGTAGTGGGCCTTGTAGAGAATAGGGCAGGAGTGCATGGGACAGGCATAGTCTAGGAGAAGGATGCTAAAGGCAGGCAGCCAGCAGACAATGAAGACACCTAGCACGATGGTGACCGTCTTGAGCAGGGCCAATGTCTGTGGGCCAGCCACATCGGCATGGCTAGAGCGAACCACGCAGTAGATGCGGATGTACAGAACTATGATGGCCAATAAAATGACAGAGAAGATGGTTACCACACAAAGCACATAGTGCTTGGCGTAGAGTGGCAGAACAGTGGAGCAGGCCTCAAGGTGACCCAGGCAGTTCCAGCCAAGGATGGGCAGGCCACCAAGAGCCAAGGAGATGAGCCACGAGGCCGCAATGAGCAGCAGCATGCGGCAGCTCTTGTCACTGCCGTAGAGTTTGACCTTGGTAATGGCCACATGCCGCTCAATGGCAATGGCAAGGAGGCTGAAGACAGAGGCGGAGAGTGTGATGAAGGCTGAGCCCTCACGGGCAAACCACTGTACAGGCGTCAGCCGCAGTGTGACAGAGCCTGAGAGCAAGGTATTGGCTATGAAGGCCACACCTGCCAGCAGGTCCGAGGCAGCCAGGTTGCCCAGGAACAGATACATGGCCGAGTGGAACTTGCTGTTGCGGGCAACTGCAATGAGCACCAGCAGGTTCTCCACCACAATGGCACAGCACAGGATGATGATGAGGGCCGAGGCCACCTTGCGGGAGGGTGTCTCCTGTGTGTCCAGTGTCTCCTTCGTGTAATTATAGTGCTCCTGGACCTTGGTGGGGCTTAAGTACTCCGAGTACAGGCTGCCCATGGTCGGGCTCAGTGGCCGGCTGGGGCCATGGGGCTGTTGGAGCTGCAGAGAGAACAGACAGACAGGTCAGTGCTGTGGCTCTGACTTTGGACAGCTGTGTTTCACGTCCCAGCTCCATCATTCTTCACTGAGTGGCCACATGAAGTCAGAATTATCATGATCCCCACTTTACAGATGGCAAACCCAGAGAGGTCAATTTACTTTTCCCAAAGTCTCAAAGCTATTAAGTGGCAGAGCCAAAGAGACCTGCTTCAAAGCCTCTGTAATGTCTAGGCTATACTGTCCCTCAAAAGCTACCCCCAATGGCATAAAGGAAACAAAGTGGACTTCCAGAAGCCTTGCCCACCCACCTAGAGAGTAGGCGGTGGGCGGAAACTGGTGGGCTTGCCACTTTTCTTGAATACACTGGAGCCCTGGGCCACAAGCTGCCTGCCAACCTGGGTCAGCAAGATGCTCACCACTGATAGCACCAACCCCTGCTTATTACCACCCACTGCTCTAGATTTCAGGCTGGGGCTAAGCCTTGAGGCCATGAGTGATCCCAAGATAAGGTCTTGGGGAGACAGCAGGGCAGCCCTGAGGTTCAAGTATCCCAGAGGATGCGTCATCTTCAAGGGCATTGACCTTGAAGGCAATCCAGGATTCAACACCACTCTACCTCTGACATGATGTGGGACCTTGGGCAAGTCACTTGACATGTGGCTTTAATGTTCTCATCTGTGCAATAGAGAGAAGAAAGCCCACTTCCTAGGAGTGATGGGGAAATCTTGTTGAATAATGCACAAGGTACCCTTAGCACATAGCAAGCACTCAAAAAATATTCTTAGCTCCCTTCTTCCTGTCCCATATTGCTCAAAACTAGGTGCTCTCCACCCAGTCTTTTGGGAGAGAATGTTGATTGAGCCAGGCAAGATTCCCGACAGCCTGTTCTCATCAGCACTGTCTAGCCCTGCCCTTGGACAGAGGATCCCAGTGGAGAGCGCAGGGCGCTGGCACCTCCCCCTCCCCAGCGAGGATGAAATCCAGATGTGAGGCCCCTGGAACAAACAGGGTTCAGTCCTTGATCCCCAGTCACATCCGGTGTGGGGAAAGCTGGGAGGGGGTGATGGGATGGGGGAGCCACAGGAGACCATCTGGGAGGTCCTGGCTCGGAGGATGGGGCAGCTGTGCTGAAATCATGTGAGCTGTGAAGGGGTGTGCAACCTTGCGGGTAGTGGGGACAGTATGTGTTTCTATGAAAGCCTGAGTCACCCTCTCCCCCGCTCTGCCCCCCAAGGAAAACTGAGCTGTTGGGGGAAGGGGTGGGAAGAGGCGCGTGGGCAGAGGATGAGAGGCAGACATCACGGCCTTCCTCCAGCCTGGGGCGGGGGTGGTCTCAGAGGTGCTAGTGCCTTTCAGGAAGGGGAGCCAGGAGTAAGCTCCAGCCGTAAGCTAAATGGGGGAGGGGGAACCACAGGAAGAGCCCTCCCCAAGTCCCTGGAAACTCGCCTGGCAAGGCCTGGCAAGGACCATGTGCCCGCCAGGAGCTGCGTTCCAGAAAATTCTGGTTAGGCAGGTTCCTAGTGAGCCTGGGATTGATGGGGGGCTTCCAGGGGTGCTCAGCCATCTCTGTCCCTGGCCAGACAGAGGCAGCTGCTCCCCCTGGATGAAGGGACATCCGTCCTAGTTAAGGAACAGAGAAGGGCTTGTGTGCATCCCCAAGGACTGCCACCCCGCCCAGATCACCACACAGAGGCCCCTTGTTTCCCTGTTGGATGGACAGGGTTTTGGGCACCCTGATGCCCTCTGCCTGCTGCAGCCTGCCCCGGGCTGACTTGGCCCAGGCCTGGCCTTACTAGACCAGCCTCGAGCCAGAAACAGTCCCCACCAGGACTGGCTAATTTTCAATCCCAGGGCACTGAGTAATTCGCCTGTTGATCTGAGCTTTACGTCCTTGGCATCTGATTGGCCTATTTCAGGGTGCTCTGTGGCTAGCACTCCCGAATAGTCTGGTTCTTTCTAAGCAGCAGGAGCTTGCTTCTTTTCCAGGAGAGTTAAGGCAATGTGGATGTCCCAGGGGAGAGTCTGAACTGCAGCCTGACCCCGCTGGGTCACACCCAGACCAGACGACCCCAGGCTGCCCTGGCCTACTGGGCCCCTCCTGGGGTTTAAAACTAAGAATCAAGGACCAGTCACAGGCCTGGGAAGCACCCTTGCCAGTGGGGTGAGAAGCCCAGGGCTGTCCCCTGGCCACCACCCCTCCCTTCCTGACATGAGACCACCACTCTTTCAGTCTGGCAGCCAAGAGAAAGATTTATGACTCCTTCTTGCAGAAATAAGGAATGGGTTCAGCCCTTGAACCCCAAAGACTGATGAAAAAGTCTGTCTTCTTCCCTGGGAGGCACTGCAGCCTCACGTTTTTTCAGCCTCAGGAGGCTGTCAAGGCATCCTCAGAAGGAGGGGTAGCTCTCCTCATTCAAGAAGGAGAAACTGAGGCCTATGCTGTCTCATCTTTCTCACTAGGACTTTGCTAAAGGGGGAGTTTAAGGTAGGTTGGCGCTTCCCAGAAAGGAAGCCAGCCTGGAGGATGGAGCTGGCAGTCACCCTCAGGCAGATACAGGCCTTGCCTGCCTCCTCTCCCTCTGCCAGGCTCCCAGAACTAGCTACACACAGGACCTGTCTCCTCTTTACCTTCACCAAGGCAGCCCTGACTTCCTCCCAGAGGCTCAGTAGACGTTATTGGGTTCAGAATCAGGCAATGACCAAGCTTGAAATGGAGCGAGAGGGATAAGTCACAGGGTTTGGAGGGAAGGGAAGAGAGACAGATGAAGACTGTTCAGGGGAGATTAGGAGGGAGGAAGGCGGTAGGAAGCACAGTGGCTTCCAAGAGCACCCCCCCAAGCTCCACTGAGGCAGGCCCTGTGGTTATGGTTCCTCGTGGTCGCTCACTGATCCCATGCCTCTCCCCTAGGACGGCCAGCCAGCCCCTCAAACCTTTCTTTTGGTTTCCCCTCAGCTGTCAGGCCCGCCTCTGTACTGCCATTCTCCACCCAGCCGCCAGGGGGAACTTTTTCAATTTAAAGCTCCAATGTCACTCCTTAACTGCTTCCCCAGGGTCACTCCACTCCAACTACACAGGCCACCCCCACCTTAGAGCCTTTGCCCCTACTGTTCCTCCACCTTGCATGCCCTTTTCCCAAATTCCTGACCTTTAAAATTTCAGTTTTAAGGTCACTTGGTCTGACCACCGGTCTATCATAGCTGCCTACTTCAAGCCCTTTCTATCACAGCATCTTGCTTTGTTACCTTAACAGTACTTAACAATTTTGAAAATTATGACTGTCTGGCTTCCAGGGTAGGCTGTAAGTGTCAGAGGCCAGGGACCAAGTCCATTTTCAGCCCCTTTGAATGATGTCAAGCATACAGAAGGTGCTCAGAACACATGTAAGATGGATGAATAGATCGATGAATGGATGAATAAATGCACGCATGCATACATACATGCATGAATGAAGCCTCAGTGGCCCCAGAAGGTGGAGACTCCTAAACTCAGCCCAGCCCCAAACAACAGCAAAGGAGGCTGGAGCGGCCACTGGTCTGATGGCAGCGGCCCCCCACCCCCGCCAGACAACAGGACCCGCCCCCGCCTTCGGGCCACAGTCTCGGCCTTCTTATCTGGCGGTGGAATGCGCGGTATCCACGCTCCAGGCCGCTGGGGCCGCGGCTCCTCTCTCCCGCGACAGCCGCACGCTCCGAATCTCCACATCTCCAAGTCGGGTGGGGAGACTCCTCTCCGTCCCGCAAGGGCCTGCCTTAATATTCCCCGAGGACTTAGGGGGTGTGGTAGGGGCGATCCCAGCTGCAGTCGCACCGCTAATGCTGCACTCGCATCACGCCACGCGGGAGGCCGTGGGCTCAGAGCGTTGTGCCTGAAGCATCTGACTAGGGCAGAGTCGGGGGAGGGGGTGGAAATCCCCGGGTGAGTCAACTCGTGTAGAAGGAGGGGGCGAAATCCCGACACTCTGCTGAGCCCGGCACCCAGCGCGATCCGTGCCACGCGCGCCTCACCCACGCCCCTCCCCCGACCCCAAGGAAAAGAAGCGTCAGAGCCACGCAGTCACGTTCCCTTTCCTTCCAGAACAAAGCCAAGCCCTCGCGAGGAGACTGAAGGAGACGAACTACTCGAGGAAACTGAGGCAGAGAGCCAGATAGGCAGGAGGGGACGACTGCCCTCCGCTGGGGGCCCGCCCCTTGGCTTGGAGGCTCGGCGTCGCACAGCACATTTTGCCCACGCCCAGCTGGAGTCTGCCAGTAGGGGCCCCTCCGCCTCATACACACTCCCCAAACCCGCGTCCCCAGGCTCGCAGTCCCGCCTCCCAGTCTCCGGCCGAAAGCTCTCGGATTCTGCCTTCTCGGCGCCAACTTCCTGCCACTAGGGAAGGCGGGGAGCGCAGTATGGGGGTTCGCGGCCGAGGAAGTGGAGTTGCCTGGAGTCGTGGACAAGGCGCACTACTACTTCCTTAGTGCCGCAGGAGCACAGCGACACTTGCGCGTCCCGAAGCGTCCAGAGCCCCAGCCAGACACCCCACCCCCAGCTCGGATATCAGGACTTCAGAGGACCCGGCCCGCCCTTTCGGCCACCCCCTCGTTACGCACGCTCACCTGGCTAACCTGGCCCGGGTCCCTGCCCTGGCCGGAGAGGCTTTGGCGTCTGTGTCCCCGGGACGGCCGCGGCTAGGGCTGGGGCTGCCCGCCGGGCTCGGCTGTGTCCCGGGGCTGGGGACCCAGCGCGCAAGCCGGGCGGGGAAAGGCACAGCCTTCGCCCCCCCACTCGCCCCGCCCTCCTCTCCTCCCCTTTCCGGAGGCGGCAATAGATTCCAGATGTGGCTGGTCTGCCAGGCTCTGGTGGGGTCCCTTTGTTCGCACCTCCCCCCCCAATGTCCGCCTGTTCTGCCCCTCCCAGCCCCCTCCCGTGAGAACCCGCTGGCGCATGACGTCACGAAGCCCCGTGACTTCACGTCGCTCCTGGCCAGGTGGCCTGAACCTGAAATAGCTGGCCCCAAGTACAGATATCCTCTTGGCCCATCTCTGGAACCGTGGAGGAGAGCACGAGATCTCCTTTATTTACTCTACAAGGAACCATGAAGCACCTACTAAGTTTTAACGCCCCAAATAGGCATTAAGCGCCTACTGTGTGTTCATTTAAAAAATAAAGTTCCAACCATGTGCTATGCCCTGCCCCAAAGATAGAACTCATTTTTGCCTTGCTAGGATCCCAGAACTGAGGTACTGTCCCTTCTCCTTTAGAAAACGGAGCACCAAACATTCTACCTTGCCTTTGTCGATGGGGATGGCTGTCCCGCGCTCGCTGCGGTAGACCAGCAGGCCCAGGTTGTGCCCTGCCTCCCAAGCTGGGGCCAATCTTCTGTGGAGTTTTTGTTTCTCTCCTTCAGCCTTTTAGGAGGGAACTATTTGTGAAAACGCATACATAATCTGCTTATATATTTATTTACCAAATACATTAAGCATCTGCTATGTGCCAGACACTATTCTAAAGGCTAGAGACATATCAGGAGAGAACAGAACAGGCAAAATTCCCTGTCCGCTGCAGAACTGATGTTCTACTGGAAGTGCACAGAATATCCATAATATTGCAGGAAGAAGAAATTGGTGAGTTTCCCAGGAGAGGACCTGAAAGATAGAGGACAAGGCATGGGATGGAGGCTGCTTTCATTCTTTGAATCCTTTGTACCTTTTGACTTTTGCGACATGTACATCCGTGCCCTATTCCAACAACAAATTAAATTAGAAAGTAAGCCTGCTTGATACCCAGATAGGAGGGAGGGGGTAAGTGCACTCTTCTGTACATATATTCTACTTCAAAAGAGCAAAATAAAGAAAAGAGATGTTTGCACTCCCATGTTCACTGCAGCATTATTCACAATAGACAAGATATGGAAACAACCTAAGTGTCCCTCAATGGATGGACAGATAAAGAAGATGTGATATATGTGTATATTTTTCCATGTATATAAAATATAAATAATGGAATATTATTCAGCCTTAAAAAATGAAATTTTGTCACTTGTGACAATATGGATAGATTTATAGGGCATTATGCTAAGTGAAATAAGCCACAGAGAAAGACAGATAGTGCATAGTATCATATGTGGAATCATTCCACTTATATGTGAAATCTAAAAAAGAAAGTTAAACTCATCATAGCAACAGAGAGTAGGAAAGTGGTTGCCAGGGGCTGGGGTTGAGGAAATAAGGAGAGGTGGTAAATGATACAAACTTTTAGCAGTAAGATGAATAAGTTTGGAGGATCTAATGTGAAACATAGTGACTATGGTTGATAATCCTGAATGATATCACTGAAGTTTGCTGAGAGTAGAACTAAAATGTTCACACATAAACACATACCAAACAAACAAATCCAACAGATAAAAATGAGATGATGGATGTGTTGATTAACTCAACGGGGGGGACTCTTTCAGAATGTATATGTATATCAAATCGCCATGATGTGCACTTTAAATATCTTACAATTTTATATGTCAATGACACCTCAGTAAAGCTGAAATTAAACAAACAAAAATAATTAAGTCTGCTCAATACCCAGACAATGAAACCAATAAAAAGAAGAGAGAAGGAAGGTGTACTTTTCTGAATATATATTATACTTCATAAAGAATATTGAAAAGCAAAATGATAAAAAAGGAAATTAAAATAGATCTATTAACTCCTATTAAAAAATTAAAATGGAGTATGTACTGACGTGAAATTGTTTTCAACATATGAAGTTGAAAAAAGCACAATGTAGACAGTTTGCTTCTTTTGCCTGCATTTCTGGATGTATTTATAAGGGCTATATAAATATACACATATTTGCCTAGAGGGTCACAGGCACAAGACACTGGTCACAGCGGTTACCCTCAGGGAGGGAAACTAGGGGGGCAAGGGAACAGGTGAGAAGTCACCAGACTTTTCATGCTGTACCCTGGGGAACTGTGAAATTTTTAGCTCATATTACCAATTCAGAAATTTTACAGAGACATGAAAAATCAAAAGGTAATAAATCACCAGGCTTGTAATTATAAAATCATCCCTGTAATACTACTACTACTACTATTACTACTACTACTACTAATAATATTAATATTAATAATATCAAAAAACAATAGCGTTGTTAATAAAGATAGCAATATCATTCAACATATTAATATTGACAAGCTTATCCTAAGGGTAAATATGTTTACATTTTTTATAAAGAAACATATATTAAGAATCAATAGATTAATGCTATATATACATATGCAGCATTTATATTCATATAATGCAACAACATATAATGCCCTGTGGCTCTGGTGATGCCTTGTTGGTTTCTGCCATCTAGAGCTGACAGTCTGATGGAAGAGACAGTAAAGAAACCAGACAGTTCTAACACAGGTCAGTAGAGTTTTGACGTGGAGATAAGAAAAGTTAGACAGTGATTTTGCTCCTTTTTCTGGACCAGATTTCAGTATCCACTCGGTTCTGGGCCAGGCCTTGGAGTCCACTCAGACCTCAGCAAAATCTTACCAAATCTTCTGCCAAGTGAAGTATGTTGCCTGTGCAACCTCTCAAAACCAGGTGTTCAACCCACAGGGGATAAGGCTCAGAGAAAACTGGGTCCCTTCCTCATCAGGGAGCTATCAGAGCGGAAATCTCAGCCTTCTGTGGGGACCTGAAGGCTGGGGAGGAAGTGCCCCCCCAACTTGTCTAGGCTGGCTCAGCAGTTTACCATCCCTCAAGGGATCTGGGGGTTGGGGTGATGTCAAGGCCACAGACATATCCGGTGTCTGTTAGGGGGACTATGGCTCTACAGAGGTGATGCCCTCAGGGACACACAGATGCACCCACAAGCAACTTCTGCCCTCCCCAGCAGCCCCCGCCTCTCACTTCTGGGGCAGCATGAGGTCTTCACCAGATCAGCTGAGGGAATGGGCTGGAGAACTAGAAAACACTGGAAGCCTAGACTTCCTGATTGTCTGGGGGCATTAAGGGGGAAGCTGGGCCCTGCTCTAGGTGGACACCTGAGTGAGAGAACAGTAGAAGGGGAAGGAAACAGGACACTTCTCTTGGAGAACTCCCAGGGAGGGGAAATAGAGGTGAAGGAAGAGGCTTAAACCAGCCTCCACTAATTATAGGGCCACTGACAATAATGGCTAAAGCTCACAGGACTAGTTCTGTGCTAGCTATGGGTCTCATAACCCTGGGAAGTGGGGGATGTTATAATCATCATCCCATTGTTTTAAATAGACTATTTTTAGGACAGTTTTAGGTTCACCGCAAAAAGTACAGTGATTTCCCATACAGCCCCTGCTCTCAGGCGTGCAGAGCCTCCCCCACCATCAACATGGCACCAGAAAGGTGCATTTGTTATAATTGATGAACCTACATTAACACATCATTATCACGCCAAGCCCGAGTTTACATGGGGGTCCACTCTTGGTGTTGTACATTCTATGGGTTTGAACACATGTATTTGAACACTGGGAGTTTCACTACCGTAAAAATTCTCTGTGCTCCACCTATCACCTCCCCTCTCCCAAATCCCTTGCGACCCCTGATCTTTTTACTGTCTCCATAGTTTCACCTTTCCCTCCCCATCCCATTTTAAAGATGAAGAAACTGAGACATAGAGTAGTGGGAACATTTGAACTTGTTCATCCCCAGTCCTCACCCCAGTCCTGATGTAGTGACCTCCTTCCCGGCCCCAGTGGGTCAGAAAGGTGATTGTTACCATTCAGGACCACATGGGTCACTGATGAGATGTAATCCAGGCGAGGAGAACCCGCTGATCTCTGATCCCACTCCCACCCCAAATTTTGTGAACTCCCCAAAAGCAAAGAAGCCCAGGCCTATCCTCCATCCACCCTGGGCCTCTACTGTCCCCCAACCCCCAGCTCTTGGCTTTTGGCAAGAGAAACTGCATAAAAAGAAGTGTCTGAGACAGGTCCCAACTTTCTCATCATCAACCCGGCACTGGGGGAAGGGGCCCCAGCTGCAGAGAAGCTTTCCAGATGCTGATCTTGGCAGGCACTGGGGAGGCAGCCGCCTCGCCTTCTCTGTCCATGGGCTAGGGGCTTACTTTCAGCTTCAGGGATGGGCTGGGAGGCTCCTGGTGGAGGCCAGTCTCTGCCACGTCTGTATCAGATGCGATCTTGGCCCTTCTAGCCTGGGAAGGGTGGGCTCTCTCTTCTGGACAAGTGAAGCATGCACTGTTAAGGAAGAGGGAAGCATCAGTGTCCCACTTCTCAGCAAGCTCCCCGACTCAGCATCATAGTAACAGCTGACACGTATATACTGTGCCAGTTAGTGTCCTAAATGCTTTGCAAATATCAACTCATGAAAAGCTCACAGCAGCTGCCTCAACTAGGGAATGAACAGATAAGCTGCAGTCCATCCTTATGCGGAAGACCACATAGGAATATATTTGGCACTAACTTCTAGTTCGGAACTAGTGATATATAACGGCACAGATGAATATCAAAGGCATTAGAATGAGGGAAAGAAGCCAGATACAAAAAGCTACATGGTGTATGATTCCATTCCTATGATGTTCTAGAAAAGGCCACGCTACAGGGAAAGTAAACAGATCAGTGGCTGGCAGAACCTGGGGGTGGGTGACAATTTGACCACAAAAGGGCATGAGGAATTTTTTGCTAATGGAACCATTTTATATCTTGATCATGCTGGTGGTTATGTGACTATATATGTTTGTAGAAATTTGCATAACTGTACACTGAAATGGAAAGACTTTAATGTAACTAAATTGTATCTTAAACAAAATTTCTCACAGTTGCCTTACATCAGGAAAATAGAAGTACCTCAACTAGAAGGGATTTAATTTAGAAATTAGCACATCAGGACGTGTCCAGTGGGAGATGCTACCAGGAGCAGGTGGGGAGAAATATCCTGGCTTCTCCCATCCTCCTGCCTTCTGATCTACCCTCAGAGCCAGCCACTGGGGAAATCTGTGTAGAAGCCAGTGGACAAGGGAGAGCTCATATGCAGGGACAGAGCAGAGAATGGGTGATCTGAGGACACACAGACTCAAGCTGAGCACAAACCTTGTGAGGTAGGGGCAACTATACCCCATTTTACAGAGGTTTGAGTCTTGAGGAAGATCTGAATCTCTGCCAATACTTGGCTGGAGGGCTGTTTCTGTGACTTCTTTTTTTCTCCAAACCCCCAATTTGGCTAAACTAAAGGCAACTAAAAAGGAATGGAAATGGCTATGCAAATCAGGCCCATCCCCAGGGACGGGGAGGGGGGGGGGAAGGGGGGGCGTAGGGGAAGGGATGCCTCAATGGGAGATTGCCCGGCTCCTTGGCAAGTTACCCAAAAACTGAGCTGCAAACACACAGCAGATGTTTTAGCAGTTGATAAGGGGGCACATTAGACGGTTCCCCACAATAGTTCAGAATTGCCCTCATCAAGCCTGCACCTGTGCTCTACACCTCCTACCTGAGGGCTGCCCCCAATATTCCAGCCTTGACCTCTGGTCTTTGTGAAAACCCTTGCCCAGTAATGGGGAGCTAGGAAAGGCCAGATGTTAGGGGACCCTCCAGCTTCCAACATGCGCTCCCTAAATTGCTGTCATACCTGAGGCCAGCAGAGATCCACTCTAGGCTGCAAGGCTGACAATGCTGGCCCCATACCACTGGGGACAGAGGTCACCTGCAGTTTAGCCTTTGATCCATAGGAGTGGGCTGGACATGTCAACCTTTCACCTTCACCTAGGCTTAGGCCAGAATGGTCAAAGTTTGAGCCTTGCAGTGTGTGCAGGTTTCGAGATCAGTACCTCCCTTTCATTAGGCTCTTAATTAATATGCTGGGGAGGGGAGCCCTGTGCTGAGTGCTTTCTCTACATTCCATTTGCTCAATTACTACGTATGGAGCCAGCAGTAAAAAATAACAAAGAACCGGGTCATCCAGGAGCCGATGTTCTAATGGGGGAGATAGACAAGCATCAAGAAAACAAGAACATGGTGTCTGTCATCTGTTAGCATGTAGTGAAAGTTCTGGAAACAAATGACACTGGGAAGGCAGATGAGAAATGTAGGGTAGGAAGGGAACAGTGATTTTAGACCCAGTATCTCTTGAGGTGATATTTGAGCAGACCTGAATGAGGTGAGGAAGTGAGCCATGCAGATATTCAAAGGAGAGTGGTCCAGGCAGAAGGAATGACAAGTGCAAAGGCCCTGAGGCTGCCATGGAATTGACAAGTCTGGCGAGAACACTACTGTGTCTGAAACCACAGAATGATAGAGGGGAAAGGTGGGAGGAGCTTAGAACAGATTGTCTAGGGCCTTGTGGGCTGCAATGACTTTGGCTTTTGCCCTAAGTGAAATGGAAGATACCAAGGGTTCTAAGTAGAGAAAGGATATGATCTGACTCCTTTATAGGCTCCCTCTGTGGGACAAAAAAAAGTGTGGGGAGTGAGGATGGAAGGAAAAAGAACTCTGACCCTTCACACAGCTCAGCAGGGGAGGGTTTGCATATGTCCCACATACCAATTAGGAGACCAAACTCCAAAAGAGCTAACCACTTGCCCAGAGACATTCAGCCAATTGGTAGCATCCCCTAGATTCAAACCTGTGTCTATGTGACTCTAGTGGTACTGGGTAAATAATCATTTATTTATGTGACTTCAGGGAGATAGAGACCTTAAGACCCAAAAACAAAGGGAGGGCTTTCTCTGTGTCTGGTAATACCCTACAAGAGAGATGAAGAAAGAAATTCCCTCAAGAAACATGTATTGAAACCCTGCTGTGTTACGGACACTAGGCTGGGTGCTGGGGCTACAGCAGGGAACAAGCTGGAGCAAAATTTCTGCCCTGAAGAAGTTTACACACTAATGGGGGAGACAGACAAAAAGCATTAAAAAAAGGAAAAAAAAGGAAATTATATAGGATATTAGTATATAAACAATGATGGAAAAAAATAGTTAGGATAAGGGGGTCAAAAGTTTCAAGGGTGAAGATTGTAATTTTAAATAGGGTAGTCAGGACAGGGTTCTTGGAGGAGGTGATGTTTGAGAAAAGAAGTAAAGGAGGTGAGAGACTGAGCCATGTGGAGCTCTGGGAGAAGTACATTCCAGGTAGAAGGAACAACACCGTGGAATTTTAAACACACATCCACAGTTATTATTGCAGGGATATTCTTCAAAGGCTCTGAGATAAGTTCAACACAAATGAATGAGTAAATAATGAAGCACGTGGCTATCAGGAATGTCCAGCTACTCCTATCCCCACCATACTCTACTCTCTTTCAGCCTTTACATCTTCTGTTCTCTCAGCTTGGAACACATTTTCTTCTCTGGACAAACTCATGATGGATCCTCAATCCTTGGCTCTCAGGTTACCGCTTCAAAGAAGCCAACTCTGAGACCCTTGATCTCACCTATTATGAGTTCTTCCTCTGGGTTCCCACAGACTCTGTAGACCTCCTCTATTCTGATCCCTCAGCCTACTTCACTGGACTGTGAGTATCTCAAAGGCATCTTCTGGATTTACCCCAGCAGTACATGGTAGGTGCCTAATAAATCATTAAGCAACTAAGTATTTTTCCCTTGTTCACCGCGTAATATCTAAACTCCCTGGCACAGAACAGACTTATAAATCTATCTGTAAAATCATAAACTGGTTCTGAGAGGAGACACACAGCTGGTTGTGGTGGTGGCTTCAGGAAGGGGATCTGGGGACAGAGGTTGGAGAAGACAGATTTCACTCTAGTTATCTTTTTGTAGTTTTTGAAAACTTCTTTACCAGGTGTGTGAATTCCCTATGCAAACATAAAATGAATAAATAAAATTCTACAAAATAAAGGATTAAAAGACATTTTTAAATTGCAAAGTGTGGAGTTTTACACACACATCCACAGATATTCTTGCAGGGATAGAATACACAATGAAATATATTGTAAAATTTCATTAATGCTTCATATAAATATCCATGTTATATATCAGATGCAAAAAAAAAAAAAAAAAAAAAAAACCTTACATCTTTAGCATATCATTCGATCCCTAACCTTGGCTCTTGCATTGTTTTAATAACAAAACTCAACTTTAATAATAATAATAATGGCACGCTCTGTCTCCATTATATCATCGAAGTCTCACAACAGCCCATTTTCCAGCTGAGGAACCCGAGGTTGGCTCTGAGACCACGTTCTCTGCCACTGAGCTCATTCCAGACCGCACCTCCAAGGTGATCGGGTCAGACCAGGCAGGGAAGACTGCTATGGGCTTATGGCCCCCCCTGGAGGTCGTGCGGACAACGTGACAAAGAACCTAAAAATGACCATTTGAACTTCAGCTGAGGGGTTGGGCAACGAGAGGCAATTCAAGATCTGTGGACTCCCCACTTCGCTCTGTCTTTGGAGCGCCCTGTCAGGTCTGAGAGGGGACAGGACCCTGATCTAGGGGGTAAAGGAGACACAGACCTAATCTGAAGGGATTAAGGGGGACATAGCCCTGCCCTGAGGGATCTAAGAGGATAGGCACGGTCTGGCAGGTCCAATCCTGAGAGCTTTCTGTGGGAGATAAGGCCCTGCATCGAAACAAACAAAACCACATCATTGGAGAGAAAAAAACCACATTGGCGAGCCTTGGCGGCTACATGGGGCCAGGGGGCGGGAGGGTGTAGCTGACACCGAAAGCCTAACGCTCATTGGCTGAACGGGGAAGGTGCCCTCTCATTGGCTGGATTGGCTCAAGGCTCTTTGTGGACCCGACCCAAGAGGGCAAGGTCTACGGAGGGCGGGGCTTCTTGATGTGAGGATACGTTCCCAGGCGTCGCAGAGGGCCTTTTATGCCAGAAGGGAAAACTGGGTTTCAGGAATTAGTTTGGGGCGGCAGTGGGGGACTCTGATCTGGGCCCCGCGGTTCTCGCTCTTACGTGCTCCGCTTTCCTGCGCCGAATCCGAGCGGAGCAGGCAGCATCGAGGGCGTGACGTCATTGCGAGGCGCCGAGCGAGCCCAGGGGTAGCCTTGACCTCTCGGCGTGGGGAGCTGCGAGGCAATGCTGCAGCTACTCCGGTCCGGCGTGCGGGCCTGGCTTCGGCCCACGGGCTGCCGGGTGAGGCCAGGGACTGGGGGCGAGGTCGGAGGACAAAGGTTGGAGGGTCCAAGGGTCGTATTTGACTTTCGCCCACCGCTTACAGGGCTTGAACGCGCTGGCGGAAGAGGCAGTGCGGCCGCCTGAGAAGCCAGAGCCGTTGGCGAGCGCGGGTGAGGTTGCTGGGGTCGCCCCGGGAGGGGCAGCGACCAGGAGCTCTGACCTTTGTCCCTGACCGCTCAATTGCTTCAGGTCCCCAGGCACCAGTACTGCGCAAGTGCGACCTCCCGGTACCCGCGTACCGGCGTCGGGTACAGGCCTGGGTGGAGTCCCTGCGGGGCTACGAGCAGGAGCGCGTGGGTCTGGCCGAGCTGCACCCAGACGTTTTCTCCACGGCGCCCAGGTAATCGGGAGCAGAAATGGTGAACTGGGTGCCAGAGGGACGAGGAGCGCGGGTTTGGGAATCAGGATAACCAGGGCTTGAGCCTAGTTTATCCACCTGTCAAAAGGGGATGATGGTTTTCCCTGCTGCAGAGTTGTGTGAGACTAAGAGATGAGAGATTAAGGATGCAGAGCTCTGAAGCCTGTAGGGGTTAAGGATGAAGAACCTCTGGGTTCAAATCCTGCCTTCTCCCCTTGTGCTTTAGTGTCTCCATTCTCAGACCTCAAGAGGTTGCTGAGAAGATTAAATGAGTTAATTTGAGCACATAATAAGTTCTACAGAAATGTTGATTATCGTTGCTGTGATTGTTTTTTGCAAAAAAAAAAAAAAAAAAGAATCACTAACAATGTCTAAATCCTTATCATGTGCCTGGCACAGCCTGTTTCATTTTAGTTAACTAGATCTCAGCAACCCTAGGAAGGGGTTCTGTTATCCTTATTTTGTAGATAAAGAAACTGAACACAGACAGGTTAAGAAATTTACTCAAGGTCACACAGCTTGTAAACTTTAGAACCAGGATCTCAAGTTTATGTGGGCCAACTCCCAGGGCTGGATTATTGACTGCTGAGGTGTAGGATGCCTTTCATGTGCACTGTGTCTGGCCCACAATAAGTGCTATTAATTCATTACTCTTACTGTAATTTGTATGACTTGCCCCTTCCTTTACAGAGTCCTAATCTAGTAGAAGATGTTAAAAAAGTTAAAAACAATATATTTTGTTTATTCTGTAAATATCTGAAGCACCTACTCTGTGCCAGATTCCATTTTAGGTGTAGTGAATGAGCACTGATGTCACTTACAGTCTAGAGCAGGGGGTCAGCAAACTTCTTTAAAGGGCCAGATAGTAAATATTATAGGCTTTGCACACTATAACGTTTCCATGGCAACTATTCATCTCTGCTGCTGTAGTGCAAAAGCAGCTGTAGACGATACACAAACAAATGAGCATGGCTATGTTCCAGTAAAACATTTATGAAAAGAGGCAGCAGGCCAGATTTGGCCTACTAACCATAGTTTGCCAACCCCTGGCAGACTACCCTGACTGTCATGTTCAACATAGACACATAACGTGAGCCAACATAATGCGTAAATTCTTCTGATAGTCACAGTTTTTGAAAAATAGGAAGAAACAAGTGAGATTGATTTTAATAATGTATCTTATTTAACCTGATATATCTAAGATATTGTTATTTCAACGTGTGGCACTGGCCATATTTTAGGTGTTCAGTAGCCACACGTGTGGCCAGTGTCTACTGTATGGGACAGTGCAGGGCTAGAGAGGCAAATGAGTTCATAAAGAAGGTGGCATTAAGTAAGCTGTAATGTTAGGAAATAAGTAAGGTGAGACAGAGGAAGGGGCAGCTCTCTCTTTTGCAAAGGAGCTCCTCTAGATATTGTTTGGGCTGAGACCTGTAGGCTGAGAAGGAACCAGCCAGGGGAAGAGCATTTCAGGCAGGGGGAACAGCAAGTGCAGAGGCCTAGAGGCTGGACTCCATTTCACAGAATAAAATGGAGCGGAGCTGGAGGTACCGCTAGCTGGAGTGGGAAAGGGGTGGGGGCAGATCACACAGGCCCTGGAGGTATGAGGGAGTAGCCTGGGTTTTCGTCTCATGGTATGGGGGCCTTGGGAGGGTTTTAAGTGGAGGCAGACCTCTCATGTCTCCTACCTCCACAGGCTGGATATCCTGCACCAGGTCACCATCTGGCAGAAGAACTTCAAGAGAATTGTGAGTGTCCCTAGTGCGGTGAGGTGGGGAGAAGGAAGCAGAGGAAGCTCTTTAGCGTGTCTTCTCTGGATTGCTGGGCTCGGGCCTGTCTCCTCTCTCCTGAAATATTCACTGATGGGTCATTTGCCAGACATTTTCTAAACACCCACCTTATACTGGGCATCGTGCTAGTGGACGAGACAGGCAAGGCCCCTGCCCTCATGAAGCTCGCGGTCTAGTTGGAGAGGTGAATGTAAATCAGGTAGTCACACCTGCAGATGTATAATTAGGGAAGTTATCCCACGGAAAGGGGCATTTAACTTCAATGTGCCGTAGGAGCTAACTAGATAAAGGGGGTAATGGGGCTAGTGTGGAGTGGAGGTAGTAGAAATCGTACATGCAAAGGCCTTGTGGAAGGGACCAAAACAGCCCAGTGTGGCCATGGAGTCAGTAGGAGCAACGGTGAGGACTTCAGCGAGCACTGAAGAAGCCATTACCAATAATGTCTCCTGCCTGCTGTCTGCCCATCTCAGAAATCCAGCAAGCCCTCCCCCAGCCCATTCCCGCCCCACCCCCCTTGTCACTCTAAGAATGAAGTCATCAGCCTGGCATTGGAAGTCCATTGTGATCCCCCACCCTGCTCCTCTCCCTGATTCTAGCCATGTCTTTCCCCACACCCCACCTTCCTTTCAGTTGCAGCCATGTTAAAATCATTCAGAAAATGCTGAACAGCTACTGTGTGCCAGGCGGCAGAGCCCCTGCCTTTCTGAGGCTGACATTCTGGAGTGGAGGAAGAAATTCTTAATTTCTTTATCCTTCTTTCCCTCCAAAAGTGATCTGTGCTTGTCACTATAGACCCCCAATCTCTGTGCTTCCTCGGGCTTCCTAGCAGCAGGCCCAGTCCTTTTGGGTCACTGCTACATTCCTGGGCCTGGTGCCTTTCGGCTGCAGTGACATCTGCCTTGAGAACCTGACCATCTCCTCACTTTGTGCTCACAGAGCTATGCCAAGACCAAAACTAGGGCTGAGGTACGGGGTGGTGGCCGGAAGCCCTGGCCACAGAAAGGCAGTGGACGTGCAAGGCACGGCAGCATTCGCTCCCCTCTCTGGCGAGGAGGTAAGTGGGCAGGGCAGGGAGGGGCTCTGGGTTAATTCAGGGTCTGGGTGTTTCTTTACATACATGTGATGTGTAGTCTCCTCGGTCCCGTTCCCTCCACCTCATCCGCCCACCACAGCAGGGGCAGCAGGTTTCAGGCCTACAGACCCCACTGCCCATGTGCAGGCAGAGATCTGAGAGTCATTCACTTTTTCTCATCCCCACCACCCCACCAGTTCTGGGCTTGGCCTCTGTCATCAGAGTACTTTGCGGCTCCTGTGGCTTTTGTGTGGTCTCAGCTTCTTACTTTGGCATTCCAGGCACTGGTGGCTGCAGCCCCCACCCCCTTGTCCTCTTTGTACCCTTCCTGACTAGACAGCACTCAGTCATCTCCCATTTGCCTGGCCAACTCCTCTTATCTTTCTGATGTGTTTGGGTCACACCTCCTCCAGGAAGCCCTTCCTGACCTTCCTTTTGGTCCTCTGCCCCCACAACTCTTGTGCTGCCCTGCCCACCCCTGAGTTTCTCTGTGGTCAATCCTCTATCTTAATATGAATGGCATGAGGACAAAGATCCTGTCCATCCTGTTCCCTGCTGCACTCCCAGGGCCCAGCAGACAGTGGACACGGGTAGACAGTCCTAACTCAGAGTTCGATGGCTAAGGAAACAAATACCCAGGGAGAGGAAGTCACCTGTCCCAGGTGATGCCCAATCTAACCTCCTCTTTCCATCCCTACCCAAGGCCCTGCCCTCTTGCTGGGTTCAGCTTGGCTGCTTGCAGCCTCCCCACCCCCACACCAGCCACTGGGGCAGATATCTGGCCCTCCCCATTCATACACCTGTGTCCCCGCAGGAGGTGTTGCCCACGGCCCCCGGGGCCCCACAAGCTACTACTACATGCTCCCCATGAAAGTGCGAGTGCAGGGCCTCAAGGTGGCGCTTACTGTCAAGCTGGCCCAGGTACAACCCTGATCCCACCTGCTAGGAGCCACTACGGTCCTGGGATGTGGGCTGTGAGGTCTGGGGAGCCCAGGCAGCCACAGGGGTTTGGTGGTGTGGCTCAGACCATCTGTTCTGTCCTCCCACCAGGACAACCTGCACATCGTGGACTCCCTGGAGCTGCCGACTGCAGACCCCCAGTACCTGACGGAGCTGGCCTGCTACCGCCACTGGGGGGACTCCGTGCTCCTGGTGGACTTGTGAGGGTGCAGGGCAGATGGGGGAGGGGCCAAGCTCCATCCTCTGTGGGGCTCACCTCCTGGCCTCTGTTTCAGAGCATATGAGGACATGCCTCAGAATGTAGTGGCAGCCACCTCCGGCCTCAAGACCTTCAACCTGGTTCCAGCTGTTGGTGAGTGAAGGGCACCAGTCTGCCCCCAGGTCCCCAGAGAGTGCATGGGCCACTTCAAATCCTGTATCTCCCTCTCAGTCACTGAGTGGCCTTGGGCAGTACACTCTCCCCAACCCTCGTCTGGCCCAAATGGAGCATCTGGAGAATGACGTCTCTCTTAAACACTCTGGGAGCGCATCTGTCCAAGCTCAAGTCACAGTCCTGGCTGTGGATTGAGTGCAAGGGTCCACAGGCTGTCACTGTCTGGCTCCTCATTCAGGTGGACAGGCAAGATCAGGTCTGTCCTGAGCACGTTATACCTATCACCACATTGACTGATCCTCAGAGCTCTTTCCCAGTCTCCTCATTGCATGTCCGGCTGCCTCCTGGATAGCTGCACAAAGGGATCTCACAGGCATCTTGGTATCTCCTTCCTTCCAGTGGCTCAGGCCAAGCCCCACACTGCACTGTCACCTTCCACTCGTCGGTCAGCTCACCCGGTCGGCTCTGTCTTTAAACACACCCAGAGTATGAACACCTCTTAACCACCTTGGGCCAGCCCCATCACCTGTTGCCTGGACCAGCATAATCCCCTCTGCCCTTATCCTTACACTGTCCCCCCCACACACAGCCACCAGAGGGAGCCTGTGAGCATCTGACTGCGGGACATCTCTGCCTGCAACTCTCCATGGCTCCCACCACTTTCAGGGGAAAAGCCGAGGTCCTCCCTCAGGACCCCTAGATCCTGCATGACCTGCTCTGTCCCCTCCCTGCCCTCACCTCCTCCAGCTCTCCTGCTCGCTCACTAACTGCAGCCACACTCACTTCACTTTGTTTATTCATCTGCTCTATGGTCTGTACCCACCCACTGGAGTGTGAAATGGGAATCACTGCCAAGCAGAAGGCAGAGCCTGGCACACTACATTGACAGGCTGAAGACAGTCCCCTGCCCAGGGTCTCCCCAGCTGTGAGTGTCTGAGCCAGAGTTTAAACCTGATCCGCAGGGCTCATGACCCCACACCATTGCTCCCCAGAGGAAGGAAAGGGGTTCCAGGTGGGTGCAGCTCCACCCTGACTGTACCCACCTTGACCCTCCTGCCCCAGGCCTGAACGTGCATAGCATGCTGAAGCACCAGACGCTGGTCCTGACCCTGCAGACTGTTGCCTTCCTGGAGGAGAAGCTGCTCTGGCATGACTCTCGCTATACACCCCTCTACCCTTTCCGCCTGCCCTACCGTGACTTCCCCTGAGCCCCCACCCTGTGGCCCCCAGGGCACAGTGCCTGCCTTTCCTGCATAGCTCCATGCCAGGTACCTGCTCCAAGCCAGGCCGAGCCTCTGGTGGGTTTGGGGGTTTCACACCCACCCTGCAAGAGTAGCACTGCCCAGACCCCTCATCCCGATAGGAAGGTGAGCCCACAGCATGGCCAGATGGGCATCATGATCCAGAAGGGGTAACTTGGCAGAGAGCCTCACCAAGCTCTTGCCCAATTCTCTTTTCTGTTAAGATAAATTTTATTTTTCTAATCACAGAAGAGAAACAGAATAGCTCATTGCCATGTTGTGAATAATTCCATCTGGCAAGTTGGGCTTTTGCCCCGGGGCTAGGCACCGCCAGTACCTCTCTCCTCAGCACTGTTTATAGAAGTGACTCAGACTTGCTTCCCCGGATGAGGTAGCCTCCAAGAGTGCGGAGGAGCATGAGTGCTGCCCGTCCCCACAAACCTGTTCTTGGCACCTCCTGGTTCCTGGGCACTCATCGTGTACTCGCATCCCTGACAGCATCTGTGGTCCCATTTGGTACTGTTCTTTAGTCCCATGTGTGGTCTTGATTCCACGAGTAAGTGCCATATGCAAACCTGAACTGTCATTACAGTGATTCCCCTGAGCAGAGTCAGAATCAATGTGGTCAATAAACGAGCGAAAAAATACATGTTTAAAAATACCAAACTGGTACCTTGAGTCTGCTAATGTCATTTCCCCCTACCCCAAAGTTAATTTTTAAAAAGACTATAAAATAATGTGGCCAATTTCTTTGAAGTTGGACAAGACTGCCATCTGCATGTACGGGTCTGGCCGGGCCAGTCCGCCACAGTGACTGCCCATCAGCTGGACTGTCCCTTGCTGAAAACATCTCTGGAATGCCTCTCTTGGGAGTGCCCTCAGAGCTTGCAACACATTCTTTGAAAATCTCGATAGACATAAATTTTAATCCTTAAAGCACCAGATATGGCTATAAAAGAAAAAGCCACCTGGAGCCAGTAGTAAGAAGGGGTGCAGGGGCTGGGCAGGAATTGCTGTGTGGACTTGAGCCAAACTTACCTGCCCCTCCCTCCTTCTGCCTCTGGAGGCCCAGTGGGGCATCAAGGCCTAAAGTAAGACCCAGCTGTTATCCTGACGGTGCCCAGCCTACTCTAGATAGAACTAGGAGTGTTGTGGCTCAGCTGTCTGGCATAGCCATCAGGAAACAGGGTGAGACCAACCCCTCCCTGCCCATGTGGATTTTCAGAAAATGGGCCAGAACTCCTTCCCCTGGGCTGGAATCCCTCAGGCAGATCACGATGGAAAAAGGCATTAGAAAAAAATGATCCAACATCTAGAATGTGCTTTTAAATAGTTGGAGGTTGGAGAGAGTGTGTGCTCAAGCTGAGGTAACGAAGTACCATGAGTAGGGGGCCAGGGGTGGGGCTTCAACAACAGAAATGTATCAGCTCACAATTCTGAAAGCCAGAGGTCCAAGATTGAGGTGTTAGCAGGGTTGCCTCCTGAGGCTGTGCTAGATTATCCGTCCCATTCCCCTCCCTCCAGGTTTGCTGGCATTTCTTAGCAATCCTTGGCTTGTAGACATCACCCTGATCTCTGTCCTTACTTGAAATGGCATCCCTGTGTGCGTGTCTGTCCAAGTTTCCCCCTTTTAATAAGGACACCAGTTATCTTGGGTTGGGGCCCACCCTAATGACCTCAACTTGATCATCTGGGAAGACCCTATTTCCAAATAAGTTCACATGCACAGGTACTGGGGGTTGTTTTTGGTGGAGAGGAGAAAACAGTTGAACCCATGATGTAAGGGGAAAAGTAGAAGAAGAATGGCCATGAGAACTGTGGGAGCTGGCACATGTGGCTTTATCATGTGCCTTCTTTGTTATCTCTGAAGTGCTCTACAATAAAAATACTTTTTTTTTTTTTTTTTGAGTGATGAGTGAAGACATTTCTTCAGGGAGAGCTGTAGCTACCTGCAAGTCTCCATCACACTTTGGGACAGGGGCTAACCTAGAGCCCAGAGAAGGAAGAGACGTCGTAACCTTTGAAAAGTGTCCTTTATAAAGGCCACCCAGGAATCATGCTGTCTCAGGCTAGGAAAACCAAAGTGATCAGATGGGGCTGAGATCTGACTTCCAGGAAACCCAGAGGGTGAGAGGGCTGGCAGCTCTGATGGTGGAGTAAGGTCTGCTTATTGGTGGTGGACCTGGAGGACCCCTGGGAGGGACAAGAGGGTAGGATCAGACAGACCCCAGGGGCTGGAGAAAGAGCCACAACCCAGATCAAAGATGCCCTAACCCAGCAAAGGAGTCCCCAGAAAAGAGGAGGCCTCAAAGAGCTCCCCAAAACATATACCCACAGAATCCACCAGGGGCGCCACTTTAACACACTGCCGCGTCGTTGGAAGAGCACAAAGCTAATAGCCAAGGAGGAAATGGCCCATCCCCTGTCCCCTCCTCCCTGCACCTGGGCAAGGAGGGACCTGGTGAGAAGGGGCAGGGTGGAAAGGAAGAAGGTCAATGGCAGAAGGGACTAAGCCTTTCTTCCGCTTGAGGCCTCCAGCCTAGAGAGGCCTGACCGGGGGCTCCCATTTGACACAAGTCAAATTCAGAGATTTGAAGCAGTGCTGATCTGGACCTGAGTCTTGGGCAGAATTCTCAGCTGGGGCAGGCAGGGCAAGATTCTACCACAGAATAAAGCGGTGGAGGGAGAAGTAAAAGTTGTTTTGAGGACATCCAAATGTCATGAATTTTTGCTTTACACTCTATGGCCGTTAGGGAGAGCTGTAATGCCAGTGTAAACAAGATCTGTAACAACCCAGAGGCGGAAGCATGTATTTCTGCCTAGGAAGTGTGAGGGGAGATTTTTCAGAGCTGAGTCCTAAACAAACAAACAGTAAATATTATCTGTTCCCGTGCTGCACTTGGCTGTGCCAAGCGCTACACACAAATTGTTTTGTTGAGATCTCACATTTATTCTTTGAGGTATGGTGTTAATCATCCCATTTCTACAGCTGAGGCCATTAATGTGCAACCAGGGGAAGTGGCTTGCTCAAAGTAAGTTTGTGGCAGGTGCTTTGAGCATGCTGACCGACGACATCCCCTTGGCACTTGCTGTCCCAGGCACACTGCCAGTTTCCAATGCTGCAGGATGGTACCGGGCTTGTCCACTGGACAGATCAGAAGGGGAACCACAATGAGATACCCCTTCCCATCCATTAGGATGGCAATAATAATAATAATAATAATAATAATAATACAGAAAATAAGTACTGGCAAAGATGTGGAAAATGAAAATTCTTAAACCCTTGTGCATTGCTGGTAGGAATGTAAAATGGTGCAGCCACTGTAGAAAACAGTCTGGCAGTGCCCAAAAAGTTAAGCTTGGGATTACCATGCAACCCAACAATTTCACTCCCAGGTCTTATACCCAAAAGAATTAAAAGCGTGTTCATACAAAAACTTGTATGTAAATGCTCATAGCAGCCTGATTCACAATAGCCAATGGTGGAAACAGCCGAAGTGTCCATCCGCAGATAATGGATAAATAGATGTCATATATCCTCACAATGGAATATTATTGAGCCATAAAGGGAAAGAAATACTGATGTATGCTATGACATGGATGAATCCTTATGCTAAACATTACAGACATTAGGCTGAGTAAAAGAAGCCAGATATGAAAGGCCACATATTGTTCAATTCCATTTATGTGAAATGTCCAGAATATGCAAATCCATAGAAAAAGAAAGTAGATTAGTGGTTGCCAGGGGTTGGGGGAAAAGGGGATGGGAAGGTACCAGGTTTCTGGGTTAATAGAAATATTCTGGAATCAAGTAGTGGTGACAGCTGTACAAAATTGTGAATATACTAGAAAACTCTTAAAAAGCAAAAATGCAAATTTTTGGTGCAGGCACTATGGAAAGCAGCAAGGATGTTCCTCAAAAAAATTTAAAAAACAACTACCATATGATCCAGCAATTTCAATTTGGGTATTTATCCAAAAGAAATGATATCACTATCTAGAAGAAAGGTCTGCACCTTCATGTTCACTGCACCATTATTTACAATACCCAAGACATGAAAATAACCTAAGTGTCCATGGATGGATGAGGGATAAAGAAGATGTGGTTATTATATATACACAATGGAATATTACTCAACCATAAAAAAGAAGGAACTCTTGCCATTTGCGACAACACAGATGGAACTTGAGGGCATTATGCTAAGTGATAAATCAGAGAGAAAAACAAATACTGTATGATCTCACTTATATGTGGAATCTTTTAAAAAAAAACAACTTATTTTGTATATATTGTTGGTTGCCAAAGGTGAGGGTGGGGAAATGAGTGAAGGGAGTCAAAAGGTACGAACTTCCAATTATAAGTAAGTCCTGGGGATGTTATGTACAGCATGGTGACTTAAAAATTATATACATACATATCTATGCATGTATATACATATATACATATATCTAGTATTGGGGAGTTGACATTATTCCTGGAGCAGTCCTTACCTAATGAGGGAAAGAATTGACATAGAGTCTACCCATCTCCAAAGGTTCCCCAGTGAGCTGAACCCCAGATGCCACCAGAAGGGAAATCCACTAATGCTCCCTTCCCTGACTCGCCCAGCCCTTGTTGTTTCCTGGGATTGCCTCCCAGATAAACTACCTGCACACCAACCTTGTGAATGAAATGCTCTGGGAACCTTTTGTAAAAGAGGTGGGAAGGGAATTCTGGGCTGGCGGAACAGCATGTGCAGAATGCTCAGAGGCAAGAAGTTCAATTATTCAATAAGTATGTATTGATCACCTGCTGTAATAGCCATTCATTGATTCAGTTCTGGGGTGGACAGGGTCCCTGCCTTTCTGGAGCTCACAGAAATGGAGGTCACAATCAAGTAAATCAAAAAGAATTTCAGCAAGTTTCACTAATGAACCCATTAGGGCAAGGGACAGGGAGTAAACAGGGTGTGGTGCAGGATCCAGAGTGGGGGGCATTCAGGAAAGCTTTGGGCAAAGGCTCAGGCCACAAGAAAGGGGAGGTCAGCCATGTCAGCGATGAGTGGAAGAGCACTCCAGGCTGAGGGAACTGCAAGGTTGGCCACACCAGAGCTCAGAGTGAGAGGAAAGCAGGGATGATGCCATGGAGTCAGACATGGAAACTTCTGCCCTGAGTTCATTCCTTGGCCTGCCCAAGACTGCCTGGCATCCTGGAGGAAGCCCTGCCCTTCCTGGAAACTGCAGCAAAGGGCTGGGCACCATGTGCTTCCCTTTTCCTTTAAAGAATGCAAAAGAAGTGTAAGACTAGGTGGGGCATGCTCCCCCTGTCAACCTGCCCCCCATTATCATCTCATCTTCATTCAGGAAATGGCTCTTCATCCTCCCAGAAGCTCAGACCAGGACCAAGGAGTCATCCTTGACTCTGCCCTGCTCCCATGTTCCAGCAAATCCAGTTGGCCCTGCTGCCAAAAAGAATGCCACATTCTACCACTTCTCCAAAGCCACTGCCCAGCCCAGGCCCCATCATTACTTACCTGAACTAGAGCAGTTGTCTCCTCTCCCATCTGGCTTCCACTCTGTCCTCTCGCCCCCTGACTGGAGGTCCTGCAGTCTCAGGGGGGCTCCTGTAAAAACCTGAGTCAGAGTCTGTCCCTCCTCTGCTCAGAACCCTCCACGGCTCCCGCCTTCCTCAGAGGAAAAGACAAAGTCCCTCCCAAGTCAACAAGTGCCACATGCTCTGCCTCACCCCTCCCTTCCCTTTCCTCCTACACTCTCCCTTCCTGACCACCCCATTCACACTGGCCTCCTCGCTGTTCCTTAAGGCAGTTCCTACCTCAGGCCCCTTTGCACATGCAGTGCTCTTTGCCTGGTACACTTCCTTCTTAATATCGTCACTGCCCCCTCCTCACCTCCCACTGGTCTTTGCTCAAATGTCAACTTCTCAGTCTTTTCCACTTAATATTCTATTTAGAAGTCCGTTAACCCTCATATTTCCTCTCCACTTCGCCCTTTATTTTTCTCCTTAGCACTAATCACAAGCTAACACTCTATACATTTTTTTTTCCCTCTTGTCTGTTGCCCCACCAAGACCAAGTCTGCACGATGGCAGAGATTTTTGTCTGTTCTGTTCATTGTTGTGTCCCCAGAACCTGGAAGGATGCCTGGTACACAACAGGCATTCAGTCAACACTGCGCAGCGGTATGGAGAAATAAGGAAGAATGACGCTTTTCTGCCTACAGGGGAGAGGGGACCTTGCTGGCACACTTCGAACCAAGGTGAAGGCAATTTGTGTTCGAACCGAGAAAAATCCGCCAGGAAATAACACTCCGCGCAGGATTTTCCCAGACGCTAAGAGGAGTAGGGACGTCCCAGGTTCTCACGCTGCGTCGTGCCTTTGCCCAGGACGGATATTCGACACCCTCCAACCCCCTAAGGAGAAAAATTCCCGTGGAAATTCCTTAGGAACGATCTGGGCGCGGGGAGGGACTCATTTTTGGATGACAAGCGACTCTCAGCCCCATTCTCTAGAGGAAGGGCAGGGGCGTTCCACGGGCCTCCTCCTTTTCCCTTCTGCTAGGCGACTTCCCAGTAGGCTCAGAGATCTCCATGACGACGCAGCGCGCGCCCCACAACAGGAAGCTTTGGGCGACGCAGCTTGGCGCTCAGAGACCCTAGAGTCCCCAGCCTCGACCTGGTGGATGTGACCTGGGGTCACACGCACAGGCTGTGACCTCGGGAGTGGGGGATGTGGGGAGCGGCCGGTAGACGTGGCGCCGGGCCTCTCAACCACCCCAAAGCCCTAATGGAACCAGTCGACGCAAATCCCTGCACACTTTTATCGCTAGCGTTAGTGGTTCGAGCTTCGGGAGCCATGCTCAGTGAACAGGCATTTGAGCACCCCCTTCTTCCTCCCCACTTCAGGTCCTAGGAACTGCCTCAGTTTCCCTTGGGAAGGCAAGGACTCGAGCCCCTCCCCTCCCACCTCTAGGTCGGCTGCCTCGGTTTGGTCGAGGAGCCTGGGAACAGCAGCGGGGGACTCAGTGCTCCAGGACCACGTGGCTTCCTTCCCTTTTCTGGAGGCTGTAAAGACGCCCCCGCTCCCAAGGCCAAAAGGAGAAGCGAGGTCGCGGGGGTGGGAGCGCACACGGGTTGAGCATTGCGGATCCCAGGACGTAAAGACTCACCCCCAGGGTTCGCTGATGACTAAGAGATACCTGGGCCTGCTCCCGCCCCGTCTCAAGAAATCTCCGTGTCAGCGGGGCGGGGACATGCCCCTTGGGGATGGCACACCCTTGACAGAGTGCGCCCCAAGAGTATTCCCGGTATCCCACGCCAGCAAGGGATCATCCACTTGGTTCAGTAGGCCTGCAGGCGCTGGAGAGTTAGACCGGAGTTCGAAGGTCCTGGCAGCTGGAGTCTCAGTTTAATCCTCTCTGGAATGGACACAATAACAGTCCCTACTGTCCAACAGTAGCTGCAAAGCGCTCAGAGTCGTGTAAACACAGAATCAAGGTTAACCGAGCCAGGGAACGGGCCCTCCAGGGCTGAGTGCAGCGCCAGGGTTTATGCAGCCACTGTGGCCCCATTGCTTCAATTCGGAAATTCCGGAGCTCCTGTGGCGGGGGCGGGGGCGGGGGCGGGCAACCCCGCTCCGCACAGCACCCTGTCGACCCGGAAATGCCCGAGCCCTCGTTTTGGAGTAGAAGACGCGAGGTTTCCGGGAAGGCAGCCCCGCCCCCCGGGTCCCCGTGGCCAGCAGCTAAAAAGAACCAGAGCGCTTCTGGCACCCAGTCCGTGCTGCGCCCTGTGGTCCTTCTTACCTCGGTCGCTATGGCTCTTGGAACCGCCCAGCTCGCACTGCCCGCGATCCTGACTCTGCTCGGGGTTCTGCTTCCAGGTGAGTCAGGGATGAGGGCTGCCGTCTGGCCAGCGCCCCGGAATTGGGGCTGCACCCTGGGTGCGGTGGCGGGGTTAGGGGGCTGGGGTGGGGTGGAGAGAGGGGGGACCAGCTCCCGGCTGACTGAGGACAAGGTTATTCGTACTTAGGTAGCTGTTTGCGGGAAGTTGGATCTAGAGCCACCCATCGAAAGTCAACCACCATGGATTCAAATTCAGACCCTGCATCTCCTCGATGTGTGGCCTCGGGCTATAGTCAGCCTCTCCGAGCCTCAGTTTCTCAGCTGTAAAACGGATCATGTAATAGCGGTCACCTCGTTGTGGTTGTGCCCTGGCTCAGCGCTGTGCCTGAGGCCTGGAGGGGGTCAGGTGGTGTGAGATGTGGTGGCCACAGAGGCAGCAGCGACCTGGGGGCCGTGCTCGGCCCTGGCGGTCCTGTTCCGCAGTCCGTTTAACCTTGATTCTGTGTTTTCACTGCTCTGAGAGCTCTACAGCTACTGTTGGACAGTAGGGACTGTTATTGTGTCCATTCCAGGGAGGATTAAACTGAGGCTTCAGCTGCAAGGGGATTCGAACTGCTGAGCAGGCTGAGGATCCCCCCTCCCCGCTCCCTTGCTTTTTCTGTTCCTCCTCCCGGGGCCTTGGGGAAGTCCAGACCTGCTTCTACCCAGGGGAATTCCAGGCTTGGCTTGCCAAGGCATCAGAGCCTGAGAAGTGAGATTCCCCAACCTCTCTCCAGCAAGGCCAGCCTGGAGGGAGGGGAGGAGGGAGACAGTCTCAAAGGGTGGTCAGGGTTGGGGAACAGAAGAGTGGAAGATGGACATCTGTAGTTACCAGCTCCACAAAGTGTTCTAATGGGGACTCCAATTCAGATTCTACCACTTTCTGTCAAATTAACCTCCCCTCTCCAGGCCTCACCTGTTTCCCCTGTGAAACGGGAATGATCCCAGAATCACTCTTGGAGAGCTGTTTCACATACCCCCACCCCAGAAAGAGTGGGCCCAAAGCTGAGGGCAGGAATCTTTGGAGGTAGGATAGAGGGAAGAGCTCAGACAGACAGATTTTTTCAGCTTTGGAGGCACCAGCGTCTGAGGGAGCTTAGAATTCACTTCCTTCTTATCTGCAGCTACTCACACCCTGCCTGGTCCTGGGAGTTACTTGCGTTAGCAGGGGATGGGGTGACTATATTCACCCACCTTACAGATGGGAAAATTGAGGCCCAGAGAGGGGAGACCACTTGTCCAAGAGAGTGAGGAACCAGCCTGATTAGAAACCCTCCAACCGCAGAGGGCTGGCCCTCTCCACTTGACCCCTTAGGAGGGAGGACATTGACGCCACGTCCCTCCTCTGCTGAAATCCTCCCATGGCTCCCTGTTGCCCTCAGAATGAAAAACACATTCTTGGCATGGCTTACACTGCCTATGACCTTCCTGACATCATTTCTCCCAACTCTTTCCCCCTTGCGTACTCAGCTCCAGACATCCGGCCCCAGGACGCTTGCACTTGATCCCCGTTGCCTGGAACTCGGTTCCCTTTTCTCTGGATGGCCAGCCCCTTGTCATCATTCACATCTCTGCTCACACATTACTCTGTCACCAAAGCACTGTCTGTTCTATCATCCTGTTTTGTTTTTGTCAAAGCTCTTATTAACATCAGTTATTAATTATCTTGTTTGCTCATGAATTTTTCTGTCTCCTATACTGAAGGCAGAGGGTTCACGTCTGTCTTGTTCAAGGCTGAGTACCCTGGAATGTTGATGAATTCAATTTGTAAGGACTTTCCCTCTTCACACTTTTGTTCCAGGGCCTGGAGGTGCCCAAATATCAGTGCAACCCCCAAAAGCCATTATACCACGAGGAGGCTCCGTCCAGGTGAACTGCAGTGACTCCTGTGATGACCTGGGTCTGGAGACTCAGTTGATGAAGAGGGAAGTGGCCCATGGGAACAACTGGAAGACCTTTGAACTTAGTAATGTACAAAAAGACAGCACTCCAATATGCTTCTCAAACTGTCACAAGCAGACGACAGCTGAAATGTCCCTTACCGTGTACTGTGAGTGAGTGGGCTGAGGGTCTGGACTACGTAGGCAGGGCAGGGGAGTTGGCAGGGGAGTCCCCAGCAGGCTGGGGCTGCTTTTGTTGCTTAGTGATGGGATAAAGGAGAGTCTCACTGAAGGGCAGGTGAGCACATCTTCGAGAGCCTCCTTGTCATTTGAAAACTTTCCTTGAATTTCCTTGGGTGCAGTTAGAGATTCAACAGGGATTCAGCACATTTGAGAATGCTGGCTCTCTAGGCCTCAATCTTTAACCATGTGACAAGGCCCTAGATCTGGCTTTTTAAAAAAAGATATAAATTAAAACTAAGCCCTGAGATGACATTTTTCACATATTGGTGACAATCAAAAGAATCGATAACAGCTTTGCCAGCAAGACCTGAGGGCAGCAGGCAGTCCTAGGACATTGCTTACAGTGTGGGAGCATAAAGAAGCATAACTCTTGGCAGGGCAGGGAGGGGGCGTCAGTTCTCCAAATGACGCATACACGTGTCTTTTGACACAGAAACCCCACTGCTGGGAATTGAGCTTACATGTGTCCCCACTCACGAGGGAACTGGGACAGGATGGACACGGTTATTCGTTGTGGCTTTATTTGGAATGGCAAAAGTTTGCAAGCCACTCAGATGTCCAGAACTGGGAGATAAACTGTGATTCCACTACACAATGGAAGAGAATGCAACTGTGTACAAGAGTGAGGACGCTCCTTGTGTCCCAAAAGAGAGTGAGCTCCAAGGTGTTTAGTCAAGTTCAAAAAAAATAAGATACGCCCAGAATGAGAGGCATGTCATCCTGGGTGGTAGGGAGTGGTCAGAGCCTGCCGAGGGAGGCTGTGCTTACTGAAAGAAATGACCAATATTGTCTGGCTGTGGAGAGAAAGGCTGGGGGCTCTAGGAGAGTCAGGAGCAAAGAGCAAGTTTTCTCCTGCCTTTTTTTTCACTTTGGGCATTTTGAACTGTGAAAATGAGTTACTATGACTATAAGCAATAAATAAAATTTAAATTAGAACAAAACAAACCAAAAATGAAGAAAGGAAAAAGAAAGAAAGAGAAAGAAAGAAAAGAAAAGAGAGAGAGAGAAAGGAAGGAATGCAGGAAGGAAGGAAGGAAGGGAGGAAGGGAGAGAGGAAGGGAAGAAGAGAATTGACCAACTTGCTTTGAGATTAGACAGCCTTGGGTTCCAGTCCCAGAATGCCCTTTACTAACCAGGTGACTGTGGGGGACATGACTTCTCGATTGACTTTCACATGAGACTTCCTGGGATGGTATAATGACACAGTGAGGCATGGAGGACATTGCATCTTCACGGTGCCCGGGCAAGGAAGACTTTAGGCAAATATCAGCTTTGCTTTTGAGTTGGAGCATGTTTGAGCAGATGCTGGCCAGGTGAGGGAAGTCCCCAAACATTTCCAGTGGCCTCTGAAAACCCCAGGGAAACTTCGCAGAAGACCCTTCCATGGTTTGACTTGATAGTTGAAAGCCCAGCACTCTTGGTGTGAGTCCTGGCATTGCCACTTTCTCTCTCTGTGACCCTGGGCACCAGACTTTGCCTTAGTTTCCACCTCTGTGAAATGGAGCAGGTAGCTGGCACAGTAGCAGTGGGCATCACCTAGGAGAGACTCTAGCTTGGTCCTGCCCCACCCCCTGTATAAAGGTAAGGGGCATCCCTGGGTGGCTAAGCTTTCTTTAGAAAGGTTAGACTGGTGATTCATAAAGGAGGTGATCCCTAACTGGGCTTTGAGGAATTCATAGGAGTTGGTAGACAGGCATTCTGAGCAGAGGGAACAGCCTGGGTGAAAGTTCAGCATGGGGAAACATGCTGAACCGGGTTTGGGAGGGGCCGATGCTTAGGAGGAGCTGAATATCAACAGATGGGTGAGGCTGGAGTTGAGGTTGGCAGGTCCTCCGATGCCAGGCTGAGGAATTGGGAACTTCTCCTCAGGGTGATAGGGAGCCATGTGTGGGTGTGTGAACAGGCCAGGGATCTAAATACCAGAAGGCTAGACTTATGGGAATCCAGAGAACACTTGGCTGAGGGCCTTGTCCAGGCCACACTTATTGTGAGCAGTGGCTGCATAGAGGAAGGGAGGGGCAGACAAATATTTGAAGAGCAGAGTGACCAGGACTTGGTGAGGCACCAAAGGTGGGGAGCCAAGGAGAGGTACAGGTGAGACAGACCTTCTCCACCAGTCTGGCCTTCAGGACAAGGAGCTGGTCTTGGAGATTTGGGGGCTGAGGTTTGAGGGGGCCTCTGGCTCTGCAGGTTGGGGTTTGTAGCAGGTGATGAGAGGTCAGAGATGGACATCTGAGGGTTTTCGGTCTTTTATTTGAACAGCAAAGTGTACAATTCAATGAATTTTGGTGTGTTTATAGATGTACAACCATCACCACAGAACATTTTCATCTCCCTAAAAAGGAAACTTTGTGCCCATTTACGCTCACTCTCCCAACCTCTTAAATGGATTAAGAATAGTCCTACCTCCAATAACCCCACTTTATAGCTCAGGAAACTGAGGTTCCATTTCTGCAGCCCCAAGGGCTGAGACTGTTCCAGAGGCAAAGTCATTCACCCACAGCCCATAGCAAAGAAGCAGAAAAGCTAGGATCCAACCCCAGGCCCTTGACACTTTAACAGCATTGTCGAGTGACATTCCAGAGCCTCTTGAGAAAGGAACAGTGACTAAGAGTCCTCAAGACTTCTCCCTGGGGAGCCTGGGGGTCTCAGTGCTAAGTCACAGCTCACTGGGACTCTGCTCTAAATTTTCACTGGCAATCCAGTCTTGGGATTCTGTTACCTCATGCAGAGTGGAGACCCTGAGCTTCAGAAACCAAGCCCATGGGTTGTGTTATCAGGGGCTACTCGAAGTTGCACTTTGAGTCTGTGGGTTGCTCTTACAGCTCTACCATTTCACAGGATCACACAGCACACTTGGGAACTTGAATCAGTGTGAATGGCTCAACCTTATTCTTTCTATAAATACAGAGTGCCTACTGTATGCCAACAACATGACAGGGGACAAAGCAGACCAAGATCCCTGCCCTCCTGGGCTGACATTCCATGGGAGAATTTAAGGAGAAATGCGTTCACTGAATAGGTGATCTTGTCTGTCGAGGGTGAGGGGTGCTACAGAGAAAAAAAAGGCCAAGGTAGAAGGGGGAGCAGAGTTCTTTTAAAAACAATCTCCAGTGAACTGGGCAGCTGAAATTTCCTTTTTATTTCACAGGACAGCTGATGACAGGCTCTGAGGTTCTTTCCCACTTTTCATTCTTAGACTCTGCAGTGAATAAAGAATTGTTTTGCCCCCTTCACAACCACTTGGGGACTTCTCACCTGTTTCTTCTGAAGCTCTTAACATTCCTGTCTGGCTTAGGTATTTGGGAGTGTGTTTTAGGGAAAAACTGGTGAGGTTTTCTGGGGCAGATGAGGCCCGTGCTCCATTGTCCCCTGCTGGCAGTTGTCCTGTCCAGCTCACAGGACACTCCTCCTCCCCCCAGGGTTCCCAGAGCGTGTGGAGCTGGAATCCCTACCCCACTGGCAGCCGGTGGGCAAAAACCTTACCCTGCGCTGCCAGGTGGAGGGAGGAGCGCCCCGGCCCCATCTCTCCGTGATCCTGCTCCGTGGGGAGGAGGAGCTGAGTCGGCAGATGAAAGTCAACCTCACTGAGGTCATGGCCACGGTGCTGGCCCGCAGAGACGACCACGGCGCCAATTTCTCTTGTCGCACGGAACTGGATCTTCGGTCTGAAGGGCTAGGATTGTTCCAGAACGTTTCAGCCCCCAGGCAGCTCCGAACCTTCGGTGAGGCATGGGAGATCATGCAGGAAGACAGGCTGAGGGGGAGTTCTGGCTTGGGGTGAGGGGTTCTTGGGAAGGAGGGGCCCTTGGCCATGAGGGTACTGAGAAAGTGTTGACCTAAATTGCAAAGATTTCTGGAAAGAACATCTTCTCGGCCACTGAGGTGTGTGTTAAGAGATGGGGTGCTTGGGCCACAGGAGATTCTGAGAAAGCTGTGACCCAGAGTAAGGGGTGCGAGTGACCCAGGCCACAGTCTTCTGGGAAGAGGAGTTCCAAGTGATGAAATGAAAATGCCCTAGGAAAGGCTTCAGTACCCTCTCTGTTCACATCCACCTTCTCTCACCAGTCCTGCCAGTGACCGACCCACACCTTGCCACCCCCCTGATCATGGAAGTGGGCACACAGTGGCTGGTGAACTGCACCCTGGCTGGGCTGTTCCCAGCCTCAGAGGCCCAGGTCCAGCTGGTGCTGGGGGACCAGAAACTAGAACCCACAGTCAAGTACAACAATGACTTCCTCTGGGCTAGTGCCTGGGTCAAGGCGAAACCAGAAGAGGAGGGCACCCACCTGCTAACATGTGCCATCATCCTAGGAAACCAGAGCCGGAGGTCGCATCAGACTGTGACCATCTACAGTAAGTAGAAACCAGGGTGGGGCTTCTGAGGGAGTGTGGCCAGCACTAAGGGCCGGGCTCACTGTGTACTCCATCCCCAGGCTTCCCTGCTCCCAGCCTAACCGTGAGCCAGCCCGAGGCCTCAGAGTTTACTGTGGTGAGTGTGGAGTGCAAGGCCCATGCTGGAGCTGTGGTGATGCTGAGTGGGGCCCCAGCCGGGCCTCCAGCCCCAAGCGCCCGACTTCAGCTGAACGTTACGGCCGAGGACAACGGGCACAGCTTCTTGTGTTCTGCTGCCCTGGAGGTGGCCGGGGAGGTGCTATACAAGAACGAGACCCTGGAGCTCCATGTTCTGTGTGAGTGGGACCGCTGGACAATGACCTCTAGCCACTAAGGCCCCATGAGCTCCTGACCTCTGGGGCCCTCCCCTGGCCCCCTCACTGGGTACCTACCTAAGTCCTCTGGTCCTAGGTGGTGAGAAAGGTGTCATGGTCCCTGACCCTGTCCTTCATCTTGCTATGTTTCTCCAGATGGCCCCCGACTAAACGAGAAGGATTGCCCAGGAAATTGGACGTGGCAGGAAGGCTCCCAGCAGACCCTGAGGTGCCAGGCCTGGGGGAACCCAGCCCCTAAGTTAGACTGTCGCCAGAATGGAACTGGGTCTTTGCTGCCCATTGGGGACCTGAGGCCTGTCAAGAGGGAGATTTCAGGCACCTATGTGTGTCGGGCCAAGAGCAGTCGTGGCGAGGTCATCCGTGAAGTGGTCGTGAACGTGATCTGTGAGTGTGCTGGTGTTCTGGGCCGGGCAGGGCAGGGTGGGGCAGTGAGCCCAGCTCAACCCTCATCACTCCCTATTGCTCTCACAGACCACGATAATAACATGATCATCATCGTGCTGGTGACAGCTGCATTCATCATGAGCGTTGTGCTCACAGGCACTTACCTCTATAACCGCCAGCGGAAGATCCGGGAATACAAGCTACAGAAGGCCCAGGAGGCGGCCGCCATGAAGCTGAACACACCACCCTGAGCCTGTCCTAGGACAAGGCCTCCACCGGTGACAGAGGTGCTGCATTGAACAGTGGTGGACATATACCATTCAGCTGCATCTGCCTTCCCAGAATGCCAGAGGACAGACTAGACCTCAGTCAGGATACACACAACATTCAGGGTCATGGCACCTGCACACCTAGTACCTCCAAGCCTCACACTTGATCTGTAGCCACAGGATTAAGCCAAGACTTGGGGACAAGGCTAGGGGTATAACTGAAAGGGATGTCAAAGGCTGACCTGGCCAGAGGGGTATGATGGAGACACACGCCTCCAACATGGGGACACCCATTTGGGAAACATCAAAACTCACCCTCTACTGCATGTGCTGAAGCCCTACAGTTCTGAGAGAGGGGACCACACCAAACACAGGCAGTACTGAAATACAAATCCCCACCCTTCCTTTGATAGATGCCAGCTCTGGCAGTGCTGTCCACTGACTGTTGCCAACTCTTGGTGATATATTTATTCATTTGTTCTTTTACCAGGTATTTATTAGTGCCTTTGATGTGGGGTAGAATTGTAAATAAGATGAACAGAGGTTTCTGCCCTTAGGGAGCTCAGTCTAATGTCATTCAGGGTTTCCAGGTACAGTTGTATTGGCTGTGCACTGCACAAGAGTGCCTGGCAAAAAGATCCAGTGGGGTGGAATTTCCCACTCCATTGGCCAAACTGCTTTCCCCCAGAAGGGGACTAGTGGTGCAACATGGTTTAGCTGGTGACATGCCCAAGGACAACTCACGGAGCTCTGACCACCCAGCACTGGTGATGACATCTGTTAGCCACCTCTTCACCCATATGCATCTTTGTTAGTGCTCACAAAGACATTTGGTGGCATGCCTAAACATGAGTGCCCAATCCTTGGCAGCTAAAGTATGGAGTACCATGAAAGTATGCCCAACCCCTCTTTGCCCCTGCTTTGTCCTGTTTCCATCTCATTGGGACCATGTAAGAACTCTGGCAGCTCCAAATTGCTACAGTGACGAGGGCCCTACAGGTAGTGGGGAGAAGAGGCCTTGGAGGACCCCCTCCCAGGTCCGGAAGCCTCTCCCTTGTGCTAATAAAGCTTTTTCATCTGGCTCAGCCTTGTGTGAATTGAGGGGAAGTGTCACATCCAGATGGAGCTCTTTCTAGCAGCCCTACCACAGCTCTGTCCTCCCACTTCCTCTCCCAAGAAAATGCTGCAATTCAAGACCCAGCCCAGAGGCCCTAATCCAAATCTGAGTTTATTAGAAACTTTTGAGATGCTAGTGAAAATTAAAGACCCTTCTCTGGGGAAAAATACTAGGACATTTGCTTATAATGGTGTCTGGAATCTCATTCGTGACTTGAGGGAGGGGGGTATATATTGCAGGGCTCCTGGGCCCTCTGGGAGCCTCTTTCTCTCCGGGTGGGGCTGAGGAGGTGGGGTTTCAAGCCTTTATCTCCAAAGCCAGCCTTGGCTTCCTCGCGCGGGGTCCCTCAGTTCGGCTCCTTGCCATGGGGTTTCTTCTCCCCCTCTCTCTGCTGGTTTTGCTGGCTGCCGCCTATCCGGGAGGAAGGAGCACGCTGAGGCGCCGGGCTGCGCGGGCACAAGGCTCTGGAGATAGCTCTCCGGCGCCCTCGGAGACCAAAGCGTCGTTCTGGGTACGCATAAGCCCCAAGTTCATGGCTGAGCCACCCGGAAGTTCAGTGTGGCTCAACTGTAGCAGCAGCTGCCCCCTGCCAGAGGGTTTCAGCCTTCATACTGGACTGCAACGAGGCAAGAACGTCAGTGGGCCCAGCTGGGTCTTCTTCCAGTTGCTGGATGTGAGGGCCTGGAGCTCCAACGTGCACTGCTTCGTCTCCTGCGCAGGAGTAACACGGGGTGCCACCGCCAGGATCAACACCTACAGTGAGGGAAAGGGACTCAGGCCCAGCTTGGGGAGAGAGGAGGGGTACATAGGTGGCGCCCGCGGACCTTGCTCAGCGGCCCTCTCTTGCTTTAGAACCGCCACACAGCGTGATCCTGGAGCCTCCGGTCTTAAAGGGCAGTAACTATACTCTGCGCTGCCACGTGACGCACGTGTTCCCCGTGGCCTTCCTGGTGGTGAGTCTGCGGAGCGGCGGCCGGGTCATCTACTCCGAGAGCCTGGAGCACTTCAAGGGCCCGAATCTGGCCAATGTGACGCTGACTCATGAGTTCCCAGCCAGGCCCCGCGACCTCTGGCAACCCGTGACGTGCCACGCGCGCCTCAGTCTTGACCGCCTGGTGATCAGCAGCAGATCGGCACCCGTGATGCTGATAGACTTTGGTGAGTCACCCTTGTAATCCTGGGGACTTGAGGAGGGGTGGAGAAGAGTTATGACCCCGGGAGGCCAAGCCTGAGAGGCCATGCGGGTCGTCACACCTCCAAGTGCTCCGTTCCTAATTCTCACCTCCTGCCCCTAGCTTGGAGCTCTGCGTCCAAAGCCTTGGCTTCCACCTCCATCGCAGCCCTTGTGGGGATCCTTCTCGTTGTGGGGGCCGCCTACCTGCAAAAGTACCTACTGATGCAGTCCCAAGAGTAGAGGTTTTCCATGCTGGCTGTGTGTGAGCAAACAGGAATCTGAAACAATTTAAGGAACCTTGCCTGGATCAATAAAGCCTTCCTTAGCCTACCTCTGTCCCGCGCCTAAAGGTCCACCACTAGTGCACAGTGTCAGAGAAGTAGTCTTTTTTGGCCTCGTTGCAGTTGCTTTCTCCAAATTCCTTGTCTCCCCGAGGGCACCTGAGGTTTCCTCACTCTGGTGCCCCTGGGGTACTCCATGCCTCAATCCCTCCGCATTGCTAGCCACGTAGTAAACACCTGCCCTGCCGGCATTATCGGTGCGATGCAGCTGGGCTAAGCCTGAGAGCCTGAGGGCCTTGGGCTGTAGGCGGGTACCCTCAAGGTATGGCTTTTCCTGATTGGCTCCTCTGTTAACACGCAGCAGCTCTGATTGGATATTACGTTTCCTTTCCCATCCCCCTTCTCTCTACTTTGATCCTGCACTTAACTGTAACACAAAGATAGGACGAGAACTGAGCCCAGAGTTCACTTGTCAGCGATGGGGATAAGGGCACAAATGGGCAAGGTCACAGGGATATATTGAGGGCGAGCATACGCAGAAAAGGTACCCATGTTGTGACTGCGGAGAAAAAGCAATCAGATGGTACATGTTGGCTGGCTCAGACTCGCGCCCTGGCAACGTCCTGATGGTCACCGGGCCTGGTGGGTACACAAGAGTGTCAAAGCTTGAGGCCCGGATGCTGGGTCAGAAGTGTCACAGCTGGTCTTTTGGTCTCGCATGGTCATAGAATTCGGACCCGTACTGAGTGCCTGGCATGGCTCGCGTGCTCCAGGGCCCAGCTCACCGCGCGGGGGGGCGCTCTTTCGCGGCTCTTGCTCGCACACGCCGAGTGTCAAACACGTTTCCGCTGCACACTGGATAAATACAGACTGGGACCCGAGCCGACCCTATTTTAGACGCCTGCGAACGCTGAGCTCACGCACACGTGTTTTAGACTCGCTGGCATTTTGGTTCCCGCCCCCTCTGTCGCGTGCAGGGGCGGAGCCAGAGAGGGACTGGGGGCGTGGCTGTAACCCTCAGCTCCTGGAGGTCAAAAGGGAAAGAATCAATGAGGGAGGCATCCCATGGCAGTCGCTGGATCTACCCCATTTTGCGCTTCCAAAATCTCTCCTATCCCCAAATCAACCTCCGCCCCAAGAGGCTCTGGTGAGAAGGACTAAACGTGAGGGCGGAGCTCGGAGTCCCATTATCACAGCATCTAAGCTAGGGGTGGGGTTTGAGAAGGGCAATCCAGCAACCCCCCGACCTCCGCGTCGCCGCCGGGGATGACGCGGGAACGCGCAGCCACCCCCAGAAGGCTCCGGACGATTGAGCAGGCCTCCGTGTAGACCCTGGGGGTCTCTAGCTCCTGCCGCACGCCTTCACCGAGGCCGGGAGCCTGGCGCACGACTCCCTCTCGCCTTCCCACCGCCTCTGCCACCGCCCCCTCCTTGGAAACCAAGTTACCAACGTTAAACCAATCCAAGAGCGCAACTCTGCCTCCTCCACACCCCACCCGCGGCGCCGCGCGGTCCTCGAGCCCGGCTCAGCACTCGCGCTCCCCTTGCTTCCTGCGCTTTCCCTGCGGCGGCGATGCCAGGGCTGCGCCGGGCGCTGCTCGGCCTCTGGGCTTCCCTGGGCCTGGGGGTCTTCCACCTCTCAGGTAAGAGCCGGTACCGGCTCCGGGTAGACGAGGCGGAGGGGTGGGTTGAGGGCGGAGTTCCCGGGCCTGAGAAGGAGCCACTTGCCCTCTGAGCTCCGCCCTCGCCTGGCTCCCACGCTTCCGCCCCCACCTTGAGCCCTGGGTTTTCTTCTTTATTTCTCTTCCCCCAACACACACTGAAGACCTAGCTTCCCGACTCCTCGCTCGCCCAGGTCTCTACCCTACCCCATTCGAGATGCTAGGTGCTCTTCCGCACCCAACCTCGCTCCCCGGAGATACCCATGTCCCCGTGTCCCCTCCCGGGGTACCTCCTCACGCTCTGCTATGCACCATGGTCCACCGACCGGTATCTTCCCCATTCGCGCGAAGACCCGATCTCTCCAACTACCGTGATTCAGAGGCTCTGTTCCCGCTCCACCCGGAGCCCTGGCAACCAAGTCCCTCGATGTTCCCGCCGTCCCTTCCATGAGCCCGCCCCGCGTCCTCTTTCTGTTCTTCACCCGGATTTGAAGTCCTCCCTTATCCTTGATTCAGCCTCATCTCTCTTTTGCCCTCGCCTCAACCTCAGTCTTCCCCTCTCTTAGTGAGAACTCTAAGAACCACCAGTTCTCTTCCCTTTCCGCACCTGGGGTCCCCTCCTCCCAGCGTTGTTTTGTGCATGGAAAACCCCATCTTTCTTCTCATTTTCCCCATTCCGCCATGGCTTTCCATCATCCATCGCCGCCTTGGAGACCAAGGCTCTCCGCTGCCATGTCTCAGACCCTCGAGGTTTGCACCCTAGGAGCGCGCCTCCAAATATTAGGCCTGTGCAGGACGCGACACTACTGAGTTCTTTCCTCACTACGGCCTCTGCTCATTACCCGGGAGTTCCTGACTTGCATAGGGACGGCTTCCCAGGCTGAGCCCGCGTTTCTCCGGGCAGCGGTCGCGCAGGAGCCCTTCTGGGCGGACCTACAGCCCCGCGTGGCCCTCGTGGAACGCGGGGGATCGCTGTGGCTGAATTGCAGCACCAACTGCCCACGGCCTGAGCGCGGTGGCCTGGAGACCTCGCTGCGCAGGAATGGGACCCAGAGAGGTTTGCGCTGGCTGGCGCGGCAGCTGATAGACATTCGCGAGCCGGAGACCCAGCCGGTCTGCTTCTTCCGCTGCGCGAGGCGCACACTGCAGGCGCGTGGGCTCATTCGCACTTTTCGTGAGTTCTCAGCAGCCATGCTCTTACTCCACTTCTTACCTCCCTTCCAGACCCCGCCCCCTGAGTTACCGGGTCTTCCCCTTCAAGCCCCACCCCTGGGTCCCCCTGCCGTACTGTCTTGCCTTCCTGGGTTCCACGCGATGTCCCGCTGAGCCCTGGCATTTCCAAGAGCTGTGTTTTCCCCCTTGCAGAGCGGCCGGATCGTGTAGAGCTAGTTCCACTGCCTGCTTGGCAGCCTGTGGGAGAGAACTTCACCCTGAGCTGTAGGGTCCCCGGCGCTGGGCCTCGTGGGAGTCTCACATTGACCCTGCTACGCGGCTCCCAGGAGCTGATCCGCCGCAGCTTCGCGGGGGAGCCACCCCGAGCACGGGGCGCGGTGCTCACGGCCACTGTACTGGCGCGGAAAGAGGACCATAGAGCTAATTTCTCGTGCCGCGCGGAGTTGGACCTGCGGCCCCAGGGCCTGGGGCTGTTTGAAAATAGCTCGGCCACCAGAGAGCTCCGAACCTTCGGTAAGTGGGAGTGGGGAAGAGAAAGGGACTCAGAGGGTTCGGGCTGATGCTTAAGAAGTTTCGAGGCAGAGAAATCTAAATTCTAATTATTGCTCTAACGCTCACCAGCTGAAAACTATTTTCCTTTCCTCTCTGTGCCTTGAGGATAGTAGAATGATAGTGCATGTAAAGCGCTTAGTGCATATTGAGTGTTCAGTACATAAGTTTAAGCTCTCTTCGTGGACTCTCAGCACTGTCTCCGGACCCACCGCGCCTCGCTGCCCCCCGGCTCTTGGAAGTGGGCTCGGAAAGACTCGTGAGCTGCACCTTGGACGGGCTTTTTCCAGCCTCGGAGGCCGGTGTCTACCTGGCGCTGGGAGACCAGAGGCTGAGTCCGGATATCACCCTCGAGGGGGACGAGCTCATGGCTACTGCCACAGCCACACCTAGCTCAGAGCAGGAGGGCGCCAGGCAGCTGGTCTGCATTGTGACCCTGGGGGCCGAGAGCCGCGAGACCCGGGAGAACGTGACTGTCTACAGTAAGGCAGAGTGAAGCGAGACCTCTGCGGCTCGGGGATGGAGCCAGAGGGACTCGAAGGCGGGGCAGTGAGCGGGTGGGGCTTATTATGGGAGTGGGCGTGGCCCCAACGTCCTGAAGGGGCGGGGCAGATGGAAGATTGAAGCTGAATGGCGGGAGAGGCGGAGTCTGAGCCGCAGGACAGGAATGTGGCTTGACCCGCTCGAAGGGATGGGGGGAGAAGGGGCGGAGCTTGAGCTGCCCGCGAGGCAGGGCACGGTACCCGCATTTTGACCGTAGCGCCGGGAGAGTTCCGGCAGATCTGAGGCAATCTTGGCTGCTGGAGAGGCGTGGTCGTCGACTCCCGGCAAATGCCCGGTCCCCAGGCTTCCCTGCGCCCCTCCTGACCTTAAGTGAGTCCAGCGCCCCCGAGGGGAAGATGGTGACAGTAACCTGCGCTGCCGGGGCCGGAGCCCTGGTCACACTGGACGGAGTTCCGGCTGCGGTCCCGGGTCAGCCCTCTCAGCTCCAGGTAAATGCTACCGAGAATGATGACAGACGCAGCTTCTTCTGCGACGCCACCCTCGAGGTGGACGGAGAGACCCTGAACAAGAACGAGAGCGCCGAACTGCGTGTCTTATGTGAGTTTACCTCTTGCCTTCCTCCTCGTGCTCTCCAAGGATCTGTCTGGTCCCAAGTGGAGTCTTTCCCACAGTCCACGTGTAGCCTCTCTGTATCCCACACCTCTGTCCGCAGATGCCCCCCGACTGGAAGATTCGGACTGTCCCAGAAGCTGGACATGGCCCGAGGGCCCAGAGCAGATACTGCGTTGTGAGGCCCGCGGAAACCCAGAGCCCTCCGTGCACTGCGCCCGGCCTGACGGCGGGGCCGTGTTAGCGCTGGGCCTGCTGGGTCCGATCACTCGCGCACTGGCCGGCACTTACCGCTGCACTGCGACCAACATCCAGGGCGAGGCGATCAAGGATGTGACGCTGACAGTGGAGTGTGAGTGAGGGTGCGCAGGGTGTATCACTGTCTGATTCTCAGGGTCTATGGGTGGAAAGCCTACAGGGAAGAGTAGCAGCAGGGTCTGAGAAGTGCCTTTGGGCGGGATTTTGGGAAAGGAAATAGGCTGGTGAGCCCGATTTGATGAAGGTTGGAAGGGAAAGGGTGGGGGTGTGGAGTGTGGTACTTGGGGAGAATCTTGGAAAGATTCTTGGTAAGGTGTGCTCCAAGGCATCTAACAAATTTTAGCTCAAAGACTGGGGAAGGGTCCTGTGGGCACTTTGTAGGAATCAGAAAAATGCGCCTCTTGGGGTTTATGAGGCTCAAAACTGTGCACAGTTTGACTGGTGCATGAAATCTCTTTGATTCAGGGTCTCTGTGCAGGGCATATTTGGCCCAACTTCGTGGCTGCCTTGGAGAAAGAAAGAGGGTCTAGGGACATTAGTCCGATCCCCAAACCCTGAACCTAATAACACTCTCTCTTCCAGATGCACCAGCACTGGACAGCGTGGGCTGCCCAGAACACATTACATGGCTGGAAGGAACTGAGGCCTCACTCAGCTGCGTGGCACATGGGGTCCCGCCACCCAACGTGAGCTGTGTGCGCTCTGGGGAGGCAAAGGTCATTGAGGGCCTACTTCGTGTGGCCCGGGAGCACGCAGGCACCTACCACTGTGAAGCCACCAATGCTCGAGGCTCTGTGGCCAAAAATGTGGCCGTCACAGTGGAATGTGAGTGGGGCAGCAAGGGGCAAGATGGATTATGTTGGGATAACCCTGACCTGACTTCCAGTCCCTGCGTGACCCTCTGCTCCACAGATGGCCCCAGTTTTGAGGAGCTAAGCTGCCCCAGCAATTGGACATGGGTGGAAGGATCTGGACGGTTATTTTCTTGTGAGGTTGATGGGAAGCCACAGCCAAGCGTGGAGTGTGTCCGCTCTAGAAATACCAGTGAAGAGGTGCTGCTGCCACTGGCACCCCTAGTCCCTAGTCCCAGAGCCCCCAGTATTCCCAGTGAACCGACATCTGGTATCTACACCTGCAATGCCACAAACCAGCATGGTTCCATGGTCAAGACAGTGGCCGTGAGCGTGGAGTGTGAGCGGGGCCCAGGCAGGGGTGGGGTGGCAGGGATGTAGGGGTGCCCTGGATCAGCCCTCCCCTGATGTCCTCCATGACTGCTTTACAGCGCCTCCACAAATGGATGAGTCCACCTGCCCAAGTCACCAGACGTGGCTGGAAGGGGCTGAGGCTGCTGCGCTGGCCTGCACCGCCCGAGGTCACCCCTCCCCACAAGTGCGCTGCTTCAGGGAGGGCACACCCCAGCCTCAGCGTTTGCGTGTGTCCCGACAGGATGCAGGCAACTACCACTGCTTGGCCACCAATGCTCATGGCACAGATTCCCGGACTGTCACTGTGGGTGTGGAATGTGAGTGGGGACAGCACCAGATAGAGAGCACTTGGTGCCCAGATCAGGGACATGCAGCGTTGGGATTGCCCGGGGAGTCTCATTTCTGGGAACAAGGAATCCCTGCCTAAACCTGAGGTAATAAAAACTCTATAGAACAGGAACCCGGACCCTTTTAAGTCTTGGGTCAGAAGAGCAATAGCATGGGTCCCTACTTCCTCCTATTGGGTGAAGTAGGGGTGTAGGATGTTAGTCCAGACAATAGCCCGATTTTAGGGTGTGGGGGCTCTGAAAGGAGACAGGATCCTCACCTGTGCATCTGAGCAGAGGTAGTCTCAAGATTATGGTAGATGGAAGCAGGGTACTTGGTCAGAATCCAGGCCAACGCTGAGCCCCCTTCCAACCTCCTGTACCCTGCAGACCAGCCGGTGGTGGCCGAACTGGCCGCCTCCCCTCCAGGTGGCGTGCGGCCAGGAGGGAACTTCACGTTGACCTGCCGCGCAGAGGCCTGGCCTCCCGCCCAGATCAGCTGGCGTGCGCCCCCCGGGGCGCTCAACATCGGCCTGTCTAGCAACAACAGCACACTGAGTGTTGCAGGCGCCCTGGGTAGCCATGGCGGCGAGTACGAGTGCGCAGCCACCAATGCGCATGGGCGCCACTCGCGGCGTATCACCGTGCGTGTGGCTGGTAAGTGGCCGCTGGGGTCCAAGGGTGAGGGATTTGCAGGGGGGTGGGGTCTGCGCCTTGGGACACCTGACCTCATCCCTGCCTCCCTCTCAGTCTTCATAGAAGAGATTGAAGGAGTCTAGGGAAGAAGTCAGGGGCATCCTGATGGGTGTGTGTGTTGGGGGGAAAGGGGTGCTTTGACGGTGGGAGGTAGAGGGAGAGGTTGCTAAATGAACTTCAAGGAGAGGGACCCTCCAGGTCTGTGACTGCTGTGGGGAGAAACTTACTGTGTGTGGGGGAGAGCTTCTGCCTAGTGGAGACTTGGTCCCATTCATCCTCCACTGCGTCACTGTAGAGATGGGGCTTGGTGAGGGAGCAAGGGCAGAGGAAGGCAGTGGGAGGCCCTAACTAGATCCCTTCCCCCTACTTCATGTCACTCTAGGGTTTGGTTCTTTCTAGGATAGAGGAATGACTCAGTTTCCCCTCATTCTTTTGCGGATGAGGAGAGTTGACTCCTGGGTATCTCCGTGGCCAGGGGCTTATATCCCCATGCGCTGGGGTGGCATTTAAAATTGGTTTGGGGTCCCACCAGCGCTGGGTGTGGCTCGGGCTTGGCATCTCGCTGGGGTGGGGGAAACCCCGAGCTCGTCCACCCTCTTTGAGGGGCTCCACCCCACAGGTCCGTGGCTGTGGGTCGCCGTGGGCGGTGCGGCGGGGGGTGCGGCGCTGCTGGCCGCAGGGGCCGGCCTGGCCTTCTACATACAGTCCACCGCCTGCAAGAAGGGCGAGTATAACGTGCAGGAGGCCGAGAGCTCCGGCGAGGCCGTGTGTCTCAACGGCACGGGCGGCGGCTCAGGTGGGGGCGCGGGCGCCGAAGGTGGAACAGAATCTGTGGGAACCATGGAGGCACCAGCGGGGGGCGAGGTCTTCGCCATAGAGCTGAGGTCAGCATGAGCCCACTCCCCTCTCCCCGCGGGCCGGGGGACCCCCGCAGATGCACACAGGGGCTGTTTATTCACTTATTTATGTATTCAATTCCAGGGCGTAACCCCCATTTTCTACCCTCTCCCAATAAAGTTTTTATAAAGGACTCCGGTTCTGTTTGTGTTGGTCTCTGCAATGTGGAAGCAACCCAGGGTTTGTATCTCACGCAGGTTATTTATTCAAAAGACTTTTTGTTTTTTGAGGGTCTACTATGTATAGGCACAGTCAGCATGGAGCTTCTCCCCATTCCACATTTCCTCTCATTGGACCCTTGGCCAGGGGTGGGAACTGCCTTTCTTTCTTCCTCTCTTCCACCCAGCGCTGCTGTCTAATCTGGCTAACTCTTCGGGGTGGGAGGTAGGTGCTTCCCCAGTCTTGGTTCCAGGCAGAGCTGAGGCCACCTTCTCAGGACAGGTGGAGCTCCCCTCCTAGGGGTCTGTGCTTCAGGCTCCAGCCCTGAAGCCTCCACCAATGGTAAACAAAGGCAGTGGCTGCAGCTATTGTTGTCAGCACCTAGGATGTCCCTGCCTCATTCTTAATGCTTCCTCCATCTTGTGCCCATTCACTGTGCCTCTGTTTACCTCCAAACTGCCTTTGGAACTGGCCTATCATGATTCAGAACAGAGACACAGGGTATCACCTGAAACCCTCACTGTACACCACTATCCCCCTCCTCACAGCATAAGGGGAGAACAGCTGCCCCCCATCTCCTCTCTCAAAAGCAGGAACAGAGCTGTAGAGAAGAAAGCAGGTGTGAACAGCTCTAGCTCTATCAGCTGCCCATGCCAACATTTCATGAGCAAAAGTGGGAGCAGGAAACAGCAATTAGGGTCAAGCCAGTGCTGAGTGCCAAGTACAGAAAGCAATATGTTGCAAGTGTGGTACAGCCCCTGCCGTCTCACCCCCATCAATCTCTCCACTCCCATCTGCTTCCCCTGGGTTCCTTGAACCCCACAAAGCCCTGCCTGCCACAGGGCCTTTGCTCTTGCCATTCTATCTGCCTGAAGTGTCCTCACCCCAGTCCCATAGCTAGTTCCTTATCCTCAGGTCTTTATGCAAATGTAAACTCCTCAGAGAGGCCTTCGTGAGAACCACGGCTAAGTTCGTCCCCGAACTCTTCACCTCCTTCTATATTTTGTCTGTAGCACCAGTGACTACTTGACATTCTATTAGACATATAACTGAATTTTTTTTTACTGTCACTCTATAATATTGACTGCACTAGAACAGGGATCTTTTTTCTATTCCCTATATAGTGCCCTCATCAGTGCCTGGCACACAGTAGTTGCTAAATAAATGTTGAATGAATGGATAAAAACCACCATGAGTTTGCAGACACAGTCTGAGACCTTCATGTGTTCAGCGTGTGTCCCCAAAGAGATTCTCCATGCTGGACATTGGAGTGGCCTGTCATGGTCAGGGACACAGATGTGGTGACCTTGGAACTCTAAAGTCATGGTCCAGTAGGGCAGAGGAATGAGACTGAAACGAACCTGGAGCAGTAGAGAACTAAAAATTCTGGTGGTTCTAAGAGGGAGACCAGCAAGAAGCCAAACTAGAGCCTGCCGTGAATGGGAGTGGGGTGTCTGTTTTAGACGGGGTGGTCAAGGGGAGCTTCTTTGAAAGCCAAGCCTCCCCATCCCCAAGTGGTGAGAAAGCAGCAGCTATGGGAGACATAGGAGAAGGTTGTTCTGAGACCAGGAAGGTTGGGACCAAACGAGTCAGGGGCCTAAGGGCTAATGAATCTGGGCTCAGGCATTCTGTAAAGGCCCACCAGGAGAGCTAAAGGGGGTCTCATAGGGGATCGCCTTCCTGGGGCATATGGCCAGGCAGGTCTCACTCAATTCAAAAGCAAGGATCACCCCTGACCTCACTGCATCCCACCCACCCTTGACTTCCAGCCTTCCCTCCCTGTGAGCACTGGCAACCAGTGTCTTGGTGACAGCAGCAGAGATGAGCTCTGCCCAAGGCCTGTGGCTTCAGGCTGGGGGCACCTTTTGGAGGGATTAGAGAGATCCTGAAAGAGGGGAAGGGGGACTGCTGCCTGTAACGATGCAGGAAGGCGACATTGCAGGCAAGGGTGGAACTGACACTTGTGTCTATCACCGTGCCAATGTGTGTCATCTGGTGTTTCATGTGTGTCTTCCAATACGTGTATCTATGATCTATCAGTGGACATGTGTCTGTCAACCCATGTGTCTTTCAGCCTTGTGTGTGGTCTGTGTGTTTTCTCATGTGAATGTCAGCATATGTGTATCTTGTATGTTGATGTGTATGTCCATCTTGTGTGTCTGTCTTTCTATATTTGTTGTCTGTCTCTGCATGTGGCGGATATTTCCCTGTGGGGAACGATGTGGTACATATGACTAATTCCCTGTGGGGGGCTGGTGCTTGTATATGTGACTGTGTGTGTCCCTCAGAACCCCAATGAGAAAACACCTGCCCACATTCCTGGGCTGGGAGAGAAGCAGGTGACGGCACAAGAGATGAGATCCCCAAGTCATAGCAATTCTTCTGAGTAGTTTTGCTCTTTATTGTCCCTGCTAGTAACAGTATGTCACTGCTGAGAGCATTTCCTGAGCGGGGGCTCTGCAAAGTCTGATTGGAGCAGGGGCCAAGAAGGGGGCCAGTGACCCTCTGAGACAGGAGCTCTGGGGCCTGAGGCCTGGGTCTTCCGTCTATGGTCTCTAAAAGGGGCGGGGGGAGAGAGGAGGCTGGCTGGAGCCCTCAAGACCCAAGCTCCTTCCCCATTCCTCCTAGAAGGGTTTCTGCTCATTCTTCCTCTGGGAAAACTGAGATAGGATAGGCTTGGCTGGGTGAGGAAGGGCTTACCCTTCCTGAGTTGGGCCTTGGTGGGGGCCCAGGGACACCCCACATCTGCCACATAATCTCTTGGGATGGACATTTTTCCTAGGAACCAGCCAGCAGCTGGAACACCGGGTGCCATATTTCTTGTACCTGGGGTGGGAGTACAAGAAACCAATATTCAGGATGCACCAGGGGCACAGAAACCACCACAAGGAAACCACTTTTCCCAAAGGTGGCTGTTTTCCCTTCCCAATACCCCATGCTGGCTAAGCACAGGCTGACCTAGGAACCCCACCCCAACTCCTTTCTCCATTCTGCGAACCTGATACCACAGGCATTGCAGAGAGGGGTACCATCTTCAGCATCTCTCCAGAGTGGAGTCCGCTGGGTCCTACAGGAAGCACAGCGTCGGGGCCCTGAAGGGACAGAGGCCAAAGAGCAGAGGTCAGAGGCCAAGAATCTGAGCTCAGGAGACCTGTGTGCAGTGGGTGAGCATTTGGAGGGATCTCTGTGAAGGCTCCACCTGGCTCTGGGGCAGCCCTGGGTGTTGCTGGATCTAAGATAGAGGGGAAAGCAGGAAGGGAGGCAGATGCAAAGCTCCACAGAGGAGGAAGCCGGGGGTGGAGTGACTCAGCCAAGTGGAGGGGGCACTGTGACTCCTCCTGGATGGGTCTAAATGGGGAAGCAGGATGGGGAGAAAGACAGAGAGGACAAGAGGTTGGTCCCCCCAAATATTTATAGCTCTCATGTCTCCAGGACTCACCCAGGGCCTCACTGCCTCCCAGGTTGGCCTCAGGGCCCCCACCAGGGCCTGTGGTGGGACCCTGTGAGCGGGTGCTGCAAGCCAGACTGGAAAGCAGACAAGGTGGTTAGCTTTGGAGGAACCTGTATCCTGTCCCAGACAACCCCTCAACATGAAGATTTCCTATCAAGGTATCAGGCAGCCCTCAGGAGGTATCTGAAGTCCAAAATGCCTGGCTTTGTCCCTCATTAGCAGTAATAATAATGATTATTATTAATAGCCCGCCAGGTTGAAATCCCATTTCTCCCCAGTCCTCGCTGTGTGTCCCTGGACAAGTGATCTCTCCCTCTGTGCCTCAGTTGCTGCATCTATAAAATGGGCTTTACAAGGCTTCATTAGCCCACATACATCAAGTGCTACATATTACCTTTTACTGTTGTTCCTGACAAATGGTAGCTATTATCATTACTGGGGAAAATAATGGTTAGCATCAGCTGTCAGTATGGTCAAGAGAAGACCCAGGCTCAGACCCGGACATGACTGGCTATGGCAGCAGGGCAGAAACTGGCACCAGTCTTGCTCAGACACTGGGCCATTTGTAATGCAGGGCTCATGTGGGTGTCTGTGAGCCCTGAGGGCACCCCATCCCAGGCCTCTGTCCCCTCAATTATCAACTGCATAAAAGGCGCCCTCACCAGGGCCAGCCCCTACCTGTAGTCCCTACCTGTAGCTGGGTATGATCTGTAGGCTGGAATCCGGCTTTATCTGAAACTTCAATGTCACCCCCTCAAACTGGGGGTCCACTTTCTCGGCACCCTGGTGAGGATTCAACTGCTTCCGGGATCTCCTCTGTGGTGGGGTGGAAGGGGCTGGGGGAGACCCTGGGGGTCCCAGGCTGCAGTGTTGCTTGTTGATTGGGGTCAGCATAGCCCTGGCATCCCCAGCCAGAAGTTGGGGTCCCACCGTCCCCAGGGCCTTCAGCTCCCAGCAGGGTTCCAGGGCCTGAGTGTTCCCAGCGGGGGGCTGGGTCAGCTCCTCTGTTGTGTCTTGGAGGAAGTGCAGGGCAGTGACTGAGTCCTGGTGTGCAGGCCAGAAAGACCTGGAGACAAGGGACAGTATGGTCACCCCCTTTCCTGAGCAGCACCTACATAGGCCTCAGGGACATGCAGCAAAGACAACTGCATAACCTCTGACCACATATGACCCCACGTACCCCTGGGGACCAGAACCTCTTTGTAAGTACCAGTAACTAACATTGTGACCCCTGAATAACCCCAGGAACCAGAGGTCATGACCCCTTGACCACTGGGCCAGGTTGGGGGAAGGGGCCGCTCCTTAACGCACCTGCCACTGGGTCTGAAGCATCTTGGGGTCCTTGGATCCTGCTGGGTGGGGGGTCCGGGGAGGGGCTCGGGGTCCAGACAGGACGGCGCCAGTAGTTCTCGCAGCATCATCGAGAGGTCCGGCGCAGGCTCAGCCTCCATCACACCCCAGCCCAGCCCCCTCCCCGAATCTCGCCCAGCCCCGCCCCTATCCGGCCACGGATGAGCGCCACCTGGGTGGGGAGGGACCTGCAAAGTGCTGGTGATTCAAGCAGAGGGGGCAATGAGCTCCACTTGGGAAGGGCAGGTCGGGTCGACGTCGGGCACCTACTTCCTATCCCCAACCCTCAGGCCAGCCCCAGCCCCCTGCTCCCTTCCCACTCTGCTTGTTTGGCCTCCACACCGCTGGCGGCCGAGGACAGCCCGGGCCCCTCCAAATCCCTCCGCGGCTGCGGGGGCGGAGCCTTGCCACGCTGACTCACGTGGGCCTTCAGGTTCCCAGATCCTCTCCTCCAGACCTCTGCCTCAGTTTCCCTGATGGCCCCATCACTGCTGTGGGAGGGGAGACCTGGGGGCCTAGAAGATGCAGACCCATGGGGCTGCCCCCTCCCCAAAACACTCAAGATGCTGGAGTTCTGTCAGACGGTTTTATTGCCACTCTAATTAGATTCCACCCTTATCCACCCCCCAATTCTCAGGGGCTTGGCGAAGTCGCCCTGGCAGGGGTCCTATTCCCACCAGAGCCTAGATACGGGATCTCTCTGAAGCATTTGGCCTTCTGGGTGCTTCCGACATCTCTCTCGGACTCCTCCGTGCTCTGGACTGGGCTGGCAACTTAGCTATTCCTCCAGTCTTGGCCCTGGGGCCGTGAGTGTCTGGGACAGTCCAGCTACCCATGTCAGTGGGGCTTGGGGACATGGCCGTCCACGTAGAAGTTCCTCGTGATCTTGGGCAGGGTGAATTCAGCCCCCTCCAACTCAGGAGTCAATATAATCTGGCAGCCCAGCCGGGAATTCTCCTGGAGGAGGGGGGCCATGTCCAGCATGTCGTCCTCCCTGGACAAGGGGGGCAGCAGTTAGCAGTGGGCACGTGGGTGCAACTGACCAGAGCCCAGAAGGCAGGAGGGGAGCACCTCTCAGGCCAGGGAGAGGCAGGCTGAAGGAGTCCAGGGGTAGTGGTCAGCAGGGTAGGGTCCCTGCCAGCAGCTGGAGTGGGGATAAAAGCTAGGGTTGCCCTCCACTGCTCCCCAGTGGATACCAGGAATGCAGAGGCTCAACAGCCAACCTGCTAGCTCCAAGCTGGGAGAGGCAGCCCTGCTCACCGCTCGTCGGGAGGAGGCAGAAGGTCCAGGTGGTCCTCGCTCACGTACACGTGGCAGGTGGAGCATGCCAGGGAGGCTTCACAGGCCCCTGGGGACAGCAAGTGAAGAGAGCATAAGTGAGGGGCATGGTTAGGCTGGTGCCATCCAGTGAAAGACATAATGCAGAAGCCCTTTGTTTCACCACGTATGTGCCCCTCATCTCTCTCTCCTGGGTCTGCACACCGTATGCACCCTCCACCCTGTCATTTACTCAGCTAGCTGTTCCTGAGCTGCAGGTAGGTTTTGCAAAGGGATAAGACTCCCCAGCAGGCTGAGGACCAGTCAGGGTACATGGAACCATTAATGAACATGGACTTGAAGTCAGTGTAACTGAGAAGGGAAAGGCCAGGCAGGTTCCCTGTATCCTGAGTCCTAGCTGTGACTCTTGTCACTGTGCTGGGCAAATGTGTTCTCCCTCCCTTCTGCTGCTGAAGGAGGGACCGGTTCACTTTGCACCTAGTGCAGCAGGGGAAGGAGTCAAGAAATAAAGCTGGGGTTTTGATTGCCCCTGGAAACACTCCCAGCCTTCTGACTGATGACAGACTGTTTGAGGATAATGTCCCTCCTGTACTAAAACCTTCCAAAGGGTTTTCAAAGCCAGAATAAAATCCAATCTTCTCCACTCAGTCCTGGTGATCCTCCTATTTGTTCACTCACTCCATATCAGCCACACCAGCCCCCTTGCTCAACTCCAGCACCACAGGACTTTTGCACTTGCTATACCCTTGGCCTGGAATGTTCTTCTCTCCACTATTTCCATGGCCAGATCTTATCTTTGGGGACTCAACTGTCCTTCAAGTCTCTCATCTCCTGTTTCTTGTCCTACCCCCTGCCTTGTTAACTTATTAATTTCTGTACAGCATTTATCACAGATATCACCTTAGTCTCGGTTTACCTGTCTCCATCTACCTGCCCTGAGCCTGGCATGTAGATGCTCAAGAGATACCTGTTATAAGTGAATGATGGGGCAGAATTTGGCTGTTTCTTCCAGACATGTCAGACAATTAGGGTAGAGCTGCAAGGCACCCCTGCCCCACCCAACCCAGTAGAACCTCCCTGTCTCCTGGGGAGAAACTTGGTGTTGAAACTCCACGTAGTCCCTGGCACCTCTTCCTCGACCCTGTCTTCTACCTCATTAGCAGCCTCATCCCTTGAGATAGAGGTAATCTAATATAAATGTCCCTATTAGTCACTGCACACTAACCATGTGCCAGGTATTAAGCACTACACATGATAGCTGTTTAATCCTCCATATCGACCCAGAAAAATGGAACTAAATTATTCCATTTTATAGATGAGAAAACAGGCCCAGAGATGCTAAGTACCTTGCTCAGGTCACACAGCAGTAAGAGGCAAAATGTGTACACAGGCCACTTGCCTCTAAAACTCATGGTCCAATCTCTGTCCTGAACTACCAGCCACTGGATTCCAGACCAAAATTGGAGGCAGGCCTGCCATGGCCTCCCCCAACATCTCCATCCCCTCTAATGATTAAATCAGCCTCCCTGTTAACATTTACACAATAAATAACCCTGTACATTTTTTTTTTCAGAAAACCCTTTTCATTTGCTGATGATATAATTGTAAATCTATTACCTATTAGTTTGAAATTGGTGTGAAATGACAGGGGCCTTATCTATTTTGTACGTTGCTGCCTGGCACACAGTAGGTGTTCAATATTCATAGAAGAGCAGCACAAATTAGTAGTTAAAAGAGTCTGGGTTTGAATATAATTTTGCCACTTCACTTTGGACCAGGTCTACGTAACCTAGGGCTCAATTTCTTCACCTGTAAAATAAGACAAACTTCCCTACTGCATAAAATTCTCATGAAGAGCCAGTTAGTTAATGTGTTAACATGCTTAAAGTAATGCCTGCTATCAATACCTTTCCTTGAACAAAAACTGATTTAATATCTGTTGCATCTAAATACCATGATGAGCAACAGATACATGTGAACTTGGCAAACACAGTTTCTGATCTCATTCTGGGGCAGGATTGACAAAGAAGAAAAACAGTGAGAAGACCTATAAGGACAATAAAACACACTAATATGACAGAGACACTGGGGCATGGGGACTTTAACTTGGTTGAGAGGGATCTGATTGCCAGGAAGATGACATTTACATTGAGACCTGAGGATGAGAATAAACCAGATCTCTTGGGAAATCACTTCAGATGCAGGGAGTAGCAAATGTAAACCCCTGAGGCAGAAATGAATTTGGTGATTTGAAGAATAGCAAAAAAGACACTGTGGCTAGAATTGAGGGAGGCAGGAGAACAATAGAAGCTCCCATAGGGCAGGAGTTTTGGTAACCTCAACTTAAATGTTCAATAAACAAGTGCTAAGGGAATGAAAGTTAAGAGCTGGACAGGGGATGAGGCAGTGGTGAGAAGTCTGGATTTTAGTCCATGATTGGTGGGAGGCCTTGGGAGAGTTAAGCTGTGGAAAGACACATCTGATTTGTGGGTGGTTTTCTTTGTTCTTGTGTTTGTTTGTTTTGTTTTAAACGAATGATAAGGGCCTCCCACCTTCCAGGTCCACCCCATGATGCTGGGCCAGGTGGAGAATATTGTCCCCAACTCTGCCGCTCACAGGAATCCGTTGGCCTGACCGGTCTACGAACACCACGTTCACCCTGGGGACAAATGGAGGCGAAAGCTGAACTGGATGATGGCCCGCGTGTCAGGTGGAATCAAGGGTTAGGAAGTCGGGCTTGGGCTTGACGGACAAGGAAATGCGAAGGAGAGGGGGACCCAAGGATCAACCATCAGAACAAGGTGGGAACCATAGGAACCTCGCGGGATGAGGAATGGGGGACTTGGCCCCCCCACTCACACGTCCCCAGGCCGATCGGGACCGCTGGCTTCTTCCTCTCCCGCCGGGCGCGAGCCTGAAAAACACGGTTGAGTGAGCGGACGCGCCGCGCCCAGCCGGCATTCAACGGGTTAACGCTGCTCCACTCCGCTCTCCCAAGGCGCAGCGGGTACCTGTTGCCCAGAATTTTCTGGCTGTCGCTGGCGCCGCGGCCTCCCCGGATCCCAAAAAGCTCCTGTGTCGGCTCCACCAAGTGCCCCGGGCCACCCGTAGTAAGAACCCAGCATTCACGCTGCACCGGGCCACGGAGGCAGCCATGACAGGCATCACGTGACCCAGGGACTGGGCATGCGCCGTAGTGCGCAAGCGCGGCGATAGACACCATCATTGCTTCTATGTAAGCACTGACGGCTGCCTGGGTCTTGACTCCAGGCTTGGTCTGTGGGCGAGTGGAGCGTAGCAAGCTCGAGCACACCCAGACCTGCGAGGGCATCCCAGACCACCCACCCAGGCCCAGTTTGTCCCAAAAAACAGCCAGCTGTACTTTCTTTAAAACCATTTACTTACAAACTTTAATTCAGCAAAGGTCTGTGTGAGAGGATTGGGGAGAGAAACCCCCTTAAGTGGATGTGGACCCCTAGAGTGAAGAGAGGGAAGCTGGTGGTCCAGCTGGCCAGGGACAGGACCCAGGGTCACTTCAAGCCAACAGGTCCTGCTGGTGGGCAGGGGCAGAGCTTATCTGCATGGAGTTGTTGGATTCCCACCCGGCCCAAGGGAGGCTGGCTCCTAGGATCTGGCCTGGGGATGGAGTCAGCAGAGGCTCAGTACAATGCACAGTGCCCCATTCCCACAGACAGCAGGACTGGTTTAAGCTGGCACAGAAAGCCGGTCTCTGCACCTCAGCCTGGGCGGAAGGGATGGTGGGGTTAGCTTGCCAACCCAATCCCCAGGCCAGAGCCATTTGGTCCTGAGTCAAGCTTCCAGAGCTCGGCGTCTGAGAGGCTCTGGCCATGGGGCCCAGCTTTAAGGCATCAGAAGGTGAGGGGACTGTGGCAAAAAACAGGGGACCCAGTGCTGGAGTACAGGTCAGAGTGGGCGAGCAAGGGGAGGAGAGAGCCATGTCTGCAGCAGACATGGGAGAAAGAGGAAAGGGCTTAGCCGTTTCAAACCGAAGTGTGGAATGGAGGCCCAGACATTCAGGGCCTGGTAGGAATGAGAGCTGGGGGTCATCCTGGATTGTTTAAAAAATAGTAAAAATTAGAAAACAAATCGTCAATCATCAAAGTTAAAAAAGAGGGACAGTCTCTGATCCTCACGGGAGGTCAGGGAAACCTCCAAGGCACTCAAAAGGCCAAGATACAGGAGCGACGAGGCAGGAAAGAAATCCGAGAGAGGCAGATGCGGGCAGACACGGAAGGGGAGAGAGGAGCCCCGGCCTGTTCTCTCCTTCTTAAGGCTGCAGGGTTTCCATGCCAGGAGCAGGCCCAAGATGCAAAGTGGTCCCGAGACTCCCCCACACTCATTGGGCTCCGGCTATGTTGGTCAGCAAAGTCTTTCAGAAATCTTTCTATTACCGGAAAAAAAAAAAAAAAAAAAAAAACCCTACTAAACAAAACACCAGAAAACCCAAAAGCGATTTGGTGCAAGCCCTGGAGCACCTCTGGCACTGGCCCCTTAGAAAATCCTCTTGCGTTTCAGGTAGGAATCTGCGTAGTGGCCGCCAAGGCCCTGGGAGTGCTGGCCCACATAGCTGCCTTCTGGGCTGGGCTCTGGTGAGGGCAACAGGTGGGCAAAGCTGCGTTTCTGGCCACCCAGTGGGGTCTGGAGAAAGAGGGAGGGATAGCGGGTCAGGGGCCACCCAAGGGCCACTGTTCCCTAGCCCTATGTCTCCACCCCTACCTGTACCTTCAGCAGGTGGCTGTGGCCATTGGGCCCAGGGCTGAGGCCCAGGAGCCCTTCTCCGGAGCCCAGTGTGGAAGAACTGACCGCCTGGGAGAAATGGGAGAGAGGTAGGATGGGAGAGGAACATCCCCCCAAGCAAAGGCAGATTTCAGGTTCAAATCCTGCCTCTGCTGCTTGCTAGCCATGAAAGTGGGGGCAGATTACTTCCTCATTCTGAGACAGCTTTCTCATCTGTCATCTGGGGCTAATACCACTCACCCCCTGAGCTGCTGGGAAACAAAGCAGAGGCCCAGAAAGTTAGGCAGCACCAGGTGTGAGACACACAGGTGGGGGAGGATGGCCTATTTCAGCTCAGCCCTCAGCAAAGCTGACCCCTGCCACCACCCCAGCTATGGTTTAGGTCACAGGGTCCCCCTGCACCCTGGCTGTCCCTGGGAACCTGTGGCCAGCTGGGGAGGTGCCTCACCTTATTAAGGTGGCTCTGCTTGAGGCCAGCCTGCAGGCCGCTGGTGAAGTAGGAAGTAGGTGAGCCCGAGTAAAAGTGAGAGAGGGGACCCCCACCGCCTCCACCACTCCGTTCGACGAAGCCACTGGGCGGAGGAGACATCTGCAGAGAGGGGGTCAACTGAGTGATGCAGACTGCTGCATTACCCACCCCCTTTTGTAACCTTCCCCCAACAAATAACTCTGAACTTTGCCATGTGACTAGCTTTGGCCAATAGCACAGTAGCATGGCAATGTATACAGAGGTGTCTGCCCTCCCTTCTGCCTCCTGGGAACCCTGGGACCACCACCATGTGCATGAATGCAGGCTGGCCTGCTGGAGGGTGAGCTCCATGTGAAGAAGCCACAGCCGAGGCCCCCAACCAAGGCCCTCTCACCATTGTACTGACTGCTAGATATATGACTAAGGCTACTGTGGACTGCTGAGCCCCAGCTGAGCTGTCAGGTGACTGCAGAGAACCACCCACCCACTGCAGTGCAGAATGGTGCAAAATAATAAAACGTTTGCTATTCTAAGCCACGGTGGTGGAACTGCTTGTTACACAGCAAAAGCTAACTGATACACCCAGAAGGTGGGGTGGGATGGAGAGGGTGGCCCTTACTTTGTGTCGGCTGGGGCCGTGAGGCCGAAGGGCTGGCTCCCGTGGGTGGGAGAAGAGCCGCCGAGGTCCCACATCCTAAATCAAAGTGAGAGAAGCATGCTGGGTTGGAGTCTGCACCAACCTCACCTCCAGCTGAATTCCCCAGCACAGTTGTCATCAGGGAAGTCTGCCCCTTCCAATAGAAGGCAAACCCTAGTGAATGGGTTTGGTCTGCTGGGTGGGGCAGTGAGACAGAATGTGCCCTGTCCCAGGCGGTGGCTGCACCTCAGACCCAAGATGACTGCTGTGAAGGCATGTGGCCGCATCGGGGCCAGGTGTTTGGGTTTTCAAGGCAAGCCGGGCATCTGCATTGTGTGAACGCTTGCAGTGTTTATGTGTTGGTATTAGCATTTATTTCAGTTATGTTTTTATAATCCAGTGTGGGTCAAACAACACAGGTGGACTGTGGTGGTCAGTTTGCAACATCTGACCTGGAAGATGTTGGAGCAGTCATAAAAGGAGCAGTTCTCCATGAAATGAGACAGGAATCTCAGAGGGGAGAAGGGGGAGAAGGGCAGGCAGATAGGGGGCTGAGCCCTGTCTCTAAAGAGAAGCAGCGGTACAGCCTAAGGTCTCTTTGGAGAGAAAGGCAGACAGGAAGCAAGGTCTCATGTGCAGAGATAGACAAGAGACTAAAAGACAGGGACCATGTTCACATGTTCCCTGCTGTTTGCCTAGCACTTGGCCTGGCAGTCAGTAGTAGAAAAATATTTGGTTTGGAGAATGACTTGCTCCCAAGAGACAAAGGACCACAGCAGCCACAGGGCTGACCACAGGGTAGGCAGGTACTCACCGAGGGGTAGTCAAAGCCATAGCTGTCAGGAAGCCCTGGTTCGGGGGGCAGGCGGGCGCTGGTGAGAGGGCTGAGCAGGCGGGACTTGAGTTGGAAGGCTTTGCTGCTGCCACCACCTCTAGGGGCTGGGGGGTTAGGCAGGGGGCCCTCAGCTGGGCGGCGGCTTCTCCCAGTGCCTCCCCAGCCATGGGCCTCCTTACCCGCCAGGTTGCTGGCCGGGAGCAGGCTGTGTAGGTTCAAGTAGGGGTTCAGGGGGATCCGGAAATCCTTGGGGGGCTCTCCCAGCAATGAGACCTGTGGTAGGAGGGCTGGATTTGTGACGGCCCCTGATAGAGGGAAAGTCACAGGGCAGGAGGCTGGAAGGGTGCTGGGTGCAGGGTGGGGCCTTACCCCAGGGAGTGTTGGCAGAGGCCCACTGTCTTTCTGGAGGCCTCTGAGGCCAGTGCCTAGGAGCCCCACAGGGGCAGGGGGTGGAGTGAGCTGGGCTGCTGGGGGACCCAGGCTCATGGTTTCCCGGTCACTCCCAGAGGGGCCAAGCAGTGGTGGCAGCAGGGGTGGTGGCTTCCCTCGCCGGGGTGGCAGCTCTGGGGGCAGGGCCCCCCCTACAGAGAGAGAAAGAAGGTGTCAGCAGCCCAACCATATAAGACCCTTTGTCTCAGGGTCCTCAAGCCTCTGCTTGGAACAAGTCAGCAGCTACATGCTGGGCACTGAGCAGAGCCCTCTAAGCACATCAACTACCAGTATGCTCATGAAACCTCAGCAGGTGGACACCCAATCAATAGATGGGATACTGAAGACCCACAGATGTTAGGTCACTTGCCTAAGGCCGCACAGCTTGACATTTACCACACCACGTGAGGAAAGGGGAAGCAGGAGGGGCCAAGAAAGATGATGAGGGGACAGGTCTGTGTTACCTGCAGATAGCTCCCCAAGGAGGGGGTTGGCTGGCTGGGCCCCGGGCTGGAGGGTGCCCAGGGGAGAGTCTCCCAGGATCCCAGGCTTCTGGGGACAGAGCACAATCATCTGAAGATGGGGGCAGTAGACAGGCATTGCCCAAGGTCTCAGGAGTCACAATGCCCAGCACACCCAGACTCCAGCCCACAGCCAGTCACATGCAGACATGCAGTGTCTTCCAGTGTCTGCGACACCCTGGCCATTACCCATCCAGTCAGCCAGTGGTGACTAAGGGCCTCTTGCATGTAAGGGCCCACCCAAGGCCTTGGGGAGACCCAGGGAATACAGACTTAGCATGTCAGGGCCTGTTACCCCACACTGTCCGTTACTGTCAGATAATCAGTTCTCACTGATTATCACAGAAGCACAGTCACTCCTAGCCACACAAGGGTGCAAGCCCACAACCTCCTTTCTGACAGTTACCATCAGATATACGCATGCCACTGACTTGGCCCCAGTGAATCAAATCAGACAGGGCAGTGCATGTGTGTATGTGCATGTCTCCCCATATATGTCTCTGTGTGTACACTGGTACACTGAGGGTGGTATGGTGTGTGTGTCTATTTGTGTGTGTGGGTGTCTCTGTGTGCACTGAGAGGATGGTATGGTATATCTATTTGTGAGTGTGTCTATTTTTGTGTCTCTATGTGTGTGTGCTGAGGGGATGGCGCTAAGACTTTCTTCCCTGGACTGAATCACTTCCTGAGCCCTGAGCACCTGCAACAGGCCAGGACCCATTTTGAGCCCCAGGGACACGACCAGATAGTCCACAACCCGACCAAGGGTGAACCATTGGCAGGTGCGAGTTGTGCGTGAAACTGAAAGGGGCTGCAGGAGTGCGTGTGGGTGCGGAGGGAGCCTGGGGCCCACTATGGTTACCTTCTGCCCCTGGGTCTGCAGGGCCAGCTGCAGCAGCGCCGTGGACAGGGCGGGCCCGTTGAGCAGCGGCATGGCCGGGGGGGCACCCAGGAGACCTGGGGGGAGACCTGGGAAATGGGCAGGGGTCCCTGGATGGAAGCAACTCCCCACACCCCCACCCCCACAATTGCACAGCCCTGGGCCTGAAGCTCAGAGAGAGCAAGTGACTTGCTGGAGGAATGGCTCGGGAAGGGAGGGTCAGCTCAGGGGAAGAAGAGCCCCTCTTTCCACCACCCTGCCTCACTGCAGACTGCAACACTCCCACCTATGACCCCTTACAAGTGACTTCCACTCTCATCCAGACCTTGCTCATGGGGTTCGTGTCACTGGTAGCTCAGATGGAACAGTCTTGGAAAGGAGCCCAGTTCTGAGAGGCTGGGGACCCTGCCCGCTGCCACTTGACCTGCCTTACCCTGCTTGCCCCCTGCGTTGCCATGAAGCAGGGGGTTTAGCAGCAGCTGGAGGGAGGCGGAGGGCCCTAGGCTGTTGAGTAGCTGCAGGATGTTGGGTTCAGGCAGGAGCCCTTTGCCCCGATTGAGGGCCTGAGGAGAGAAACAGAGGGTGGCTCAGAGCCCTGCCCGGCCAGAGGTGGGGCGTCATTGCTCCCTACTGACACCAGAGCCTGGCTAGTGCCCACCAGGGGCCCTGATTTCTTGAGGGAGGAGGCCCAGGCCCCCTACACCCTCATTCCCACCCCCCAGGCACGCACTCACTGTGGCCTGGGCAGCGATGAGCGCAGCCAGCATGCTGCGACCAGGGGGCCCTGGGGCGCAGAAGGAAACACGCAGGTGGCTGCCTCCCAGGGCCAAGCCATCCGCCCACTGCTGTGCCTCTTCAGCCTTCTCAGCCGTCTCATACTCTAGTACGGCGAAGCCCTTCAGTTGCCCGTCCTGGCCGTACGCTAGCTGGGGTGGGGAGGGGAAGACAGATATGAGTGCGCAGGGGTCAGTGACCACTCTCAGAGTGACAACACTGAACAGGTGTGGATCCCGACTGTGACAGCAACTCCCCTAGAGGGGGTATATTCTGGGCCCAACAGTTCCGAGCCCTGTTCCTGCATTAGCTCACTGCATCTTCCCAGTGGCCCTGGGAGGCTTTATCCTATCCATTTTTCAGAGGGGGCAACTGAGACTTAGAGAGATCAGCACGTTCAAGGTCACACAGTTAGTGGAAGGGTGGAGCTGGGAACCGCCTCACAACTCCCTTGGACCTCATGCCAACACCACTGTGGGACTCTGATGGGGATTTCCAAGCATAGCCAAGGCACAGAGATGAGACTGGGAAGCTTAGGTTGCAGGGGTGGGAGAAGGAGGGGCTGGCTAAAAAAGAGTTGGGTAGCTTTGGAGGCCATCAAATAAGGAACCTCAGGCCGTGAATACTGCAGCCATGGCTGGGAAGATATCCAGCCTGGGAACGAGGCAGGTGGCCTCTGAGCTCTGGTTGGAGGCTGGAAGTGAGCCATGGGAAAAGAGGTGTGGGAACAGAGGTGTGGTCATGGGCAGGCCAGGGAGACTTCTCGACCCCCCTTAATCATTTGGTACTTTAGACTCACAGTCTCTCCTCCAGACCCTGGGGCCAGATGTGTTCTAGGACTGAGATTTTGGAAATGAGAAATAGAGAATACTGCATATATTGTATATTACATCTCAGTTTTCTCCAGTGGGGTCCCTTAAAATCAAACACAAATAACTGCAGCAAGACACAGAGACCACAGATGGACCCACATCAGTTCTTTGCTGGTGAGCCTGCCACTAACTCAGGAAACAAACCTCTGGGTTTTCAGGGCACAGTGGACACTGGAATTGTGGGTGGGGGCTGTCTCAAAGCAGCCCTTCACTGAGTCCAGATGCAGGCACTGTCAGCAGGCCCATTTTACAGATGAGAAAACTGAGACTCAGAGAGGGGCAATCCCACTTACCCAGGCCACAGAGCTGGAGCTGGGATCAAATAAGGAGAGGCTGACCCCCTTAATGGAATTGGCCACCTCAACGTGGCGATGGCTGTCCCAAGAACCAATATCATTACTCTGGGTTCCAAGTGATGCATGGACAGCTGTGGTGCGGTCTAGGACTAATGCAATGTCCACCCGCAGGGAACAGCACAGAATCCATAAAATGGAATATGGTGCACCCGCAAAAAGAAGAAAAAAAAGCTCTGTGTCTCAGCATGGAAAGATGCCCAAAATAAAGCGAGTGGAAAAACCAAACCAACGCAGGCATGGTAATAATTGGGTCAAGAAAAGATGAATGCAAAAAGAAAGAAAAGAAAGGGAAAGGGAAAGGGAAAGGGAAAGGGAAAGGGAAAGGGAAAGGGAAAGGGAAAGGGAAAGGGAAAGGGAAAGGGAAAGGGAAAGGGAAAGGGAAAGGGAAAGGGAAAGGGAAAGGGAAAGGGAAAGGGAA
>CM053512.1:31087576-31150819 GCA_028627145.1 Eidolon dupreanum | reverse complement strand
ACCACGGAATGTGTTGAATTTCCAAACAAGATTGGACTGACCATTCAGAAAATAAAACAGAAAAGGCTTTTTATAACACACAGGTCTTGTGAAACCTGCTTTACACATCTATAGCATTCATGTATTTTTAAGCAGCTTCGTAATGGAATGAAGCAGTTACGATATATAAATTGTCCTGTAAATAAATGACAAAGTGCATTAGAGTGGGTTGCTATGGGATCTTCTTGGCAGTCTCATCTTGATTATGTTAAAAATAAAGGACCCCCCAAGAGGACAGCAAACTCCCAGCTTGGCATCCAGCCATCTTGGGAGGCAGGGGCACCTAGTTATGAGCCTGGGCCCAAGAGTCAGCTGCCTGACCTTGATTCCCAGCCTACTCTAACTGGCTGGCTGACCTGTGCCGGTCCCTGCATATGCCCATCCCTGGCCCTTGGTTTCCTCATCTGTAAGATCGGGCAACAATTGTACCCACCTTAAGGTGGTTGTGGGGATTCGATAAGATGCTCAACAGGGACAGGGAGGCGCAGCAGCTCAAAGAGGCTGTTGGCCAGGGCTCAGAACATGCTCTGAGTACCCAAGCAGGGTGGGCTGTCTCTATCAGCCCACCTTTGGCCATGCCCTATACCAAGTCCCAGACAACATCTTCTCATAATCACTACCATCTTACAGATAAAGAGAGAGAGACTCAGAGAGGTCAAAGGACAACCAGGGTGCCCTGGCTCCTACATAGGGGAAATGAAACTCAAACCTGTCTGACTTTGGAGCCCAGCCTCCATTCAAGTGGGGCACCTAACTTAAATGGAGAAATGAACAGACGGCCATTCACAATAAACCATCGCAAAGCACTGCTAACCCCATTTCCTGAAGGGGAAACTGAGGCTCAGAGAGAGAATTTATAGTTGATCGTGGCCTTGCCATCCTCAACCACCACACAAGGAGGTGGCTGCCAAGCTAATTCATCCATGTCCTGGGCCCCACCCAAGGCCTGCCACGAAGTAGGCACAGGGGCATGAATGAACCCTGAGGGAACAAGGAGAGGGGTCCTACAAATGTCTAACTCCCCAGGCCCTAATACCTATTTATATGAGAGGGGCAGGTCCCATCCGAGACCATAGAGCTGGGGTTTGAGCAAGTACCATCCTCCTCCAGGCTGGCCTGAGGTTTTGAAGCCAGGATACAGTGTTCCAATCCTGGTTCTGCCATTACCTGGCTGTATGACCCTGGGGCATGTCCCTTGACTCCTCTGTGCCTCAGCGTCCCCACCTGAAAATGCAGATAATACCTGCCTCTCAGGCTGTTTGTTACAGGATAATGGGACTAAAAAAATGTGTTCAGGACCCAGTAAATGCTGAAGGAATGTCTGCCCTGAGGGCCATAAGCAAGAACATCTGGCTCTTTCTTTCCAAGGGCTGGATCTGGCCAAATGCGCCTGTCACAGGGCTGGGCACACACACATATGGAAGTGCCTGACAAATATGACTTGGATGAACCAGTGCTTGTCTTTATAACCAATGGGTGAGGATCAAATCCCTTTTTATGAAGGAAATTGAGGCTCAGTCACCAAGTGACATGCCTGGGGTCACAGAGCAGGGCTGGGACCTGGGCAAGTCTGCTTCCTGACCTCAAGGCTTACATAAACTGTGGGCTTCTCCAGAGCAGCCTCAATGCCAGACCTGGGACCTGGAACCTGGAACCTGGAAACTAGCAGTTGCTCAATGAACATTTGATGCGTGCAAGGAGTGAAAGGGAATCAGGGGTGAACAAGCCTCGTGCCCAGCTTTTACAAAGGCAGCCGTGCCTGCACTTCACAGAGGGAGACTGAGGCCAGCAAGGTTAAGCTAGTCATCAAAGGGAGCACAGGGATTCGAACGCCAGTCATCTGGCCCTTGTCTGACCTGGCATCCAGTGAACCATGTGACCTAGCAAGAACCCTATTTAAAGTGTCGTCGAGGCTTTACTGAAAAGGGACCCAGGAGATTAGAGAGGGTGGGTGACTCCAAAAGACCCCTCCCAGGTGTTCTGGGCCTGGCACCTGCTCTCCAGACCCTCACTCTGGGCATAGGCTCACCTGACAGAAGGTTGGTGTGTGGACAGCTGACAGTGTCCGACACAGGGCGTCCACATCACTGAAGCCGGGTGGCAGATGGTCAACACAGAGGCAGCGGGAGTGGAGCAGGGCAGGCGTCAGCTGCCCTGCGTCTGTCCAGTGCACGTAGAGGGTGCGTGGGCCCAGTGGCTTGCCTAGCAGGTCCGACTTGGCGCGGGCAGCCGAGTCCTTCTTCATGTACTCAGCAAAGCCATAGCCCTTGGAGTGGCCAGTGCGCTCGCTGTAGACCAGGAAGCAGCGCTCCAAGCTGCCGAAGGGCCGTACCAGCTCCTCAAACTGCTGCTGCGTGAGGCTAGGGGGCAGGTTGGCCACGCAGAGCAGGGCATCCGTGGGCTGCAGCTGCACCGACAGCTCGCGCTCCCGCAGGCAGCTCTGGTGGAAGGTGCTAATGGCGGCTTCGGCCTGCTCCCCATTCAGCAGAGTCACAAAGGCTGCAGCAGAAGGGGGCGTGGATCAGCAGGAGCTCTGAGGGCCTGCCCTTCCACCTCATGGCAGTCTACCCCACCTCCCTCTAAACCATGTGTAGCCTCAGAATAATGACCAACCAGGACGTTTCAGGCCCAACTCTTGGTCAGTTGCCAGCCTTGAGTAACTTGCACAGGTGCCTCCTACCCCCAGGAGGCCTGTTCCCTGCCCTCACCCCTACCTGTTCACAACCCACAACAGCATTCCCCTACTCGTGAGCTCACCTAGCCTCTTACCTACTGTGCACCTGCTTGGTGACACATAGGAACTATGTGCATAACTTGAATGACACATAGGGCAGTGGTTAAGCATGTGGTCACTGGAGCCTGAGTTTCAACTACAGCCCCTGAGTGGCTTTGGGTCCCAGTTTCCCTACCTGTCAAATGAGAATAACTTACTCCTCATAACCACCATTGTGTCAACAAGGAAATGAGTCCAGAGCAGTGACTCCCTGCCTTAGCAGAGGAGCCTGGACTTGAACCCAAGCAGGCGGACTCCAGAGCCCCGCTCTTTACCCCTTCCTCACCGCCTTTCCAGGCCACCAGTACCTCTCACATCTGAGCCCCTACCTCAGCCTCAGTCCTGCAGCTGCTCTTGGTTTGCTCTCTACTCAACGGCCACAGGGAGCTTTTCAAAATGATAATCAAATTGTGCCATGCCCTTGTCCAAGGGCTTCTCACTGTAGGGGGCAGGGGAGCCTGTGTGGCCTGGCCCCATGGTCCTGTTGACCTCCTCTCCCATCTCTAGCTGCTACTTACTGGACCATGCCAGGCATATGACCCTTGGGCCTTTGTACCTGATTTTCCCTCTTCACCTGGTTAACCCTGGCCCACCCTTCAAGCTAACTGCAAACATAACTTCCCTCTTGAAGCCTACCATGACAGCTCTGGGCTCCCACAGCACCCTGTAGCCTCTGGTCCCATGACCGCTTCACCTTCATGTCTGCAGTTGTCTGAATAACAGCCTCCTCCCCAGAGTAGACTATCTCTGGTTCACAGCTGTGTCCTCAAGGCCCAGCACATACTGATGCTCAATAAATATTTATTAAAAGGCAATATGAAAGAGTCACTTAACTTCTGGATCCTCGATGCCTGACACATATACATATGAAATGCTCAGTATACAGATGACTTATAACTCCTGCCAATGTTTACTAAGCACCTACCAGGTACCAGGCACCCACAGCCTTTTTAGGTATTTTAAGTTGTTTAGCCCCATTGTCACCCCAAGCAGGTCATGCTCAATTTGCCAGTGAGAAAACTGAAGCTCAGGAAGGGTAAATCACTTGTCTATGGCCACAGAGTGAGGACAGACCATGACTCAAACCCAGATGCATTTGCCTCTAGGGCCCAAGATCTTAACTACTACCCCAACTACCAGGTAGGTCTTGAGGAGCCACCTGTCCTCACCTCCTTCTCACCCATGTTACAGATTGCAAGCAAAGGCCCTGGAAAGTTTGAACACCCAGCATAATGCCTGGAGGGCACAGACACACACTGAGGGCCTCCCATATGGAAGGCAGGAGTGGCCAAGGCTGACAAGACCTGTCCCTAGTCCCACTCAGTGCAGGAGGCAGGTGAGTGGGCAGCAATGACAGTCCAGTGTGGTCAATGCTATGATGGGAAAGGGTGCGCAGGGAACCGTGAGCTGTGCCTGCTGCTTCCTGGATGGACGAAGAGACAGCTAAGAACAGTGGCAGAGGGAACAGCCTAAAAGCTTATAGGCATCCAAGGAGATGGCAAGGTTGGGGCACATCCTTGCAAGATAGTGTCAGGAGAAACCTCAGGGATGTTTTGAGGAGAAAGAATGACCAGGGTTAGAATTAGGTTTGATCAGATTTGCAATTGTACTGATTAGATTTGATCAGCCCTGGCTGCCTGCGGGAGGGCAAGCACGGGCGTGAAATCATGGAGGCAGAGAGGCCAAAGGGAGGGTGCCATTTTGGCAGAGAAGGAGGGGTATCAATTGTTCTAGAGGGCATGAAGACCAGACAGGACTGAGTGACTGGATGGCTGGGAGGCATGGTGTGAGAGGTGGGAGAGCCCAATGCTTAGGTATCTGGCTGAGCAGACTGGAGAAGGAACATCAAGGATATCCCATGATGGGCACCCAGGACAAGATTGGGGCAACAGTCTGTTCTGTGCTGGCCTAGGGACAATCTTGGGCCCAAAGTTCAGGAGAAGAGGCTGGGCCAGAACACTCCCAGGTTCGGGGACTGTCACCCTTTGCCACTAGCCCACCCCACAGCCCCACAAACCTGTCCCTTTGTATTTGTCCACAAAACAGTACTTGAGCTCATAGTCGCTGAGCAGGTCGTGCACTTCCTGCGGAGACAGAAGCCAAAGGACAGGGAGTCACCAGGGGCTTAAGAGAGCAATCCAGTGCCACATTCACTTGGACCAGTTATGAAAGTAGGTCAGTTACAAAGGAGGAAACTGAGGCTCAGATCAGTAACTTGCGTAAGACCACTGAAGCCATACCTGGCAGTGGTGGCATTCAGAGTCCAACTGCAGACCCCTTGCTCTTAACCACACAACACACTCTTAGAGAGCCAGGTGGGTCCAAGTTCTGCTCTGCCATATGCCCCTAGAGAAGTTGTTTAACCTGTGTGACTCTCTGTTGGCCAGACTCTTTCCAACATTACAAGTTAGGTTATTAACAAATCCATTTTCGGATGAGGAAACTGAGGCTTAGAGAAAGTGAAGGAAGCTGTCGAAGTCATGGAGTTGGCCCCATGCAGCAGCAGGAATGCCACCCAGCGGTACCTGACTGGGGACCCTGTGTACTTTACGCCCACATTTTGTGGCTTCATATAACTCCCAATTCCCTCTTGCTGACAGGGCTGCCTTCTTCCAAGCCAGCTATGGGGGCAAGGCTCTGGGGCCTGCTTGTGCCAGACACACTGTGCACCCTGCAGGAGAGACAGCATGTTCCCAGCTGAGAGATGGCAGGCACTAGGAGGATCGGCTCTAGAAACAAACCAAACCATGCTTGGTGGCAACCACCACAGATCTGTCCCCATGTCATACCCCTCCCAACACTCTGGAACCCTACCAGCCATGTGCCCACATACAGGCAGAGTAAACTAGTGACAGATGTGCTGGTGGTCCAGAGAGCAGGAATTCTCAGCAACAAGAAGAAAGAACCCATTCCACCACTGCAGGGCAGGGCTGACCAGATGCAATCTCCTTGGGTCCAAAGAGCACTGAAAAGCCCTGTGCTATACAGGCCCCAAGAGAAGAGGACCCTTCAGAGTGGGGGGTGGGGCTCCACAGAACACTGGTCCCTCTTTCCCTTCAGGTTTGTGGGCTGAGAACAGGAGATCCCATTTTGTCAAATTAATCCTGGAGCTTTTGGGGAAGAGAGGCCCCAGGAGCTGCTACAACTTTCAGATCTATTTCTTAAGAGAAGTTAATAAACTCGTGCTAAGGAAAGGCATACTCTAGTAAGCTCTGAAACTGCTAGCTATAAGGTCTCGCCATTCTATGGCAGAGGGGAATGAGGAAAACCACAATTATAGCAAGGAGCAACTGGCGTCCCTATTTCCACAGTCCCAGTCTAACTGTCCATACACAATCCCCCAATTTAGCCAAAACTGCCCGCCCCCTTCCATTCCCCGCCCACTTCAATCACTTGGTCTCGTCCAAGCCTGTGATCACCCCTAGCAACATTCTCCCTCAGTCCAAAGTTGGTTTCTCCCTCCATCCATGCCCCCCCACAATCCGCTCTTGGTCTCTCCCAACCCCGCGTGGATCCCAACGCTTCCCAACGCGCCACTCTAGTGTTGGTGTTGCCCGGTTTCCCCCGCGCACGCGCACGGTGGTATTTCCCGCCACGCTCCCACACCGCCCCCCCATACCTGATTGGTCACGTCCCCTGGGAGGCCCCGGATCAGTATCTTGCGGCGGTTACGGAACTGGCGCTCGGTGTGTTCCAGGCGTTTCCTGATCTCTTCTGGATCTAGCGGCGGCAGTTCTTCTTCGGGTGCCCGACGCTCCGCGGCATCGTCGGCTTCAGCCTCGGCCCCAGCCTCCAGGCTCAGCGGCGGCCGGTGAGTAACGGACACGTCGGCCGCCATCTTGGGAAACCCGACGCCTTCTGGGACCAGCGAGCCGGGGCGGAGCGGCATAGAGCGGCAATGAGGACGCGTTCGCCTATTGGTCAGAATAAGCCCCGCCTCCTTCTCGATTCCCTCAGCTCATAAGCTAAAACGCAGCCCGCCTCTCAGAGTTCAAGCTCTATCTGGGCGCCATAGCTACCGCCCCTTTCCGTCTCAGAGGACGCGCAGCAGTGACAGAACCTCTCAGCAAAGGTGGAATCAAGCCACAGACTCCGGATTTTGAGGGCTTTATTGTTGCAGAACCTGGGGATACAGCCAAACCCCGTTCGTCTTTGACCCAGTACCCCGGTTGCTCGAGGCTCAGGATGGTTCCTCCCCCAGCGCCTCGTCGGGCTGTTTAGACGTCAGGGGCAACCAGGTGCTGCTCCCCTGATTCACATGGTAGATGGCACTTTGCTTCTGCACCCAGAAGATGTACACCAAGGCTGCAGTGACGATCACGAAGCCTAGGATTGTTAACACCACCATGGCGATGGTGATGGAGAGAGGTTTCCGAACTGTGTAGAGAAGCGAGAAGTAAAAACTCGCACCTCGGCCCCCCCCGGGCATGCCCGTTTATCCCGGCGGCCCTGACCTGGCTCACCCTGAACGTTCATCACCACAGTCAGTGTCTGCGTGCCCTGTGAGCTGGTCGCCCGGCAGAAGTAGGTACCACTGTAGTTTAATGTGACGCGGAATGGGATCCCGACAGGCACCTGGGACCCGGAGCTTTTCTGCAAACACAGTAGCTGGGGGTCCGGGTTGCCCCGCGCCTGGCACTGCAGGACATGAATCCTCTTTTCTTTCCACATCAAGTGCTGAGGACATTTGGCCAGGTCAATCTTGGGACCGTCTGTGGGACCACCAAATGATAAGACACACCCGAGGCACAAAGGGGTAAGGGATAATCAGTTCTTTCCAAACCAGGGAAGCAAGAGATTAAAGGTCAGAGTGATGTACTCACACAGGACACGCAGCTGGACGCTCTTATTCCTGTGCAGGATCATCCCATCCACCTCGAGGGTGGCTTTGCAGAAAAAACTGCGCCTGTCGTCCTTTTCCGTGGCGTTTAACTGAAACTGGACGAGCTGACCCGGGCCCTTGGCCGGAACTCTGTCCAGCGTGACCTGGACTCGGGGTCCGGCTGTGCAAGTCACATTCACTGTGGTCCCCTCAGGGACGGTGGGCTCGCTCAGGTTCATGATGGGCCCCCAGAAGCCTAAAGGAGGGGCATTGCCCGGGAGTTTGCTGACCATGCCCCGACTTAGGTCAAGCCCCGCCCTCTATCCGCAACTTTCAAGATACTCGGTCTAGGGGTATCCGGGCAGTGCCTTTCGTATACTTTGCGGCCCCGCCCAACTTGGGGCACTCAGGGTATACGTTTCAGGTTACTTAGGCCTCGCCCAAGCAGCGATTCCGCCCACCCTGGCGGCCCGGGCCCCGCCTTTCCCGCTTCCCGTATGCTGCGCCTCTGTGGCTAATGAAGCCCCATTCTCTTCTCTACAGCTGTTGTAAGCCCCGCCTGTTCTTACTATAAATTGTCAAGGTCTCTCGGGTTTCCCGGCTCTCGCCCCCCAGGGTCACGTTGCAGACAATCTCCCAGGCGCCCTCCTCTGTGCTCGCTGTCGCTGTGGCGTTGGCGATGAGCGTGTCCCCTTGGCTCGAGACGGAGGAATTCAGCATCTGGTCCCCCAGCGCCATTTGGACCCAGGCCTCTGAGGCCGGAAACAGCCCATCCAGGATGCAGTCTACAGGCCTGGATGTTCCCACCTCCAAGAACCGAGGGACAATGAGGCGCGGGGGCGTTACAGGCAAGACTGGGGAGAAGAGTGGGCATGAGCGGGAGGTCTCACACAGTCGTGGATACCCCTTTCCCTGTTATACACTCATGCCCACCCCCAACCAGGGTCCCTCTTTCCCGGGATACCTTTTGGCCTGGATCATCCCCTTCCCACAAGGCCACACGTAATTCTCCAAAGTCCTCACGGCAGGGGTCTCCCATTTGAGCCCACCCCGCCCAGTGGCCAAGGGCATGCCTTCCCACAAGCCCTTGAGGTCCAGGCCACCCCATTCTCAGGAGCCCCGCTGCTAGGACACTCATTCGGCTCAGCTCCTCACCCAACACCGTCCACAGTTCTTCCCTCACCGAAGGTTCGGAGCTGCCTGGGGGCCGAGCTGTTCTGGAACAGCCCCAGCCCTTGGGGCCGCAGGTCCAGTTCCCAGCGGCAAGAGAAATTGGCACCGTGATCGTCTCTGCCTGCTAGCACCGTGGCCACGACCTCAGTAGACTCCCCCACTGCCAGCTGCCGACTTAACTCCTCCTTCCCACGGAGCAGCACGGCGGAGAGGTGGGCCTGGGGTGCCCCTCCCTCCACCTGGCAGCGCAAGGTGAGGTTTTCACCCACGGGCTGCCAAGGTGGCAGGGGTGCCAGCTCCACACGCTTCGGAAACCCTGGTGTGGGGAGGGAGGGGAGAACAAAACTTATCGGCTAGACCTGCAACCCCCACTCCTTGGAGTGGAGAGAAGCGGAGAGTGGCCCAATGTGGAACTGTGAGCTGAGTTGATTATCCTAGAGAGCTTAAACATGAGCCAGTGAAAGTGTTTGCTATTGTTATTAGCATCATGATTATTATTTCCTGTTTTGTCAGACACCTTGCCAGGTACTGAAAAAATAAATAAATAAATATGCCTCTGCCAAGGATCTCACTGTTAAGGAAAAAAACAGGAAGGGCACTCACATTTACAACTTCTTAGGATATTAATAGTAATTATAAAAGTTCTTATTTATTTAGAGCTTTCCTTCGACTTTTCAGGTGTCATTCAGTCATCCACCTTCACTGATGTAGCAACTGAGTAAAATTTCCTCTGTGATTCCCTTTTATGGATGGAGAAACTGAGGTCCAGAGAGGTGATCTGCCCAAGGGACGCACAGCCAGGAAGCCACAGAACCCGGGTTAGAATGTGGGCCCCATAAACTCCAGACTTGTGCTTCCACCTGCCTCTTTGATGTCACATCTAGGGACTCCCCTGGCCCTCTTCCCAGCTTCTGGCCTGGACTCTGGCCTTGGCCTCTCCCAGAGTTTGCGGCAGCCTCTCAGGGTGCTCTGGCATAGTCATGGGAGACTCGATAGGCCCAGGCTGAGTCCTCCCAGCTGCAGCTGCAGTGCCACTCACAAGCACATGGACCTTGACCTCGTGGGCACCACTCTCACCCTCAGAAACTCAAGCCTGGATCTGAAGCTGTCACACAGAGGCCCACAGACTGGATACTATGAAAAATAATTAATATCTTAGTATTTACAATTTGGAATATTTAACAAGCATGCCTCTATCTTAACCTCGGGCACCACTGGTCAGGGATAGTGGTATGCTGGCAAGTGCTGGTAATGCTTGGGCTCTCAGAGAAGAGGTGGAGAAGCCCCAACAGGGAGAATTTGCCAATTTCTGCAGTGTAAATACTCCCACTATGGCTGATTACAAGCTGCCCGATGTGAGACCGAGTTGGGAAGAGATGAGTACAGTCGGATCTCATGAGCCAGGACCAATAGGCTCCCACACAACACTTGACATAGGGAAGCACCTCACAGACACAGAACAGGGACACACACATAAATGTACATATTACACAGAAGTATACACAAAAACACATACATCAACACATACTGACACAACCATATATGCTCACTCACAAACAGGTCTGGATACCAACACATAGTTGTCATCCACGGAGATACACAAGGAGAAACGTACAGACATGGGCACACACTAACAACATACATGTATACTCAGACATATAATGACATACATAACCTCACAGACACACATGTAGGTACACAAGTAGATGTGTATAGATACTGGTACCCACACAAGAGCATACATACAGTTATACATGTACACTACACCTATCTATAAAGTTTTCACAAAATGGTAGGCACCAAGAGTGATGTTTTCTGCTATTGTCTAGCCTGTCGTAGTCTTTAAATGCAGAAAAACTTTTGGAAGGATCCATAAGAAACCAGTACCAGGGGAATAAATGGTCTGGGGAAGAAGATGTCACATGTTAAGAACAGGGCCTAAGGGGCTGGACTGCCAGCCTTTCTGCTCATGGGCTGTGAAACCTGGCAAGCGACTCCCACCCCACTGAGCCTCAGTTTCTTCAGCTGTGAAATGAGGCTCATAACCGCACCCCCATGCACCCCCCATACACCCCACCCCAACTGCTGCCTTGGAGCTTTTGTTAGGATTAAATGAGCACCTACGTGGATATCAACACTTAAAACAGTGGCCATGGGCAGCAGTGCTAGGTAAATGGAGATTTGACATGCCTTTTTATACTTTTTGATTTTGGAGCCCCATTAATTTATTACCTGCCATAAAATACAAGGAATAAATGAAAGACACGAGCTACCATTTTTTAAATGTTTGCTGTGACACAAATAAATTGATTTCACACTTCTGCCCTGGCATATGGTTGAGATGCACATCTGTCTGTGTCTCTCTCCATCTCTCTTATATACACACGCACTCACACTCCAAACTCAAGGCCCACCCCTGTGCCACTGGCCGTCCATCCCCACCACTGCCTGAAGCAGGCCCCACCTCCAGGCACACACACTCACGGTATACTGTGATGTTGGAAGAGCCTGTTATCTGGGAGCCATTGCAGAAGCCAGAACAGAGGACCTTGCTGTCACCAGTCACATTGCTGAGCTGGAAGGCTTCCCAGCGTAGGCCACTGCCCACTGTCTCCTTGAATAGGTAGGTCTCCAGGGTGATGGATATAAGATAGGGGCAATCTGTACTGCAGTTTACCAAGAGGGACCCTCCAGCAGACACCACAATGTCCTGGGGCTCCACCCGCAGTGAGTACTCCTGTCCCTGGGCACCTGGGGGAACAGAGGGAAGTTCTGCTTGTTGATCTGGTGTCCCCCAGCTCACCCACCTTCAGGCCCTACCATCCATCACTTCCTTGGCCTGAGACATAATGGTCTCTGTCTTCATGGTGCTCTCAGTCCAGTGGGGGAAACGTGCTAGATCAGGGATGGGAAAGAGCTTGGAGGGAGGCCAGGGGAGACCATAGAAGCCTATAGGAGGAAGTGAGTCGGGGAAGCTTCCTGGAGCAGACCACTATGGCCAGATTTGAAGGGTAAGTAGGGTTAGCCAAGTGAAAGGGAAGAATGGTTCTGGCAGAGGAAAGAGTAGGCAGAAGTCAAGGGTATAGATGGGACAGAGAGAGAGAGTTGGGGGGGTGGGTGGGACAAATCACATGCAGAGACGGGGCCTCAGGGAGCCCAGAAGGCTGAGTGAAGGAGCCTGAACTTTCCAGGACACTGGTGAACTCCCTGTCAGATCTGAGTTTAAAAGTGTTTGCAGAGAACCACTGCAGCAGGATGTGGGGATCTTTGATTTCTCCATTCCCCTACCTTCTACCAGTCCCCCAACTCCAGCCCTCCCCACCTTGACTGGTCTCACCTAGGGACAGCAGACAGCAGACCAGAAGCAGAGAGATGAGTGGAGTCCAGCAGGCCCCAGGCAGTGGCCCCAAGAGCACCATGGTGGCCAGCCTGTGGAGGAAAGTGCCTTAATGTGGCACTGGGCAGGGCAGTGAGGAGTAGGAGGGACCGCCCAGGGGATGCAACGGAAGCACAGCCACAACAGTTAAGCTTGCAGACATCCAGGGGCTGAACCTTGCCCAGGCCTGGGAAGGGGCAGAGGGGATACTCTGTGGCCCAGGAGGTCCAGAGTAGGGGATCCAGGTGGGGCCTAATGAGATGGAGGGCACTGGTAAATGTCCGAGAGGGTGGACCTCAGTTATACTGCTGGCCCCCAAATGAACCCACAGGAAATGTTAACAATCATCTTCCTTTGTTCTCATTACTGAGAAGCCAGGAGGAGGGGGGAGGCAGGAAGCGGTTGAGACACTTCCTTCCCATTGAACCTAGGTGAAGGGGGTATTCTGTTCCTAAAGAAGCTAATGGAGGGCCTCCAGACACCGTCCTTGAAGTGATAAGGTGGGATTTCAAGGCAACATTTCAAGGGGACAATGGGGGACGTCTAGGCAGGGCCTCAAGGAGTTAGTGCGAAACATCAACATTCTTGGAGGACAAATATTTGGAGGTGATAAAGAGGGAACCCATAAGATGAACAGAGCCCACATTTATTGGGCATTTGTTCCAGGCTCTGTGTTGGCTGCCAGAATGGCTCCTGTAGGGCCCTTTACATTTAAAGATCTGGGCAGGGGTGTGGGGGGAGGTCTCACCACCTTTGAAGATCTTAGGAGATTCCTCCCATTCTCTGTGCACAGTGCTGAAGTGGGGTGTTTGAGGGACAGCTGAATCCTGAGCTGTCTGTCAAGAGTGCTACTTGGACATGGACAATAGATTGGTGATTACCAGAGGGTAGGGGTGGAGGAGGGATGAGGCAGGTAGATGGGGTAAAAGGGGTCAAATATGTGGTGACAGAAAGAAATCTAACCATGGGAGGGGAACACACAATGCAATATAAATATTGCATTGTTAAGTTGTACACCTGAAACTGGATTTTGTTAACAAATTTTACCAAAAAAAATTTTTTTTTTAATAAAAAGAATGCTACTTGTAACTAGTCCTTACCCTTGTCCTCATTCCCCCTTGCCCTTCCCTCCAGGCAGTTGGTCTCTTCATCTCAGGAGAAGGGACTGGGGCTTCAATCTCCATCAGTTCCATCTCTTGGCCTCCAGCTCATCTCCTTTTCCTCTGGTCTGAGCTCCAGAGAGGGACCATGTTGAGGGCCCCGAAAGCACCCAACATTCATCCACGTCCCATCCAAGGCCACGCCCCCTCCTCTTACCTGGACCACCTTCCCCTCCAATCAGGGGGCTCCTCTGCTGCCTTGACCCCCATCTATTTCCCACATGGTGCTGAGAGGGCAACTAAAGCTCAAAAGTATTTGTAAATAATACATTTGATGAGGGATTATAAATAATTCCTACAACTTAACAACTCAGCTACAACAACAACAAAAAATTAAAAATGCCCAAAGGACTTGATAAAAACTAACTGAAATTTTAAGCAAATGTAATCAGTCAGGAGGGTATATGGAGGAAGCTGGGGCTTATGGAAGTTCTCGCACTCTGTGTAGTCCCGAGAACCCCCCACGCAAAACTTTGAGGGAGGAATGCTACGTTTATAATATAAAGCTTGATGGTTCTAACTTCCTCTTCCCTTAACTTCCTTTTCCCTTACATAAATACCCCTCCATCTTGGCACAGAGGCCAGAGTGTGCACATGGCTTGCCATGTCTGCGTGCAATGGTTTGCAACTTTCTCTTTTTTCCAAATAAGTCCTTTCTGGTAATGAAACACCTAGTCGATATTATTTTTCAGCTGACAGACTTAAATAGACATTTTGCCAAAGAAGCTATACAAATGGCCAATAAATACATGAAAAGTTGCTCAATATCACACTAGCCATTAGGAAAATGCAAATCAAAACCACAATGAGATAGCACTTCACACCTGTTAGGATGGCTACCAACAAAAAACACAACAAACCAGAAAATAGCTAGTGTTGGTGAGGATGTGGAGCAACTGGAACCCTCATATTTTGCTGGTAGAAATAGAAAACTTTGGTTGTTCCTAAAAATGTTCAATATAGAATTATCCAGCAATTCATCTCCTAAAGGAATGGAAAGCAGGGACTCAAACAGATACTTGCACACCAATGTTCATGACAGCATTATTCACACTAGCCAAAAGGTAGAAACAACCCAAGTGCTCATCAACAGATGACTGGATAAACAAAATGTGGTCTATCTGTACAATAGAGTATTATTGAGCCTTAAAAAGAAAGGAAATTGTCAGATACAAAAGGACAAATATTCTACTCATATGAGGTTTCTAGGATAGAAAAATCCATGAAGTAGAATGGTAGTTGCCAGGATTTGAGGGAGAAGGGGAATGGGGAATTAGGGTTTAATGTGGACAGTTGCTGTTTGGGAAGGTGAAAAGTTTTGTAAATCCATAGTGGTGTTGGTTATATAACATTGGGAATATATTTAATGCCACTGGATCATACACTTAAAAATGAATAAAGTGATAAGATTTATATTATGTATCTTTCAACACACACACACACACACACACACACACACACACACACACACACACGACATCCACTTACTTTAATTTGTATCCAAAACGTGAGATGGATTGATGGGCAGGCAGAGGAAGGGATATATGGATAGACACAGTAAGATAAATTTAGCAACATGGTAATTGAGGAATCCAGAGGTGTTCATAGTACTATTCTTCCAACTTTTCTGTATGTTTGCCAGTTTAAAATAGTGAAATACTAGAAAATAATAACTGTTTCCCTGATGGTCTGGATGGCTGTTCATGTCACAAAAAGAGGGACAAGCAGAACTTGAATACCGCCTACTGATGCCCTCTGTGAGAGACTTGCCAAAAAATGGAAACCAAACCTGACCATTGTTTGGTCACCATGAGGGCAAGAATGCATTAAAACTACACTGCAAGGACCACATCAGACTGATAAAGTCTACAGGATAAACAACCTCGTTTCCTCCACAGCTATGTTGCAAGGGGGAAAATAAAGAGGAAGAGGAACCCGTCAGAACTTAAAGGAACTGGCCCTCCTCAGCCAGATGCAGCACGTGGACCTTGTATGGGTTTTTACTTGAACAAACTGTAAATAAGCAAACACCAGATATTTAAGGGACATTTGGGGAAATCACAGGCTACATAGTGATATTAAGGAATTATTGTTGAACTTTTTAGGTGTGATAATGTTGTAATTATTGTTTGTGGTTACACTTTTTTGAGGTACATATGGAAGTTTTTATGGATAAGATGATATGATATCTGGGATTTGCTTCGGAATGATCCAGTGGCAGGGGTAGAGTTGAAATGTGACTGGCCATGGGTGTTGGAAACTTGGTGCTGGCTGTTGGTTAAGTGCAAGTTCATCACATTAATCTCCCTTTTTTTGCATATGCTTTAAATTGTTCTTAATAAAAAAAAATATTAAAGGAACTGCGCAAGAATAAACCAAGATTTTTTTTAAAAAAAGAAATGCCCTATCGAATACCAAAACATATCCTCATGGCAACGTCTTTCCCAATTGCCAGGCTAGATCCTGCAAGCAGCTGGGTATTTGTCCTACAGATCCCCTTGAACACAGGTGAAACGATGTGCACACATGGTTACTCATTGCAGCAGCATCTTGGGCACAGCAAAGGATTAGAAATGACTATGTTAACTCCAGTAGGGAACAAATGCTGATAACGTTTCAATGATGGACTATAACACAACCAGCAAATAGAACAAGGAAATGTTGTCTGCCCAGATATAAGGGACCGTCTCCAAGACCTATAATGTGGGAAAAAAAAAATAGCAAGGATACAGACTATATAGCTCTGTATAGTTGCACATGCTACATTCTTACAAAAGATGGGAAAGCATAAGTGTGCATATTTCCTTGTATCTGGATAAAATGTCTCTGGAAGCAAAAACAGGAAACCAGATGACATTAGTTGCTTCCAGGGAGGTGACAGTGGTGGTTAATGGATAGAGGAGGAAAATATTTCACTGCCTATATCAATATTACCTATCAAAAAAAAAAAAAGAAAGATTTATAACTATAAGGAATATTTAATTTTGAAAATTATAAAAAGCAAATGCTACTAGATAGTGTGGAATTGTCTGTTCAGGAGAGCTTCAATGCACAAGGTCTTGAGATGTCCTGTGGGAAAGCAAATTAACTGCCTTTCACAATGCAGCTGACACATAATGCATTTCAAGTACACCTATTAATTAGAAACACTTTAGCCAACACTAGAATAACAATATCAAATTTTTATTAAGCACGTGTTTGCAAGTCTCTCTGCTAAGCATTTGACATACTCAACCTCATAGCTCTTTATGTTGGTCCTCTGAGTTAGCAGGTATGACCATCCCCAGCTAATAGCTGAGAAGTGAGGCAAAGAGAGGGAAAGTCATTTGCCTGAGGTTGCACAGGGAGGAAAGGGTGAAACTGGTCAAGTCTTAGCTACATGGCGTATGCCTCCCCCCAAATCTTTTGTTGCTATATTTGTTACTGAGCATCTTCTGTGTTCTTGGCACTGATCTGCTAGCTAGTGATTTAGAGGTGAGCAAAGCTGAATAGTTGAACCTGGCTTCTTCTGCAGTGAATGTCTTGCTCTAGCTACAGACCCCAGGATAGCAGACACTTGCTGAAGGATTCAAGGACCATAGACTCCAGCAGAGGAAATGGGAGTTTATTATCAGCTTAGTGGAGAGATGTTGGGCTCTACAGGCGGGAGCTAGGGGAAGGCATAAAGATTGTATTCAAGAGCCTAATTAGCTCCTTGCTTGTTCTGGGTCCCTCAGGGGCCTGTGCCAGGCTCATGACCATGGAAGAGGCTATGGTTTGAATGTTTGTCCCCTCAAAATTCATATATTGAAATCCAAATGCCTGATGTGATGGTATTAGGAGGTGGGCCTTTGGGAGGTGGTAGGTCTCTCATGAGTGGGATAAGTGACCTCAAAAAAGAGGCTCCAAAAAGATCCCTCATCACCTTGAGGACACAGCGAGAAGGCACAGGCTATGAATGGGGAAGAGGGCCTTCACCCAAATGCGACCATGCCAACACCTTGATCTTGGACTTCCCAGCCTCCAGAACTGTGAGAAATAAATGACTGTTGTTTACAAACCACCCTCTGCGGTATTGTTATAGCAGACCAGATGGATGAAGACAAGGAAAATCTGGTCGCAGAGGTGGTGTTCCAAGACAGGTTAAGGCACAGGGAGTGGGTGAGGCCAACTTCCCTCTGTTGGAGAGGGAGTGGGAAGCCCTCTCTGTGGGAACTGCCTGCTCCCATCCCCCGAGGCAGAGCCACTGGTGAGCTTCAGCAGACACTGAACACCGAGAGGGCCTGGCCCTGGTATTTCTCGTGGGCTGTTTTCAGGATGGGTATGAGGTTCTGGAAGGTTGGGCGGAATGAGGCCTCTGCCTTCCAGCACTTCTTCATGAGGAGATAGATCTGCGGGAGGAAAACATGGAGCTGCGGTCGCTGCTCTGTCCACAGTCCAGTGGTGGAAGCAGGAGAAAGGATTGGGGGTGTCTCACCTCACAGGGACATTTCTCTGGCCGCGGCAGCCTCTCTCCTCGCTCCAGCAGCTCTGTGAGCCTCAGTACTGTCATCTGCCCCTGGGTGAAGCCTATAAGCTCAATAAATTTCTAGAGAAGACACAAGACAAGCTCTTCAAGAGGCAGCATTGTCTAGGTGGAAGCCAGGAACTTGGAGTAGGGCTGCAGGGGTTCTAGTCCCACCTCTATCACTTCTCAGCTGCTTAACTTTGGGCTTAGGACTTCACCTCTTTAGCCCTGTTTTCCCATCTGTGAAATGTAGTAACTTCTAACACCTGGGGTGATTGTGAAAGAAACATTCACAAAGTCTGAATCAGGTGTTTGCTGTTGTTATTAAGCCCCCCAGTAACTTGTTTTGCTTGTCCCAGATTTTTTTTTCCTCCTACAAAGGTGCTGCGTTTGGCTTTGGGAATAAATGAAGCCTTAACATTCTCTTGGCTCCTCCCCTATCCTAGGCCCAGCCAATAGTTGGCTCGTGGCTGCACAGTCATTGGCTCCCTGGAGGACAAGAGCCAAGCCAGGCCCATTAGGGCCTTGAGAATTCACCTGGAAAGAGGACACTTGTTCCCATCAGCTCAGGAGAATGGGTGCCTGGAAGGCTGGGAGGGGGGGCACTGTTGCAGCAACAGAGAGATGGCCTGCCTGAGAGATGCTACCACAGAGAACAGCAGAGCTGAGGGATGGAGAAAATAGGATTCACGATGATTTCTGAGGGTCTAGATCAAGCTGTGTACCAACCCTACCCTGGAGTTTGCAAATAGCAGAATAAGCTGTTCCTATTTGGGGTTTCTGTCACAAAGCCCCTGGAATTTTTGGTGGCCCATTTTACAGAGACTGTGAGGCTCAGGCGGATTAAGCACTTGCTAAGCTGGGAATTGAATGCATGCCTTTCTAACTCCTCCAGTATGGGGTGGGGATAGAGGCTTGGCTCTCACCGAAGGGGGGCTTTGGCTGGAGTCACAGTAGGTCAGCAGTTCATACATGGTGACCCCAAAGGACCAGACATCAGATGCATAGTAGAACTTACACTCCTTCAGGCACTCTGGGGCATACCTGGGGGGAGGGGGCAGTCAGTGCTTGGGTCAGACCAGGCTGGAGTCCTTATCTGGGGCTAGGGAGCTCTCTAGCCCCAGGTAGGGTCCCACCCTTGGAGGGGGTAGTTTCACTGGAACCAAGCCCTGTTATCTGAGGGCCCAGCGTCCAACTCCTCCACCCCCGTATGCTCCAGATGACCCTGCCCACCCCCATTGTCTGGGTCTCCCTAGTCACCAAAACACAGGGCTGTCCCCATCCTCGCGCACGCGGTAGTACTCGCGGCCTTCAGGCACAGCTTTGGCTAGGCCGAAGTCGCCAATCTTGACCAGCCTATTGTTGTCCAGCAGCACGTTGCGCGCAGCCAGGTCTCGGTGGATGTAGTGCTGCGTGTGCAGGTAGGCCATGCCCTGGGGGCGGGGCAGGGCCAGGTCTGAGGAGCTGTGACCAGGATGGCTGGGGAACAGTCAGGCCAGGCTTACCGAGACGGAGGGCGAGAGCAGGCAATTTGACGGGGAGAGTGGAGCAAAAGGGAAAAGGGCTGGGCCACACAAGGGACCTTGGGCGGGAAGGGGGAAAATTGGGAGGGACCGGGCTGCGGGGCGTGGCCAAATGAGTTGAAGGTAGTCTCTGTGAGTGAAAACTAAGAAGTTAGGAGCCCGGCTGGCGCCGGTGTGGCCAGGTGATAGGCGGGGTCGGGCAAACAAAGGGATGTGACACTCAGGCCAGAGTAGGTTGCAGGTTCTGCGAGCAGGGGCGGGCCGGCCCACCTCGCAGATCTGCTGAGCAAACAGCAGCAGCTGAGCCAGCCCGACGCTGTGCCGAGGCAGATAGTCTCGGAGGCTGCCCAGGGGCACGTACTCCATAACAAGCTGCACTGATTTCTCGCCTGAGGGAGACAGAGGCAGGGACCAGGGATAGCCCACTCTGCTGTCCCCCACCCCAAGGTGGGGAAGGAAGGCCAAGACGCCCATACTAGGCCCAGTCCTCGGGTGGGATGGATCCACCCTGAGCTGGCAGTGGCTCCCGCCCATCTTGGCCCTAGCAGAACGCCCCCTTAGATAGAAAGGAGGCAGCCCGACCATGCGCATTTCGGTACCCAACAAACTGCGTCCTCCAGCCTGGGACTGAGGGTCTAACTGGCCAGGCCCTGCCCCAAGCTCTAGCCCCGCCCCGCCGCCGCTCAAGATCCCCCCCTGGCCCCGCCCACCTTGGTCCTCGCAGCAGCCCTTGTATTTGACGATGTTCTCGTGGGAGAGCATGCGCAGGATGTCGATCTCCCGCCTCCAGCCGGTGCTGAGCTGGGAGCCGCAGCCCACCTTAAGGGCCTTCACGGCCACCATCTCGCCAGTGCTGTCATTGGTCGGGTCGTAGCAGTACAGGCTGACCTTGCCAAAGTGACCCTGGCCAAGAACGCGTAATGGTCGGCCCCACCCTCGACTCCCTGGGCACCTCCAGACTGGTCTGTTTGGAAAATCCTCGACCCCACCTACTCGGTGTTGCTGGGTCTCTTTGGGTCCTAGGCCTCCCTTAAAACTAAGGGTCTTCTGGGCCAGGCCCCGCCCACCCCTCCTAAGACACACCCTTCTGCAGGATTTTCCTTGACTGGAACTCTTCCCCTACCAGGCGGGCATTCTAACAGCTAGGTCCCGCCCCCGGCCCCGCCCTCACCTCGCCCAGATCCCGGATCTTTTTCAAATAGCGCTTGTGGAAAACAGTGGGGTCTGACGCCTGACAGTCTGGATTCACAGCCAAGACGTCAACAAGATCTGAAAGAGCCACAGTGGATGAGGCTGGACCCTGGCCCTTTATCTAGCAGGCCCACACAGGAAGTAGGTGATGGCTTCCCCCAGTATCTACCCAAAGGTAAAGAAACTTTTTTGCAAAAGCTGGAAAATTCTACTTCTGGTCCAAAGTGCAGAGTTGGCTGCATCAAATCAGTACCTGGGAAGTTCTGAGACTGGGTCAAGGGCACAAAATTTTCACCAAGAGAGAAAACAACAAAAAATCATCCAAATAAGTGTGGCTGTCCCCAAGCAAAACATTAAGAACTTGGGGCATTCCCCCACCAAGTGAATTAGAATCTGGCACACACCCTGAACCACTGTAGAGACCTTGGGTGTACTGTGCCTGCATCAGCAGGAATCTCGGTCCTTCCACCTGCCCCAAGGACCGAGGTAGGGCTCACTTTGTGGCTGCAGCCAAGTGAGGTCACGCAGGATGGTGCGGAAGGACGGCCGTTGGGCTGGCTCATAGGTCAGGCACTGGCTGGTAAGCATGGCCAGCTCCAGACACGAGGGTTCAGGCAGCTGGTACTGCTTCTGGTAGAAGTGCTCTTTCTGTGGGGAAGGGAACCTGAAGGAGTCAGTGACCCCTCCCCCTCCCTCTCCCAAGTTTCCCAAGAGGCAGAGTCAAACCCCCAGAGTAGCAGGGCTGGACTGGCCAGGTCCTTGTTCTGTCATCCCCACTTTACAGATGAAGCAACCGAGCCTTGGCAAAAAGAAGCCGACTTGCCTGCCACCAAAAAGCCAGGACTGGAACCCAAGTCCAGCAAACTGCTATGTGGAGCATCTCACACTTGGCCCTTTCTTTCCTGGCTTCCACCCCCTCTGTTCCCAGGAAGCTTGGCAGATGCAGCTTCCTGAATGCATCAAAGCCTCTGGGCCTTTGCATAGGCTGTGCCTAGGCTGCCCTTCTATAGCCTGAGCCATAGCAGTGTTTCTGCATTTAGATTAAAACCTTTGGGAAGTCTTGCTTGACCCCTCAGCTGGGTCAGGGTTAGCCTCTGGGACCCCCTCCCCACTACAGCCTGCGATTGCCCCATTGCTGCCCTGGCCACTGGGTTTAAAACTGAAACATGTCACTTATTTGCTGTGTGCCACAGTGACCTTATGAGGTCGGGACTACAGTTATTTCCAACTACCAGATAACCTGATGGAACCTCAAAGGGATAAGGCAACGTATGTGAGGCCACAGGCCAGAAGGGGCAGCTCTGGACCCTGAATGTGCCCTCTAGACTCCTTAGATGTGCTGGCCCCTTTACGGGAAGGGCCCAAGGGTCCCCGGATGTACCTCAGAGGGGCTTCGGCCTTGCAGGGGAGCCTCCCCGTTGAAGCAGATCTCCAGGAGGGTGGCACCAAAACCCCACTTGTCAGCTGCTGTGCTTAGGCTGTTGGCCCCGCCAGACAGGCACTCTGGGGGCATCCAGGGGATCCGCTCTACCCGTTCTGGGGGCCAGGGCCAGAGGTCATGGAGGGTGAAACGAGTGGGGGAAGCTGGTCCCCGTGCCCAGCCCTGTCCCGGTCCTCACCCTCCCTGGAGAGGGCACCCAGGCCTACGCCGGGGTCGCTCAGCTTGATGAATGGGCTGGTGCCCTCCGCCAACCCTGGACGTGCCAGCAGGATGTTTCGGCCACACACATTACCATGCACCAGGCTCTTGTCTTCCTGGGGTAGGAAGAAGAGGGAGCATGACCACTGGGGACCCACAGATCCACAGATCCTGTCCCCACACCATCCCACAGGGACAGACCATGTGGAAGAGACAATCATAATTATGGGGACGCCGGTACATTGTCATTGTGACCGGGCATCATTGGGTGCCCAGTGGGTCCTTTCTGTTCTCCTTGAGTCGGTGGCCTAGGCTGTTGGCCAGGGACAAAAGGCCAGAGGACCCCACTGCTGTACTCAAACCCATGTGAGGCCTGCTCCTTTCCCAGAGCTTTTGCACTGGTGGTTCCCTCTGCCCGAGATGCACCTGGGGGAATCCTTCCCCAAACCATCTACATAAAACTTCTCTTCCCCAACCTCAGTAACTCCTTAACTCCACCCCTGCTTTTCCCCCATGGTTCTTACTACTTCCTAACATGCTCTGTAATGTACTTAATTATTATTTCTCATGTATGCCTCCCAACTAAAATACTGGCTCCCCAAGGATAGAGATGTCTGTTTTGTTCTTTGTGTGCCCTCAAGGTCTAAGACAGAGCCTGGCATGTGGAGGATGCTCTGAAAACTGGAGTGACTGGACTAGGAGAGGGGATGAATGGCAAGAGAGAGTGACAGAGGCAGCTGAGGCCAGGCCCCACAGGGCCTCAGACACCAAGCAGAGAGGTTAGGTGTTCTCTTGGGAGAGATGGGAGCCACATGGGTGTGTGAGCAGAGGAGGTTCATGGGAAGATCTCCTGGGGCCAGTGTGTGGACTGAAGGATGTATTAAGGTCTCTATACCCAGTGCTGATGTCACCCTGGCCCTCCCCGCTGACCCAGCCCCCACCTACAGGCCACATACCAGGTAACTGAGTGCGCTGGCCAGCTGCTGGGCCACCACCACCTTCCAGGCCACAGGCACGCAGCCCCTCTCCCGCCGCAGCCACACGTCTAGGGGTCCATGTTCCACGTACTCTACCACCATGATGTCTGCAAAGGCCAGCCACTGTAGGGCCACCCACCTGCCTCCACCCTTCAGGGTGCTGGGGGCAGGACATGGGGGCTGTGGGTGGGGAAGTCATTGGGCAGGGCCATGTGGGGGGCTTAGGAGTGACTTTGGGGAGAGGAGAAATGCAGGATGGAGCTAGGCTGAGGTAGGTGCAGGGTAAGGCAGAGGCGAATGGTGGCATTTGGGTCCAGGGTAGATCTGGGGCATAGAGTCAGCTGCCAGTGACAAAGGTGAAGACAAGACTGGGGAGTTGGGGGTGGGTGCAGACAGTGGAGGCATGGAGCTGGAGGCTGGGGCATAAGTGATGCTAGGGTCCCACAGGGCCAGGATGCTCAGGGTTGGAAAGCATGCAGCGTTGGGGTGTAAGCCAGCACCGGGGAGAAGCAGGAAAAATGGACACATGGGCTTCGGGTTCTGGGTGCTGGTTGGGGTAGCTCTGTGCAAAGAGTTCTGAGATACACACAGAGTAGGGGTAGAAGTGGGGGTGGGGCAGAGGCTGAAGTCTGGGAGGACTGGGGTTTCCAACCGGGCTGGGGTCTGCATGGTGTCACAGGTCCGATGGAGTCAGAGGGCAGGTAGGGGCTGGGCTGTAGAGGTGTCTGGGTGGTGGATGGAACACAGGATATAGTCGAGAGTCAGGATGTAGTCGAGGGTTGATGTACAAAGGGTTGGCATATAGTCAGGAATTGGGGTATATGTTGAAGGTCAAGGTATAGCCAAGGGTTGAGGTACAGGTGAGAGTTGAACAGTCACAGACTGGGGCGTAGTCAGGCGTCAGGATGTTGGTCAAGGATCAGGGTACAGCCCCTGCAGGGAGTGGGTGTAAGTAGGGAGTTGGCTTATAAATGGTTGGAGGGGTGTGCTGGGGCCCACTCACTCTTGGAGTCATGCACGCAGACGCCATGGACGAAGGCCAGGTGCATGTGGGACACCTGGCTCATGAGGCTGGCTGTCTCGTAGAAGGCCTGTGGGGACAGGCCAGATCAGGTGGTCGCACACACCTCCCCACCCCCCTGCCCTCTGGCTAAGCTCACTTACCAGGGCAATGCCATGGTGGCTGGGGTCCAGCACCTTCAGCACCACTCGCAGCTCCTGCCCATGGCCCCTGCCTGCTGTGGGGGCGTCCCCACCATCTGCCTTGCCTTCCTCAGGTCCTCTGTCACCTACTCTCAAGAGGCCCTCATACACATTGGTCCTTGTGCCCTGCCCTAAGTGGGACAGCTAGGGGAACATGACAGGGAACATCTTCATGACAATAGCTGGTAGCTGCCCTCCCCAGAGCCCCCATGCCCTCAGGAGCTCCATGCCGGTACATACCTGGGTGATGTCATCCTGGCAGACCCGGTGGAAGCTGAGCTGGCTGAGGTTGAGAGGCTTGGTGTTGGCCTGAGGCCCCCACCTGATGATGAGGTTGGAGATCTCTGGAGATGAGAGCAAAGTCATTGAGGGCTGGCATGGGGGGAGCTGCCGCCCTACCCGCTATGTGCCCCATTTTACCTCCCGGCTGCGGCAGGCAGCAGTGGTGCAGGGAGAAGCAGTCATCACCAGCCCGCAGCAAGTAGCCCTGCAGGGCAGCCCGAAGCTCACGCACACTGGGGAAGGACCTGTCCCAGCTCTCCAGCGTGAAGGTCCCTGCATGCAGCTCAATGGGGAACTTCCGCAAGCGCAAGCACTGTCCACCAGGTGCCTGGGGTGGGTGGCAGGGTGAGGGCAGTGAGCAGGGGCCCAGGCAGGGACTATACCCAGCCATAGCCCAGGACCCCCCACCCCAGTCCCACCTGGTCTTTCTGGGCCACTGTGAGGATGAGGCGGTTGAAGTGGCTGGTGCTCCAATGGATGAGATAGAGGCCATCCTCTGGCCGCAGCCTGGCCCGCACGAATGACTCCCTGTGGGGGACAAGGAGGTAGCATCAGGGGGCAGCACCTGGCAACAATGACACATAAAACCTGCCCAGAGGGGCACATTCTTAGCTGCCCCTTATGTGATGACACTGAATTTGGGACACATACCAATATAACTATCACACAAGACAACTCACAAGGAGACATGGGCACAAGAATAGGCACACACTTGTGCGTTATAACTGTCAGATACCATCACTGACACAACACACACACACAGAGATAGTAAATAGCTGTCAAATGCCAGTGCGCACACTCAGCCGCAGACACAGCCACTCACAGAGTGACATACCATGGACTGTCTGTCATACACCCAAAGGACAATGATCACAGATACAGCCACTTACCCAGTGTAACAAGGTGACACAGGGGCATCGACATCCCAGACCCAGAGGTAATAACTGTCACGAGCATAAATAACCACTACAAGGTGACATAACTACACAGGTCTGGGCACCTACACACATGGTGGCTCACATGCTACTATAGACTAAATGTCTGTGCCCCCTTAAAGTTCGTATGGTGACGCCCTAACCCACGATGGAATGGTATTAGGTGATGGGGCTTCTGGAAGGCGATTCAGTCATGATGGCAGAGCCCTCTTAAATAGGATTAATGCCCCATAAAAGGGACTCCAAAGAGCTCCCATGCCCCCTTTCACATGTGAGGACACAGCAAGAAGACCACTGTTTTGAACCAGGAAGTGGGCCCTCACCAGACACCAGATCTGCTGGTACCCTGAACTTGGATTTCTGGCCTTCAGAACTGTGAGAAATAAATGTCTGCTGTTTCTAAGCCACCCCAGTCTATTGTATTCTGTTATAGCAGCATGAATGGACTAAAACACTGACATGGCCCACAGACCTGCACACACCTAGCTGTGATGAGGCACAGCCATAGCTCTCATGAGATGAAATGGCCACTTCATCCTCCTCTGGTGTAGAGATGAGACTCAGAGGGATCAGATCTCTTGAAAACCCCCAGGGGCCCATCTCAGAGTTACACATAGGACAAGGGACACCCAGGCAGAAGGCCAATGGCCAGACAGCTGACAGTCACAAACCATGACCTGGCAGCATGCAAGATGCCACACAAGCATCTGACGACTGCATAAGCTCTGATACTACACATTCTCAGCCCTACAAGTCCAATCAGAATAGCTCAGTGACAGACACACCCCTGCTCTCTGAATGGCCACCAATGTTTATGTAACACAGCCCCTCAAAAATCACCCATCTCGTTGGGTGTGAAAAAAACGCATTGATAATTTTATACATAGTCACTAAGCAGTGATACAGCTGCACACCAAATGGGCCATTAAACATCCAGACACTAAAAGTGACAGTCCCAAACTCAGGCTCTCCCATCATAACACACCACCCATCCCATTGCAGGTGCCCTCTCTCCCCCTGTAACTCCCAGTGTGCCACAGTTGTATGCATGCACACATATGCATGCACACTCATAGCATGCTCATGGATGTGCATGCACACAAGGCAAGCGACGTGAATGCACTTCCACACATGTACTCACACAAGCAAATACAAACTGATGCACACGGCAGTAGGAGTGAATACTTGCATATATAACACATGCACCCCCAAACACGTGTTTACACCTATAGGTACACACTAGACAAATGCACACACATGCACACACATGCACTAATGCAAATGCATACACACACAGCTGCACACACAGGTGCACACTGAGACATGAATTCACACATACATGTGCACACACTTCATTTGCGTCCCACAGTTCCCAGGGCTCAGGGTCTAGTTGGCAGCTGCTGCCACCATGGCCGACACCACCCAGCTGCCTTTCCGGGCACTCACAGCAGGGGTCCATGGACACCATCCTGGATACTCATCACCAGCCGTGGAGGAGCCACTTCATGGCATAGGTAGTGGTTTGAGTCGGCCGTCAGGCGGAAATAGCCATCCACCAGTGATACCAAGGACAGGGCCATGGCCCGGGAAGGCAGAGTCAGCTTCTATAGGCCAGGGGGATGTCAGGCAGGTGTCACAGGCTGGAGGCACAGCCCCAGCCCAGCCCCCAGTCTTGGGCCTCACCAGGCTCTTGTCCTGACAATGGATGCTGACGTGGCATTCTCTCAGTACCACGTGGGTAATGTCCTGGAAGTCACAGAAGTAGGTCCACGGCACCTCCTGCGGCCTGTGCACAGGTTGGGTGACCGACTCTTGGGCCTTGGCTTTCTTCCCAGATGAGCCAGCATGGGGATTCCTTCTCCTGCCACCATTACCACCACTGGGACCCTGGAAACCCAGCATGTGCGGCGGGTAGATTTGAGCAGAGATGCACCTGTTTAGTCCCTGAACATTCTCTCTGAGGAGAGGTTGGAGCTTGAGGGACCAGGCAATCTCCTCAAGCACATCCCCTCAAGTCCTGGTGTCACAGGTGGGACAAGGAACGTACCCCCAAGACAAACACATGCCAGAAGCCAGAACCTCTAGGAAGGCAGAGAGGAGAATCTGAGCCCTCTGACCCCCAGATGCCAAAGGGGTTCCCATAGGTGCAGACGCCAGAAATCAGGTCCCCAGAGGGCAGGCAAACAGAGGACACTCCCCAAGAAACAGACCCCATGGGACAGAAGGACACGCACCCCAGAGCCATGTCGGGAAAGGGCTCACCACTGCTCCCCTCAGAGATCGAGGCCAAAACTGAAGAGGAGCCCCTGCCCAACCCTACCTAGACCCCCAGACGGAAGACATGCCGTGCTCACCTTTGCCTGTACTGGCCGCCACTGGATGCCGCCAGTGCCAGACACCAGCACCTCATGGGTAGGCGGTCCTGGAGCAGACTCGGGTCCGAGGTCCAGAGGGGCCTGCCTGCTGTCCTCGACGTAGCACGGCTCCCCCTTGGCCTGGGCCAACAGCTCTAGGTGGCACACAGGCACACGCTCCGTGCCAAAGCAGGGCGCCAGCCGTTCGAGTGTGGCCAGGTACTTGACCATGATGACCTGTTGGGAGAGGCGGCCTGGCTGGAAGGCCCACAGGAACCTGTGGAAGATGATCCGCAGGCGCAGCTGTGTGAACGCGCTGTGTTGCTGGATCTGTTGCCGGAAGGAGTGCGGAATGCAGTCCTTGAAGCTGTGGAGACAAGCAGGAGGGGCTGGTCCCGTGTCTGGGTCATAGGCATGGCTGGGTGACATGGGGTAAATGGCTTAACTTTTCTGAACCTCAGCTGCCTCATCTAGAAAATGGGCAGGCTGTTGTGAGGTGGAAAGAGAGCAAGATAAAGGGCTAGCACAGGGAGGCTGGGTAGTGTCGTGGCCCAAGGCCCAGAACTCAGGAGGAGACTACAGGGTTGAAATCCCAGCTCTTAGGCAACGTTCTTAAGCTCTAAAGGGCTCTGTCTGCTCATCTGTAAAATGGGTTCAAACAGTGCCCACTTGTAGGGCTGATGACAGAATTTGGACTATTGACTGGCACACAGTAAGGACCATATCAGTGTCAGCTGTTTTTATTATAGAAGTCATTGTTTTAACCATTACTCTTATGATTATCAATAAAAGGCACAATTCTTGGGGGTTCCTCTGCTCCTTAAAAATGCTTTCCCCAGACCCCCATCAGCTGCCTTGCACACAACCACTAGCATAGCTCCCCTAGAGTACAGGTATCCAAGCCTTAGTCTCCATGTCCCAAGCCCTCTCCCCAACCCCTTGACCAGAAGGATCCGAAAGCCTGAGGTTCTAGCTGCCTCACACCCCTACTTCCAGGCCTTCCAGTACTCCCCACTGCCCGAAGGAAAAAGGCCCCCCAACTACTGCCTTGCTGACTCTTGCACATGGGCAATCGTATTCCAATTTCAGTTCCCCTGGGAACAGGCTTTGGCCACTTTTTGTCTCTGGGCCTTTGTATATGCTGTTCTCTCTGCCTAAAATGCATTGCAATGTAGTCCAAATATGGAAAAAACCAGCTCGACCTTCAGGTCTCAGCAGAAACGTCACCTCCCCTGGGAAGTGTTCTCTGATCTCCAGGCTGGATAGGCTGCCTCCTCTGGGCTTCCCAATTCTATATCACAGCCCTAGTCATCTAGAGCAATAACATGATGGTGACTGAAAAATATGTGTTTTAAGAATTGCTGGTCTTGAAAGACCCAGCTTTCCTGCTCCCTCTTCTGGGCAATGTGCCCTGGTTGCCCCAGCAGTAGGCAGAGGAGGTGAGCGTGGTTAGTGCCTTTCTTCTCCTGAATTACAGGGAGATCTCCAACTTCAGCCTGCTCTAGCCACACTTTCTCTAACACATATCAAGCACAGTCCAACCTCAGGGCTTTTGCATTGGCTGTTTCAGCTATATAAAATTCTCTTCTCCCAGATACTGACACGGCTCCCTTCTTCACTTCTTTCAAATCTTTAAATGTGAATGTCACCTGCTCAGTGAGGAATTCCCTCGACTAACCCTGACACTCCCTTTCTTCCTCTTTTCCTGCTCAATTTTTCCCCATCGCACTTACCGCCGTCTAAAGCACTATATGTTTACTCTTATTCTCTTTATTGCCTGTCTCCTTCACCAGATGTGAGCACCAGGAGGGCTTGTTCACTGTTTGTCCTCAACACCCAGAACTAGCGCCAGCATACAGTAGGTGCTTGATTAATGTCTGATGAATGAATGAAGGCATGGCAGTATGCGAGGCCTGCCTTGGCCCTCTGATGTCCGGGTATTTCTAGCCGCCTACACAGTGTCTCTGCCCCATTCTGGTACCTGATCTTTCTGGCCACCTTTTTTAGGGGAACACCAAGGCAGACAGCGAGGTGGCAGAGGTGCAGAATGGCCATGCCCAAGCTCTCATTCTTAAAGTGGTGGATCTCCTCCTCGTTCGACAGGTCCCACAGCGATGCTACGTCATTCACAAAGTCATGCTTGCCCTAGGGATGGGGAAATTGGACTGAAAGGGAGGTCTGAGAACCTCTTCACTCCCCAGCTTCTGGCCACTTTGGGGAGCGGAGGGACTCCCCATTTTCTAGGAAAGCCAAATACACAGCAAGCACGCCTCCTCTGCCCAACCCTATGCCTCATCACTAACTATCACAGCACTCTTTCCTGTGCAGCCCTAAGAGTCTCAAAACCCTTTGGTTCAGGCAGAAAAAAGGATTTCAGATGACATGAGTTGAAACGTATTAGCTATAATTGAGGAGGGAAGTAGGGCCTCCTCAACTATCCCTAAGTCCCCTCCAAAATGATCACATCTCCCCAGCCCTGCTCACACCTGCTCAAAGAGGTACTCAAAGGAGGCTGAGTCCAGGAGTTGCATGCCCTGCTCTGCCTGTTCTGATGAAGCCTTGGTCCCTGGGGGCCTGCAGCGGTACACAGCTGGCTCCTGAGGATTTGTGCCATGCCAGTTCCGGAAATAAAATCTGCAGGAAGGGATGGGGGACAGCGGGGCTGAGCACGGATTCAGACCAGCTCAAGAAAGGTGAGGTGCAGGGGAGGAAGGGGACCAATAAAAAAAAGAGAGAAGCCTTCCACAGGCTTTTGTCCACCTCATGCGGAAGTGCAGCGTCAGGCTTGTATCTCTGGAGACCTCTAGAATGTGGTTTGGGGGCAGCCAGACCTGGGCCTGGGCATCAAAGAGGGCAAAGAGACTGAAGCAGGGTGGAGTGATGCCTGCAATAGGAAGGAAACAAAATCAGGAATCAGTGTTTGCTCCAGTCCGCCCAGTAGGCCCCCATACCTGCTGTTTCCCTTCGTTAGCTTTCCCTTGGCCTCTTCCCCTGCAGACAGAGGACAATGCAATATGTTGATCATGCTGTGGCTTCACAGGAGACTACATTTCCCAGCTTCCCTTGCAGCTTGGATGAGGTCATTGAACAGATTTCTGGCTAATGGGATGTGAGCAGAAGGAATGCACATATTTCCAGGCCTGGAAATAAGCCCTCCTGCCATCTTCCCTGCCCCAGGAATGTTGGAGACCCCTTGCGCCAGGTAGCAAAGCTGCAAGACAGGTGAACCATCTGACTTACATTAGATTTGAGATAAACTTTCGTTGTCTTACCCGGGCCAATCTGGGGGGGTTGCTTGTTACTGCAGCAAAACCTATCCTAGACTAACACAACTCTACTCTGATCTCTCTCTCTGAACTCCAGACCCAAAGAAATACCCAAATACTTCCTGGCTGTCTCCCCTTGGACATTACAAGCCCCCTTAGTTGTGCCTTGTTCCAAACATCTCATCCGAGGCCCCCACACCTGCCCCTCCTCTGCCCAGTTCTTTAAGCCAGGACTTGGCCTTTGTCTTTAATTCCTCCCACCCTCTCCACATCGAATTGGTACAAGTCCTGTTCTTTGTGTATCCTTCACCTCTCTGGGATCCACCTAATTCCTTCAAATCCAAAGCCCAGGCCTAGTGCAGCCTCCAGACTTGCTGGCATTCCCCACACTGGCCACCCAAGACCTCTATTTAAATACACATCATTTAAAATTTTTATCTAAAATAGGCCTTTCAGAATAATTTATAATCACCTAAGTACCAGCCACCAGATAAAGAAATGAAACTTGGCAAGTACAATTGAAGCCCCCACCTACATCCACCTCCTACAAAGAGGTAACCACACACCTTTCCTCTCCCACAAAGAGGTAACCACACTCCTGAACTAAAGTTTACATTTTCATATCCTCTATAATCTAGTCTTGAATACTATAAACTTGAAATGTGGTACTATACCATGGGTATACATCTGCAATTTGCTTTTCCATGCCACAATAGGTTTTAAAGCTTCACACATGATGATACATGTAGCATTCCATTTTTGTGGCTGTATAGTACTCCAGTGCTCAACTATATTTCTATTTTTTTGTGTATTCTCCTGCAAAAGGAATTTGAGATCATCTCTCATTTTCTACTAAGATAAATGAGACAGCTTTGAACATTCTCCTATGTCTCCTGGAACATGTGAGCTGAGTGTCTATAGGGTGAATATGTAGGAGTAGAACTGTATGGCTGCAGGGAATGTATATTTCAGTCATGTTAGATGATGCCAAACTGCTCTCCAAAGTTGCTGCACCCCAGTGTACTGCCTCCTACAGAAGAAAAATGCCTCCTTATGAGACAACTTCCTAAACAACTTCCTGTTTTATTCTTTGGCTTAAACTTTCCACATCTCCTTATTGCTCCCTGAAAAAGCCCAACCCCTCATCACAGAGGAACCATGACCTGAACCCTGACAGTTATGTTCTGGTTTCAATTCCTAGTTCCCCTTCTAAATTCTTAAAACTGACATGCTAGTCACTCTTAAGGTCTTTTGCTTCCTTAAATACATCTGAGCCACCTGCACACACCGTTCGCTCTGTCAGACATATTTCACATCACTGAGCACATCCATTTGAGTGAATCAGCCATCGATTGAAAAGTACAAGGTGTTGTAGAAATCCACCAGAAAGCTCCCACCCGGCCGCGGAGGAAGGAATTTGAGAGGAAATTGGTCCCTTGGAGAGGAAAAGGTCCCTTGGAGAGAACTTTTCCTCCTCTGTCAGAAGCAATTACACTCTTGAGTACATCCACTGTAGGCTCTCCCAGCCATTTCCTGGTTCCTTAGCACTCTCAAGAAATAGTCTAAACTCTCAACTCCTCCCGCCAGTGTTTAAAGCAGTATAAGATCTGACCCTAGCTGACCTCTCCCCCATCATCCCCCACCCAGAGATCAACTCTGCCCTGGTCTCCCTGATCCCACCCTCATCCGCTAGTGTGTTCTCTCTACAGAAGCCAGAGAGCACCTGTGAACACCTGAGAGTCCAGTCACGTCCCTCCTTTGCTCAGAGTCCCACCTCACTTGGAGTAAAATCCAGAGTCCTCCCTGAGGCCCACAAGACCTTGCATGACCTGCACCATCACCTCCTTATCCTCATCTACTCGTCTCCCCTCACTCGGCTCTAGCTATTGCTGGTAAGTTCCCACCTTTGCATTTGCTGTTCCCACTGCCTGGTACCCATTTTCCCCAGATATCTCCATGGCGCCCTCCATTACCTCAAGTTTTTAATTTTTCACCATCATTTATCTCTGCCCTCCACAGTTTTCTTATTTATTGCATTTCTTGCTGATTTCCCTACTAGAATATGAGTGCTACAAAGCCAGTGATTTGGGACTGGTACATATTGGGTATGCACTCAATGTCTGCTGAATAAATGGGCAAACGGATGGCAGGGGTCCAGCTGCTGTCAGCACCTCCACCCCCACCACGGGACTCACCGACTTTGTGTGCAATGTGCATGCAGACATCCTCTGCAGTCAGTGTGGCCTCGCTGAAGGTGACCCAGGGCTCCCCACCACCAGGGCCAGCCCAGTGCAGGAGTACCTTCAGGCCTCCTCTGGTGGCCATGAGCTGGGCTCCGTCCTCATCAGGCTTGCTGCCCCTGGCTATGGCCCCCCAGTGGTACAGAGGCATGCTCTTGACAGCTGGTTTGGCTGGGAAGGGAATGCCCATCAGTCCCCAGGTCTTAGCCTGGGGGCTCCTGTTAACACCTCAACATGCTGCCCATCCAGACTGAGGCCCAAGGGTAAGAGTCTGGACTTCCCTTGCCGTGCGACCCCAGGCACCCAATTCCTCTCCCTGAGCCTCAGTTTCCATATCTGTTTGACGGAGTTAGGGTATGTGTCCCCACCTATTAGACTTGTCATGAACAATAACACCCAACCTCTTTATTGTACAAATTTGCACCAATATAAAAATCTACTTTGAACCCATTATTCCCAAAATAACCAGGCAGGCAGGTGTGGTCAGACCTGCAATGTGAATCCAGGCACTCTCTGTGTCAACTCAGCCAAGTCACTTAGCCACACTGAATCTCCTCAGTTTCCCCATCTGGAGAATGGAGATGCTGAGAGGGCTGCCATCAAAAGATGGTCGTGACGTTTTGATGTAGTTCTACATATTTATATGCATATATTCAGCATAGACCTTGAAATAGGCCTGAAAAAGAACAAATACAACAAAACAAGAGTAAAATCATTATTATTGGTTTCATCCTCGTGATTGTTTTTTTTCTCTTTCAGGCCAGACTCCCGCCTCCCACATCTATCCCCCTGGGCAACCTCAAGACCTTCTGACTACCCTGGGCCTAGGAGAGGAGGGGGCATTGTGTTCAGCTCCCCGCCTCACTCCCCCAGTCCAGCTCCAGTACTTTTCAAAAGCCAGGCCCCAGGCCCCCGGCCCAGGCCTCCTGAGGACTCCAGTATCTCCAGGGAGGGGCTGTCAACAATTCCACCATGTTACTGATTTAAGACAAACAGTGATGAAAGAGGAGAATGTTGTAGTAACATAATGTTGGATTCCTTGGGAATCAGCTCCTCTCTCTACGACTGTTTCATCTGGAAAATGGGCATAGAAAGGTCTCTCCCTCAAAGAGTTGTGGAGAGGATTCGGTGACATGACGCAGGGAAAAGCCTCAGCACAGAGCCTGGCATGCAGTTGGTCCTTCATAAATGTTCGCTATTATTATCTATTAACGTTTAAAATAAGACGTGGGGATGGGGCTTTTAGGGTGCCCATTTCCTCCTTCCTCGTCCCCATTGGGACCAGGCCCAGCTTTGAAGATGGGGTCGGGGTGAGGTGTGCACCCGGTAAGGCTGCACCTCCCACACACTCTAAACTCCTAACCCTGCTGGCAGCTGTAGGCTTACATGCACCCACTGGGCATCGACTAGTCCCAAGGCAGCAAGTGCTTCGATTCATCTGCCAAACGCGGCCAGTCCCGCGCCTCTCACCAGCTACATCCTTCCTGATGACCTCGGTGGGGGGGAGGGGAAGAGCGCCCCTTCGGTGCCTTCCTCCACACTCACCTTTCCGAAGTACTGTGGCTGGAATCCGGGACTCCGCCATACCGCCAAAGGCAGCAGCCGCAGGGTCGCCGCCGAGACACGGCCTCCCATAAGCCACTTGAGACCGGCACACTCATTGGCCGTCTCCCTTCCCCATTGCACGTAAGCATTGGTCCTTTGCTGCAACGGGGACACTCCTATCGGCCCCTGGTGGTAAGCTGCTTTTCTTGCTCAACCGTGATTGGCTGGGTCCGGTGCTGTAGCGTCGACCACTGGCTAACGCGGGGTGGACGGAGATGCGGAAGTGGGTGGTCTGCACTGGCAGGCAAGAGAGTGTGGTTTTCCCCGCGACGCGGAGGTCTCAATTGTCCTCTTGGGCGGTGAACCCAAGTTAGGCTTCCGTCCCTAACTCAGGTGCAAGCCCCATATCTTCGTCTTGGTCATCAAGGTTGCAGCTGGACGCCATTCAGTCTTACAAACCCCTGGCATGTGACTCCCCGTTCTGTCCTGCCTTGTCTCTGTCTGTCCAGCCCCACCTAGCTGGCTGAGGCTCTGTCTCGCCCTCTTTACTGGAGGCATTTCAGGCCCACCTGCTCACAGCCCTTTCCAGATCTCTTGCATCCCTTTCGTCTGAGGTCCCCTTTCTATCAAAGTAGCAGCTTGGACGTCCCACCTGATCTAAGTTCTAATCCCCAAACAGCAACTTGCTGCCATTTGCCGAGAAGGCTATGCACGGAGCGTTCTACACGCATTATCACATTTGATCCTGGCAGTCCTCTTAGTAGGAGCTCTTATACCCATTTCTCAGAGCAAGAAACAGGCACAGAGTGGTGCCAAAGACCCTCTCCTTAACCAAACTTTAGTCCTTTGAGCCTTGAAGCAGGCAGGTGCAGAGACCTACTCATCTCGTGGCCGCCTCAGATAAGAATCATACGAAAGTTCTCTTACTAAACCTACCACCTGCCAATCGGAAGTGATCTGCCTCTTTCTTCAGTCTCTGCTTGCCCTCTGTGCACCGGGGGCCAGTTTACAAACCAACAACTGTATTTTATTGTGCCTGCTCAGACCACCTGTGGAAGGACTCAAGAGAAAAATAGCTCAGGGAGAGAAATCTTAGGGTCCTTCTTGACTCCCCATTTCTCTCACACCCTTTTCTGGTTCATCAGCAAAATTGGCCTGCTTCTCACATTTCCCTGTCCAGCCCCATTATCATTTGACCAATACAGTCGTTTCTGTCTTGTTCCAGGGCTCCCGCCTTTGTCCCCCACAGTCTGTCCTCCTGCATTGCCCAGAGGGCACCTGTGAGCACCTGAGTCAGATCAAGTTTCTCCTCTGCTCAGAACCCTCCTTGCTCCCACCTCGCTCAGAGGAAAAGCTCAGCTCCTTTCTGTGGCCCACAGGCCCTGTGTGACCCACCCTTGTCCCCTCCCTGCCTTCACCTCCTCCCACTTTCCCCCTCAATCACTCTGCTTAGGCCACAAGGGCCTACTCTCTGTTCCTCCAACACGCCAGGCACAGCCTGGCTTCAGGGCCTTTGCACTGATACTTCCTTCTGCCTGGAAGACACTTCCTCAGCTTTTTTAATGACTCATTTCCTCACTACTTTGCTTAGATCTTCAAATATTAAATTGCAGTTTTGTGCACACTTTTTGACTTAAAAATATATCATACTGTGTGTGTCCTTCTGCCCCTTGATTCTATTTACTCAATGACACATTCTTGAGATTCATCCATATTGACTCAAGTAGCACTACAACACTCATTTTCTCTGCTATATCATATTCCAACTATATGAATAGATAGCTCAAAACTTAATTGTCCATTCTCCTGGTGATGGCCTTTCATGTGGTTTCCAATTTTGTTGCTACAAGGAACATTCTTGTGTGTGAGAGAATGCATGGTTGTTTTGTTTCATAATGGCCATTACAGAATCACTTATCTTTTACAGGTACAGGTGATCAGGCCTAAGGCTTGATTGTATAGATTACAGAATGGCGAAGCCATTTAAATGCACAATCCCAGTGGGCTCTTATGCTGAGGTCAGGGCACTGAGTGGGGAGGAGTGGGTGTCTGGGGTTTAAAATTAGGATAATGAGCCCACAGAGATGAGCCCAAGCACTTTGAACCCATAAATATCCTTCTCGGAAGGAAAATTGGCCTTTCTATATGTGATATTGTGATGTAATAAGATATAGATATTTGGTCTTTATCCCCAGTTCCTGGCACAGAGCCTCTAGAACCCTTGTAACTTTTAGAGGATCTAACCATGTGATTAGAAGGTTGGAACTTTTAGTCCTACCCTCATCCCCATATCCAGGGAGGGGAGAGAGGCTGGAGATTGAGTTAATCACCAATAGCCATTGATTTAATCTATCATGCCTATGTAATGAAGCCTCTATAAAACCCCCGAACAACAGTATTTAGGGAGCTTTTAGGTTAGTGAACACATCTATTTGCTGGGAGGGTGATGCACCCCAACTCCACAGGGACAGAAACTCCTGTGCCCAGGACACTTCCAGCCTCCTCCCTGTGTACCTCTTTATCTGGCTTTTCCTCTGTAATGTTTCCCTGAGTTCCATGAGCCATTATAGCAAATTATGGAACCTGAGGAGGTTAAGGGAACCCTCGATTTATAACAGAAGTACAGATGACAACATGGGACTTGTGATTGGAGGCTGAAGGAGGAGGGAAATCCTGTGGGAATGAGCCTTTATCTCGTGGGATCTGTGCTAACTCTGGGTAGTTAGTGTCATAACTGAACTGAACTATAGGACACCCCTGTTGGTGTCCAGGAAATTGCTTGGTGTGGAAAACTCACACACTGTGAATCAAAAGTGTTGTGAGTAGGGAAACAGTTTTCCTTTCTCATGCACTAAAAAAAAAAAAAAAAAAAAAAAAAATTCATGGGCTTCGCCTGTGAACCCAGTTTTAGAGAAAAATAGTAGTAAAACAAACCAGCTTCTCAGGCCAAGAAGGAAACCCTCACCACTCTCCGGAAGCTCCTCATTCTGAGCCAGCAAAGCCCTCTCTCTGACCCCTCATCTTTTTTCCTCACAGCCTTTATGACAACCTGACATTTCACTGGAAGTTTCTCTGAGCACTGACTTTAATGCCTGACTTTGATTCTAGAATGTTAGCTCCATGAGGGAGGGCTCTGCCTGGTTCTCCACCATGTCCTCAGTACTTGGAATTGTGCCTGGCACCCAGTAGGTGCCAAGAAGTTAGTGGAGTGAATGGCCTGGGGAGCTGTCTGTCCTGTCCAAGGCGGAAGCCCCAGCTATAGCCTTCTGGCCGCAGCTTCCTCTGCCACTGGAGGCTCAGCTGCAAGAAGCCAAGGGTGCCAGATTCTTCAACACCCAGCCCAGGGGAGTTGGGGAGGCCTCTGCTGGGCCTGGAGGCCGCACAACAGAGGGTAAGGTGTCTACTACCTCAGGAAGGACCAACAGGAAATATCAGATGAGGTGACTAATAATAATAACAATAATGGTAATAATCCCAGTAATAATGACAAACTATAACAGTAGCTCACATTGTCCCAACCTGGATGTTGGTCCCAGGGCTGGGTGCTTAGAATTCTGTTTCTTTTAAAGTGAGACCAGCACCCCCACCTTGATAAGCTGAAGAAAGTAGAGCCCACCGGAGGCTGCTGGGAAGGCTCATGTGCTGCCCCTACATCACAGACTGGGTTTGGGCCCAGGAAGAAGGCTTCGGGTCACCCCAACAACAGTCAGGGTTTGCCCAGGACTGCAGGGGATTTCCAGATAGGGGACTTTGAGGTTAATATTGGGACAGTCTAGGAAAACTGGGCCAGTTGGCTGCCCTTCCTCAGTGGGTTTTCAGGGGAAAGCTAGAACGAGGGGATTCCCCAGACTTCAGAGACCTGCAGGGAGGGGCCTCCCCAGAGCTCTCACCAGACCAGGGGAAAGCCAGGAGTTGGGGAATTAGAAACAAAATCCCTTTGTGTCCTTTTGAAAGGGGGGGGGTCAGGGAACAGTGAGCCCCTTCCCCAGACAGCCAGAGGTTGGCTGGGAGCCCTTCCAAAGAAGTTCCACATTCAGTGGTACATGAGCACCTGCGTGAACACGTGGCCTCTAGAAATTCCCCACCAGCAGCGCAGATGGCACATTCTATGCTAATGTCAGGAGGAAACAGAGGAATCACACACACAAGGGCTAGAGCTAGAGGGTCTGGATTCAGATCTCAGCCCAGCCACTGTGTGATCCAGGGTAGTCCCTTAATTTTGCTGTGCCTCAGTTTATGCCTCTGAAAAATGGGGCTAATCAGAGTCCTGAACTCAGAGATGCTTTGGAAGCATCACATGTAAAGAGCTTAGAACAGAGCCTCATGTGGGCTGTGTGCTACTATCTTTTTCAATTAATGACATTTCTTGGCATCTGTCACTTCCACTACGTATAGATCTATTTTGCAGAATCATTTTGGTGTGAAACATTTCAGGCAATCAAAAATGCATGGAAATAAATAAAAACATCACAAAAGGTGGCAACAACCTAGTATTCATCGACGGATGAACAAACGAACAATATGTGGTATATATATACAATGGAATATTATTCAGCCATAACAAGGGATGAAATTCTGACACATGCTACAATGTGGATGAACCTTGAAAACATTATGTTAAGTGCAAGAAGCCAGACACAAAAGGACAAATACCGTGATTCCACTTATATGTGGTCCCTAAAGGAGTCAGATTCACAGAGACAGAACATAGATGGTGTGGGTGCCAGGGGCTGGCGGAGGGGGAGGAGTGTTAGTATTCCATGGAGACAGCGTTTCAGTTTGGGAAGATGAGAAAATTGTGGAGATGGATGGTGGTGATGGTTGCACAATGGTAATAATGTACTTAATGCCACTCAACTGGACACTTATAAATGGTTAAAGTGGAAAATTTACGTTATGTGTATTTTACCACAAGTAAAAAATGTCAAGGGGATGGGGGTGGGTGAAATGGGTGAAGGGGGTCAAAAGGTACAAACTTCCAGTTATGAAATAGGTAAGTCCTGGGGATGTAATGAATAGCATGGTGACTATAGTAAGTAATACTCTGTTGTATATTTGAAAGTTGCTAAGAGAGTGATCTTAACAGTTCTCACCAAAAGAAAAAAAGTTTTTTGTAACTATGTGTGGTGATAGATGTTAACTAGACTTATTGTGGTAATCATTTTGCAATATATACAAAAATGAAATCATTATGTTGTGCAGTTGAAACTAATCTAATGTTCTATGTCAATTATATCTGATTTTTTTAAATTTTAAAAGAAAATCACCAGTGTGCCATCCACTCAGGTGGAAAAACAAAACAGTGTAAATACCAGGGAGAATCTTTGAGTCTCACTCTCTACTTATATCCTCCGAGGGAGTAGCCGGCTGTAAGTGGGTGTTGTCCGTTCCTGCTCTCTATGCTTTCCATTTGGTCAATAAGTACACATCTCTTGAGCACCGATGGTGTACATGGCCCTGTTCAAGGCCCTGTTAACACAGCAGAGAAGAGAATGGATAAAATTCTTTGTGATATGGACATTCTAGATGGGTAGACAGCTGAAAAAAAGGGTAAGTAAGATACATAGTGTAGCAGATGGTGACACAATATGGGAAAAAGCAAAGACAGGAGATGAGATGCTATTTGAGGTTGGGTGGCCTGGGACTGTCTTTCTGTCCTGAGGTGAAGCCACATGGATGTCAAAGGCAACTGCTGAGGCAAAGGCCCATAGAGAAAGCCTGTCCTTGAACTTTATGCAATCTTTATTCATCTGCTGGACACTGTAACTTGCTTGCTCCATCCATATCTTTCTTTTTTAAGTATATAAAATCTTATTTTTAGAAATATGACATCATACTGAATACACAGTTTCGTTTCCTATGCAGTTAACATTCACCTTGGCATTTTCTCATGGGATTAAAAATTCTTCACTAGAATAAGTATAAAAAGTGAAGTCATACAGTAAAACATGGATGAGTTTGCCTTTTTTAAAACTGAGATATGCCATCCACATTTCTGTTCCTGAATTTCATCCGTGTTGATGCAAGTTGCTCTAGTTCACTGAGTTTCACAGTTCTGTTGTGCAGCATTGTACACATCGATACGCTACAACTTGTTTGTCCCCTCTCCCATGGATGGACAGTTACATGGTTTCCAATTTTGTGGTTTCCATGGCTCCAAGAAATATCCTCATACCATTGTTTTCTTTTTAACATTATTTTAACATTTATTTTTAATAAGTAACTCATTCACATGGTTCCAAATTGAAAAGACACAAGAGTTTTGAGAACAAGCCCTCATTCTCTCTCTGGACCCCTGACACCAAATTACTGAATTCAAAACATGCTTATAGTTTAGTGGTTCCTCAAAAAGTTAAAGGTAGAATTACTATATGATCCAGCAATTGCATTTCTGAGTGTGTATGCAAAATAAAGCAGGAAGTCAAAGAGATACTTGCGCATCCATATTCATAGCAGCATAATTCATAATAGTTAAGAGGTGGAAGCAACTCAAGTACCCATCGATGGATGAATGGATAAACAAAATGTGATGCATCCATACAGTGAAATATTCCTCGGCTTTAAAAAGGAATGAAATTCTGACACACACTACTCCATAAATGAACTGTGAAAACATTATGCTAAGTGAAATAAACCAGATACAAAATCATTTATAAGTAGGAAGTAAGTGTTTAATGGGTACAGAGTTTCTTGTACTTAATGCCACTGGATCGTATACCTAAAAATGGTTAAAACGGTCAATTGTATGATATGTACATTTTACCACAATGTAAAAAAAAGACTTATGAAATGCCTTCTGTGTGCTGTGTTCTAGGCCCTGGGGATTTAGCCATGAATAAAACACCAAATTCCTGCCTTGAAGGAGCTGACATAAACCAGATAAATACTAACAAGTGTGATTTATGGTATGTTGGAAGGTGGTAAGTGCTAGGGATGAAAGAAGTTGATCAGGTAAGGGGTATTGGGTGTGGAGTCTAACTTGTTCTAAGCTGTTCCCAGCACCCAGCACTATTCCAGGCACCTAGCAGGAGCCCCCCCAATTTTTTACCCATGAGCAGCTGTGGATTGAGCGCTCCCTTCTGTGACCACAGAAAAACCAAGTTGTATCATCCAGCTTCCACATTCTGGCTTCTGATGGTTTCTGCCAGTGGGGAAGCCTGGCAGGAGACCAGAGGTGAGAGACAAATGAACAAGGGGTATCTGCTCCCCCACTCCCTTCTGGCCCAGCCACAGTTCAAGGAGGGCGCTGTGTCTCCCTGCGGCCACATATTGTGCAGGGAATACCTCCTTCAGGGCTCTAGATCTTAGTGAGTTCTGCTGTTCCTTCCCTACGCCCCTTGGCCTTGGACTTAACAGCTCTCTGCTGTTGCTACTTCTGAGGTGCCTCACTGTGGTCGGCAGAATGAATAACAGCCCCCATCCTAAAAAATCCTGTGAATGTGTTATGCTGTGTAGCAAGGGAGAATTCAGGTTGGAGACGGGTTGTAACCTCTGGTTGGCAGCTCACTATTGCCCCCTGGTGGTAATCAGCTTTGGCTAATGTTTACTTAGGACCTGTATCTCAGAACCGGGAAAAGACTGGGTTTGCACTCTCGTGGCACTCACAACATAAGGGAGACAATACACAGGTCAGCAGATGGAATTAAGGATGCTAATCAGCTGACCTTAAAATACAGAGATGAGCCTGGGGTGGGGGTGGGAGACTCAATGTAATTACGAGGGTGATTAAGTGTGGGAGGGGGAGGCAGAAAAAGAGGTCGGAGTGATGTGATCCAAGGACTTGACACATCTTTGCCATCCTTGAAGACGGAGGAAGGGGCCAGGAGCCTAGGAATACAGGCCTCCTCTAGAAGCCAGAAAAGGTGAGGAAGCGATTGTGTCCAGAGGATCACAGCCTGGCCAATGTCTTCGTTTTAGCCCTGTAAGACTTCTGGCCTGCAGAAGATAATACATTTGTATTGAAGCTGTTAAGTTTGTGGCAATTTGTTACAGCAGCCATAGAAAACCAATACACTCAACAAACGTCCATTGGTTTCCCAACCTGGCTCACATCACTGACCCCAGTCCCTTCATTGGTTTGTTCAGTTAAACACTTCTGAGTGGATTCTGTTTCCCACTAGGCAGTCCTACTTCTGGGAATCTTTCTTACAGGCGGGAAGCCTGTACTCATGGGAAATGGTATACAGGGAGTTATTCGTGGCATTGCTAGAAAAAAAATTGGAAAAAACCCAAGTGTTTCTCAAAAAGGGCTGGTGACATAAATGTTGGCATATGCATACACGGGAACTTTCTACGCCAGGGAGAAAGAATGAGGAAGGGCTGATGGCAGTGATGGACTAATAAGGAAAGATTTGCAGCCCATATTGTTCAGTGGAAAAGCCAGATGTTTCAGATTTCAGAGTGAGCTACATTTTGTGTAAAAAGAAGGGGAAGGGATAAGAATATATTTGATTTTACAAAAAGAATCCCTGGAATGAGTCACAAGAAACCAGAGATAGTGGGTTTTAGTGGTTGGGGGCAGGGAACCTGCTGGGTGGAAAAGGAGCACAGAGGGATCTGTTTCACTGTATATCCCTTAATAGCATTTGAGGTTTTAAATCCTGTGTCCTACCAAGTCCAGAGCTAGGGTGACGCAAGTGAGGCATGAGAGCAAAGAGGGCGTCAATAAACTCAGTAACCAAGAAAAACACTTTAATGCAATATTTTTAAAAAGAACAACATGAAAAAAGTCCAAAAGTCCATGATGAACAAAACGGAGAAAGTTTAAGTAAACAATCAGTAACAGTGCTGAGTTATAACAGAGCCTGAGGCAAAAGGAAAAATCTGTAATAGGAATTACCTTAGAAAGTTTTTATAATAAAGAATTAAGAAGTTGACAGTCCTGGATGGATCCCAGATGGGCAAGGTTTATCCAGGGCCTTAGGACTGTCTCCCCGCTCCCCCTCCAGGTCCGCCACCTGCCTTTTTTATCCATTAGGTGGTGCCCTCTGGTTTGCAGCTCACTATTGCCCATGATCAGCTTTGGCAAATGATTACTTAGGGCCTACTGTGTGCCAGGACCCCTTGTGGGTATTGCAAACATCACAGGACTAGGAAAGGCAGGATTTGTGCCCTGGTGGAGCTCACAGGGTAGGGGAGACAATACACAGGTCAGCAAAACCAGGCACTTGGGTAGGTGAGGCAAGCTGCCTGGCTGGGCTGGGCAGGGTAGCTCAGGTGGGGCAGGGGGCCTCTGGGAGGAGGTGGCACTGAGCTCTGGTCTCAGTGACAAGCAGCTGTTGGGGATCATACCCCCCAGGTGTGGGCAGAGGGCTTCACTGGTTTGTTGATATTTCATGTCAAGCTTATGTGCCCTTGCTCACTTATTATTCTTTAAGGCCTTTCCCAGGCCCCAAATATTTCATTACTTTTTAAAGGAGCCTCACTCAAGGACTACACGGAAGGGTGTTCAGGCAGACAGGAACATGCCAAAGCCCACGTGTTGAGCATCGTAGTGCCAGGTGCTTGCTTGCCTGTAGCATTATCTCCCTTCATCACAACCCCGGGAGGAAGGCACTACCATTACTCTCATCATACAGAGGTACACTGGGGCTGAGCGCCCAAACCTAAAGAGAAATTTCAAGTGCTTGCGGATCGGCCAGGAGGGTGTGGAAGAGAGGAAGAGTTGGCAGAACACATGCGATGAGGGCAGGGAGGTGACTGGGCAGATGGTGTAGGGCCCAGTGAGCCTAGGGAAGGCTTTTGGCTTCTGCCCTGAGGGAGGCATGTGCCCCAACTGGGCATTCACGGGCAACCTCTGGCTGCCTGTTGGGGTCCAGTGTGGGGTGGCTATGCAGCCTGAGGTGATGGGGACCTGGACCAGGGCGAAGGCCAAGTGGACAAAGGGCAGTGGTCAGACTGAAGAGCCATTCTGGAGGCACCAGCACGTATGGAAGGTGAGACGTGGTGGAAGGGGACTTGGAGGAATAAGCCAAAGACTGAGGCAGGTGGGAACTGTGAAGGAACAGTGCTCCAGGCAGTGGGGCAGCATGTGCGCTGAGTGAGCACAGGTGTTGCCCAGAGGGCGGAGGGCAAAGCACGGGTGTCATAGGCCCAGCCACCAACACTCACCAGGTCCTGCCCCCTCACCCACACAACCCAAAGAGAAGAGCTGTGCCAACAGCCCTAGTGAGGCCCTGCGGAGCATCTGAAATCTTTTATTGAAAGATCACTGCCATTTACCATATAGAAGACTAGACAGCAGATGAACAGTGGAACCAGAGCCCACATTAACTGGAGAAGTCTCCTCAGCTGGGGACCCTCCCCCCTCCCCTGTGGACCAGGCTGGCGACCTCTGCCCCTCCCTCCCTGGACCCCTAGGCCTTTGGCATAATGCTGATGGGGTCGCTGTAGGCAGTGAAGCCCCTTGACTCAAAGCAAGACTTAGATGAATGCTGGAGAGCGGGGCATGGGGGGCAGTCCCCTGGGCTGGGGGGAAGCAGCGAAAGTGGAGGAAGCCTGGAGCCGGGGCAATGGCATCTATTTTCATTTTCTGAAAAGGGGTGCACAGAAGCCTGCAGGCAGGCAGGCGGCGGCTGGGGTGAGTCACGCGCTGACATCCTTGTCCTCTCCTGGCTTGACAGCTTCCAGCAAGGGGTCCCCAGGGCCCACCTCCTCCCCCTCCTTGGCCTCACTGGACTTGGAGTTGGGGACCCAGAGGCCGGAGTCGATGCAGCGCTGCATGTGGTACTTCGCATCCTGCAGGGAGAAGTGGAGGCAAGTGAGGCTGGGCTGTCACCTCCTGGTGGCCTGCTTGTCCCCTGCACAACCTCAAGCCCATTTACTGGTTATTCTAGATCATAGCTGTCGAGTATGTCAAATGCAGCTAATGCAGGTGAGGGATGGAACTTTTAATTTTCCTTAACTTTAAGTGAAATTTAAATAATGCAGATCTGAAGGGTCAGCAGATATTTCTTTCTGTAAAGGACCAGAGTAAATACTTTTGGTTTGCAGGCTGCATGGCCTTTGTCATAACTACTCAACTCATTACCCCTCAGCTCTAGGGTTGGTTATAGCACCAAGTCAGTCACAGACAATGTGAAAATAAAAGAGCACAGCCTCTGCGTACCAAAGACAGGCAGTGAACTTGAGAGCTGGAGTTTAAGACTCTTGGTCTAGATGCTCATTCCCCACAGAACTTTCTAGAAACCCCAGAACAGATCCTGTGACTGGATTCATCTTACATATGAGGAAACCAATATGGCCAACCAGCAGAAAAAGGGTCAAGCTCTATTGAGACTCAAAGTCCTCATCTCCCAGTGCCATTACTACTCCTAATAACAAAGACAGCTGAGTTTCACCAGCATCTGCCTCGTGCCCAGTCCTCCCCATGGACTGGCCAGTTAATACTGAGAGAGAAACTGCTGTGGAGGGATAATTGAGGCTGGGAAGACTCCCTCCTTGGGTCGCTGAGTCGCTGGCAAAGATGGGGTCAGCAGGGTGCACTGGATGTGCTCATAAACAACCTTTGGTGACAGTGACACTCAATCTGGATGCCAGGGACACAGTAGGTGCTCAATAAATGTGAGCATGTGACGTGAAAGCCTGGCTGCCTCATGTGCCAGCTAAACAGTGACCTGACCTCCCTTATTCCTCCCAGAAGCCCAGGAGACCCTTCTATCAGCAACACAGGGTGCAGGACTGGGGGACACATTGCTGGCCTGGCCACTCAGCCTGGCCACTCAGCCTGGCTCATGGGTGGGCCTGAGGCGCAGCTACTCACGGTGGGGTCCATCTTGCTGATGGCATCTTGGAGCATCTGCACATCCTTCACGTCAAAGCATTTTTGGAGTTCCTGTAGGGGCAGAGGGCCAGGGGTCAAGGCCTGGGTCCCCAGGACCTAGAGGGCCTGTCGCCGCCTGGAGGTGGGGCTCCGCACCTCAGGGAGGGACTCGTAGACCTCCACGGGGTCCAGGCCGCCGGGGCCAAGCCGCTTCCGGCGCTCCTCCTCCTCATACTCCTTCATAGCCTTCTCGATGCGCAGCTTGGCACGGCCCCGCACACGCTCCTTAAAGGCTTCCAGCTCGTCGTTGAAACCCTCCATGTACTGGCGGTCGGCTGTCTGTGGGTAGCGGGAGACGGGACGGGTTCACTGGGCAAGGCGGCGGGGATCCAAGACCCTCCTACTGCTGGTCCTCATAGATGCTCTGGGGCTCAGGTCTCTCCTCTGCACCACCTAGTCTCTGTCCCTCAGCTCCATTTTGCCTCCCATCAGGCAGATCTCAGAAATATCACAGGTTCGGGTCCAGACCACCATGACAAAGCCAATATCACAGTCAAGCAAGTTACATGAATGTTTGGTTCCTAAGTGCATCTAAAAGTTGCTTTTACACTATATTGTAGCCTGTTAGGTGTGCAATAGTGTTATGTCTAAAAAAAGTACATACCTTAATTAAAAGATACTTTATTGTTAAAAAATGCTAACCATCATCTGAGCCTTGGGCGAGTTGTAATCTTTTTGCTGGTAGAGGGTCTTGCCCTAGTATCACCAAAGATCACCGATCACAGATCACCATAAATATAGTAGTAATCAAAAAGTCTGAAATATTGAAAGAATTACCGAAAGTGACAAAGAGACATAAAGTGAGCAAATGCTGTTGGAAAAATGGTGCCAAAAGACTTGCTCGGCACACGGTTGCCACAAACGTTCAATTTGTAAAAAACACAGTATTTGTGAAGTGCAACAAAGTGAAGCACAGTAAAATGAGCTACGCCTGTATGCTAATGACCACCTGCCTGTGTGCTTCCTGAACTGCAGACCCCGACACCCCCTTTTCCTCAATGTCCTCACGTGGGGACTTTCATAAGCATCTCAAACTCAACACAGCCACGCCCAGGCTCTGGCCCAAGCCCCCCATTATGCCTTGCTCTGTCTCCCCATCTGAGCATGGGGAGCTCTGTCATTCTAGGTGCTCAGGGCAAGAAACCTGGGATGCCCTTGACTCTGTCACTCAGCAGCTTTCAACATCTGTCAGGGAGCAGCCCACCTCTCATATCCATGGCTCCGCCCTCTCCTGATGTGAGAGATTCTGATCGCAAGGGTCTGAGTCTCAGTGGACTTGTGTTCATGTGTTCGCCTTCCCCTCCCCGAGTGGACCTCAGGCTGGTTCCCAGAGGACCACCCACCACCCCGCCCACACAGCTCAGGGCCCCTACCTTGATCTTCGTGAAGAACTGCCGGAAGCAGGCGCGGGGGTCCACCTTCAGGCTCTTGGCCAGCTCCAAGATAAACTGCATGACGATGGTCTGGTGCGCTACCTGCTCCATGAGTGCGCATTTCTGCAGAGGGAGAAGAGGCACAGTGTCACCAGTGGCAGCCGCGAAATAGAGTCCTTCCCAGTCCCAGGCAGGCTGCACTCACCTCCTCCACCTCTAGGTCAATACACCAGATGACCAGGTAGTTGGCTGTCTCCTCACACACCAGGTGGACGTTGTCTGACAGGTACTTCTGACTGTCATCCCAGCGGCGGAGCATGCCTACAAGGAGTTGACAAGGCGCTGGAAAGGCCCAGAAGCAGAGCCAGTCCCCTTCGCACACACCCCACCCTGAGCTTGCACCCAACTTACCAAAGTGCTTGATCTGTTTCTCGTACTTCTCCACAAACGTCTTGTGTTTCTGTTCCCTCACCTCCTCCGACTCCTCCTCCGCCTGCTCAGGCTTGGTATTGACCATGCTCTGTGGTGAGGTAAGAGGGGGAGTAGGCTGGGGCGAGGCCATGGAGTGCCTCAAACATGGCCGTGTGGGCCGTGGCCGCAGCGCCCATCCCATCCACGGTGGAGGCGGTGACGGCGCTGTGAACATCAATGTGGCAGAAGCATGGGTGTGGCACATGTGGCCTCGGACTAGGGCCTTTGGGCAGATCAGAGGGGGACCGATGGGGTGCTTCATCCGCCCGGCCCCCTACACCTGTTCCCTCCGCCTCCCACCTCTACACCTGTCCCTCCCTGACCTGTGCAGTCTTCTCCCTCCTCCCTAACCTGCCACTGGCCACCAAGCCCACACTGGCGGAGTCCCCACCAGCTGCTGCACACCTTGCTGAACCCATCTTTGCTGAGCGTGTCCACGTTCCACGGCATGCTCTTCTCCTTCTTGCGCATCTCCTCCAGCTTCTGCTCCCAGTTCCGCTCCTCTCTGCGCAGTTGCTGTGCCTCAGCCTGTAGCCGCTCCAGCTCCAACTTGCTGCTCTCACCCTCGACCACCTCCAGCTCCTTCAGTTTCCGCTGGCACTCAGCCACCTTGCGCTTACACTCACGGCAGCCCCTGTCCAGTTCCTCCTTCTCCTTCTGGAACTGCTCCATGCGCTCCACCCGGGCCTGTGGGCAGAGTTGGCCCACCACTCAGGGGAACAGTCTGCCCCTTGACCCCAGCCCCACCCCAGCCCAAGGTTGTCAGGGCGCTGCAAGGAATGTCTACACCAACCTGTGTCCTGGACACCCAGCTTCTACCCTCATCCCCACAGGCACCTGCGTGCACCCAAGTCAGGCCAGGTCCCTCCATGCTCTAAAACCTCTGTGGCACCCACCTCACTCAGAGCAAAAGCCCAAGTCCTTCCCATGGGCCACCAGCATGATCTACTCTGCACCTCTGCGTCCTCACCTCCTCCTGCCACACTGGATGCCTCACCTTTTCTTGAACCCACTTCAAACCTCAGGGCCTTTGCACTGGCTGTTCCTGCAGCCTGGAATGCTCTCCCCAGATCCCCCCATAGCTTCCTCCCTCACATCCTTACTGTCTTGGCTTAAATGTCACAAACATTGCCTTAAAGATGAAGCCTCTTCCTTGACCACCCTACTTAAGATCAAGACCTCCCCTTACTCTTATCCTGCTTTATTTCCTCCTCAGCACTTGTCACCTGCTAACATCCAGTGACAATTAGTTATCATGTTTTGGGCACTGTCCCTCTACAAGGATATTGGCACCAGAGGTGTGGATGGAATTGTTCACTCTGTGACACTCACACCTGCACAGTAGAGGCTCAGGAAACACTTGTTGGATATATAAAGAGAAGCCTCACCACCCCTCACCAGGGTCTCAGGCTCTCCCTCTTCCCTGAAGTGTCTCTCGGTGACGCTTGGGCAACAACTCCCCAAATCCACCTCTGTCTGGGAATCCTGCAGTCATCTCCAACTCCATGCCCAAAACTGGACTTACCGTTTTACCTCCCAAAACCTGGTCTCCTGTCATGTTTTCCCTTAACAAAGCCATCCCCCCAACCCACCTCCTGCCCCCAGCTGAGGCCTGCTCACTGGACCTGCCCTACCCTCCTGTTCTGCCACCCAGTCCTAATGGTTTCACTTCTAGATGGTTCTCCACTAAAAGTTTTTGCTCCACTGAAAGTCTTGAGCCTGGATCACTGCCAAGGCCCCTCAGTTGTCTTCAGGCTAATATGCCCTCCTGAGCCCAAGCTTGGTACCCACCAGCTTCCTGTCCCCCTACCCTGGATGTTACACCCCAGACATCTGCTTCCACTGTGCCCCAAGCTTGGTGATGGTGCCAATCTCACCACCAACCTTGCTCAGTCCCCACTATCAGATCGCTTGGCCCTGTCTGCCCTCTAGCCCACTTGCTGGGCCCCTCCATTATTTCCCCTGGTTCCTGGCAGTGCCTGCTCAATTCAGAGCTACTGACTAAACCCTGAGAGGTGCCACTGCCATCAGCTGCTGCCCCCTCCACCCAATCCAGGCTCAGAAGCTGCCAGAAGAGTCTCTGAAACATACACATCTGACTGCGGCTTTTCCTACTGCCCCATTCTGAAGTTTCTGGGTTCATTTGAGACCCGTGACCCCTACTCCAGGCTGCCCAGCTGGCACCATGGCACTGTGGGGAGTTCGGTCCTGCCCTGCCCTCACAACTCTGGGTCCCAGGCAGATGCTGGCCTGTGCGGGTCCTCAAATGTACCAGCTCTCTCCTGCCTCTTGGCCTCTGAACATGCTGTTCCTTCCACCTAGACCTCTATTCCCCTTACTCCACCTGCTTTGTCCCCAAGTCTTAGTTTTGACAGAGTCTTCCCCAAGTACCCCTGCTCCAGCATCACTGAGTCCCAAAGGCCTCTCTGTGATCATCAGATGACATGATGAGATGCTGGAGGACAGCCTCAGGGTCCTAGACCTACGGTCACATTCTAGTCACTGCATATTGCCTGGGTGTCTGTGGGGTGATCCCCTAACCTCTCAGAACCTTGGTTTCCTCATCTGTCAGATGCAGACAACAATGCTGACCTCACAGGATTGCACTGGGAGAAGCAAATATTATATATTAAAGCAGATGGTCCAGGGCTGTGGATGCCCAGTGAACACCAGTCCCACACTGGCTATGGTCATTACTGTCTGTCTGCAGAGATGATCTCTCTCTGGGCAACAGTCTGGGGCTCAAACAAGAAACTGTACTTCGAGTGCTTAGTTTGACTTCTGGCCCAGAGTAAATGTTCCTTAACTGGCAGTAGTTGTAATTGCACCATCTCATGTACCCAGCCCTGGTGACATGTCCTTGGCCAAGTCGCTTAAATCTATCCCTGCCTTGGTTTTCCCCTCTGTGAAATGGTGCCTCACAGGGTTGCTTTGAGGACTAAATGAAATACTCCACAGCAATTGCTTGCAACACAGCACTATTTTACTGTTATCACCACTGCCATGGCTGCTGCCACAAGAATGGCCTAACTTGCTTCTGTGCCTTATTCGAGGCTATATCTCCAGGTTCTAGTACTGGGCCAGGCAAACATAGAGGGCAAGAGTTGAGAGACTTGGACCCTTCTCTGGTATCTCATAGCACTGACACAACTAATCCTGAGCCTCATTTTTTCCCATGTGGATGGGAGTCAAAAAGGCCCTCGCCTCATGGTGGGGTAAGGAAAACAGCCCCGGCCTCTGCAACCTCCCTTTCTCCACAGGGCCTGTGTTGCCTGGGAGCCTTCCTGCTATCTTGCGAGGGGCTCTCTAGAGTTGGCATCATAGCTGGCCTCCGAAGGCAGCAGGAAACTACCACCCTTCTGTTTTCTGCTGGGCAGCCACCAAGTTCTTCCTGGTGCCCTCTGAGTGGCTGCCAGGGAAGCCGAAGCTAAATAAAGCCTCCCGGAATTGGTAGGGGCAGCTGCGTACCTCACTTGGGCTTTACGCCTCCAGGAGGGGCTGTAGCAGGCTGGACTGGGCCCTCGGGTGTCACTGCCCTCCTGCTTTACAGACAGGGAAACTGAGGCTCATGGAATCTTGATGAGACACAGCTCACTGAAAGGAGCCACAAGAAACCAGTGGCGGCTGAGCAAGAGAGCCGAGGAGCTGGGGCTGAGAAGACCCACTTGTCTCCTCCTGGAACCTTTGGAATTTTCAATTTTTACCAAGAGAGTGAACTACCTAAATTATCATGATTATAGTGGCTAAAGTTTACAGAGAGCTTATTACATGCCAGGTGCTGTCCCAAAAGCATTATGCACATTAAATAAGGTAACCTTTACAATCCTATGGGATAAATACCATTAATATTCCTGGCAGGGGAAACCGAGGCACTGAGAAATCAAATAACTTGCTGGAGGTCATGTAGCAAGTCAGTGATTCAGAATCTAGGGTCTGAACCCCGGTGGGCAGGCCTGTGCTCAGAAGCACACCAGGCTAACTTTTTAGGAATCCCACCTCCCCTCCCAGTCCCTGAGCCAGGTTCTTCTCAGACCTAATTTCATTTCAGTCTTCCAGTGGCTGGGATTAGAACCCAAGCTTGCCTAGTGCCGGAGACACTGAGGCCCTGTCTTCACTCCAGCCACCTGGCTCTCAGTGGCAGGACATGAAAAGGTTCTGTGCGAGGAGGCCAGAGGGCATGGTGGGAGGAGCATGCTACAGGAGAGGGGCACCAGTTTCCAAAAAGCAATACAGATTAACCACTTTATGTGACAGAAATGTGGTCCCAAGAAGTCTTTAGAGCTTTGTGGAGATCTTAAATATTTTATAATAAATGTTACACATGACAAGAAATAGAAGTGCCAAAACTTTCTTCTTACACTCCAGTGGCTTGCCTAGCAGGTACACTACCCAAGAGACTGCTGCTTTAAGGAATGGGGTAGAAATGGGATTGGGGACCAAATGTAGGGACTAATGCCTTGGCAGGATGGGAAAGGGTCCTTCTAGGAGTTTCTGGATAAGTGACTGGGAATTTCCATATGGAGGGTGGGGTGAGGTATTTCTAACTGGAAGGTTCTGAGAGGTACACACCCTTAGTTTGAGAGTATAACAGGCACAGATATGTGGGGGCAGCAGCTCTAATTTGGGGGAGCAGGTTAGAACATTAGGTCTTTTAAGAGCTGTTCTGCTGGTCTGTGAGCACAGCTGGACAGGGAGAGAGGCGAAAGGACACTTAGTCTTGGGATTCTGGGGTCTGGATTTGGCGGCAAATAGATAAAAGGGGCAGTGAATTGGGAATCAGGCTGGGAGACAGTTCCTGGTGAGAGCAGGAGCAATCTGGGTGTCTGAGAGCTGCAGACCAGGCTGGGGTCAGGAGGAAGGCGTGGTAGGTTTCAATGAGGTGTTCCAATGCTGGCAGAGGTTTCTACAGGAAGCTAGTCTTGGGGTGTGGGCGGTGCCTGGGTCTGCAATGCCAAGTAGGGGCAGGGGCTCCAGCGGGACCGGAAGCTAGGAGGGTATGGTTTCCTGGTGTTATGGCAAATGGGGTCAACAGTAGGGGAGAGCTGCCAGAATTGGAGGCTCCATTGGAGGTAGTTCGGTCTAGAGGCAAACCGGATTCCAAAACTCCAGTTTTAGTTGGGACTGAAAGTCCTAGTCTACTTGGTACGGAAGGGGATGGCAGTCCCAGGCCAGGAACAGAAATGCCAGGGGAGGCCAGAGTTTCTTGTTATGTTTGGAGGAGGGGGATTTCTGGATTTCTGAACAGGAATCACCCCCAGGACCCAGGGAAGCATATCGCAGAAAAGATTCAAAGTATTGGGGACTCTAGAGACTGGAGAGCGGTCGATAAGATATCCAAGATCAGAAGTGGGTACCGAACAGGATCAGGGTCCAGACTCTGTGGCGGAGTTCTGGGTGTAAGTGAAAGGTCCCAGACGGGACTAGGGGGCACTCCAACGCCTATCCTGAGAGTCTAGACTCCGAAAAAGGTGCCGTAGGGGTCAAATGGGAGTTCCATGCAGAAACTCAGGGTCTCGGCAGTTCTGGGGTCCTGGAGGTGAATCGAGGAATCCTGGGCGATAATAAAAGTCCAGACTGTGGAGTGGGGATCCCAGGTGTCAAAGGCAGGGTCCCTCGCAGTATAAGGGGTCAGAACTTTAGACTGAAGTCTCGGGGTGGGGGGGAAGGGGCTGGGCGCGCGCGCTTTACCTGGTGCCGCCAGCGGAAGAGGCTGGCTGTATCGATGTTGGGGTGCGTCTCGTCTTCATCATCAGACACCTCGATGTGGTCCCACACACTGTAGTCCACCATCTTGCCTCTGTGGTCCACCCCGCTCTGGCTCTGAAAGCAGCGGCGGCAGGCAGCACTGGAGTCCCGGTCCACGGAGCCCCGCCCCTTCCGCTTCCGTGTGGTTGCGCACACCCTGCTCGCGCGTGACGTCACATCCCTAGCAACCGTGGCGGCGGCACTAGCTACCGAGCTCTTAAAGGCCCTTGCGAGCGTGTTCCGGCCCCCCGGACTCCTGCCAAGACCCCACCTCATTCCGCACGGGGTCTCCGCTAGGCACCTCCTGGAGGTATACGAACAGGCGCTCCAACCTCGGGCCCGCTGCCCCACAGTGGGAGTTTGCAGCGGCCGCGGGTGGGAGCAGTTGGCGAGACTGCGGAAGAGGATTGTCCCCTTAGCCACGCCGCAGTGACATCAGCCCGAACTCACTGCAGGGGCGGAGCCTCGGGAGGAGACCTGCTCCTTGCTCCTTGTGAATTGGGACCTAACCCTACGCTAGGGACGGCTGTGTGAACTGAGAGAACCTTCCCAGTACGAGGGGTACAGGACCCTGCCCCGGGAGGGTCTTAGTGGAGGAGGGATATGGCCCTGCCCTGGGAGGTCAGAGGTGGTGGCGATGTGGCCCTGCCTTGGGGCTTTTATTTTCCCTGCTCGGACCACAGCTTCCTTGTCCTGCTCCATATTCTACCACTCCTGAGCTGGGATCCGCGCACCTACCCACGCTGGAATCACCCGGATCCCCCAAACGTTCTCGAGCTCCCGTCCGCGGCGTCCTTCCGTGCGACCGCTGGGTGTCGCTAATGTCTAGCCAGCGGCCAGTGCTCCCGGCCCCGCGCTGGATGGTGGTGGTGGAGGATGGACCATAGAAGTGCGGATGGGAGTTTTCCTCCTAGTGGTATTCCAGGACCGCTCTAGCCCCTTCCCTTTCTTCTGGTGACCCCTTCATCGGCCAGGATCTAAGAACTCCATTATTCTGAGTTTAGGCGACAATCCAGCCACACACTTTTGTAAATCCCAATCCACGCTTTGATACCGGGATAAAAGGCCGCGTTGCAGCCTAGAGCCAAGATTATCTCAGATTAAAGAGCACTCCGTAGGGGGCGGGTGGGTTGGGAGGAACTTCAGCCACTCAGGCTGGGGGCACCCCTTTCCAGACTCGCCCAGAGGGATTGTTTGGAGGGAGGAGGCTGGAGAGAATGGAATAAAGGTCTCCTGATGGGGGCATTCCCCGGTCCGGGGAGGGGTGGGAACATCCAGACATAAGCGTCCGCCTGCTGCCGCCCCTCCACCTCGAGCTTGATTCAAACCTACGAGTGGGCCGGCGGGGGCGGGAAAGTCCCCCAGTCCTTTCCCCCTCCCCCTCCAGGCCTGGGAGTCCGGCATCTCAGCGGCCGTCACGGCCTGGGCACGCGCGCGCACCGAACCCTTACCCCAGCGGGTCTCACAATCGCGCACACATACATATACACACAGCAGCAAACAAAGGGTCTGGACGCCCTGTCCCCTTTCGCTCCTTCTCCTCCGGAGAGGGCAGGGCATTCCCTTCCCAGGTCTCCTACAAGGTAAGTTTCTGTCTGCGAGCTGCGGTGGGGAGAAGGACCCGGCGCCCTGGAGGGAGGGGACCAGGACAGAGGGGTTCCCCCGCTCCCCAAGAATGCCGTCCCTGGGTACGCCCTTTGAGGGCTTCAGGCCTGCCTCCGGGCTGGGGGATGTGTGGGGAGGACCCCGGATGCTGGGGATTCCCTGGTAGACGCAGCGGGGGAGGGGTGTCTCTCCCTGGCTTCCGAGACTGGAGCTGCCCGGCCCCAGTTAAACGGAATCCGAGGAGCCCCAGCTCTCAGAATTGGAGACAGGGCACTGGAAGCTCTCGCAACAGCGCCAAACCTTTTCTAATCTCCTGTCAGCACAGCTTTTCCAACTCTGGAGTTAGAGACCCCTGAGTTGATTTGTACTGTCCTTTGGTCTCTCCCCCCTACCCCATCAGCACATTACCTGCTGTGTCTCTGGAACCTGTGAGGTTGGGGTGGGGGGTGGGGTTTGGGGCACTGGGAATGCTCCTCTGGACTATCCAAATTTCCTTTGCTGCCTCCCACAGCTACACACCCTTAGCTGCAGTGAAACCCAGCAAATGGCTTTGCCTTCCTGAGCCTCAATTTCCCCATCTGCAAAGTGAGGAATGACACACTCAGGCTCCCGTGACTCATGCATGCAGTGTCATGGGACACTGCCCTCGTTCCATCACTTATTTCTTAGCTCGTTTCATACCTATCTCCCAAGTGCCTACTATGTGCCAGGGCACTATAGCCAGGCCGTGGGGCTGCAGCAACCAAGATGAGCTGGGTCCTTGTTCCACTGATCCTCCAGAACGGTAAGGGAGCAAGGTCAGTGTATAAACAAATACCCATGGTGATTTCAGACCGTGAAGACAAAAATTCCATCAGGCATAGAGAGTGATTTGTGGGGCGGGAGTGGGGGGCGCTGCTGGAGATTAAATGAGATTTCTGGTTCGTATCTGCCTTCCTCATGCACTTCAATTCCACGAGGGCAGGGCCAGGTCCAGATCAGTGCTTGGTACACCGTAGGTGCTCAATAAATGTTGAATGAATTAAAGAGGGAATTAGATTAAGACTATTTCCATACACTTTAGAGCAGGAAGGAGGCTTATCCATCTATCCTCCCATTTTATAAATGAGGTGAGTGATTACCTAAGACCACGAGAAGGGAAAGATGTTGTCAAAGGTGATACAGGAAATTGATGCGGTGTCATCATTTCCATAAAAGTGAGGATGGCTAAAAGAATGGTTAACATCTGAGAAAAGAAGACAGTAGAGAACAGGTTTGGACCCAGGAATCCATAATACCCAGCCAGCACCCACCTCTCTCCCCATACCACAGACGTAGCCCTGCATCATCCATTCAACAGGTATTCAGTGCCTACTATATGCTGGGTGCTGAAGACACAGTAGTGATCAGAACAAAATGCCCTGTCCCCATGGAGCTGACATTATTGAGGAAAACAAAAGAAACAACATAAACAAATACGTACCCGCAAATTGTGATTAGGACTGTGAAGGAAATAGTTTGTGACAAGAAAGAAAAATAAGGGTCCACTTCAGGTTGGGTATCCAGGAAAACCTTCTGGAGGAGCTGAATTACTCTTTAAACATGCCACACACACACACACACACACACACACATACACCACACAAATCCAGACAAATGTAATCATGCTAACATTCTATACTGAGAATCTAAATAATGTACCTGAGGCACATAGCTAGTCAGTGACCAAGCAGAGCTTTGAGGCCAAATTTGGCATTTCTAACCACTGTAAAAAGCTACTTCCTGTTGCATCCATATGCACGTACCCCACCCCACCCCCACACACACACTCAAATCAGTCACACAGAGGTACATCTAACCTTATGCCAACATGGACTAATGTGGTATCACCCTGTCACACACTTTTGCAGGTACAGTCTGATCTCAACTATACAAACTCATACTCCTACAAAGTTCCACACGTCCATTTGCACATGCACAGCTGTGTACAAAGTCCCATGCATACATGCATGCATGTACTCACAGGCACATGGCCTCTGACGATTTTTCCTAGCCCTGCTTTAGTGCCAGGCATGGAGCTTGTCAGGCCTGGATGCTCAGGGCCAAGGTGTGGACAAGGCCTTTATCTTCACTCCCTTCCCTCTTGTTGGCCACCTGTCCCCATATCCTCCTCCTGAGTGGGGTGAGAGGTGGGTAGGATGTCAGGCTAGGTGAAACCAGTGCTCTTCTGTCCAGCCAGGCCAGGCATTCCTAGGCTGGGCCTGCGGCTGATTGTGCTGCAAGCTGAGTAAGAAAAAAGGCCTCTTTCAACCTGAGCTGGTGCCAGCTGCCCAGAGCAGCCTGCTCTGCCATCTGGACCGCCGCCCCCCCTAGGCAGGGGAGGGGAAGGCAGGCTTAGAGGCTGATGCCCTGTCTCTCATGCCCAGGTTTCTGCCAGGACTGATTTCTGCAAATGTGCATGGGTGTCAGGACAGTGATGGTGTGCGTGTCTTCACCTCTCTCCACTGGCCTGTGGGGCTCCTCTGGCTGTCCACAACTCTATTCCTTCATTCCACAAGTTCTTGAATACCTACCATGGGTTGTTCCAGACACTGATGGTATAGCCGGGACTGGCTACAGAATTTGCAGAGCCCAGGAAAAGATGAAAATGAAGGGTCCCTGTTCAAAATTATGAAAAATTTCAAGATGATGACAGCAGCACATTAAACCTAAGCTTGGAGCCCTGTGGGACTGCACAATTTACATGTCCATAAACTTGGCCCTTGATACATCTAGAACAAGCCAGAAAAATCTCCTGCCATTGCGGAACTAAGGGTTTAGGGAGAGCAGAAACATAAATATATGCTATGTCATGGGTGATGAGAGCCAAGAAGAAAAAGCTAAGTGAGGGGCAGAGAGTGATGGGATTGAGCGAGGCGTCTATGTCAGGGAAAGATCTGGAAGGAGGTAACTTAGAGTAGAGACCAGAAGGAAGTGAGGGAGTCAAGCGGATTTATTCATTCAAGAGCTATTTGTTGAGCACCTACTGTATGCCAGCATTGTCCTAGCAGGGGACAAAACAAACCAACATCCTGACCTATGTCCTAATCAAAGGACGAGCAATAGCTAATAAAAATAGGAGGTAAATTCTATATCTTGTTAGAATGTTATAAGTCTAAAACGAAATGAAAGCGGAGTCAGGGAAAGTGGGAGGAGCACAGGATACATGAGGCTGTTTTTGTGGGTGGAGGGAACAGCAAGTGCAAAGGCCCTGAGGGTATGAATGTGCTCAAAGTGTTTAAGGAACAGCAAGGAGGCCAGTGGGGCAAGGGGGAGAATGGGAGGAAGTGTGATGTCTCTGTGAATGTGTTGCTTTCTCCCATGTCTGTCCATGTGAGTCAACAACAATGGTGATAATTGTTATTACTAGGATAGTGGCTACTGTTTTGTGAGCACCTATGAACCAGGCACTGTGCTCAGAATCTTACATGCACTACTTCACTTCATCTTCACAATAATCTCCTCAGGTAGGTATATTATCCCCATTTTACCGACAAGGAAACTGAGGCTCAGAAAGGCTGGGTGACTTGCCCAAGGGTATACAGCTAATAAGTGGCAGAGCCAGGATTTGAATGCAGGCCTGTCAGTGTAGTTCTGGAACCTGAGTACGGCCCTTGCTACATGGCCCTTGTTCTGTCTGTCTGAGCATAGGTATTGTCTACACACGGAGAGAGAGGATGCCTCTCTCTCCCTGTGTGTCTGATTCATTCAATACTCATTGACACTATATGTGGGAGACCATGGTGAGTACCATTTCTTGCCCTCACAGAGCTTTATCTAATAAGAAATACAGATAATTACGACCTAGAATGATGAGTGCTTTAATGGTGGCAGAATAGGCAGCAGTGGAAGTCAAGAACTGGACTGGCTGAGAAGCGAGGAATACTTTTAAGCTTTCTTTATACATTCATTTATTCAACAACTGTCTGTTGGCAGGCTTGTCTGGTGCTAAGCACTAGGCCAGTGAGATAATGTTTATTCATTCCTACTAGTTGACATTGAACTGAAGTGCAATAAGGTAAGAAAAATAAGAGCCACAGTAGAGGGTAAAGTAGCTAATCCATAAGTAGACCTACTAAGAACTTTATAAAGAAATTACATAATATGAGATGATAGTGCTGTGGAAAAATAGAGCAGAATAAGGGGGATCAGGAGTCCTGAGGGGCTAGCAGCTTAAAACAGAGATGCAATAGAGAGAACCACCAGGAGAAATGCCTGAAAAGTGAGATATGAGCAAAGACTTGATGGATGTAAGGGGCCTTATTTAAGGCCCCTTATTATTTAAGGGGAAAAGGTTCCCAAGCATCAAGAACAACAAGTGCAAAGGCCCTAAGGCTGGTGTGTCCAAAAACAGACAAGAGGCCAGTGTGGAGTGAGCCAGGGGTAAAGTAAGAGGAGGTTAGGATAGAAAGGTGACTAGGCACATGTGCTGGACTGTTGAGGACGTTGACCGTTCCCCTGAATGAGGTGAGAGCTATGCAGGACGCTGAGCACAGGAGGGACATGAGCTCTCTTGGGTTCTAACAGGTTCCCACAGGCTCAGATTTTAGCAGCATTTATTAAGCACTTACTGAGTGCCAGACACTATTCTGCGAGAATTCAATATGGTCTGATCTCATTTCATTCTCACATGGACCCCGTAGAAGTTATTTCATTTTGCAGAAGACAAACTGAAGGATTTGTCACTGAGCCACAACCACATAGCCGTAATTTGCAGCGCCTGGTTGAGAAGGTGAAGTGAGCCAGACTTCCCCTCCCCCAAGCTTTTAGACAAGGATCGCCGGCAGTAGAGCGCACTCAGCATCCGGAGCTGCGTCTGTGTTCCTGTCTGTTTCTATTTCCACGCGTCCCTGACTCCGCGCGCCTCTGCCTGCGCGTCCCCCATCTGTGCCCAAGCCGCCGTCTTTCTGCGCCCGGCCCCCGCATATCAGAGCTATTTCGAGTTTAGGCTTAAAAGCCCAACAGCTCCGAGGAGATGCTTCCTCCGGCCCCCGGCTCAGACCACGCGCCACACGCGGCAGGCTCTGGGAGCTCCAGGTCTTCTCCGCGGGATTCCCAACCTGGGGTTAGCCCCCGCGGAAGGAAGGATAGTGGGTGCTGAGGCGACCCTACCCGCGAGGCTCGGGGTCCCCCAGTGGCCAGCCCAGGCACCGACGCTGTCGGGAGCCCGGCTATGTGTCAACTGTCGCTTTGGTAACAAGCGACGACGTCACAGACAGGCAATGCGTCAGCAGCGTGCTGACGTCACGCCCCGGGAGAGACAATTGACCAGGGGCGGGAACAGATTCCAGGCCCCGCCGGCAGGGGGAGCCCCAGGACACTAATGGTGGATGCCTTTGGCTTGGTCCTTTAGGAGGCGCTGGCCTGGGCCAACATGGTCCCCGCAACCTTCACAGCGCACTAGGCTGACAAAATGAAGAGGAGTCGCAGTGTCTTGTCAGTGGCTGGGACTGGGGAAGAGGTGCGAGGGGCGGGGCCCGGGCTGGGGGCGGGGGTCGGACCATGTAGAAGGCGGGCGCCCTCTAGTGACGACGGCTGTTCACTAAGTGGCCGCAAGGAGTTGTCTCCTCGTGCTTCAGTTTGCTTCTTTGATTCCATTACTTTCCTGCCGCCAGGATTAAGAGGCCCTCAGCCCAGGAGTTGGAGGCAGGGTCTCCAAGGGGCTTCCGAAGTCAGGAAAGGATTGTAGGCGGAGCTGCAGGTGAGGTCTTGAGGGTTTCCGATGTGAGAGGGGGCCACCGACATTAAGACCAACAGGGGGCTTCTTAGACTTGGAGGATAAGAAGAGACCCTGAAAAGGTGATGTGTTTAGAGGGATCTCATATATAAGGGACAGAGTGTACAGGCATGAGGGCCCAGAGTCCCAGGGCTGGGACATGAGGGAGCCCTACAAAAATTATGGCTGAGAAGGAGCACCCCTCAAATAAGGGGTGGAAAGACACCCTCTGTGGGAGGGATCAGCTAGTGGCTCGGACTTGAGAGGGGACATCAGGAGCCCATACCCCCATCAGCCTCTCTTAAATGGCTAAGGAGTGTCGTTACTGGGGGAGGGGCTCACAGCTGCCTGGCCAGGCTGCACACCCATCCTGCCTTTGTCCCTCCTTAGAGGCCAGGGGAGACCCCTGAACCCAGCCATGCCAACATGCTGGGGACCGAGCTCCGACGCCCTCGCCGTCGCCTCTCCACTGGTCCAGGCCTGGGCTGGGTGGACCCTGAGCCCTCGGATGCTGGGGTCCTTCTGCTGCCACGGCCCACCACATTGCCACTTCTCATCCCTCCGAGGATTTCCATCACCAGAGCTGACAGGTAGGCAAGAGGGAGGACGAGGCTGGGAGATGGGGTGGAGGAACAGGGCCAGCTGAGCTAGGTCTACCAGCCCTTTCTGTGCTCCAGACTCCCTGTGTTTTGCAAAACCAGCTGAAACTTCTCCAGGAGCCTGGTGGGTCAGGCTGTGACACCCCTCCCCCAAGTTGCCCCTTGCAGCCCCTACGAATCCCTTCTTCAATTTTGCAGCTGCCTGAGCCAGTAAGTGGCAGAGTTGTGGAAGAGTTTCAGCTTCCCTGCCCCAAATGGTGCCCCCATATTCAGAGAGCTGGGCCAGGATAGGGAGCAAACATCTGATCTGCTGTGTGCCTTAATTTCCCCTCCTGGGAGGATTCTGTTTCTTCCAGGTCTTAAAGGGGAGGGTGAGATCTTGGAGGAGGTCTGGAACAGCATTTTCCTTTCTCCTGGGGAGATGTGAGAGATATCTGTGAGCCTTTACATTGCACTTTCTTGCTATTTCTCATCAGGGTCATCCCAAGGCACTCCAACCCCCTTCTTGGCCTAAAGATGTGTTCAAAAGCCAGACAGCTGAGCTGGTCATGGCTGCTGGACCACCCCTGCCCCCACTGCCCTCCCCAGGTCACTGTTCTCTGAAGCCTCTGATTTACCCACCTCCTCATCTACTAAGTTGGAAGGCTCCAGGGTCTCTGCTTGGGTCATGGTACAATGATGATTCATTAACAGGTGGGGAGAGGAAGCGATTGTCATTCCCAGCTCTGGTGGTCTAATGTAACCCAACCCCCCCCCCAAAAAAAACCCCTCTAGCCTCTGTAACTTCAGGTCCAGCTTGATCCATCCCAGCCTCAGGCCACAGCTCCAACTACAAGCCTGGCCTACTGCCTTGTGCCCTCCTTCTTCTAGAACCTCCCTGTGGCCAGATACCTGCCCCCCCCCCCCCCCCC
>CM053512.1:30789682-31087476 GCA_028627145.1 Eidolon dupreanum | reverse complement strand
CTGGCCTCTGAAATACCCTGCGGCTGCTGATGGGAGGCTGATTCTTGCTCCACGTTCTCCCACGCCTGGAGCCCCCTCTGGCGGAGAGAAAAGCGGCTGTGGGGGCTGGAGACGGGATATTTTATTATTTATTTATTTATTTATTTATTTATTATTTTTTTTAAATAAGAACAGGGCGGGGAGGCGGAGGGCAGATTGGGGGGTAGGCGGTGGCAGACGACTCGGCCTGCCCTGGGAGGACCGGAATGGGGAGCAGCTGGACCAGGGCCTGCATCCGCGGACGCGCACCCGAGCGGGTTAGCGTCTGAGAGCCTGGGCCGGGAGGGTGGAGCTCCCCCTTCCCAGTCACCACCCGGGCTCCGCCCCGGCCGGGGCCCGGGACGCGGCGGGGGGCGGGGGGAGGGCGCGCAGAGAGGGAGCCCTCGAATTCGCTCACCCTGCTTGCTCGCTCGGCGCTGCGCTGGGGGAGGCGGGAGCGTGAGTCACGGCGACTCCCGATTTAGGTGCTGAAAGGGGGGCTCTGCCGGCGGGGGCAGCGAGGAGGAGGCACGGCTGTTTACTCGCCTGTAAAGGGCACAGGGGTGCGTCCGGCGGCTTCAGGGGATCTGCCTCAGTTTACCTCCAGCGGAAGCGTTTTAGAAGAGGCAGCGAAGCATAGAGCTGTGGGCCAGCAGCCAGGGTATCAGCTATGGGTATCCTCCTGGAGCCACAGGGGAACCAAAGAAACACATTAGAAACACTCCAAGGTGGCCCCAGCCAACCACACACACACCAACACACATGGACTCCTTCAGACACGACAGTCAAACAACGAGGCTGAATCGCTTGCACAACTCAGCAAGCACCGACAGACCACGGTGCGCACCCAAAGGCATGAGACCACATGCACAGCCCCCAGGCCAGCGGAACAGACCCCGAAGAAGCGCATACCTCCCAAACAGGCAGCACACGTGCGCACAAATCTTTCATCCACAGACACACATACAGCAAAACCCAGAGAAACAGGCAGACCGCGGCAGCCAACCACGTGCGCACACACACTTCCAGGACACCAAAAACACATACAGCCCTCGGAAGGGGCCACGTGCACGCATACCCCGCCCCGGGCACACACCATCACCATCCTCCGACCTACCGACAGGAGAACCCCGGCACATCACCGCTGCCCGCCGCAGGGACCGAGTCCATGGCACCAGGACCACTTCCCACACGTTCCCGTTGGCCTGGGGTAGCAGCGAGGACACGCCAGCACCCGGCTCCGCCCCCGCCATGATGGAAGGACTGACTGACACACGGGCAACCAGTCGGGTGTCATCTTCTAGATGGGATTAACCGTTTAACTCCTTTGTGTCCGTGCGCATCGCTGCTAGACAGGACGCTCTGGAGAGAGTAGAGTTCCGGCGCCCCCTCCCAGCCAGGAGCGGGTCTCTGCGTGGGCGGGAAGGGCCCCCCCATCCTTAGGTGGCTGCCCCCACTAGCCGGGACCGAGAAAGAGGGGGGCGGTGCTGACAGCCGCGGCGGGCGTGGGGCGGGGAGGGGCGGGACGGGGCGGAGAAGCGGGTGCTGGCTCCGAGCTGGGCTCCAAGCGCGGAGAGCGCTGCCGGGCACGGAGCAGAGCATCAGGCACCGGCAGGAAGCCTCCGCGCCCGGCCCGGGGGCGATCGGCCTGTAGCGCCCCCGGGTCTATCCGCCGGGCGCCATGGCCCCACAGAGGCCGGGCGCACCCGCGGGGCTTCGGGCGTGTCGACTACCACGCAGCTGAATAGGGTGCAGTTTGGAGAGCCGGGACCCCCTGGGGTGCAGGTGGGGGCCGGCGCCATGGAGCCCCCGGCCGCCCCCTCGGAGGGTAGCCTGTCTCTGTCTCTGCCCGGGCCCCGAGAGGGACAGGCTACCCTGAAGCCGCCCCCCCAGCACCTGTGGCGGCAGCCGCGGACCCCCATCCGTATCCAGCAGCGCGGTTACTCCGACAGCGCGGAGCGCACGGAGCCGGAGCGCCATCCACACCGGCCCATAGAGCGCGCCGACGCTGTGGACACAGGCGACCGGCCCGGCTTGCGCACGTCCCGCATGTCCTGGCCCTCGTCTTTCCACGGCACCGGCACCGGCAGCGGCGGCGCGGGTGGAGGCAGCTGCAGGCGGTAAGACTCCAGGCAGCCGACGCGCGTGGAGCGGATAGGCGCACAGGGAGGATGCAACTCTCCCCGCTGACCGTAGGGGGCGCTGTGATGCGGGTGGGATCGGTGAGATTGGCGGCGGTGAAGGCTGGGGGTAGTTCTACTGCGAGGGTATCGGGGCCCCTTCTCCTGGTAGTGCACTGTACCCGAGCCTTCCTACTGAAGTTGACCCTGGGGTTGACTTAAGGGGCACCATAATGCGTGTGGTATTAACGGGTTGAGGGCTGCAGATTTAGGGGTTGAGGGCTGCAGCATTAGGGGTCTATAGCCTTAGTCGGTGACAGTACAGGACAGTGGCTAGGCTGGGTACCACTTCAAGGGACTTTCCTGGAAATACTGTATTGAAAGCTAGGCTCGCTGTGTTTGGGAATATCCTAGGGGGAACTCTGTGTTGCAGGGAGGGGGGTGCCTACTAGGACCAGTGTTTCCTTCAGGCTGAGGGCTCTCAGGGTCCTTCCAGAGGGTGGAAGACTGCATGGGAATGGGGGGGGGGAATTCGTGGACTAGTCCTGCAGCAGATAGGATCAGAAATCCAGAGAAGGTCTCTTTGGGGAGCACTGTGTTGGGGGCCTTGTGCTGGGTGGAGCCCCCTTCTTGGGGTAGGAGAGTTAAGGTTCAGTAGCGGCACAGTCTCAGCACAGGATGAAGAAGTCCCTGCCTCACCAGGTGACAGTGTTAGTGAGGGGCTGTCTGAGCTGGCCCTGACTATTTTCTCACTGGCCTCAGTTCACTCTAGCTGTTGGGGTATGACCAGCTGTGGCTGCCTCAGCTGTGTGCTCTGCCTGGGCTTTTGAGGTCATGTGATTGTAACATGGGGGACCGTGTATGCTTCAGGGAGAGTGACTGTGGCAGTGGGAAAGTATATGCTCCTAGGATAGTGATTTTGTGACTGTGTGCTTCTGGGACAATAGTCATGACAGTGACTGTGTGTGCTATCAGAATACTGTGACAATGTGGCTGTATGTGCTCCCAGGATGCTGTGATTGTGCCACTGACTGTATGTGTTGTTGGGATGCCATGACTGTGACAGAGTGACTGTTTCTGCTCCCAGGAGAGTGATGACAGTGACTGTAAGTGTTGCCTAGTGATCATTATAGTGACTGCATGTGATACTGGGAGAGTGATTATGACAGTGTGCATTCCTGGGATATAGTGATGGTACCACTGTGATGTGTACATTCCCAGGACAATGTAATTGTGTCAGCAGGACTATCTGTTCTCCCTAGGACACTGAGATTGAGACACTGTGATGTGCTCTCAGCTGCCTATATGCCCTGTGTCTGGGAGTCAGTACTCTGACTTTTGGGGTGTGTTCCTGTGTGCCTGGTGTGCTGGCCTCTAACCACCTGGTGCTCCAGTGGTGCGAGAGGTCTGACTGTATATGCTCTGGTTATGTGACTGAAGGCTTTTAACTGTGTGCTTTGCCTACCCCCCATGGATACCCCTCTGCTTGAGACATCACTAAGACAGATTTGGGCCTCTCACTCCTGGAGTTCCCAAGGGAGGCTCCTCTAGACTGTGACCCCAATACACCAGCTCTCGAGCCCTCCAGCAGGTACCACAGCCCCCCAGGCCACTTCCACCTACCTCCATTTGGGGTACACCCAGCCCCAACACTCCTTCCCCCACCAGGAAGCCTGCTATTTCCCAGAGGGAACTGGAGAGAAGCTGAAGGAAAACAAATTGGAATCAACAGGAAATGCCAAGACCAAGGGCAATGTGCCAGGTCACTGTTCTGAGAGACCAGAGGGGGGGGGGATATGCAAGAGGAACTGGGCTCAGTTCCCTGTTAAGGCCCCAGGTACTCCCCCTAGCCCAGTCTCTGGGGTGCTGACTCTCAGGGTACAGTGGCTGAGTGGTGATAATCATCATTATCTTAGTGGTGTCCATCTCCTAATGGCTCGCTCTCAGCCTCCATGTAGGGGACTTTTCCACATGTCCTCATCCCCAGTACCCCATGAGGTATTCCTCTTGGACAGATGGGGAAACAGGCTCAGAAGGACAAAGTCCCTTCTCACCCAAGCTCGCACAACCAGGAAATGGCAGAGCTGACTTCCCAACACAAGTCTATCTGATACCTGTGCCTCCTGGCACAAGTGTCTTGTCCTCTCTGAGCCTCAGTTTCCCTATCTGTAAAGTGGAGCTGTTGTCAGCCCTACCCTCTGGGTTTAAGAGTTCTGTGAGATTGGGGATGTGTGTAAAGGACTTAACACAGTGAGTGCTCAGTAGCTTAGTCACTCACAGACCTGGAGTTAGGAGAGGAGGCGGAGCCTGCACAGACCCTGTTCCTCCAGGATGGGAAGGAAAAAACAGGAACGTTAACGACAGGAACCTCCTGGCAGGGGCTCAGGTTTCTGTTTCACTGTGGCCTGTGTCTCCTCCAGGGGCTGTGGTGGGAGGGAGGGCATTGGTGCCAGAGTCCTCCCCCTGCTCCCAGGCAGAAGAAGAAAGGGGGAACTGAGAGGCCTCCTATTGGAACTTCACTTTTTGGAATGGGCATTCTGCCAGCCCAGTTCTCTATCAGGGGGTTCTACCAGTACACACAAGAGGTTCCAGCACTTCCCACGTTGGAGTTTATGCAGCCACCATAAAGGGAGACCAGAGAGCCCTCCAGACTTAAGTCACAGGAATCCCCAGAGAGAGGGCACTGCCCCCCATTCGAGAAGACATCCACAGCCCCCTTCCGGACCTGGGGATGTACGAGCCTGCGCTCCTGGCGCCCTGCGGGGCTGAGTCACGGCACCACCACCACGATTTGTCAAGAGGCAGATGGAGCACAAAGAAGAGAAGGACTTTAGTGGTGAGGTGGGGGGATCTTACCTTAATTGAGAGCGGAGCCAACGTATCGACCCCACCTCCTCCGCCTCCCTTTGGACCCGCAAACTCTCCCCAGCCTGACTGGGATATATCTCTGGCTGGTGGTCTCTGTCCCCACTTAAGTCCTCGCCTCCCCTTTTCTCTGGCCCGCCCCTCTCCCTTGCCTGGGCGGGTGTCTCCGCGCGCCCCCTGCTGGGGCGACGAAAAAGGCACAGGTTGAGGGTGCGCTCAGAGTCCGGACTTGCCTCTGGGACTCGTCCCTGAGCAGAGCAAAGTCCCCGCCGCTGCCACTTCCACGGCGCCTAGTATTATTATTTTATGCTTATTGAACGCCTCGGAATGCGGGCGCCAGACCGGCCGACCGCAGGCTGCGGGTGAGGTCTGCGCCTTCCCCAGGTGGGTTGGGAACAGGCCGCCACCCCCATCCTCTACCCGCCATTCAAACGCGGTTGAGACGGCGCCTGGCAGATGGAGAACTCTGCAGAAAAGTTGCGGACGCGGAGTTCCCATGTGGCCTCCGCGGGCTTGCCCATCCCAGGGCCTCCCAACACCAACCTGCGTTTTAACTCCTAACATCTTTAGCTTTCCATTTCTGCCAAGGAAACAGAGACGACGTGGCTTGCCCCAGGTCACACAGCCAAAAAGAGCAGAACAGGGGATAAAAACCAGATCTCCTTGGCTTTAGACCAGTGGATGAGCTTTAAGTTGTGCCTCTCTGACCACTGACTCTGTGTGACTTGGGGCCATCGATCAGGCCTCCCTGTGCCTCAGTTTTCTCATCAGTAAACTGAGCTGAAGAAGATCTGCCCACCCCAGGGCTGTGGTAAGGCTGAGATGGCTAACATCAGAACTGGGCAGCCAGGAGCTGGTATTTTGAGAACTATACTTCCTCTAAATGACTTAAACAGAGAGGAGGGGGCCATCCCTTATACCACAAACCCAGGCCCTGGCTATAGGGGTGCCCCCTTAAACCAGTAACACACTGACTGCAAGCTCTGAGTTGCAGGAAACTGGGGTTTTGGGCCTGGGGGAACCACAGATGCAGGGTGAAGACAGTTTGGGGGGCATCTAAGCCCACTGTTTTCACTCCTGAGTAAGCTCAAATCCAGCCTTTGCCCTGGACTTGCTGTGTGACCTGGGGAAAGAAGTTCACCATCTGAGCCTCAGTTTTCTCATCTTTAACAGGGCCATTCATTCTACATTGATTGAGCATCTTCAGGCTGTGACTGAAGATATGAGATAGACCCAGTCTCTGCCTCTTGGAATTCTCAGAATAGTGGGTGAGGAAGAAATAGCAAGTAAAGGATATGATCATTCCAGGTGGTAACACATGGGACATGAAGAAAAGAGGGACCGTGGGGACAAGGAAAGCCTCTCTGAGGAGGTGACATTTGAGCAGAGACCTAAATGAAGTGAGAGGATGGTATTTGGGTGTCTGAGGGATTATGAGTGACAAGCAGAGGGACTAGCTAGTGTAAAGATCCTGAGGTAGGAGTGTGTCTGATATGTTGGAGGAAAAGTAGGGGGGCAAGTACGTCTGGGACAGAGTGAACGAAGTAAGTGGAAGGAAATAAGGCAGGGAGGTGATGGGGCAGCTTGTGTAAGGCCTCATAGGCCATGATCAGGGTTGACTTTAGGCCTCAGTTTACATCTGACTGCCTAGGATGAGACAAAGGTCACCGGACTAGAAGAAAACTGAACTGTGAAGAGCCTAGTGGCTCAAATCTCAGTTTCTGCAGCCAGACAACTGGATTTATAATCCAGCTCTGCTCATTTGGGGCTGGGTCACCTTGGCAAAGTCACTTCCCTTCTCTGGGCTTCAGCTTTCCCATCTCTGAAATGGGCCTGTAAGGACCTTATTCCCAAAGTCTGATGTGCGGAATCAGCAAAACAATGCAGGGAAACCTGTGGGTAAGTCAATGTGAATGTCCTTCCTTTCTGTTTGTACTTGGACCAAAGGGTCCTGGTGGCCAGTGCATAGGTCTTAGTGGGTTTAGAGCAGGAGTTCTCACCCAGGGTCAGTAGCCTCCCCGCTGCCCCTAGAGGACATGCAGCAATGGCTGAAGACGTTTTAGCTGTCATGATCGAGGGGTAGAGGCCAGGGATTCTGTTCCCACTACAAGCACACAGGACACCGCCCCGCTTCCCTGTCCAGGACAAAGGATTATCAGGCACCAAGTATCAGTAGTGACCAGGCTGAGAAACTGTGCATTCCCAGCAAGGGGACAAAATTTGGTTCTTGGGATGGATGTGTGAAAAAAAATCTTATTTTATATACAAAGCCCCAATATACGCACAGTACATAAACAAATATACAGTATATCTGTGATATTAACATTTTAAAGAGGAGGTGTTTGGTGGGGGGTGGGAATGTGTAAGAAGTCTACTCCTTAGGGAAGCAATAATGAAATACAGGATGACAAACACTGGTCTAGAGCCTGAATCAGCCACTCATTGGCTGTGTAACTTTGAGCAGGTTGTTTCTCTCCAAGACTCAGTTTTTCCATCTGTAAAATGGTGACAATAGTATCACTTTGCAGGTATTTTGTGAGGGTTAAATGAGCTCATAGCTAGAGGTGCTGAATCCCAGCATTCTGAAGGTTCAGTGCTATCACCATCATCATCATCATCATCATCATCATCATCATCATCATCATTATCTGTATTCTCTGGCTATGACAGTGGTTGGCATATTATAGATACTCCATAAATGTTTTGTCAAATAATAATAATAATTATAACTAACATTCAGTGAATGCTTGCTCTGTTGACATTTTTCTGAGACCTTTATATGTCCATCCATGAAGTGATAGTATTATACCCATTTTACAGGTGAGAAAACAGGCTTGGTGAGAGAAAGTGACTGGCCCAAGGTCAAATGACTAAGTGCCAGAAGCCAGAGTCAAGTCTGGGCCATTCGACTCTGGGCCCCAGGACAGCAGAGCCAACAAGTAAAAAGGTATTCACAGAGGCAAGGCCCTAAAATAGAGATTTGCCTGGTTTTTCTTATTTAAAACAAACTTCTCCCCCTTCCTTAACCCCTATGAGCCACAGGCAGGTTGGAGTAGGGTCTGGAATTATAATCAGTTGGCTTACTTTGTTTAAGGGTCTTCACCTCTCTGAGTCTCAGTTTCCTCATCTGTGAAAGCGTATAATGTGCCCGGCAGAGTCACAGTGGTTGGGCATGCAGAGCCACCACCAGGATCTCAGAAAATCCCCATGCCTGTGTACTACTTTGTCTGCGTGGGAGTCAGCACTGAGGAGAGGTTGGGTTCTTAGGGTCACCTTATGAACTGCAGGGGCTCCAATTCTAAGAGGTGCTTCAGAGATTCTAAGGAGTATCTTTAAGAGTTATAAGACATGTCTCAGAAGCTGTGGGGAACCATTCGGGGGGGTCACCAAAGACTGTGGATGCATCTTGGATTCTGAAGGTGCCCCTGAGGTTATATTGGGGCGTTCTCTGCATTTGCGGGATGCTGTGGAGACACTCAAGGCTTGGAGAACATTTGAGGGACAGCGAAAACATTCCTGGGGTCTGTGAGGGACCCTAGGATTTTGGGGGCCCTCGTGCCCATGTCTGTGAGAATGTCTGTGGCTGTGAGGGATTCTAATGGTACTCTGGAGGCCTCTGCATGATTCAGGGATGGTGGAGGTGCCCTAGAGCAAGGGTCCCCAACCCTTGGGCCATGGACCAGTACTGGTTCATGGCCTGTTAGGAACTGGGCTGCACAGGAGGTGAGCAGCGGGTGAGCTAGTGAAGCTTCATCTGTATTTGCAACCGCTCCCCAGCACTAGCATCACCACCTCGCTCAGCTCCACCTCAGATCATCAGGCATTAGAGTCTCATAGGAGTACCAGCCCTTGGTGCCTAAAAGTTGGGGACCGCTCGCTGCTATAGAAGATTTGGGCAACATCTGAGGAATCGTAGTGGAGGTCCTGGGATCTGCAGGGGTTTCTTGTGGTTCTCAGAGCACCCCTGGAATTTGTAGGTGCATCCTAGGATTCTTGGGGTGCCCCTGAGGTTTGTAGGGGTGTCAGAAACAATGAGGACACTACTAGGGGACATCTTGGGAGCTATTAGAGTGTCCTAAAGTCTATGAGGGCCTCTCAGAGCACTTCTGTGTTTCGTGGGGGACCACATGGATTTAGGGGATAACTTGGGTTGTGTGGGGGCATCTCAGGAATAGTGTGGGCACTCCCTGGGGTTATGGGGACGTCTGAAGGACTTTAGGGACATCCCTGAAGTCTGTGGGCCTCTCAACACCACGGGGGATTGTGAGAGCGCCCCCAGAGATTTTGGAGGTGTCCCAAATGTTTATAGAGACGCCTTCGGCGATTGTGAGGACGTCAGAGGGACTGTGGGGGTCCCTGGGGTGTGCGGGATGTCCCTGCTGCAGCCCTGCGGGCGTCCCAGGCCCAACCCCGCCCCAGGGGCGGCCCCAGCGCGAAGCAGGAAGGGCCGAGGCGGCCCGGCGGGGTGGGGCCCGTGGGCCTCAGGGCTGGGTGGCCGGCCTGTGTGGGCCGCGCGGGGCGGGCGGCGCTGCTCCCCAGCGCCCGCCGAGGCCGGGCCGCCCCGCGCCGCCCGCGGCCATGGCGTGGCCGCGGGGCCTGGGCTGCATTCCCGAGCTGCAGCCGGCGGCCTTCCCGGCGGCGGCAGCGGTGGCTGAGGACGAGGCGTTCTTGCCCGAGCCCCCAGCCCCGCGCGCGCCCCGCTGGCCACGTTCGCCGCCCTCCTCGCCCGTCTTCTTCGCCAGCCCATCTCCAACCCTCCGCAGGCGCCTTCGGCTTTTCCGTAACTTCCAGGAGTTCGGCCACCAGGCGTGGGCTGGGTAAGTGCGCCCAGGTGGCCGTGGTTTCCAGTGTCCCCTGGCCACCTGGCGCGCGCTGGTGTCTGGGGTTCGTAGCTGGCTCTGCCTAGCCTCACTTTTCCTCTTCTGTCATTAAGGCAGCGATAAAAATCATCCCTACCCGTCAGGGTTGCTGTGGGGACATCTGATAGGGCATGCAGTAGGCACTCAATAAACGCTACGTTCCTCCCATTTCCTGTGCAGACCTGAGGCCGCGGTCAGGCTTTGGGGGAGTGAGACCAACCTGTCACCCAGGGTGATCTGAGGACTCGTGTTGAGTTCTGTTGGCCTCAGTCTAACGGCCCGTTGAGATGGGGCGAGCGGTGCCCTCAGGGTGGCTTTGCCAGAAGGCTCTCTGGTCACCGCGTGCACTGGGCACCGAGGGCAAATGGAAGTTCCCTTCCTGGCCAGACCTAGGTGGATTGCGGGGGCGAACAGCACCTTTTCTGCCTATCGGCCACATCTGCCCAGACTTCCCAGTGTCCCTTTATCCTAGAAACGGAGGCGGGCGCGGGACGGCGCTGCGGGTTCTCCCAATCCGGGAGAGGATCCTCTACCGGCCCCTTTACCCCTACCCTCCGTGCACACTTGTTTAGAATCAGAGTCTGGAGACACAGACAGGAAGACATGGGGCGGAGAGAGAAGAGGGCACAGGAGGGCTGGGGCCTCTGGAGCCCTGCATAGGGTCAGGGAGGAGGTGGTGGGGCAAATCAGTGCCTCTCTCCGGTTTTCTCTATGTCTCTGTCTGCACTTCTGGGTGTCTCGTCTGTCTGTGTTCCGTCCCCCAGCTCCACCTTCCCTGCATCCGTTGTCCCTCCCCCGGGTTTTTGTCACCGGACCTCGCACTTCGCCGGCGCAAGCCTCTCGTCCCCGCGGGGGCGAACCGCGCTCGGAGACCTCCAGCAGGCCCAGCTCGACGTCAAGATGAGGAGGGAGGAAGGCGGGGCCAGAGGCGGGGGGTGGGGCGGGCCGGAGCCTGGGAAACCGGAGCCTGGGGCACCCCCCTCCGGCCCTCCTCTCCCCTCCCCCGCCCTGAGGCTCTGGGGAAGGGACGCAGGCGGGAAGTGTGCGCAGAGTTCCGCGGGGCCCCGCAAGAGGAGGCAGGCGCAGAGTTCGCCCCAGCGCTGCGGACCGGAGAAAGCTCGAAGTCCTGCCTGGGGGGTCACCCGGGGGGCAGGTGTGGAGGTGGCGCCCGCGGCAGCCGCCGACACCTTGGGCCTGGCGAGCAGTGTACGCCACAGCACGGTGCAGCTGTCCCCATGCGCGTCCCTACAGCTCTTGGCACCTATGCGCTCCACTGCAGCCCGCCGGGCCCGGCCCCGGCCCCCTGCCCTAGCATTGCCCCACGCGGGCTGTGAGTCCCTGTTCCACTTCTCCTTCAGCGACGAGGACACCTGTTGGCACTCTCCAGGCAGATCTGTCAGGTGGGTGGCCCGCAGCCAGTCCCCTCCTTTTCCACCAGAGGGCTCTGACTGTGCTGGTAGGTGAGCCCAGTTTGCCTTGGGGAGTCTCCAAAGTGGTTTTCAGGGTCTGTCTTCAGCCTCACCCCTTTCCTTGGCCCTACAGATCTGGGTGCTGCTGAGGGCTTCCTGCAGGTGGTGGCTTAAAAAATGAGTGCTGGGTCCTGCCCCTTTTCTGCCTACCCAAGATAGGATCCCTTCACCTTCTTGGTGCCCCTAAACCTGGGCTTCTGGCACTCACCTTGGCAGCAAGTATGGGTGTCCAAGGTCACCTGGGCTCCACTCCCTGGCCACCAGCCTCCAGCCTCCAGCTAGGTTCTTCCAGCCTTACCCTTCCTCCCTCCTTGCTGGGGTTGCCAGGCTGAAAACCAAGCTGTGGTGGGGGTAGGGAGGAGGTTCCTGCTAGAACTTCTGGGGGAGGTAGTTAGGATCCTTTGGACAGTGCCAGGGTACATAAGTGGCATTTAGGGTCTCAGAGTTCTTAGGATACTCCAGCCATGTTCTTGGTCCTCTCCACCAACTCCTTCAGACACCTGGACACACATGCTCCCCGACATGGACATACACACTCCACATACACAGCCACGCATGACATGAACACACCCACGCACAGGGCAGTTGGGGTCACCCAATGTTTACTGTGCTAGGCATGGATCTCCTGGCTGGTGGGGACACAAAGAGAACCCCACAGTTGACCCATGGCCACAGTAACACATGGACCACAGTAACTCCAGCCTCACACAGTCTTGTGTACATTGCACTGCCTGCGGGAGCACACTCTCACTGCAGCACACACCAGGCTTGATTCCGCCTGCACATAGCACACCTGATACCCACTCAGGGGTCAGGGACAGTCACAGTGCATATGCAGCACACAGGTACACCCTCACAAAGTCACAGACACACAGATCCATGCAGGCACTGTGAACAGACCCTACTCACACACACACACACACACACACACACACGCACGCACGTACAAATCCACACAGATCCTTCTGTGAACACAGGTGCTCCTGAACAACCCCCTCCAACTCACACTTGCATGGACTCTCCCCGTACACCCAACCCCACTAACAGCCGTGTCACCTGGCACCACGCGCGCCTGCTTGGCAGACACACACCAATGCCCGCCCTCAACTTCTGTGTGACCTTCACAAAGCAAATGCCAGGCCTTTCCATAAAGGCTGCCTAGCACCTCCTACAAAGGAGTCAGATAGAGTGGGGCAGAGCTTGGGGAGATACCAGTTCTGCTTAGGAGGAGATGTACATGTGGTGATTTAGTGAGCAGCTTTGTAGCCCAGCTGCCCAGGTTTGAATTCTTGCTCTACCACCAGCCAAATTATTCATCCTCTCTACTTCAGCTTCTCTCTGGAAAGTGGAGATGAGTGTATGTGCCCAGCGCAGTGCCTAGTGTGTGGCACCTAAGAGCAGTTGGCTACTTTAATTATTATGATTTTTACCAACTGGGGCATGTCCCCTTTCTTTGCCACTCCCCACCCCCACCCCAGCTTGTTTGTTTCTCATTGACCCCTGCAGCAGAACTCTCTGAAGCCTGGATCTTCCCCTGGGCTGCACAGTCCTCCAGAGGCCCAATTTGATGCTCGGAAGCCCGGGTGGACAGGCCTAGAGGACCCAGAGGGGTGAAGGCAGATAGCAATGTCGCCTGAGAATGCCGTAGTCAGTCTGCCTGGGGAGAGCCTTGGGCCCGTCCTTTTCCTTCTTCTGATGGAGTGTCTGGGCATTTGGCTGTGATGTCAGGGCCTGCTGGATGCCCTTGTCTCTGGTTTGTGACTTTGGGTCCATTGGGACATCTCTAGTGCAGCCTCTAGCCTGATTTTAGGTCACTCTGAGCAGCTGCAGGCCAGGGAAGAGTGATACCCCACTGCATGGGGATCTGATTCTGGGGAGTAACTGAGACCCCCTCATTCTCAGGCTGCAGTTCAACAAGCTGAATCCCCTTCCCTCTGCCCTTCCACGGGGACGTACCTCCTGGAAGCACAAACATCAGGGCCCCAGAGAGCCTCTTCCCATCCTGGCCTCTGGGCCCTGTTTGCAGTGAGCTGAGTCCCCTGGGGCTTTAATAAGCTGCCTGAGATGATAGTTGGACCAAGCTCTCAGGGGGCTTGGGTCTCACCTTCTCTAAACTGCACTTCAGTTCTTGGGGCAGGGGAGGGCTCCTACCTACATAGGTATGGCTCACTCCTCTTACCATGGCACTCGGCAGTGCCAAAAAAAATCCAAGCTGCGCCTTGGGAGACAGGACATGGTTCTCAGGCATGTAGGCCACTAACCCCTCCCAGCCCCTCTGTGCCTCAGTCTCCTCATTTAACAGGGATGGAGGGAGACATAACTGGATTCATGTGTGTAAAGCACCTCGATAATGCCAGGCCCACAGTGAGTACTCAGTAAGTGTCTTGTCACTACATGCTCAAAGGGTCTGACCTGGTACCCTGTACACAGCAGGAGCTCAGTACATGGGCATAAGCATCAAAGGCCCAAGCTCGTGATGAAGTATTCTATCATAAGGTGTGTTTTTAAAATTTATTTAAAAGATTAACATATTAAATGTGCCCTTTTTAGTTTACATTCATACGAAGTTTGTTTTATTGTGGTAAAATATAAATAACATAAAATTTCCCATTTTAACCATTTTTGAGTGTACAATTCAGTGTCATTAAGTACACTTACATTGTCGTGCACCCATCACCACCATCCGTCTTCAGAACTTTTTCATCTTCCACAAATAAAACTCTGTCCATTAAATACTAACTCCCCATCCCCCTCTCTCAGCCCCTGACAGCCACCATTCTACCTTCTGTCTCTATGAATCTGACTCTTCTAGGGACCTCATATAAGTGGAATTGCACAATATTCATTCTTTTGTGTTTGGCTTATGTCATTTAGCATGTTTTCAAGGTTCATCCATGTTGTAGCATGTGTTAGAATTCCTTTTAAAGGCAGAATATTCCAGTGTGTGTGTGTATGTGTGTGTGTGTGTGATTTTTCTCCATCCATTCACCTGTTGATGAACAGGAATTGTTTCTACCTTTTGGCTATATTGTGAATAATGCTGCTATGAACATTGGTATACAAATGACTGTGTGAGTCCCTGCTTTCACTTCTAGAAGTAGAATTGCTGGATCACATAGTAATCCTATAGTTAAATTTTTGAGGAGCTGTTAAACTGTTTTCCACATTGCCTGCACCATTTTTACATTCCCGTCAATGATGCACAAGTATTCCAATCTCTCCACATCCTCACCAACCCTTGTTATTTTCCTTTTTTAAATAATAGCCCTCCTTCACACCCATTAGAATAGCTATTATCAAAAATAAAAGAAATAACAGGTGTTGGCAAGGATGTGGAGAAAAGGGACCCCTTGTACACTGTTGGCTGAAATGCAAACTGATGTACCTACTATGGAAAACAGTATGGAGGGTCCTCAAAAATTTAAGGATGACCCAGCAACCCCTCTGGGTGTCTATCTACCCAAAAAGTTTGATAACATTTACTCATACAGATATAAATTCCTCTATGTTTATTGCAACATTATTTACAGTGGCCAGGACATGGAAACAACCAAAGTGTCCTTTGATGGATGATTGGATAAAAATGATGTGGTACATATATACAATGGAATATTACTCAGCCATAAGAACAGATGAAGTACTGCCATTTGCGACAACATGGGTAGATCTTGAGAATATCACGCTAAGCAAATAAGTCAGATGGAAAAAGTCGAGAACCATATGATTTCACTCATGTGTGAAATATAAAACTGAAAGTAACAAACAAACATGACAAACAAATAAAAACTCATAGACACAGATTAACAGTTTAGTGGTTACCAGAAGGAAAGGAGGGGGAGGGAGGTAGATAAGGGTAAAGGGGGTCAAGTATATGGTGAGGGAAGGAGATTTGACTTTGGGTGGTGAACATACAATGCCATATATAGATGATGTATTATAGAATTGTACACTTGAAACCTATATAATTTTATTAACCAATGTCACCCCCAATAAATTTGGTATAAACAAACAAACAAACAAACAATAGCCCTCTTACTGGGTGTGCAGCGGTATGGCATTTGCCTTTCTCTAATGGCTAATGGGGTTGACCATCTTCTCATGTGCTTATCGTCCATCTGTATATCTTTTTTGGAGAAATGTTTAAGTCCTTTGCCCACTTTTTAATTGGTTTATTTGGTTTTTGTTGCTGTTGTTAAGTTTTAGTTCTTTATATATTCTAGATATAAATTCTTTTTCAGATATGTGACTTGCAAAAATTTTCTCCCATTTTGTGGATTGCCTTTTCACTCTGAATTGTATTCTTTGAGACACAAAAGTTTTTAATTTTGATGAAGTCCAATTTATTTTTTATTTTGTTGCTTGTGCCAAATCTAATGTCATGAAGCTTCTAAAAGTTTTATAGTTTTAGCTCTTATACTTAGATATTTGATCCGTTTGGAGTTTCTTTTTGTATATGGTGTGAGATAAGGATCCAACATCATTCTTTTGTATGTTAGTCACCAGTTTTCGGCATGATTTGTTGAAAAGACAGTCCTTTTCACATGAAATGGTTTTGACACACTTGACAAAAATCATTTAACCATATATGTCAGGGTTTATTTCTAGGCTCTCTGTTTAGTTCCATTTGTCTATATGTCTGCCTATGCAGTACCACACTGTGTTGGTTACTGTACCTTTACCATAAGTTATGAAATCGGGAAATGTGAGTCTTCCAACTTTGTTTTTCTTTTTAAAGATTATTTTGGCTATTCAATGTCCCTATAGATTCCATGTGAATTCTAGGATGAACTATTTTTTTTTTATTAATTATTTCTGCAAAGAATGTTGTTGGATTTTGATAGAGATTGCATTGAATCCATAGATCGTTTTGGGGTAGCATTGACATCTTCACCTTAAGTCTTCCAATCAATGAATATGGGATGTCATTACATTTATTTGTGTCTTCTTTAATTTCTTTCAGCAATATTTAGTACTTTTCAGTGTACAAAGCTTTTGCCTTTTTGGTTAAGTTTATTCATAAGTGTCTTATTTATTTTGATGTTATTGTATATGGAATTGTTTTTGTAATATCCTTTTTGGATTGTTTGCTGTTAGAGTATAGAAAAGCAACTAATTTTTCTGTGTTAATTTTGTATCCTGCGACTTTGCTAAATTCATTTATTAGTCAGTTCCATGAGTTTTGACACATGTAATCTCATCACTGGCTTCTTTCTCTTAGCCTTCCTCCTTGGGTTAGATAATTTACTAGAATGGCTTACAGAACTCAGGAAAAGTTTACAAACTAGGTTACTGGTTTATTATAAAAGATATAACTCAAGAATAGCCAAAGAGAAGGGGTGTATGTGGGGGAGGGACATGGAGCTTTCTGGCCTCTCCTCTTCCATGTGCCACCCTCCCAGCTCCTCGATGTGCTCACCAACCCAGAAACTCTCTGAACCCTGTCCTTTAGGGATTTGTGGGAGATGTTTTGTTCTGATTAGGTAATTGGCCATTCCATTGGTGATTAACTCAACCTCCAGCCTCTCTAGACCTGGAGGTCTGGGAGTGGGGTTGAAAGTTACAATCCTCTAAAGTTACATGGTTGTCTCCCCTGGCAAGCGGCACCCCCATCCCGAGACTATCTGGGACTCCCTAGCAGGCAGTCATCTCATTAGCTTACAAAAAAAACACCTTTCACTTCTGAGATTCCCAGGGTTTTAGGAACTGTATGCCAGGAAAACAGGGCAGAGACCAAGTGTGTGTGTGTGTGTGTGTGTGTGTGTGTGTGTGTGTGTGTGTGTGTATGTGTGTGTGTGTCTGTGTGTGTGTGTGTGTGTGTGTGTCTGTGTGTTTTCTTTTCTTATTGCCGAATAGCATTGCATGGTGTGGATCTGCCACAATTTCCCCATCCACCCATTGGTGTGCATTTGGTTTAGTTGTTTCCAGTATTTGGTGATTATGAACAGAGCTTCTATAAACATTGGCCTGCAGGTTTTGAGTGGACATATATTTTCATTCATCTTGGGTAAAATACATAAAAGTGGATTTGTTGAATCATAGAGTAAGTATGCATTTATTTGCATAAGAAACTGACCAACTCCCTTCTAGAGTAGCTGTACCACTTGGTATTTCCACCAGCAGGGAATGAGGGCTCCAGCTGCTCTGAATCCTTGCCACCACTTGTTATTATTGTCAGTTTTTATTGGTTTCTTTGTCTTAGCCATCCCAGTAGGTATGAAGTGATAGTTCATGGTTTTAATTTGCATTTCCCTAAGGACAAATTATGTTTCCTATGCTTATTTGCCATGTAGATATCTTCTTTGGCGAACTGTCCAAACTTCTGCTCATTTTTTAATTGAGTTGTTTGTCTTGTTATTGAGTTCTGGGAGTTCATTGTATATTCTGGATCCAAGTTCTTTGTCATGTATTTTCTCCCTGTCCATAGCTGGTCTTTTTATTCTCTTGACAGTGTCTTTTTTTTTTTAAGAGTGTAAGTTTTCAGAGTATTTTTAAAAGTTTTTTGAAGTTTGTTTTTAAAAGAAGTTTAAATTTTTGACTATGTAAAATTTCAGGTTTCTTTCCTAAAATTGGACTGTCTGGTTACTCAGGGCTCCAGCCCTACTCTGCTTTTAGTGTTGGCTGCCTGGCTCCCTGGAACATTTTTTCTAAGGGGAGGAATATGCTCTGATGGGGTCAGGTGGGCAGAGGACAGCAGTTAACATTTTGGTCTCAGGAGTCACAAGACTTGGGTTCGAATTCTGACCCCACTGTGGTCTTGCTGTGTGACCCAGAGCTGATCATTCTCCTCTCTGTACCTGTTTCTTCATCTGTAAAATAGAGTTAATGCAGTTCTCTCCCCATTCCCCGCCACCCCCAGAACTAGACTTGAAAAAAAATTCATTTTGTTCCTTCTGTTTATGGAAGCTGGTATCACTTGCCCTGGTCTAAGAGATTTCAAACTTGTTTCTTAGCAGAAGGACTATTCAAATACAATCTTATGCTGACTCGCAATAGGTAGACCAGGAAGGGGAGAATTCCGTTTCCTCTTGCTACTTCCTTGTACCCCCAGAGCATAGCCTGAAGTCTGCTCACCAGTCTAACCTCCTCACTTTAACAGATCAGAGAGAGCAGTGGCCTTCCCAAGGCCAAATAGCACATTGCAGACACACAACTCGCACTCATCCTCAGTTCTCGGTACTGACTGTCCTGCTGAGTCCATTCCCTAAGTGACTTATGTGGGGCCGATTGACTTAGAATTACTAATGTTTTTTGAGCTCTGTGCAGGGCATTGTTTTCAGCGTTTAATCCCTGTTAATACTGGTCACCTGGAGGTGGTGGTTGTCCTCATTTTGGAAGTGGCATAGCCAGCATCTCCCTGCCTCATCCTGAGGGGCTTGGTCTTGCCAGTGCTCCCAGGCTGGGGCCCCACAGTCTCCCCTCTCTGTAGCTCTATCTCTGTCCTAGTCTGTCTGTATCTCCATTCCAGCCACATCAGCTTCCTTGCTGGCCCTCAAACAAAAACTGAATCCTGCCCCAGGTCTTTGCACTTGCTCTTCCCTCACCTTTGAGTGCTTTCCACCACCTCCTGACCCGTGGCCTGCTCCTTCTCATCGTTGAGGTCCTGCTCAGATGTCGCCTCCTCAGACAGGCCTTTTTCAACCACAGCAGCTAAAAGCATCTCTCCAGTAACTTGCAGTCATCCACCTACTTTTAATTCTCTGCATGGCACAATCCAGTTCATATATTCATTCATTCATTCTTTCACCCATTCATTTTATGATTCATCTAATAAACACTTATTGACTACCCTCTATATGCCAGACCATGATCTTGGCTCAAGGGATACCAAGGGGTACAGCAGTGAACAAAGCAGACAAAAATCCCTGATATTCGGCTCTTAGTTTTGGAAGGGAAAACAAATAATAAAGAAGTAAAACATAGAATATGTCAGGTAAGTAGAGTTTTTTTTAAGGAAGAGAAATATGAAATATAAGGCCAGGGGTTGGAATTTTAGATGGGTTAGTCAAGGGAGGCCTCCCTGAGGAGGCATCATTTGAGTTGAGGCTTGAAGGAGGTGAAAGAGGATCCATTGGAGATCTGGGCAGGGGAAACAGCCTGTGTAAAGGCCCTGGGGCAGGACTGTATCTGGAATGTTTAGAGAATAGTAAGGAGGCATTGTGGCTGGAGCAGAGTAAATGAGGGGCAGAGTGGGAAGTCACAGGACAATGAGCCCTGTGAGCCATAGTGAGGACTTTGGCTTTTGCTCTGAGTGAGCTAGGGACCTTAGAAGGTTCTGTGCAGTGGAGGGATATGACTTGACTCAGGTGTTCGCAGGCTCCCTCTGTCTGCTTAAGAGGGGAACAGACTGAGGGGCAAAAACAGGAGACAGGGACCGGGATAGAGGTGAATGCACTCACTGATCCAGGCAAATGATGAGGGGTCTGGCCAGGGAGGAGTGAGAAGTAGACAGATCCTGAACAGATTTGGGAAGCAAGCCTGATTTTAGATGCAAAAAGAAGAGTAGAGCCAAGGAGGATCTTACAGCTTTTGGGGTGTACATTGTCGCTAGTTAACCTGTTTATAGTCTAGCCTTCCCCCTGTCATCTCCGTGAGGGCAAGATCATGGTCTGTCTTGGTCACTGCTATGTCTCTAACACCTGCAACAGGGCCTGGCTCACAAAGGCTCTCAGTAACTGACCTCTGCAAGTCTTTGTCTCCAATCTCTTTTGAGGTGTCTGTCTTTCTTTAATGTCCTCTATCTTCCTCCCATCTCTGCCAGGAATTCCCTCGGCCCCCTTGTTCCTCTTAACCTCCCTGACGCCCTCTCAGCCCCCATGACCCCTGTTTCTGCCTGCCCCTGCAGCTTTGATGCAGAGAATGGGCCTACACCCTCACCCGGCCGCAGCCCCCTGGACTCGCAGGCGAGCCCGGGCCTTGTGCTGCATGCCGGGGTGGCCACCAGCCAGCGCCGTGAGTCTTTCCTCTACCGTTCAGACAGCGACTATGACATGTCACCCAAGACCATGTCCCGGAATTCGTCAGTCACCAGTGAGGCGTGAGCATCCCCTAATCCCACCTGCTACCTCTTCCAGGCCTGGCCCTACCACAAGCTGCCCTTCCCAGCAGGAGGGGGGCACTGCCCAGGCCCCAGACCTGTCCTCTCCAGTAAAGGATAAACAGCCCCCTACCCCCATCAAGGGCTCGATCCCTTTATAGCAGGTCTACCCTGTGAGTGCCCACCCTATCTCTGCCCCACACCCAGCTACACTGAGCCCTTCCCTCAGGCCCAGCTTCCACCCATGTCCATATATAGTCCCCACCTGCCCAACCTACACATGTGCTATGGGGGCCTGTGTCTCCAGTAAGAAGGGAGTACCCCGGCTCGATCCTCTCCCTCCCTCCACTTCTTCCACTTGTCCGCCTTGGCTGACCCCTCTTCTTTTCCTCCTCCAGCCTTCCCTAAGCCAGTCCCCCTTATCCTGACCACCTGTTGAGGTGTGAGCAGCCCCCCCCAGACCTGCTCAGCCCCCTCCCCTCTTATTGGATCTTCCAGCCCTGCCCTTGACCATTAAGGCACCCACCCACCTCAGCCCCCTAGGCTCCTCCCCACCCACTGCCCTTACCAGGCCCAGCCCTTGCAGCACATCCACCACCCCACACACCCACCTCAGCCCTTCTCCCTGACCTCCATTTCCTTCAGGACCAGCCCCTGCCATGTGTCCACCTTTGTGAGGAGTAAGTGCTCTCTTTCCCGAGCCCTCAGAGCACCCCCAACCCGCCAGCCTCCCCGGGCCCAGCTCCTGGAGTGTCCATCCTAGAGAGTTGCTTCTCTGGCCCCCAGCTTCTCTCCTCCCAGATCCTTTGGTATCCCACTGAGAGACCCTCTGACCTGCCCCTGTTCTTGATTACAGGCATGCCGAGGACCTCATTGTGACTCCATTTGCGCAGGTGAGACCCCTCCACTAAAGGAGGGAAGGGGCTCCAATCTTCCTCCACACTTGGGGATGGGGTCCCAGCCCCATCCACCCTTCCCTCACTACTGCTCCCGGTCCCAGGTGCTGGCCAGTCTCCGGAGCGTCCGCAGTAACTTCTCACTCCTGACAAATGTGCCCATTCCCAGCAACAAGTAAGTCGAGGCTGGGCCCCAATGACCATGATCATGAGGCTAAGCACCCCTGGGTTCCACTCTCAGCTCTGCTCTGTGACTTCAGGCAGGAACTTGCGCTTGACTTCTCTGAGTTTCTGTTCAGGCAACAGCTCCCTCTGAGCCAGTAAACCATTGTAATTCAAATTCCTAAGACACAAGAACTTTTAAAAGTAAAGACCTAGGGGTCTGACACTGAGTTGCTGACCACCCATGGCCTCACAACCTCCCCTGCCCTCATGCCAACTTGCTGGGCAAATAGCATCCTGTGGTGCCTCTGTTCCCCTTCCATAAAATGGGGATTTAATAGCATCTCTGACAGATAGCTGCTGTGAGGAGTCCAAAGATGATATATAGAACATTGCCCAGCACGTCATAAGTCCTCGCTATATAGTAGTGGTTCTTATTTTGGGTCAGGTATGGCTGAGAGCTGCTGGTCCCTCAGGGAGTGAGGGATCAGAGCCATCTACAGAAGGTTCAAGGAATAGGCGGGAGGGATGGTCAAGAAGTAGGAACTTTGGAGACACATGACCGGACCCTATAGCTGATCAGCCATGGTTCACAGGAAGCCAGTTCACCTCCTTGAGCCTCAGTTTCCTCTTCTGTAAACTGGGTTCTTTTGGGGCTCTGTGAGAGGCTACAGGCAGAGTACATGACAGCATGTGTGGGACATAGTGAATGATCAGTAAAAGGAATATCTACTATTCATGGAGAAGGGGTGGCAGGGATCTGGAGGAGCCCAGGCTGGCACTGGAGCCCCATTTCTTTGCAGGCGGTCCCCGCTGAGCGGCCCAATCCCTGTCTGCAAGGCTATGCTGTCAGGTACCTAAGCCCGAGGGGAGTGGAAGGGGCCCCTCTTACTGCCCTGGTGAGGGTCCCTGGGGTGGTTGACCCCTGCGGTGGTTAACTCACTCCCCTTTCCTAGCAACCTACTTACCTAGTAGACCTCCATCACCAAGGGCTAGGGCCTCTGGGGATCTGCCTGTGGATCCTCTCAGTCACCTCCCCTGCTGCCCCTTCTCCAGAGGAGACGTGTCAGCAGTTGGCCCGGGAGACATTGGAGGAGCTGGACTGGTGTCTGGAGCAGCTAGAGACCATGCAGACCTACCGCTCAGTCAGCGAGATGGCGTCCCACAAGGTATTTGGGCCCGGGGCTGGTGGGGCGGGGCCCATCCTTGGATGGGGCCTATGGGGTGGGGTCAATCCTTGGGCTCAGCCAATGCCTGGGCAGCAGCTTCAGGACTTTGTACCTTCTATAGGTTAAGTCTCTCAGGGCCAAGGGAGTCTGGCGTGTGTGAGTGTACCTGTTTCTGGCTACATGTCTTTCAGTAGGAAACCATCACTCTTGGGGAGGGGTCCTATGCTTGTATGGTCTATAAGTGTGTTATTTGTGGCAGCTGTTGACTTGTTGGCTATGCATTTGCAGTGTGAGGTGTGGGTATGTTCTCAGAGGTTCCGTCAGGAGAGCTGTACTGTACAGATGTGTACCTGTGGACAGTGTGTGGGTGTGTACAGGTGATTATTTGGGACTGTAAGTGTGTGGGGCTGTACCAGAGGGGTATACATGTCTGCAGGTGTGAGTTGGTCCAGGCGGGAATGTGAGTGTGAATCTCCATGTGTTTGTGACTATGTGCATGTGCTTGCAGGGCTGCTGGGGAGGGAGCACGGCTTCCATGTACAGCTGTTCAGGCTGTGCACTGCACAACTCCAGGGGGCACCATTCAGGAAGCAGGCAGTGCGAATGATGCTTCCTAGAGTTGTGCAGCATGGTGGCAGCCTCTGTGGGAGGATGCCTATCAGGCACTGAGTGTGCAGGTGGGGGTATTTTTGCTGGAGGGGTCCATACACCTGTGGATGGAGGTTTGTCTGGGAACATATTAGTCTGAGGTCGATTGTTTGTTGAGCATCTGAGAATGTGACTGTGTTTTTGAATGTGGATCTGCGAGTGTGTGTCTGTGATGTGTGTATGTGTGTGTATATATACCCTTATGGATTTGTCAGGGTACATTTGTGTCTAAGGCTACATAGGTATTTGTGTTTATTTGAAAGTGTGTCTATAAGTGTGTTAAGTATGTGTGTGTCCAGTGTCTTGGTGTTTGTTCCTCGGTGTGTGTCTCCACGTCTGGGTGCGGATCCGTGTTTTTGGAAAGGACGTGTCTGAAGGCATTTGTATCTCTGTGTACTCAACTGTATACCTGTAAATTTATTGCACACAGAGTTGTGGCTGTGTGTGTTGGAAGGAAGTCTGTGTAGGGTTGAAAGCATTTGAGTATTTGTGTGTATTCAAGTGTATCAAGTGTCTGGCTGTGTTGGTGTGGAAGGTGTGTCTCAGAGTGTTTGTGTGTCTATGAGTGTGTGGAACATCTATCTGGATGTGTGTCTTTGTCTCTGAGTGTGTCTATGGAGCAGGCATACTTCCTTGAGGGGGTGTGTGCCGCCCTGCCCATCCCTAGTAGCCCTACCTGAGTCCTGGCTGAGGTCCGTGGGCTCCAATGCCCCTTTAACACCCCCCCAACTCCCGGCACCAGCTGACATCACATGCAGCCTGCCAGTGCTGCAGTGAGCACGCACGCGCGCGCGCACACACACACACACACACACACACACATACACGCGCGCATGCATACACAGAGCCAGAGCCTCCAAAGCCACCTCCTGGGACCCTAGCCCTGTCCCCCCATGAGCAGGGGTCCCTGGCCACCTCCAGCCGCTGTTTTGGAGGGGCCCATAGGGGCCAGGGGCTGGCAGACCATGTAACCAGGGCTACCACCGGGAGCGCGGAGGGGAAGGGAGCCCCCAGCCCTGCTGGGCCGGCCCAGGCCCCTCCGCGGCTCCCCCTTCCACTGCCCACCCACCCAGCACCCCACCCCCACCTCAGACGGTGGCTGTTAACCCTGGGACTCCCCAAGCCCAGCCTCTGTGTGCGGCAGCCCTGAGCGGGGCCAAGACTCCAAGATGCCCTTGGTGGATTTCTTCTGCGAGACCTGTTCCAAGCCGTGGCTGGTGGGCTGGTGGGACCAGGTAGGGGAACTTGGAGTGGAGGATGGGCAGGAGACCAGGCTGTGGCCCTCTGACCTCTGACCCTTAAGCCCCCAGTCTGGACTTGTGTGTGCAGCTGTGCACGTGTGCGGCCTGGAGAAGAATGCTTACAACTGTGTTTCTGTGTGTTGCCCAGGGCTGGGCGTAGATGGCTGGGGGTCTCTCTCTGGGTGTGACTGTCAGCACACATGTATGTGTCTGCAGTGGTGTAGGGCTGCCTCACCATATGCTCGTTTGCCTGGGTCATGGTGTGGCCGTCTGAGATCATATGGCTCTGATCGTGGTATGTTGGGCGTGTTTGTGAGCCCAGATCTGCGTGATTTTTCTGGGGCATGTGACCCTGAGTGTCAGTGACCACCTTATTACATAGGCCCCTTGATTTGTGTGTCTGGGGCTGTGTAAAACTGTGTAACACAGGAATCTGTGACTCGGTGTACAGTTTGTGACTTTGTAGGTCCATCTTGTTTGCATGTATGTGTGCACATGCATGCATGTGTGTCCCCTTATATGTGCCCAGGGTCTTTGGGCAGCACTGGGAGGAGTGAGCACCCTGTCCCGGTGTAGTCAATGAGGGTTCATCCTTCCTGCCCAGTGACCCTCCTGCTTCTCTGGACAGAGACAGCTCCTGTTTTGAGGGTGCTTTGGAGGATCTTGGGGGCGGGGAGGAGATGCCCTTTCTCCTCCTTGCACAATGTCACAGCAGATGCTCTGTGAAGTGGCATGAGGGGACCAGGAGGAGCCCCCAAGCCTGATTCTGGGTGTACTCCCTTCATCTGGTGTCTGTCCATCCCCCGAGTTTGGGGGGTGGGGGGGCTGTGATGGGAACCCCTCTCTCCTGGGTGACTGAACTAGGGTTTCCTTAGCTCACTATTCTCTCCCACCCTGACCAAACCTTTTTTTCACCCAGAACTTTGGGACTGTGTTCCCTCCTTCCAAACTGGGCTGGGGGCTGGGAGCCAGAGCACCTAGGGAGTGGGGTCCATGTCTGGGGAAACCCAGGCCAGGGGTAGCTCTGGGAAGGCAAGGGTTAATGGGCATGCAGCCTGCCCCCCCTTCCTCCCAAGCTCAGCAGCTGGTTGGAGGGGGAGTTGCTAAGGAGACTCCCATCGCCATGGCAACGGGATTCTCTTGCTACTCCATTGGCTCCCTGTTAGTCAGGAGCCCCCCCCCCTTCCACAGGTACCCCTCTGGCTTCTCCTTAGAGAGGAGGGGAAGAGAGGATGGGGAGGGGAGCTCCCCTCCCCCAAGCCTTGGAGACCCCTATCAGAACTGGGAGAAGAGGAAGGGCTGACTCCTCCCCTCTAGCAGCCTGCTGGGGTTTCTGCTGGTTGAATAGAAAAGTAGGAGGGACTCGTGGGGTTTTCAGAAACTTCTTGGGAGGGGCCGACTCTCTTCCTCCTCCTTGACACATCACCCCTTCCTTCTTGCCTCCTTCACTTTAGTTCAAGAGGATGCTAAACCGTGAACTCACACACCTGTCAGAGATGAGCAGGTCAGGAAACCAGGTCTCTGAGTACATCTCCACCACATTCCTGGGTGAGTATAGAGCAGTATGTGGCAGGGGTACACACCTGGGCTGGAGAGACCCCCAGGCCCCAGGTCCTATTGCCCCCCTTTGCCCAAGGGATCCTGACTCTTAACTCCCCAAAGGTCAAAGCCACCATGCTCATGAGTTCCCATACTTAGGATGCCCCCAAAGCCAGTGGGACCCCATTTTCTATAGAACCCGCACAGCAAAAAATCTTTCTAAACTGAAAAGCCCTTCCAAACTCAATGGAACCCCAAAGGAACTCTCAAACTCAAGACCCCAAGAAACTCCCAAACTCAAATAGAATTCTTAAACTTTAAAATGTCTTCAGGCTGAAAAGCACCCCCAGTCCAGACTTCAATAAAATTTGCAAACTTGGATTCACCCCAAATTCAGAAGACCCTCCAAAATTCAAGAAAGATGTCTAACCTTGGTAGGATTCTCAAACTTGAGGGAACCTCTCTGCCTTGAATAGTCTATAAAAGACCTCAACACTTTAAAAAACCTCCAAGCTGAAAACTTCCCCAAATCCAATAGAATCCTCAAATTTGTATGACCCCCCCAAATTCAGTAGACTCTTCAAACTTTAGATACCCAGACTCAAGAGAATTTTTAAGCTTAAGAACCTGGAAGAGTTTCCCGAAATTTAGAATTTCCTAACCCAGTGGAACCCCCAATACAGTAGAATACACCAAATTTATTGGAACTCTCAAACTCATGGGAACCTCCAATTCATCCTAACCTCTAAACTCAGAGCCCAAGCTGAGGATATCCACTACAAACTCAGGATAATTTTACCTTTACAATTTCCCCACAAGCTTAAAAGAAGGTTCTGATTTCAAATGCTCCCGCCAGTGGGGGTGTGGCTGTGCCAAGTTCTGAGATCCAGCCAATGGGAGCATGGCATGCAAATGACCCCTGTTAGGCCCTGTCATTGCCCGATAGGCCCCAGGTCACAATGGGTGGTCCTGGCTGGGCTCTGGAAGCCCTTAAAGCTCAGGAAAGGGATGCTGGGGCTGGCTCCTTAGCAGGCAGGTGGAGGGAGGGTGTCCATGGAGCCAGAGACCATTCTTCCCTCCCTCCTCCCAGCACTGTCCAACCCCCCCAGCACTCTCAGTCACCATGCGGGTGTCTTCCAGTCCAGAGAAGTCTCTCTGCCTAGCTGGGTCAGGCAGCGGCTCTCCCTAGCATCCCCACCCCACTTGTTGATTTCCCACACCACCCCCGTGCCAAACCTGGCAATGGGACCCGTGCCATTCCACAGCTTCGAGCAGGCCCCTGGGTTCCAACTCCAGCCTACCACCTCCCAGAAGAATTCCTTCCTCCCCTCTGGTTTCCAGCCTATGGGTAACCAACAGCATGACTCCCAGAAGTGGTCTGCCCTCCTGGATGAGACTTCCCAAGTGAACGGGATAGCGTCTAAGGGCCAAATAGGGACTCTCTGTGGGGGACTCATGCTTGCTGCTCCTTCATCGTCTACAGACAAGCAAAATGAAGTGGAGATCCCATCACCCACGATGAAGGATGGAGAAGAACAGCAAGCACCCCGGCAGAGACCCTCCCAGCAGCCGCTGCCCCCTGGGCCGCAGTTCCAGCCCATGTCGCAGATCATGGGGGTGAAGAAGCTGATGCATAGCAGCAGCCTGACAGATTCCAGCATCCCCCGCTTTGGGGTGAAGACAAACCAAGAGGAGCTCCTAGCCCAAGTGGGTTGGGGGCTCAGTGGATGCTGGCCTGGAAAAGGACAGGGGTCTACTGGGGCCCAGGGAAAGACTAGGCTTTGGGTTGGTTTGAGATGAGGACTGAGGTGTACAGGTCCCCCTACTATTTGAAAGTAGAGCGTTTCCATGAAACCTTTCGTAAACCAAAATGGCATAAAGCAAAGCAGCAGTTACCATTGATATATACGTATTTATTTTGTTCACCACAATCAAAACAATTATGTTCAGTTTTACACTAAGCATAACACCCTTACCAGCTTTCTTAGGCTTTTCTGATACCTTAGGAAACATTTTACTAACAGATGCACAAAATAAATCAAAGTAAAACACAGATGCTCACAGACAAAGTTCAAAGCTCTGGTGGCTGGAAGCTGAGATACTAAGTGTGGTTCCTGGGCAGGAGCTTGGCGGGGCCACTCTTGCTGTTCAGGGTGCTGCAGCCTCTACAATGCCTGCTACAAAACTAATACTGGATGCTGTTTTCCCTTTTTACCTTTTTCCTAAAAGCAAAAGACCTCTTCAGATTTCTTTGTGTTCACAAAAACAGGTTCTAATGTAAGTCTTTTGTAAAGGCGAGTGGCATAACCCAAACTTTCAAAAAATGGGGGATACTTGTACCTGCTTTCTGAGACTTTGGGAGCAGCAGAGGAAGGAACTAAGCAAGAAAGTAGTCTCAGCTGGAGTCTGGCCTCAGCCTGACCCCATGGGGAGCTCTGGAGTGTGACCAGTATCACAGAGTTGAGCCCATCTTGAGGGAAGAATGTTGGCCTCTGTACCGGTGTCAATCACTAGCTGGGGAATGCCCCCAGGGTGGATGACTTCACCCCTTCTATGTAGCTCCTGTGGAGGCAAAAGCAGTTTTCTGGCAATTGGGGCAACTGTGGGCCTTAGAATCAAGAGTCCCAGCAGCTGGGGCTGGCGGGGAATGAGTGCAATGACCAGGGAAGGGGATCTGGGCGGAAGTCCAACAGTGTTCACTATAGGCCAGACCTGGATTTGGCTCCTGACTCTTCCAAGAGATCTTAAGCCAAGGCGCTACCCCATTGATGTGTACAATAGATGTGATGCATTGTCCGTGGCTCGCTCAACTGACATTTATTGTAACCTTCTGCGAGCTAATACTGGCCAGTGCTACATTGAGTGACCCAGTGTTTATTGAGTACCTACTATGTGCTGGCACTGTTCTGGATCCTGGAAAGCCAAGGAAAATTAGCCTATGTTTCTTTCCTCCCGGCACCCGTGAGCAATTTAGTCCGGAGGGTGAGCTGTGCTTTGGGGCTCACATCCCTGCTTTGCCTCTTGTGAGCTGCCAAGTCTTGGGTAAGTCACGTCACTTCTCTGATGTGATTGAGTGCTTAGTGCAATGCCTGGCAGATAATATGCACTCAGTAGACAGTGGCTGTGGTTGCTTTGTTATTTCCTGGCCCAGTAAGCCCTGGGCAGTAAATTCTGTGCCACTGAGCATGCCACCCACAGGCTAAGCAGTAATTGTGCTAACCTTCAGACCAGAGCTGTGCAGGAAAGGGTCCAGAGGGCCCTGGGCCTCACAGGCTTCTGATCTTTGGCCTCCATCTCCTCCAGGAACTGGAGAACCTGAACAAGTGGGGCCTGAACATCTTTCGAGTGTCAGATTATGCCGGGGGCCGTTCCCTCAGCTGCATTATGTACGCTATATTCCAGGTAGGATGGGCTGAGTGGAGCAGGGTGGGGGCGGTGCAAGGGAGGGGTCCAGGGTAGAGAGCTAAGGGCTAGTGGGGGTCACCAGGGGGTTACCTCCGCTCCACACCCGCCCTCAGGAACGGAACCTGCTGAAGATGTTCCGCATCCCGGTGGAAACAATGGTGACATATATGCTGACCCTGGAGGACCACTACCACCAGGATGTGGCCTACCACAACAGCCTGCATGCGGCCGACGTGCTGCAGTCCACTCATGTGCTGCTGGCTACGCCTGCCCTGAACGTGAGTGCCGCCTGGCCCCTTCTCCCCAGCCCTTCACTCTGACTGCCCACCATCTCCGATCTCCTGCTTCTCTCTCTGACCACGTTTCTCCCTCTGATCTTTATGTTTCCTGACCCCCATCTTTCTTGACCACCCATCTGTCTCTTACCCTGTCTGTATGACTCCCCATTTTTCTAACCCCTGTGTGTCTGGCCCCTTCTCTCTGCTTCCAGGCCGTATTCACAGATCTGGAGATTCTCGCGGCCCTCTTTGCGGCTGCCATCCATGACGTGGACCACCCTGGGGTCTCCAACCAGTTCCTCATCAACACCAGTGAGTGATCCTCCATGGGGGCGGGGCCTGCCGGGCTGGAGGCGGGGCCTGCACTTGCCGGCTCTGCTCTTCGGGGCAGCGCTGTGGGTCCTCCCTTCCCCTGACTGCCAGCCCCGGCCTGGGCCACAGATTCGGAACTGGCGCTCATGTACAATGACGAGTCAGTGCTGGAGAACCACCACCTGGCCGTGGGTTTCAAGCTGCTTCAGGGGGACAATTGCGACATCTTCCAGAACCTCAGCAAGCGCCAGCGTCAGAGCCTGCGCAAGATGGTCATCGACATGGTAGGCGGCGGGGACAGAGACGGAAAGGTCGCCTTTTTGAAGGGTGGTGCTTCCGGGAGATCTGAGTCCTGGATGGAAAGCCCTCCCACCCCCACCACCCCTGGGGAAGAGGCATCTTTTGGAGGGGCTTGCGAAGACAGGTTGCACCAAGTGAAAACTTCAGAGGCTTGAGTGGGTACAGCGGGCAGGTGGCAGGGCTTCAGTCGCCCCTGTGTCGAACCGTTGCTCACAGGTACTGGCCACAGACATGTCCAAGCACATGACCCTCTTGGCTGACCTGAAGACCATGGTGGAGACCAAGAAAGTGACCAGCTCTGGGGTCCTTCTGCTGGACAACTACTCCGACCGCATCCAGGTGCACCCCTTGCGCGGGCCCTTCCCCACCCCTCCCCCCTTCGGGTGTGGGTTGCCGCCCCCTCTCAGCCTTCAGCTCCCTTGTTGCAGATCTTCCTGTCAATTTTTCTCTCTCTCCCCTCCTGTCTTCTGCTTCCAGCTCCCATCTCTTTCCCATCGCCCCCAATTCTTCCCTTTCTTCATCAAACCCTTCCTATCTCTCCCTTTCTCTCCCACCATCTCTTCCTCTCTGCTCTCCCACCTTCCCCTCCCCTCTACCCCCTATTTCTCCCACCTCTTTCCATCTCCCCACACCTCTCCCTACTCCCTCTTTTCCCCTCCCTCTGTCTTTTCCTCCATCAACCCCTCCTTATCTCCCCTTTCCTCTCCTCCGCTCTTCTCCCTCTTAATTCCTCCATCTCTCTCCATCTCCCCCCTACCCCTTCTCCCCACTCTTCCTCCAAGGGGGAGGTGAAGCCTGAGGCCTCAGACTGGGACAGGGGCATGGCCTCTGAAGGGTCCCCTGCCCCATGCAGGTCCTACGGAACATGGTGCACTGTGCAGACCTCAGCAACCCCACCAAGCCACTGGGGCTATACCGCCAGTGGACGGACCGCATCATGGCCGAGTTCTTCCAGCAGGGCGACCGTGAACGTGAGCGTGGCATGGAGATCAGCCCCATGTGCGACAAGCACACGGCCTCAGTGGAGAAGTCTCAGGTACTGTTTCCAGGTGCCAATGGAAGGGAGCAGGTCAGCCCCCCACCCCGTCCTGGCCTGGAGGTCTTGACCTGCCCCTCCACAATGTGAAGTCTTAGTTTGTTTTTTCCTTTTCTAGCTTGGTGGGGAATATGCAACATTTTCTTCTCCACAGAACAGCCAGACAGCCTCTGGGCACACCGACCTGTGTTCAGACAGTTCGAACTCATTTGTAGCAACCGCCATAGCATCAGTAATAATGCTTAGCTGGCCCTTAGTTACAGACCTTGTGTCGGTTCAGCCTGTCTCTCATATCGTAACCAGGCCACTGATGTCCCTGATTTTCTGTGGATTTTGAAGTGAGGTGAAATGACTTGTCTTCATTGTGTGCCTGTTTAACAAGAGGGACAGGAACACAATTTGTTAAAAGACTCAACACTGAAGTGTGAATAAGAGTTTCTTACCCTCCCCACTTCTAGTCTCTTCCTAGTGAGACCCGCATTTTCTGGTTTGGTAGTATTCCCTTCCAGGCCAGGGTTACCCATCCTCGGCTCTGTTGGCGGTTGACATTGGTTCATTCTCCCTGGTGGGGACCTGTCCTGCACATTGCAGCATGTTGAGCCGCATCCTTGGCCTCCACCCACTAGATGCCAGAAGCACCTTCCCCTTCCAGGCATAACAACCAACAATGTCTCCAGACACTTCCAAATGTCCCCTGGGCATGCAAATCACCCCCCACCTCCCCACCACCACCCCAATGAAAAGCAGTTTCATAGTTTTAGTATGTAGTTATTTTCATAGGCAACTTAGTAGTAATGGTTTGTAGGTTTAGCTTTTTTAAAAATATAAATTGTATCAATATATTCCCATCTTATACAGCTTGCCTTTATTTTTCTCAACAATGACTTGGAGATCTGTCCAAGTTCCTACACACAGATTTAGCTCATCCTTTTTCACTATTGTGTAGTATTCCCACAGAAATAGATAGATAATGGTTTGTGTAGTCATTCCCCTGTTGATGGACATTAAAGTGTTCAGGAATTAGGAATTCACAGTGACTAAAACAAAATAAAGCTTTTTTTTTCTTCTATGTAAGAAAAATCTAGAGGGGAATTTGGCTCTCTTTGGCTTCACAAAGTTGGCAGGCACCCCAGAGCATTCAGTGTTTCTCTTCTACCATCCAAAGCATGGGGGTTCTATCCCCAGAGATGCCTCTCATGGTCACAGATGCTGTCGAAGCTCCAGCCATCCTGGCTACATTCCAGGGAAGAAAGACCTCTGCCAGCTGAGGCAGCGCCCAACATCTTCTATCTACAGGTGGTCTCATGGCCATCTTCTCTTTGCAAGGGAGGCTGGGAAATGTAATTTTCAGCTGGAAGCATTGTGTATCCCAAGGAAAATCAAGATTCTGTCAAAAAGGAGGGAAGATGATACCAGGGTGTTAGCCTGCCATGAAGTTATTTCTAGTTTCTCTTTTTTTTTTTTTTTTTTGCAAAAAATGCCACCATGGATATCTGTGGCATATTACATTTCTAAAAAACTTATCCCCAGCTGATGTATATATATATTGAGATGTTTCCAGTTTTTGTTTACATCCCATGTGAGTCTTTTTTCTTACTCATGCAAGAGTTTTTCCAGGGTGGATCTGAAGAAACAGGATTGTCAGGTCAAATGGTGTCAGCATCTTTTACATTTCATTAGATCCTGCAGCATGGCGGTACCATCTGCACCAGCAGGCCACAGGTTTACACTGTCTTCCTCTTCCCCCAGGTGGGTTTCATCGACTACATTGTGCACCCGCTGTGGGAGACATGGGCTGACCTGGTTCACCCAGATGCCCAGGAGATCCTGGACACGTTGGAGGACAACCGGGACTGGTACTACAGCACCATTCGACAGAGCCCGTCACCACCGCCAGAGGAGGAGCCCAGGGGGCCAGGCCATCCACCCCCACCTGATAAGTTCCAGTTTGAGCTGACACTGGAGGAAGATGAGGAGGAGGAGGCATCCTCTGCCTTGGGTGCAGCTGGGGAATGGTCTACGGCCCAGGATACGTCCCCAGCTGAGGAACTGTTGGAGGTCGACAGCCAGGATGCACCCACGGAGGTGGAGGTGGAGAAAGCGCCCTTGACACAGCAAGCAGACAATGTGGTCTCAGGCCAGGATGAATCCACATCCCCAGATGCATTCGCACTTGCTGTAGGCTGCAGCGGCCCCCCTGCCCTTTCTCCTGAGAGCTCCTATCTGCCTGCCTTGAGGACCCCGCCTACTCAAGAGGAGGCCCCGGGCCTCCTGGGCCTCCCCTCCCTGGCGGCCGAGGTGGGGGCCCAGAAAGAGCAACAGGCTGCCAAGAGGGCGTGCTGTGCCTGCACAGGGACATCCAGCGAGGAGCCACCCACAGTCCCAGCTCTTGGCAGGTGGGGGTCTGCTGGAGGCCCTACCTGAGCCACAGCCCCTATATCCTTTTGCCCTTCCTGCCTCCCTTCACCACCATCACCCCCCAACTGCCTCCTCCACTGCCTCAAAGACTCTTGGGCCTCCTGAGAAAAAAGAAAACAGAAAAGTGGTTTTTTTTCTCTTTTCTTTTTTTCCCCTTTCTCCCCACCCCCACCCCCACCCATGGGGCCTCCATTAGGAGGTGGGGCCTGGGGAACCAGGGGCTGAGGTCCTGGAAGGGGTTTTATTTTTGGAATTTTAATTGTTACATTTTTAGAAAAAGAAAAAAAAAGGAAAAAAAAAAACACACAGGATGAAACACAGCAACTGTAGATGCTCCTGTTCCCGGCTCTCCTCATCCATCTCCAACCTCACCCCCAATCCCCAGGTCCCAGGATCAGTCTTCCAGCCTCTTTTGGCTCTCCGCCTAGCCCCAAGCAGGCACAGGGTCTCCCTCCAGGGTCTCCTGAGTTTGGGAGAGTTCCTAGAACTCAGCCAGGAATAGCCATTCTGGGCAGGGCCTGGTGGGGGGTCAGGGTGAGAGGCCCCAGTTCCAGCCCCTCTCAGGCTCGATGCCCTCCTCCATCCAGAAGTCTTCCGCCTCATTTTGCACAAACCTGGCAATACTGACTCGGGGATGGGCACAGTGATGCTGTGAAATTTAGGATGCTGGGAGGAGAGAGTGTTGGAGGGATATTCACACCACCAGCCTGGGGTCTGAGGTTTTAGGAGGGCCTGATCCTCCCTCCACTTGCTGCCCCCTTCCTTTCCACTTTGGGTTCTGTTTGAATTTTTTCCGTTTGGGGGGGATGGCTCTGAGCTGCACCCCCTCCCAGCTGCTTCTCCTCTTGTTTCTGCCTTAATGATTCCCCACAGGAGAAGGGGTTGCAGTGGCTCCCACCTGCACCTTAGGTGGGGCGGGGCCAAGCCCAGAGCCCCCATCCTTGGTAGCCCCTAAGCATCCTCCTGCCATCCTCCCCAACACTTTGCCCTAGGAGGAAGCAATAATGGTATACACCCACATTCCCTTTCTGGGCATCCCTTCCTACCCTGGCGCCAAAGTCATTTATCCTTTGTCCTCACTTTGCCAAGCTTCCTTGTTTCCCCTTAGCTATTCCCCCTAGCAATACGATAGACAAATGAAAGGCCATTTTTCTCCAAGCCATGGGGGACTGTTTGGAAGGAAAGACCCCCCTCTGTCTCCTCCCCTCTGCCCCCCAGCAGCTGGTTCTGCAGCTGGACAGGGCAGGGCCCCTCTTTCTCATCACCCCCACCCCTCCAATTCTGAGCACATAGTACTGTAGCCTCCCCTCCCCACAGCCTTCCATCAGTCTGTCCAGCCCACTGGGGAGTACCACCTGCTCCCACCCCCATGACGCTGTACACGGTTCATTTTTGTAGTGAAATTAGTTTCTGTCCCAGCCAGCAACCAGAGTGGGCCTTTTTTTGTTTGTTTGTTTTCTTTCTTTTGTACATATTGTAAGGTTGGTTTGTAAATTATTCTACAGAGGCAAAAAGGGAAAATAAACTTGCCTTTTCCCTGCTGACCCAGTCAGGGGAAGGAGGGGTGGGGGTCTCCCAGAGGGAGTGTCCCCATTCCCGCTGTATTATACAAACTGTACCATAGACCCCAAAAGGGTGGGCTCAGTGCTGCTGTTTGATGGGGAGTAGGTTCATCTAGGGGGTGAGGGCTAGGCAGAGCCTGCCCTTCCCCCCACCCCAGGGCCAGGCACGACTAGCATCTGTTGAGATGGACCCGCACCCCCAATCAGGGCTCCTCTCTCCAGGGGGGCACAGGACCCCCATGAACTGCTCGAGTGTTGTCCACTTTGATGATACATCAGTCAATCTGTTGATCGAAAATCAATCCTTCGATCTTGTCTCCAATTAAACTGAGGCTTTCACCTACCTTCCTGGCTGATGTGGCTTCCTTTCCCACCATGGTTCTTGGGGTAAGCCTCTCCTGCACTGTCTGCCTGGGTCAGGGATAGAGGAAGGGGGTGCTCTGTCCCTATCGCTCCCCAAGCAGATATCACTTAAGGGGTTTGCCAGGAGCTTGGTGGAAGGCAGCCTCCAGGCCTGGGTTAGCTCCTGCCACAGGCAACACCAGGTTGTGAAATGAATGTTGAGACGACGCAGTGTTTGGAGGCCAGCAGACACAGGTAAACCTCCCTTTTCCCACATGGAGCATATCTGACACAACTCTTGGGTTCTTCTGAAATCTCAAAGTCACTCCCGGAAACCTCCAGGGCGAGGCTTCTACCACCTGTCTACCAGGCTGTGATGAAAGGTCTGGGGTCAAATTCTGCTGTGCAGACATTAAATTTGATTAACAGGCACAAGAGAATTTACACCTGTAAATTCCATGAATTCCCAGTATTCTACCCATGTTGGTGTTGCAATCACGTTGCATGAAAACAAAACCAAGAAACAGTCTGAATATCTCAAAGGCAGGATTCTGCGTTGCTTCAGGCCTGTAAGCCTTATGGGTATCAGGCAAGCTGAATCCTCCAAATTAATGACTAGACACAGAATGGGCTTGGATATAAACTCTGTTTTTCTGACATTCATGTAAAGTTGGGGAGTGAGTGAGTCTCATTTTAACCAATCCAAATATTTGAATACTGTTAATTCCACCCATGGGAGCCCCTTTTCCCAAACTTTATAAGGCTAATTAACAAGCCCCAGATTTTATTAATCAAAGGGTACTGACATTCATTATGCTAATGAGCAAAACTTCTCATGTGGATAAAGATGTGTATAGGAGAAGTGTTTCTGATGTGAGCTTTCAGATTAGAATACTGGCAGCCTCGAATGTAATAAACACCCAAATACACACAGTGCGTAAGTGGTTAAGCACTGTGGTAATCAGCAGATGTATACATTCACAGCATATGTGTTCTGAAACAAAATGAGGGCAGCTTCATTGCACCTAAGGAAAGGTCGACCTGTCTACTTTGCCATCACCAGTGCCAGGGACTAGTTGGGATCCCAGCTCTTATGTGCCCTTGGGTGTGATCTCTCAGATCTTCAGTTGTCTTATCCGTAAAATGGGATAACAAAAATCTTAGACTTACAGGATCAGTCTCAAGCAAGGCTGTCCAATGTAACTTTCTATGATGATGGGAATGTTCTATGTCTGTTCTATCCAACACCATAGCCACTAGACACGTGTGGCTATTAGGCACTTGAAATGTGGCTAGTGCCACTGAGGAAAGGAAGTGTTAATTTTCCCTTATACTAAGTAGTCACATGTAGCCAATGGCTACTGTATCAGACTGCATAGTTCTGGAACTTAAGCGAGAGAGTGAATGTAGGGATTCAGTACATACAAAGGTTTGCCTCCTTGACTGGCTTAAAGAATCACAGTTGATATCCTGGCCCATAGGAGTGGGGGCAGCCTGGACCCTGAGGAGAAAAGCAAAGCTGGAAAAATTGGTAGAAGTTTCCAGGGAATCTGAACTTTGTGCAAGAAGCAAAGAGGAGTCAGACTTTCCCCAAGGGTGTCTCAAAGAGAGGCAGAGTCGGGGAAAGGGTATTGCGCTGAGGGTCAGGAGGCAACAGTACTAACCCCAGGGCTGCAAGGGATGGCTGGCTGGGCCAGGGTGAGCCTTCTTACCCCAGGTCTCAGTTTTCCCAATTGTAAAAGGGCAGGTGTCCCAAATGCCTCCTGAGTTTGGATGCATTGACAATCTGAGAATATGGGTCAAAGGGCAGAGGTGGCATGTGATCATCAGCTGGCTCTTTAAAATCCTTCTGGTGGGGAGTTCATCTTTCCTCAGGCAAAAAATGACCAGAGGCAGGGACACTTTGAAATCTGAATAGGACTGGGAGACCTGGAGAAGGGGTGGAGTTAGGTCTCTGAAGTTGACATCAGCCACTTACAGGCTTCATGGTCTTGGGCAAATGGCTCTGCCTCTCCCAGCCTTTAGAGGGCCCTGAACTCAGAAGATTATTTTATCCACCTTCCAGGGATCCTTAAGGTATATACTATCATAGGCTCCATTTTGCAGATGAGGAAACTGAGGCCAAGAAGTGATTTCACAATGTCAGGAAAATTCGGAAATAGGGCAAGGATCTCACTTCACCCAGCTGTCTAATACTTTTATGTTGTTATCACTATTTTATTTCACCCGTACAAAATCTGGAGATGTGGGTAAAATTTTTTCCTCTTTCACAGCATAAAAATATAAGGAAGGACAAATAAAAACAAGCACTTTCCCCTCCCCTCTTTTTTTTTTTTTTTCATCTATTGGCAAATAATGAAAAAATGGACCATCCTGGGGTGGGCAAAGCACTTTCATAGCTCATTGGTGCTACCAGAAGTTGGTACACAGAGCTTTCCAGGAGTAGTCTGACAATATTTAACAAAAACATAACAACTGTGCATGCATTTTGACCCAGCCATTACAGTTTTAAAATATCTTAAAGAAACAGTTGAATGAAAACTTAAAGATACAGGTACAAAATGCCCATTCTAGCGTTGGTTAAAATAGTGAAGAATTATTAAAACCCAGATGTCTGACCTAGAGAATTATTAAATTATGCTTCACTGCCACAATGGAGTAATATGAAGCCATTAACGAAGAGGTGGGTCTATACTGAAATAAGATGTTTACCATAGAGCAGGTTTCAAAACATTCTGCATTATATGATCCTGCTAAAAAATATGTGCATAGAAGAGGCAGCTCGTCCATCAACATATTAACAGTTCTCCAGTGGTGGGATTAGAAGAGATCTGTGTTTTCCGTTCTGTAGTCTTCGATATTTTCTGAGTTTTAGCAGTGAGTATGTATTACTTTTACAATCAAAAGGAAGATTATTCCATAATCAGAAGAAATAGCTGATGGTTATTTGGGAGTCACAAAAGCATGGTAGATAAGCACACAGGCTCTGGATTCTGCTTGCTTGTGTTCTAATTACTACTCTACCAGTTAATGATTGCTAGTCTGAGCATGTTACTTACCTGCTCTGTGACTTAGTTTCCCTCGCTGTAAAATGCAAATAATAATAGCCCAGATTTACCAGGAGATTACTTATGTGCCAGACACTGTTTGTTTTGCGTAAATTATAGCACTTAATTCTCACAACAGCCTATAAAGTAGATACTATTGCTATAAAATGGGTCACAGACACAGGTCGGGCTGGGAGCTCCAGGGCCCGAGAGTCCCCTAGATTGGGACTGAGGAACTACAGCAAGACCAGAAAGACGCGCAAGAGCAGATTGAATAGGAGGCGTGGCAAGAATAGGAGGGAGTTTTTTTTTTCCTCCCACACTACGATTGGCTGACATAGTTGTCGTCAGCCGAGAAAGCAGCCAATGAGGAGCGCTTCCGCTTCGCCTTTGGCAACGGAGGAGATCAGACCGCAGCAGGTTCTATGAACCTTATGGAAGGTGAAGGAGGGGGCCTAGTGTCACTCCCTTCCCAGCGTTTTTTCACACTTTCTCAGGGGATCCCGGTGTCATCCCCCTTTCCTGACTGTACTCTGCCGTCTTTTTCCGCTTCTTGAAGGGAAACTCTTTTTCCTGAGTGTGACTCCTGTGACGTCCGCCTTTCCCAAGAGGATGTCTTCCCAAAAGGACACCATGCTGGGGTCCTCTCTCCCTCCTGAAATGAACCCTAGCATCGTCTCCTCCTGAGAGTGACGTCAGAGTTTCCCCACTGCCTTAGGGCTCCGTGGCATCGACTGCCCTTTCTGAGGGGACCCTGGTCTCAGTCTCCTTCCTGACGGGGCCCTGTCATCCTTCCTGATGGAGACACCGGCCATCATCATCTTTTCTGGAGGGATCCCCTTCCATGTCTTTATACCTTCCTAAGGGGTCCCTAGGTCATCCCCTCTTCCTCAAGGGTCCCCAGTATTGTTCCTCCTTCCTGGGAAGGGGCCCGACATTATGCCCCCCTCTCCCGATGGTATTCTATCACGGCCATCTCCACACCCTAAAAAGACCCATCATCCCCCTTTTCTCTGAGGGTAACTCCTTCCTCCCTTCTAATTTGAGGCGCATCCCTGCAAGGGCTTCAATGGTTCTCATATGTATAAGAAGTCCGGAAGCCGCCTCCTGAGCTCCCCTATGCCCAGTTGGGGAGACAAGAAAGCAAGACTCAGATCACCCTCAAAGTGTTGGCCGGTGAGGGGTGGGGTAATAGGAGGGAGGAGTGAAACTAGCTGATAAAGGAACTCACCATGTCACATGAGATAATTTAAAGAACTAGGGCTATTTGTCCTAAAATGGGAGCTGCAAGATGGATCTATAACTACCTTAAAATACTTATCAAGTGCTTCTCACAGTTTCTGATATCATCAGCAGGTACTTATCAGAGTGATTGGGTATGTGAGGGACTGTAACCTGGAACAGGGATTACTTTATTCCACAAAGCTTCAAAAGATCAGATGGTAGTGGTTAGAGGGAGGTGAAAAGGTCTTCCTTGTGTTGAATGAAACCCTAACAGGGTATGTAGCTCTACTCTTAAACAGAGCTGGCGAAATCCATACCCTTGGAGAAGCATCTGGAAGACCTGACCAATTCCATTCAATCCCAGAAATGTTTCTTGTACCCCACTGTGAACAAGAATTCATCTACTCAGCATTCAAATATGTGTGAAGTTCTTATTGTATGCCAGTACATAAAATGGCGAACAAGACAGAAAAATAGAAGATAATTATGAATACAAGAAAAATGCATTATGACTTCTGCAAGCTACTTTTTCCTTGAGCACTTCTCAGGCTTTCTTGGTTGTATGTTTGCTAATAGACAATCATGCAAGTATCTGTCTCTCCTCCTAGTTGACTGTAGGCTACAGGAGACAGAAGCCATGTCTTCTACTCCCTGTTCTCTACAATGTACCTGGAACATGATAGGCACTGAAATATTTGTTGTTCCTGCCCTAACTCTTCACTGGATGACTCCTTAGAGGAACTGAGAGATGGCCACGGAGAGTAAAATATGATATGTAAAGGGAAGACACAGCCTAGAGATGAAAGGGACCCCACATGCAAGATCTGAGACTTAATGAAACACTAACTCCTTGTGTAATGCAATTAATCTTCCCTGACCCCGAAGCTGAGAACAAGTGAAGGCAAAGAGGCAGCTAAGGCTGCTCGGTGTCCAGTTTACCACCAGTTGTTTAGATCAGCTAAGTCCCAGAGAATGCTGGGATACGTAGTCTCAAAAGTGTTACACGTGCCCTGCTTAAATTGTGCCTTAATAAAATCAAAGTTACAATGCTGAGGTGTGGATGTGGTGCAGGGGCTCGCAAGAGGGAGAATCCTTTTTAAATAGAGAGCTTCCTGGATGCATTTGTAGTTGTATTCGATTTATTAAAAATATAGTTTTCTCAGAAGTTTCGAAGAATGCTTATTTAAAAAAAAATAAGAACAAGTCAAGGACATTCTATACCCTGGGACTGACTCATCCAGTCTTGTTTCTTTTCTAACTTTCCTTCTCTAGAAATAGTTCTTATCATACAGAAGCCCACAAGAGGGTGATGGCCTCCTTTTTAGACTGAACTTCCCCTACCAGGGAAGCTCTGAGGGTCCTGGAGAGCAAAAAAAATCATCACAAAATAAGACAGGTAGATGGGTTGGTGAAAGCACTGATTTTTCAAAGGTAATGAGAGCCAGTGAGGAATTAAAAGTAATGCAGGTAAAGAGCTCTGAGGCTGTTAAACATTATTATTATCATTCTAACTTTGACAATCTTGATAATTCAGATTAATGTTAGCACCACAGGTTTTTAGTACCTACCTCATATCCTGTCAATAACACTATGTTTATTGTATTATTACTGTGTTTGCCAGGTGCTAAGTACTGTTATCATCCTCATTTTACAGATGACAAAAGTAAGCCACAGAGATTTGTTCTATGTGTCAGATATGGGTCTCAAGCCTAGTCTGTTGACTCTAGTGTATTCTTTTTTAGATATGTTTTTATTTTCCTAAATTCTATCTTCCACAATATATGTATTTTCACTAACATTTATGTTTTAAAACTAGAATATAATCCCAATAGAGAAGATCTTCTTTGACTCAAAGGCACATTGTATTGTATGAAGCAAAGGACTCTATATCTAGAACTGCAGTGCCCTTCACAGAGCTAAAAGTTACCTTAGCCATCATCTGGGTAATTGGGAGTGGGGAGTTACTTGCTCACCATCACTATGAGTCCATCCTGTCTTTCATCTTCATCTTCATTACCTTTTTATACTGGAACTTCCCCTCTGCTTACAAATGGGCTCTGTCTTCTGAATCTTAACAGCAGAATTCCCATCCTCCACCAGACCTCTTGTTCCTTTCCAGCTATCATTCCATCTTTCTCTACCTCGCCCTAACATCTCAAGAGATGTTCCCTTCTTCAGCCTTTCTCACTGATTCAGTTGTCTCCTCCACAACAGTGTCTTTTCTAAGGAGGCACTCAACAAATAATTATCAAAGGAATTTGTTGCTTTTCCCTCACAATTCTAACGAAATGGTTCTCAAGCTTACTTCCCAATCGCCAGTTCCAGTGGGTCTCTATCTGAACCTCTCTGCACTTAGTAGTATTGTTCCTTAAAACATTTTGTGCTCAACTATTTCTCTACTTGGCTTCTGTGACATTATACTTTTCTTAGTTTTCCTCATAATTTTCTGCTGCTCTTATGTTTTTAATTGAGGCTTCTCTTACTCCCATCTACTACTTAAATGTTGTTTCTCAGAATGCGCTTTAACCCATTGTTTTTATTCTACATGCATGTGTCTCGAAGTGTGTTCCCTGCTCAAGCCACATCCACATCAACTGGGAACTTGTTAGAAATGCATTTTCTTGACACTCACCTACTTAATGATAGCCCTCTGAAAAATGTAACAACCATTTATGATTTAAAAAAAAAACAACAAAACACTAGGTACAGAAGGGAGCCTCCTGAATTTGATAAAGTTTCCAGAATAACTTAAGGCATAGATTACAGAAAACCTTTTGGCAAACATCAAATTTAATGGTGGGACATTAGAAACAGTTAGGAATAAGACAACTATGCCTACTATTACCACTGCAAATTAACATCGCACAGACAGTCTTAGCTATATAAGACAGGAAGAAGAAATGAGTGATGTAACTATTGGAAAAGACATTACACTACAGTTATTTGCATGTGACTTGACTATCTGCTGAAAAATACACTGAACTAGGAGAATTAATAAGGGAATTCAGCAAAGAGGCCAGTGGAAGATTTATATCAGCAACTTTCCTATGTATCAGAAAAAACAATTTAAAAGGATCCAGGAGTAAAAAAATCCATTGACAGTAGCAATAAAACCTTATAAGATTTCCATGAATAAATTAATTACAAGCAATTTGTGGAGAAATTATAAAGGTTTCCTGATGATAGCAAAGATTTTACTAAACAGATATACTAAGTTCATGGACAGAGAGATCTAAAATTGTTAAAATATTTTTTCTCCCCAACTTGATAATTTTTATGCAATCCAATCAAAATTTTTTATTTTTCATGGAATTTTATTCTTCATAAGGAGGAATAAATATTCAATAACAGCCCAGACTGTTTTTTTTTAAAGAGAGAACTTGTTCTTCCTGCTATTAAGACGTTATAAAACTGTAATAATTAAAACAATGAAATTGGTGCAAAAATGGATATTTAGGTCAACAAAACAGAATAAAATTTAAAAAAACAGAATAGAGTCTCATGCATATATGAGAATTTAGTATATGATTGGGATTGCATCTCAAAACTATAGGTAAAGAGTCTATGGCCATGTCACCTTGAACAAGCCCGATTCTATCTGATATCAGAAGCTTAGCAGGGTCGGGCCTGGTTGGTATTTGGATGGGAGACCACCTAGGAAGACTGGGTGCCATAGGTGTAAAAAAATAAGGAATTGTAAGCTGACAAGTTCCTTGCAATCTGTGAGGTCAACCAAGGGTTGCCTCACCTAAAAAACAAAACAAAACAAAACAAAAAAACTATCAGTAAAGAATGAACCAGTCAACAAATGTTTTGAAAATAAATGTTTGGCAGCAATTGGCTATCTGTATAAAAAAAATTAAATACGTACTTCATACCATACATATCAACAACTTCCAAATGGATTTAAAAACAGTGTGAAAACAAAACTTAAACAACGTGAAGACAATATCTATTTTAAATTTTCCTGATGTCTCTATTAGTTAAGATTCTTGGTTCTAACAGAACCAATAAAAACTAACTCTGGTTAACTTAGGCAGAACAATTAATTTATGGACAGGAAACAATAACAAATGGGTAAGGAAGCTACACAAAATGTCAAGAACCACAAGTCTTTCTTAAATAAGACACAAAAGGAGAGAACCATCAAGGGAAATTGATAAATTTGTGTATAAATTTATAAAGAACTTCTAGAAAACAGCAGGAATATGGTTTGTTATGACCACTTTGGAGGCAATCTAACAGCGTCTAGTAAAGCTGTGCCCACCCTGTGATCTATTAAGTTCCACCTCTTAGTATTCACCTGGAGAAATACGCTTGTGCCCAAGGAGACATGATTAAGAGTGGGCACTGCAGCCTTTTCTGTAATGCGGAGAAACTGGAAACAACCTAAAAGTCTGTCAATAGTGGAAGAGATAAAACAGAACATCAGGCGGCCGATAAAAGGAATGTGACATCACAGGTATATTGAGAAGTCCTACTGATGTGAAAAACAAGTTGCAGAAGAATACAGGCAACATTATGTCATTTATGTAAATAAACATATATAATATTACTTCAGGGGTTTTGTTTTCGCTTTTGTTTTTGTTTTTTTAAGATTTAGCGGGGGGCTGGAATGGATAGTAAGATTTCGACTTTATCTGTAATGTTCTGATTTTTTAAAAAAGATAATACTTAGAGTCTATGGCCATGCCACCCTGAACAAACCCAATCCCGTCGGATCTCAGAAGCTAAGCAGGGTCAGGCCAGGTTAGTACTTGGATGGGAGACCACCTAGGAAGACCAGGCGCTGTAGGCATAGAAAATAGAAAAATAAGGGATTGTAAGCTGACAAGGTTCTTGTAATCTGTGAAGTCAACCAAGGGTTGCCTCGCCTAAAAAATACATACATACATACATACATACATACATACATACATACATACATACATACATTAGTACTGAGGTATTTAACATTTAAAGAGAAATGAGAGTGGCCCATGGGACTTGTATGGTCTGGCCCCCTGACAACCTTTGTTTAGCCTCTTCTGACAGAGCTTCATCTAGATTTGCAGAGCTTCATCTAGATTTGCTTTTCAGTGCCACAGGAACTTTGCACGTGATGCTTCCTCTGTCCAGAATCTTACCCCTCCTTCCCTCACCTAGTTTACACTTATCAGTTCCTTTGAATTTCTGTGAGAAAATCACTTCCTCAAGAATGTTTTCTCAGGGTCTCTGACCTAAGTCATACTCTTGACCTTCAGAGAGCTACCTTCAAACATAATTAGGTATGCTTTATATGATTATGTTATTAACTCCAGCTCTATGAGAAAGGGACAGCGTTATGCTTGCTCCGCACTGTGTCTAAACTCCCACTTCATATCTGGCACAGAAAGGTATTCAAAAACTATTTGTTGGAAGCTAAAGACCAAGGGTTAGAAAAATCTGTGCACTTTCTTAAAACACTTTTATCTTGAGGCCTCAAATATGACACACGCCAAGCCAACATCCCTTCTGCAGCTACAGGCTCCTCCAAGGCTCCCTACTCCTGTTTAAGTTGAAGTCACGCGAAATGATTCCTGTCTTCACCCTTCACATCCTGTCTCTTCACCTGTACATCTTACTCCTCTCTGCTCCCACGACCACCTGCCTACTCCAAACCACCATCTTCTCGCCTGGCTACTGCAACAGCCGTTTGCCCAGCTTTCTCCCACCCACTCGCACCCCCAGGCAAGCCATTTCCACCTAGCTCCCGGAGTCATCGATTTTAAAAATGTAAATTTAACCATGATCCGTATGTGTTTATCACTCAGCACATTTGGAATATTGCTTCAGCCTCTGGCTTACCTGGAGAGTAACCAACGGCCCCAATTTACCTGGGATGCCAGCCTTCCAATGTTCAAACTGGGAAAGTCCCAGGCCAACCAGGATGAGCTGGTCATCCTATTCTCCAGCTAGGCTTTAATTTCCATGAGGGCAGGGATCATCTGGGGCTTGTTCACTACTGTAGCCCCAGTGCCCACGAGAGTAAGGACTAAAAAAAATAAAAAATAAAAAATAAAAAGTTGCTTTTGTGGAGTTAGAAAGTAAATGTAAATACTCACCTTTGTTGGTCCAGTAGCTCACGGGAGCCTAGTGCCCAGTAGGTGTCCAAGTACCATTTTTGCAGATAAAAAGCTGTTCACCTGACTGCTGATACCTAAGTTGCTTTACTGAAACAGCTGAACCTGACCTCAAGACCAACACTTTAACCCCTCTGGAAGGAAACATGACCCTGGGATAGGTGTTGTCACTTCTAGCAACTGCATTCCACATAAATCCCTATTCTCGATTAATGTTTCCAGAACTTTCACTGCTATACACATTGACCCCATGAAACTTCTTTAATATCCATTCTCACAAACACAGTGCTACAGAGTGTTGTGGCTGAGAATTGTTAAACCTGAACACCACTTAGTGGCCACATGACCTTGGGCAAGTCACTTCTCTGAACCTCTGCTTCTCTAAAGAATCTGTAAAGAATTCATGCCTGCCCTTCTTCACTCAGAGTGCTATTGAGGACCAACCAATGTGTAAAAATGCTTTATAAATGCTAAAAGGCCATCCAGGTGTTAGGTTGGCAATTCCTAGTTCTCCCTCATTCATTCAATGCAGCCAACATGAACTTATTTTCTTGTCCCATAAAAACCTTGGCCCAGGACCAGAGAACCTGGCACAACTAAGGTTGCCTTCAGGTGAATTGAGTGAGGCTGCTGAGACAGGAGGTACCAGGTTTTCCCTGGAAGAGAAGGAATCTAATGTTTCCTTTCTAAGCTACTTGGGAAGAACCTGTGAACTTCCCAGCAGAGGTGTACCTCATTTAATTGCGCTTCCCTGTATTGTGCTTCCCAGCTATTGCATTTTTTACAAGTCGAAAGCTGGACCCTCTACCTCCATCAACAGTTATGACTTGCTTTACCATGGAGATCTGGATCCAAACCCACAATATCTCCAAGGTTTGCCTGTAGTCGACACCGTACTTCATTTTTCTTTTCCCTGTTCCCTGCCCCCATATGAATAGAGCTTATTGGTAGAAAAAAAGATCTGGGCCACACGTATCATTCAGAAGAGACTATGCTGAGCCCTTTGCCTAAGAAAACTCCCAAGTACCTCCTTGTCCTTTTAATACCCAGGAACCTCTATAAAAGAAAAAGCTCAGTCTGTGCAACTGAAGCACAACAAAAGGACCAGATAGATTTTCACTGAATTTGGAAGGCACGCACTTAGGGGACACTGTGCCTTAAAATACAAACTGTATGCATATATGAAATTAGCCTTGGGAAGCCCTGGGAGATGTGTCAGGAGTTAGGGCAGTGTCTTCAAAGCAGCTGAAAGTGAGAGACAAAGTGAGCCCTGTGTAGCTTGCCCATGGGGAGAAACATGCCCTACATATCAAGAGGCCATGAGCAGAGATAACAAACTGGTTTCAAATTCAAGTCCTAAATTAAATACTTCGCTGCATTTCAGGAGAGAGAGAGAGAGAGAGAGGGAGAGTCCTTCTTATCCCTGGGGTTGAGACCTCCAGCTAAGGTAGAAGACACCAGTTAGTTCGTTCTTTATTTTCATTGGAAAGTTACAGGGTTACTTATCAACAAAATGACTGTCCAGATATCCAGTGGTTCCTATGGACAGGTCTGACCCAGGGTCCCTACCTCCAGAAGGACCTCACTCACAACTCTTCAGCTTGCTCCTGCCCAGGCCTCCAGGAACCAATTACAAAGGTGCAGTGAACAAAAACCTGACCTCAGAACCTACTTTCACCCTAAAGGGAGGTGGCAGCTGCTGGTGTGGGACCCAGGCCTAGTCTTGGGGTAGTGGGTATGGGGGTTTCTCTCCTGGGAGCCCACCCTTCCTGCACCCACCTCCCAGGTAGGCTCTTTTGGACATTCCTGGGCCTACTCTGATGGGCTCGTGGGTTCCCACTCTTGGCCTTCTTTTCTTTCAAGTTGTCTTCTTAACACTGAGGCATTCCAACTTCCCATCCTGGAAAACAAGCATTTGCTCTGTCCCTTTTCTTTTGTCCCTGTTTTTGCACAAAAGTGACAATACTCTTGATTGGACCATTTTTTTGCCCGAGAAACCAAAGTGGCTCAACAGACACAGTTCTGCTGGTCGATCTGTTTCTGGCAGGGTTCCATGGTGACAGCGACGCCCACCCCACTCCGGCCAGATGTCATGCGGGTCACCTCGCTCCAGGTATCCGTGTCTGGGTCGTAACACTCCACGCTGTCCAGGAATGTGTGACCATCATAGCCTCCTGAGGGGAGAAAGCAGAGGGGACGCTGGCAGGGATGGTCATGGGCAGGGTGTAGAAAGAGAAGAAACCAGGAGAAGCCTTCCTACTGTGATTTGAGCCTGCCTCCAAAAGGTGCGGCTAAGTATTCTTCTCTGCCCAGGTCCCCACCCCCAGGGCCTCACCTAGGACATAGATTCTCCCCTGGTGCACGGTGATCCCCAGGGCGCTTCGTCGATGCTTCATGGGAGCCACAAACGTCCAGGTTTCCGTCTCGACATCGTAGCGCTCCACGCTGTTCAGCTGGTCCTGACCATCGTAGCCCCCCGCAGCAAAGATACAGTTGTGCAGGACACAGACTCCTAAACCACACCATAAGGAGAGGGTGACTCTGGGGCCTGGCCTTGGGGGCGCCTCCCCGATCTCTCTCCTGAGGGACACTTCAGAACAAAGCTGGGAGAGAGGAGCATGGATTCCGTCAGAACCTAGCTCTCCTGTGCGTGTGCCACAGGGTTGTTAAAGGTGGACACAGGAGGCTTCACCCAGGCCTAGCCGAGTTCTACCCCTGGGGCTGGGCGGGTGTTTCTCCCTGTCCCCTATCCACAGCCCCTGCCGACCTGCCCCACTTCGGATGGTGTTCATGGGTGTGATCATTCGCCACTCGTCTCTCTCTGGGTAGTAACACTCAGCTGAGTTGAGGCGGTTCGTCCCATCAAAGCCCCCGACGGCATAGAGCAGACGATTGAGGACAGCCACTCCCACCCCGATCCTTCTCGTCAGCATTGGGGCCACCAAGTGCCACTCGTCCCGCTCTGGCTCATACCTGCAAGGGCATAATAACAATGACAACAACAATCAAAGCTGACCTTCAAGAAACACTACCTATGGCCCAATATTCTGCTAGCTCTTCATGTACTTAAACTCTTTAATCCTCACAATTGTTCTCCAACATGCAAGTTATCAGGAGCTGCATTTTCCAGATGAAGAAACCAAGGTTCACAGCTGTCATGTGCTCAAGGTCAACACATATCTGTTGGACCCTGGTGGCTCCATCATATCACTGCCAAGCCCTGTGCTGAATGTTCTGTGTGTTATCTCACCGACGCCCCACCCAGCCTAGTGGGGCAAGCAGTCCTTATTATTGTCCATCCCTCTTCACAGATGACAAGATGGGGTCACAGAGGGGTGAAGTGGCATGTCCAAGGTCACTGAAGAAGCAGTAGAGCTGTGGTCTGACCCAGCCCTCGTGGACACAGAACCCCAATTCTAACACTCATCCTACCTCCCAGGATGGTTTTCTCAAAGTGTGATGCTGAAAGATGGGCTTGGGCACTTCCAGTTCATGCCTGTGCTCTTGGAGTAATTAATAATGTCCCTTTTATTTTCTTGAAAGTGGCTTACTGAGGGTGATGGATCATCTTATCATCCTATTCACAGGTCACACTCATTAGAAACCTCTGGGGTATTTGTTTAAAATCCCCATTCCCCAGCCTCGCTACAAACCCAACTTCCGATGGCAGATCTCGGCATCTCCAGCAGTGGGCTGGGGCGTTTGTTTTGACAAGTTCTCCAGGTGAAAACTGTAGCTTGAATCACACTTCTGGAAGGAGGCAGAGGACAAGGCCCCTAAACACAGGGTCACTATACCCAGTTGTACAGGTTGTATGCTGCACAAGTGCACCGCATCTAAGGGGGCACCTTCTACATACCAGATCTCGTACATATGTTTGTAACAATTCCTGGGCAGATAGCAATGAGGGGTCGCATTCTAACAAAATCAGCACATTACAATAATTTCAAACTGATGGGGCTTTTTCCAAATCTGTACGAAGGAGCTGTATGGTTTTATGATGGCCCTGTAAGCAGCTCCCAGGCCCAGACACATCATCCAGTCACCACCATAAATCTCCCAGGAGTTTAGCTTCACTTTGAGGCGCAGAGATAGGCACTCAACAACAGGGAGAATCCCCAAATGCCTGTGACCTGTCAGCAGCAGGACACTCGGAGCCTACCCCTCCTGGCCCTACCACTCACCTCTCCACACTGTTGTGGTGGATACAGCCATGGGAGCCACCAACAGCATAGATATGCCCATCAATGACCCCAACCCCAATTCGGTTGCGTGGCACGCTCATGGGGGTGCACGGCGACCACTGGTTGGTCATGGGGTTGTAGCAGTCCAGGGCACTGGAGTCGGTGTTGCCGTCAGGTGAGTTGTTCCGGCCACCCACGGCATACAGCAGCCCGCCGACCACGCAGCCTGCCAGGCCACTACGAGGCACCTGCAGGTCTGCCAACCGGAGCCACGTGCCATCACTGGGGTTGTAGGCCTCCAGGTAGCTGAGTGACTGGCGGAAGTAGCCGCCGGCGGTATATATAAGTCGGCCCACCTTGGGCGCCCGGCAAGGCATCACCTGTGTGGGCTTATGCAGGGTAAGCTCCTGGAAGATCTTGACCAGGTAGTCCTTGCAGCGGGAGTCCGACTGCAGGATCTCGCACTTCTGCAGCTGCATCTGCAGGAAGTGGGGCGTGAGCGAGTGGCAGCGCACGGCCCGCAGCAGCGCCTGCACGTAGAAGCGTCGCTGCTCGCAGTCGTACTTGACCCAGTTGATACAGGCGTGGAAGACCTCGGACTCGCAGCGCACATTCAGATCATCCCGGCTGATAAGAGTCACCAGCTGGCAGTGGGACAGGTTGAAGAACTCCTCTTGCTTGGCTACCTGAAGAGGGCATTAGTGTGACAGGCTGACTCCTGTGTCACCCTCAGCTGGTTGTATGACCTTGGACAAGTCATTCAACCTGCCTCTGACAACCTCAGTTTCCTCATCTGCAAAATGGGAATTTTGCAGGTTGTGAGGATTAAATGAGTTAATACTATGTGTCAGGCATGCAGTAGATAATTATTTGGGCAAATGGGCAAAGACACGATGTACCACATATCTTTTTATATAATTTTCTATTTGAACTATAAGAATGTTACCTTTTTTTAAAAAAATGAAATTACTTTTTCAAAAGGCAGATTGACTAAAAAAGGAAAAAGGAATAACAATAGAGTATTCTAGCAAAAAGTACAGACTGAAGAAAGCAGCCCAAGTTGTAATTTTTTGGCCCACTACTTATTTATTTAATTTATTTATTTATAATTATTATTTTTTTTTAGTGCACCTGGTATTCCTTGGTAGTCTCCCATCCAAGTACTAACCAGGCCCAACCCTGCTTAGCCTCCGAGATCAGATGAGATTGGGCGCGTTCAGGGTGGCATGGCTGTAGACAGCCCATTACTTTTTAACCAGATGACTTTGGGCAAATTCTGAAACAGTGCCTTCGTTTTCTTCCTCTGTAAAAGGGGATTATATTAGTAGCTACCTCATAGCAGGACTATTCCTAGGGCATACAGGGCCCAGGCAAATCTTTCCTGTCACTATAAATAATTTTGGTCATCCCACATCAGTAGGTAATCACCGTTCTAATGTCCCAAGCCCACACAATCCCTTGAAACAAACCCTGCTTGAGGATCCCCTTCCTGGAAGCCATCAGCCCTAGAACTAATGCCAGAGCCTCTCGGGGCAACTGGCCAACCCCACATGGGGTATAGAAGGAAGGAGGGAAATGGAGACCAGAGCAGTGTCCACCCAGCTGGTCCCGGAAGGACAACTTTGAATATATCCAGGAAGGTCCTCCAAAGCATACTTCTTGAGATAATTGGGAAGATTTAAAGGATGGAAATCACTTAGAATAGAGGCTGGCCCACAGCAAGGGCTCAACAAGCACCATTATTTCTTCTGTTCATAACTTCCTCTACTTGAAAATGAAAATGAAACCAAGAACATAAGGACAGAGTGAACCAAAGAAAGCACATCTAAGGGTCATATTAAAAGTCAGCAGCATGTCATGGGTGTTCAAAAAATATTTTGACTGCCTGAAATGTTGGGCCCTGCTCTGTACACCCTAGGGTTGAGATGCTGTCATGTTCGCTACACCCTGTCCACAACCTGGACCCCAGAGAAACCAGGGAGCCCAGATACCCGTGAAAGCCTCACTCGTCTCAGCTGTTTCCCAGAGTCGCCCCAGATGTGTAAACTAGAAGTTCAGAGCCCCACTTTCCTCCAGCTCCTTGCCTTGACCCTTCATATCTCAAGGGGAGACAGTGATGGCCGCCCATGCATCCCTGCTGATACTATCCCCAAACCCTGCTCCATGCCCCCTCCCTGCACTCACCTCCCCAAAGTGCATGTAGATGTATTCACGGGCGCGTTGGTGCAGCTCAGCACAGCCGATCTGTTCGGCGAAGTTGGCGATGCCAATGGCATTGCTTGGGTCTAGCTGCTGCACCAGGAAGTCACTACAGGCACGGACGACACTGTCGATCTGGTACATGACGGCGCCATTCATGACATGGAGCACACACTTCTCGCCCATGGAGATAGAGGCTGTGTAGGCGAACTCGATGAGACGCTCCATGACCTTGGGATGAATGCCCTCGATGGACACGACCTCCATGCCCTGCTCCCGCAGCCCGTTAGTGAACATGGCCTTGAAGACAGGGCTAGATGAGGCCAGCACCACCTTGTGAGCCATGAACTGGGCAGCAGGTGCATCCTGGTACTTGACCTGCAGTGTGACGTCACACAGTTGCTGGCTGAGCCGCAGCTCATTCATGATGCCAAAGGCCTGCTTGGTGTGGTCCTCCAGTGTGTAGCTGAAGGTGCGGTTGCCATGCTGGGAGGGTGTCACCTCAGCTTTGCACTCAGTGGAGGCGTACATCACCGTGTCCCCTACCCCCTCGGGGCGCTGTGACCTCAGGGGCAGGAATCGGGTGCAGGCCCAGCACCACTAGGCCCAGGTTCCAGCTGCATGGGGTTCCAGGTGACAAGGGACAACACCACCACTGGCACTCAGGGCCCTGGAGGAGGGAGAGCACAGGGCTGGGGGTAGGGCCTGGGGTCAGGCCTCTTTTTTTAAGATAAAGCGACTCTTAGACCAGTTTTCCTTGCCAAGCCCAAGTGAAGCAGTGTCCATTTGTGCTCGCTAAATGTCCTAGGGCCTCACCAGCTCAGGGTCCATCTTAAAATATGTCAGATGATGTCCCTCCTCTGCTTGGAAATCCCCCACAACTCCCTACAGCACGAAGAGTAAAACTGAACTCTTTAATGCCTGTCGCCGTCAGCCCCATCCACCTCTTCCCTTTGCTCACTCTGTTCCAGCTGTCTGGTGGCCCTTTCCTTCCTAGAGCATGTCAAGTGCACTCCTTCATTTACCGCGCCAACATTTACTGAACATCTATTGTGTGCCATGCTCTGTTCTAGGCACCAGGGACACAGGAATGAGCAAGACAGACATAAATTGTACTGGAGGTGACACCTGGGGGAGGGAATGGCCATAAATAAAATAATCAAGATGAGTAGAAACTGGAGTCATGAAAAAATGACAAACGGCATTATGACAGTGTGAGTTAGGCGCAGTTACTTTAAGCCAGTCCTCTGCTGGAACTGAGATAAGAAAGATGAATATATGAAAGCAGGTGGGGGTGGAAGTTGATTTTCCAGGTAGAGGGAACAGTAAGTCCAAAGGCTCAGAGGCAGAATGGAAGAGACAATCTAGAGTAGTTGTCCCCAACCATTTTGGCACCAGACACCAGTGCTCCTATGAGAACCTAATGCCTGATAATCTGAGGTAGAGCTGAGGCAGTGGTACTGGCGCTGGGGAGCAGCTACAAATACAAAGCTTCGTTCATTGGCCGTTGACCTCCTGCTCTGTCACCCAGGGGTTGGGGACCCCTGATCTAGAGAATCACAGAGGAATGTAATGACAAATAATGACTACTGAAGGGAGGGTTCCCACGAAATCTGCGGAGTCTGGAAGGCCAGGGCATGAGTTGTGTTTTGAAAAGTCCTGTGAGAAGAAAGGGAGGGGACCGTCTGCAAGAGCATTCCCAGGTTCTCCATCTTATCTTTCTGGGGCTCAGCTCAGAGTCAGTCACCTCCCATTTTTATTTCCATCATAGCTCTTGTCAGAACTGAAATGAGCTACACTGCTTGCTTGCTGAGGGGTGATGCATCCCTCTGCCCCTGAGCCACAGGGCTTCAGAGAGCAGGGAGCCCACCCTCTCACGTGTCTCCCTCACATCTAGCCTGAGGCCTGGCACTGCGCAGGGGTCAGTAAGCTGTATGGTTGGCTGACCGCCCACTCTACTGTGCCTACCAGAGCACCCTCCTCCACCCGGCCCAGGGCGCAGATAGCCATCTCTCCCCAGCCAATGCCCCGGGCTTGCCTCTTGGTCTTTGGCCAATCGATCAACGGTGCCCCCTGGACACCTGGCACTTCGCCTCACAAAGCGCTAGGCGGGGGACTGCGCATGCCCCGCCTGAGCCTCCACCAAGGCCTGGGGAAGGAAGTGACCACCGCGGCCTGTCTACTGCTAACCCCAGGGCGCAGATCAAACCCCCAACGCCCCGGGTTCCCCGGGCCCCTATCCGAGCAGCGCTCTCTGGGCCTCTCGTCCGGCTTGCGTCGTTTCCGGATCACCCCGCAAGTCGCGCCGTCCAACAAAAGGACAGGACTCCAACGGCGCCCTCCTGGCCCTCCGGAGAGCCGCGGGAACCCCAGGGCGACCCGGCCTGCGCCGCCGTGTCCCCTGGCCCCCCAGCACGACCTCAGGGACGCTACCGGCCCGCCGTGCCCGCAGCGAGGGCGCAGGCCTCTCACTCACCCCGCCATGGCCGCACTCGGGCTCCGCCTCCGTCGCCCAGGCCCCGGCGCCTCCATCGCTGTGCGCGGGGGGAGGCGCAGAGCGCGCGCAGGTCACCATGACTAAGCAGAGCCGGGCGCCGGCCGTGTCAGAATAAAAGTCCCCGCGGCCCCGGCCCTCCAGCGGCTAGGTTGGCACGCTCCCACCTCTCCCACCCCGCCAGCTGTCGCCAAGCTGCGCAACCCCTGAGCGGCGACAACAGCGTCGGTCATCGCGGCGCGGCGTGGGCAGGGACCACAGCCCTCGCGCACCGAGCCGCGTGGTCAGCTCCGCGGGAATCGGAGTCCCAGGTTCGAGGCTGCGCGCGCCGGTGGTCGCACCGCGTGAACACCCCTCCCCGCCGCCGCTGCTGGCGCTCTCACCTCGGCCCCCACGTAGCCTCGGTAGCTCTCGCTGCGGGGCAGGGATGCCCGGGACACGGCGGCGGCTCTGGGCACTTGTGGTGTCACCCGCGGGCCGAGCTTCCGGGAAACCCGAGGGGCCACAGCCCGGCCCGGGACGACTCCAGCCTAACCTTCGCTGTGGGAGACCCACCCACGCCTCCGCCGTCGGGGGACCTCGGCTCCCACGCGGCAAGGCCTGCGGGGTCGCGGCCATCGGGTTGGGGGAGACCTTGGGACGCCTGGGAAGGAGGCGGGGAGAAGGTGCAGCAGGGAAGGAGCCGCGATTCCCTCGCCCTTCCCGCAGGTGCCCGGCGCCCATGGGCGAGAAGCGGAGCATCGGGCGAGGGAGCAAGGCCAGGAGAGCCGGCCCGTTACTCCTTCGCACTGACCCTTCTATACGCCCTATTTCGTCTTCTCAGCGCGGGGATGCTCTCCACCACCTGCTTTTCTCCTTTTAATGCAGGCCTCACGGTCTGGCGGCCGCAGGATCCAGCTAGAGTTATCTGTTTTGCTGGCTTGTCTTGTCTTTATTTTTTAGTTTTCTCCAGTGGAGAGGCGCGTGGAACTCGCATGCAGGGGATCGAACGCCGGCTCTGCCACCCTCTAGCTCTGTATGGGTGGGCCTGTGACAAACTTAGTTTCCTCCCTTTGAAGTGATAGTGCTCACACTTAGGTTACCGCCGCACTAAATGCCAATGCTTGCGTCTAACAAATGTTAACAATTGCTATTTTTCATGGCAAGGGGTACTGACTTGCTACTTAAACTGTTTGTAATATAAAGTTAACTTTTAAATAAATGTATTTAAGGCTACTTTTAAAAGAGTCCATCTATATGAAAACTAACTGAATAATGGAAACGCTAAGAAAGGATTCTGCTGGCCTCCAGAGTGAATTCGGAGGATCCCATATTCAATGTCTCAGCACCGGGTCTGGGATTAAACCTGCATGGGATGACGGGGTGGGGTACCCCCTTTCCACTGCCTTCCCAGTGGCTTGATTCTGCGGTTCTATACCCCTCCAGTGGGGGGCGCTATAGCATAGCCAGCGAATACAGGGAGTGGTGGAGGCTGTGGAAAAACTCGCACCCTCCTCCAGGCAACCTCTCATATCCCAAAGTCAAACCTACAAGCTCTGTGGCCCAGCAGTGCCATTGGTAGAGATTTATCCAAGGTACACTCGCACACATGTACACGGATGTGTATTGCAGTGCTGTGTATAAAGGGATGGGCCTCAACCTACATGTCCCTCCAAGTGGTAGCACATCCATGCTGGGAAATACTATGCAGTCGGTGAAAAGGAACAAGACATTTGCTGTATGAATATTTACTTAGGTATTTGAATATGTTTTTTTAAAGGGCTATAGAATGAATTAAGTTTAGATGAGGTCATGAGAGTGAGGCCCCCATGAGATTAGTGCCCTTATAAGAAGACACAAGAGAGCTTTTTCTTGCTTTCTCTACACTATGAGAGCACACAATGGGAAGGCATCAGCAAGCTAGGAAGAGTATTTGTTATGGCAGCCTGAGCAGACTAAGGCAGCCAAACAATACAAAATCTGTGAATAGACAACGATTTCCAAGATATGCTAGTAAATGAACAAAAGAAGATGCAGAGCAGTGCTAAAATTGTATAAAAAGAGATGGTATGTACATTTCAGCTTATTTATTCACAGAATAGCTCTGGAATTTTCCCAGGAATCCTCACAGTGATCACATCTAAGAAGGCAAACTGGTGCTTTATGAATTTTGTAACATGTGAACAAGTGAATAAATCTACCATTACACCATCAAACAACCAAACAATGGAGTAAGCTTCAGGCTCTTCTGGAAGATTAAAGGAACCTGGAATAAGTGTGCCAATCTTGGTAGGGAATTGAGTCCAGTCCTGGGAGTGTCCTTGGGCGTGACCCCAGGCTTCAGCGTGTTTGTGTTGCAAGAAATAGGTTGATTTCTTATGCGCGTGGTCTGTCGAGACGGCCTGAGCGTAGCCAGCGAAGATTCAAGTTCCCCAGGTTGTGCCCGTGCCCCCAAAACACATCTCTTAGTGGCTGCCTGAAGTTCTGCGTCCTCCCGGCAGGTGGTGCGCTGCAGTCTAAGCACCTCCTCACACCCTCCCCTCCCCACCTCGCCTGAGGCGAGCCACACCGCACAGGGGTCAGCATTGCTCAGGGGACAGCTGGGGACCATGGCCAGCACACCTCGAGCCTTTTATGGGAATGAATGGGGCCCTGGTATCGCCCCCTGCCGAGAATGCAGACTCCCTCTGGAAGAGCCCCGACACCAGCCAGGCCTGCGCCTCCGAGGGCCGGGAGTCTGCCAGCCAGCAAGTATTCTGGCTCAGATACTGGGGCAAGGTACTCACTGCTTAGAATTCCCTCATCTGTCAAATGGAGGTGAGGAAACCCACCTGACAAGGTACCAATAAGGATGAGAAAAACGTGTGTCCTGGACCTATCACTGTGGGGTGACTAGGTAGGCACAATAGCTGTAAATGTTCTTATTATTTATTTATATTTTTTATGAAAGGTATGACACTACCCTCAAATGAATCTTTCAGATAGGAATTGGCTGAGCCTCCCAGAGTCAAATTTTAGGGTATCTTGTCTTTGGTGTTCTCTCCTATAACCTGGAGAGCTGTCCTTGACTTACATGCTCAATTCCTCAGCAATTCTGTCCACTGTTTCCAAAATCTATCCAGAATCCACATGGTCTGAGTTGCCATCATTGCTCCCTTGGACCAGTGCAGTCACCTTCACCTTGTTCTAGGTTCCGCTTTTGCCTCACACAGAGATCTGTGAACATCTGACCCAAGTCAAGTCTCTCCTCTACCTAGAACCCTCCATGGCTTCCACCTCACTTAAGGTAAAAGTCCTCCCCTGAGACCACAAGGCCCTGAGTGATGGATCTGCCCTGTCATCTTCCTGCCTTTGTTTTTTCCCACTGCCGCCTCCACTGCTACTCCGGCCACGCCTGTAAACTTGCTTTTCATGGAACACATAGGCATATTTCATTCTCAGGGCCTTTGCACCTCATTGGAAATGATCCTGCTTCAGGTGTTCCCAGGACAATGACGGCTCACACCATGTGTTACCACCTCTGCAGAGAGGTCTCCTCTGACCACCATTGCGTCACTGTATTGCCGCTGGAACTCTATCCAGTATTTCTTCACTTCATTATTACCCGTGTCCCCACCAGAACGTCAGTTCCACAAGGGCAGCGGGTTTTGTCTGTTTTGTTCACTGTTGTGGGATTTAGCGCCAATAAAATACACTTCCCTGAGTCTCTTCTCTCTCCACGATCTTTGGCTGCTCTTTCTATAAATTCCATTATTTAAAAATAAAAAGTCTACAAAACAGCTCTTAGGGAGGGCAGTGGCAAGTCAGAGCGTCAGTCTGCGGCTGTTGCGGGTACCAGGGTCCCGTCGGCTGTGGGCGCGCGGGTAGAGCCGCTGGTTTCCAGCCGGTCCCGCTGGGGCGACGAGTGCTCAGAGCGGCTGGAGCTGCCATACAGGCCAGGAGGCAGCCAGGGGTGCAAGACGTCCGAAGCCCCAGCGGCGCTCGCGGATCGCCCGGAGGCGCCCGGACCTCGGCCACAGGGGCTGCGGCTGCAGCAGATGAGACACAGGAGCGCGTGGCGCAGGTTGCGGTTGGTGAGCGTGTAGATGATGGGGTTCAGAAGTGAGTTGGCCATGGCCAGGCCCAGGAAGGGGTCCGCCTGAAGGAGCACCGGGCAGGCACGCGCTGGGCAAGCCACGTCGAGCAAGAGCAGTATGAAGAGGGGACCCCAACACGCCACGAAGGCCAGGAGCACTAAGCTGAGCGTTCGCAACAGCGCCAGCGAGCGCGGCGTGCGGCGAGCCCGGCTGGAGGGGCCCCCAACAGCCTCAGGGCGCGCCCTTAGGCGCCGCGAGTTGGCGCGCACCTGGCAGTAGATGCGCGCATAAAGTGCACAGATGGCAGCCAGGATACTGAGGAAGACAAGCACGCAGAAAAGTATGTAGGCTTTGGAGTAGAGCGGCAGGACAGTGGAGCAGGCGTCCAGGTGGCCCAGGCAATTCCAGCCCAGCGCGGGCAGTAGCCCGAGAAACAGCGAGGTGCCCCAGACTGCAGCCGCCAGTGCCAGCATGCGCCCACGACGCGAGGCTGGTGCGGGTCCCCGGCGCGCCATGGTGAGGCTGCGCTCCAGCGCAATGGCCAAGAGGCTCAGCACGGACGCGGCGAGCGCCACAAAGACGCCGCCCTCGCGCGCGAACCAGAGCGCGGGCGAAAGGCTCAGCGTGAGAGGCCCTGACAGCAGGATGTTGGCGGCGTAGGCAGCGCCGGCCAGCAGGTCGGACAGTGTGAGGCTGCCCAGGAGCAGGAACATGGGCGCATGGAAACGCGGGTGACGTCCGAGCACAGAGAGCACAGCCAAGTTCTCCAGCACAATAAGTGCGCACACCGCCAGGCACACGACAGCGTCAGCGTGGAGCCCAGCACCCGGCTGGTAGCGCGCACCGCGGAGCTTGCCGGTATAATTGTAGTGCAGGACGATGACCTCGCTCACCCGCGCCGGCCTCAGCAGCCCTGGCTCCATGGGCCGCTCGCCCCAAGGCTGCGGAGAGGCAGGGTGTGGTGTCATGCTGGGCTCGCGCCGTCCCCCGCGGCCTGCGGAGGCGGGCACGGGCTTCGCAGCAGTGGGAAAGGGGCCCTTATCCCCTTCCCTTTACTCCACATGCACACTGAGGACCAGGGGGGATTCGGGATAGAAAGCGGCTGGCCATGAAGACAGGCTGACACAGAAATAATATCAGGGGACAGGGTGACACATGAGAGTTACTCATAACTCACATACAAGCAGGGATAGTCCAAGGCACACTCAATAATAAACAGACAGAACGTATGCAAATATAGCCACATACAAGGACACATAAATACAGTGACATCTACACAAACTAGGGCAAAAATACACAATTAGACCCCATCAGGAAAACATGAAAATATATTCACCCATGAACAAAGCGATACAGGCAGAGAGACATACAGGGGCACAAATTCATCCACATGCAGACAGGGTCTCACGCCCAGTCGCACAAGCCACAATTTCACAACCTCCACCCACACCCATCCTGGAGCCCTGAGCTCTACAATCTATATGTCTTGCTGCACACAGGGCTTTTCCCTGCCAGAACCCTGTGAGAAAGCTAAGCCTATCCACCCTTCTCACAGAGACAGAACCCTAAGGCAGCAGACAGGAGTCTTTTGCAGTCTCTCGCAGTCTGCTGCAGAAAGGCACACATGTCATTAAAGTATAATAATACTTTCCACTTGCGACTGCACCCTTTTATCCCTTGGACAACTCTCCTCTTAGTCCCAAATTACAAAAGAGGAAACTGAGGCTGAAAAGAAGTACCTCTCAGAGAAATAGGCACAAAGGTTTTCATGCTCCCACACACATACATCGTCGCAGAAACGGCTCAGGTCCCACTTAACATGAGAAAACTGAAGCCTGGGGAGGGGAACAGACTTATTTGGACACAGCAGAAACAAATGCACGTTAGATGGCTTCAGTTACACACAGAGAACTAGATGCAAATACAGATCCTCAGAGAATAAGGGACTCAGCCACGTTGGAGGGAGAGGGCCATCAACACACATAGACACGGGTTACACTCGCTCTTATGGAAACACCGTGCACAGGCTCATAGCCTCTGAACCTCCCGCCTGGCCTCAGCTGGTCTGGCAGCAGGACTGAGGTAAAGAACCTTGCAGTGGCGTAGCCCGAAGAGGTGAGGCCGGGGGTGTTCCAGGAGTCCCCACGCCGAAGCCAGCTCCCGGCATCCAGCCGGGAGTCTCCCGCTTTCCCCTCCCAGAGGCCTCCGGGAAAGGCCCAGGAACTCCAAGCAAGAGGACACAGGTAGTGGTCCCAGGGCAACTCCTCCAGGCTAGACTGTGTCCCGTGCCCCTTAAAAACCCAGTGCTGTACACTCACCCTGCGCCCTGGTCGTGCGCCCCGCGTAGTCGTGCAGCCTGGAGCCGAGTAAACTGTCACAGCTCTGGGGGCGGGGCTGGAGCCGGCAGGCGAAGGGAGCAGGCCCACAACGCAGAGCATCCGCGGTCGAAAGCAACTGCTCCGCCCATTGTACCCCGGCACCCAGCCCGTGGCTGCCAGCCTGTGCCACCCGCCGCAGCACTGGAGCGCGCCCCGGCAGCGACTGGCACCGGCGAGCCCTCGGGTGCCACCCCCCCGGGGGACTTGACTGCCCTCCCAGGGACGCTCCATCACAGTGCGAGGACCCAGAGGCGCTGGAAAGGGACGGTCTTCAGCGGGGGCGGCCGCTGCCTGAGCCTCTCCCTTCACCCCCAGCAGAGAGGTCCTGGGTACTGGTCCCTCCCCATTTTCCACTTACATTCCAACTGAACCTCTTGGGCTGCACCCTAAGGACTCCAGGTCGTTGGAGGGACCCCAGCAGCTTGGGTTAGGAGGGGTCTTCTGCAGGGATGGAGGTAACCTGAATCCCTTCCTCCCAGCAGATAGGTACGGAAAGCAGGCTCCTCCGCATTTCTCCGCTCCCACGCGCCCTCCCTCTCCCAGGTTTTTGAGCGAGAGGGGAAGGGCAGGCTCTGGCAGGATTCTGGTGGGATCTTCCGCTGCTCCCCCCACCCATAAGGAGGATCTAGCTCGTGTGCCCCTCTGATTCCTTATCGCTCCCGAGGGTGGAATTTACTCATCGTGTTTCTGGGCTGTGTCCCCACCAAACTGTCAGCCCCACAGGGGCAGGAGTTTGCGTCTATCACAGGCACTGCTGGGACACAGCCGGTGCCCAATAAGTATCTGCTGAGTGAGTGAAGGAAGGAAGGAAGAAATGAGTGTCTCCCACATTTTCTGTGTCTTTCTCATCACCTCTCTTCGAGTCTGGGTCTGTTTCTCCCTGTCTCTGTATGTGTCTTTCTGTGTTGCTCTTCCATGCCTCTCCCAGGCCTTTGCTCCTGAGCCGGCCAGTCCCAGCTGGCCCTGCATCCCCACCCCCAGTTCCCAGGAGCTACCGTGCCGGGCCTAGCTCCTTCACCCTCAAACCAGCAGCCACAGCCTGGAAAGGGAGCTGGGCCTGGCTATTACGACCTTCTCAAGACAGTGCCCTTTGCCTAGGCTGCCGCAGTCTCTGCCGGCCGCAGGTGTGGTGAGAACGCCCCAAAAGGTGATGACTGGGAGGCTGGAAATGGAAATCAAGCTTGGGGACCTCTGGGGGAGCGACCAAGAGGAACAACCAGGCCGCATATCAGCCCCATGTAGCCCCTTGGGGACGCCCGTGGCTCCTGGTACTGCTGTTCCTCAGGGAGAAAGAACCGGTCTCCCCTGCTCCGGCCAATCAAAGCCGCACGCAGGGCAGTGCAGCCAGTGAGGCTGATGAATGGGGGTGGGGTTAACGCTTGGGTACTGCACTCCACAGACCCGCGGACCAAACCCGTTGGAATGAGACCTGGTTTCTCCAAACACGGCAGAACCACGTCAGGCACACAGCAGGCACTCGATAAAATGATCCCCTTCTGCGAAGAGGAAGTCACACCACAGAGTGGGAGGGTGGCTGCTTCTCACTTCCCAGGCAGCAATCTCACCTCTGGTGACCCCAACACAAAAATGGGAGGCTCTTCCTGCCACGGGTTCCAGGCCCAGCACCTCCCATTACTGCCACCTCCCACCTCCCAGTGTCAGTTTCCCATAGATTCCAGTTCTGAAGACTCAGGCAAGATGTCAGGAGTCTCCTGGATGCCTCAGTGCTTCCATCCCTAAGCGCTATTCCACACCCACAGCCGCAGTTCTTAAAAATCAGATCACACCCCTCTCCTCCAAACTCTCCAGTGGCTCTTTAGGTCTCTCTGAGTCAACACCTAAGTCCTCATCAGGGCCCACAAGGCCTTGCACAGGTTTTCATATTTCTCCATTCTCCCTCTGCCTCATACCCTTTCAGACCCACTGGCCTCCCCCTTGTTCCTCACATACTTCCAGACCTTGGCACTTGGGGATCAGTCTTCCCGGAACACAGAACACACTTCTTTCTGCCTTTCCCACCTGGTCACTTCCTTCAAAGAGGACTTCCTTGATCTGTCCCTCTCCTCCACAATCTCACTTGGTGGTTGGCACCATCCAAAATGACCTTGATTGCTTATTTATTCACCTGGCCTATTGTGTGCCTGTGCCTTAGACCCCTAGCCCCAGGAAGGCAGAGACCTTGTCTGCCCCTCTGTCCAGGCCTTGTGTAAATGTTAAGGGCTGGGAGGTCTAGAGCCAGATTCAGTTGAATTGATGCCCCCCTAAGCCTGGTTGGCTAATCTATAAAATGGAGATAACAGCACCCACACTGAGGGATGCTGTTGAGGATCAAAGGAATTAGAACAGAGCAGGGGCATACAGTGAGAGCCAGTAAGTGTCAGCTTGGGTACCGTTAGTCACTGCTGTATCCCCATGGAGATATTAGAAGGGGACTCAGCTCAGGCCTCATTGAGGACTCCATACACAAGCTCCCCACCCCCACCCCAGCAAAGCCTGGTCTCTTCTCAGGGGATAGACACCCTTGGCCTCTGAGCTCCTGTTACAACCCACTTACCTATGCATGCCTGGGCCAGCACACTTGCCTGGCAGGCTCTGCTGCCAGGGCCCTCCCCACAGGAGCCACCCCGCCCGTGCAAAATGCCTCCCATGGTCCCCTCAGACACCCACTCATTGAGAGAGCCAGGGGGCTGTAGCAGGGGTTCCCACCCTCCTCCAACTAGTCCTGAGGGGTGAATATGGCTGCAGGGAGGTGCCAACTGACAGCTTTCTCGTGGCCAGTGACCAAAGCAGTCATGGGGGTCTCAAAGTGGAGTCCAGAGGGCCAACTCCAGCTTGCAGCCAAAGGCTTGTTTGCTTAGCTTAGAGGTTTTCCCTTCAAAACCCTGTCTGAACTGTACAGAAACACTGTACCCTAGTTGGTAAATTTGTTTCTCAAGAGGTACAGGTTAACAATTCTGGATCTACTTATGTGAGAGTATTGAACAAATAAGTACATATGCCATAGATACTGACGGCCAGGTTTCATGCTATTGGAGAAGGAAGTTACAAATAAGTAATGTGGTACTGGACTGGGGATATCAGTATGACATATTTATTTTTAAGAGATAGGTATGAAAATAAATATAGTTATGTGTGCATACATGGGTTAGGACACACACACATTTCCTAGCTCCATCTGCCCCCAGAAGCAGTACCACCCCAGTAGCAAGTGTACTCATCACCCAGATCTAGATTTCTAGTGTATGTGCTGCCGAAACAAGCACAGATCTAGGTTTCTAAATACCATTTTCCAATATGAAGAACCAGGGCTCCTTGGAGAAATGGCTGATTCTAGGGCTGGGGCAAAGGAAATGCAAAATGATCTTGGAGCACTTCCCAATGACAGAAAGTACTTTTAAAAGAAACCCAAAAGGACACAAGAGCCAGCCTATAAGAACTGGCCACAGTGGGAATGATTTGAACAACAAGAAGGCTAGCAATAGTCTTGGATTATAACCCAAAAAATAAAATAAATGACTGCAAGTTTATACTGATTTTAAAACATGACCAATTTAAAAAGAGAAAATTTTCGATTAATAAATGTAGAATGAATGATGAAAATAGAAAATTAACAGAATAGCACTGTCATAATTGCTGCACACAGAATCCACTGATTGATGGGAAACTTTAGGGGCAAATTTTAAAAGAGAAACAGGACATTTGCATAATGTCAGTGTTTCTCTCCCAAAATATTTTTAATCTGTGTCCACAAATTCTGATACTCCTCTCTTTAAGGGTGGAGCTAAGCTCCCCTCTCCTTGAGAGGGACTGGACTTGGCGACTTGCTATGGTCTACACAAAAACCTGCACACGATGTGGCTAGCAGCTTGGTTCATAATTGCCAAAGCTCGAAAGCAACCAAGATGTCCTTCAGCAGGTGAATGGACAAATAAAACATAGAATATCCTGACAATGGAATATTTACTCAGCATTAAGAAGAAATGAGCTTTCCGGCAATGAAAAGACATGGAGAAACCTTAAAGACATATTGCTAAGTGAAAGAAGCTAATCTGAAAAGGCTGCATACTGAATGATTCCAACTCTGTGACATTCTGGAAAAGGCAAAACTGCAGAGACAGTAAAAAGATCAGAGGTGAGGGAGTTGCAGAGGGATGAACAGGCAGAGCACAAGGAATTTTTAGGACAACAAAACTACTCTGTATCATACTGTAAAGATGGACACATGTCAATATACATTTGTCCAAACCCATAGAAGATACAACTCCAAGAGTGAACACTACTGCAAACTGTGGACTTTGGGTGATGATGATGTGTCATTGTAGGTTCATTGATTATACCCAATGTACCACTGTGATGTGGGATTCCAATAGTGTGGGCAATTGCAAGGGGAATGGCGGTATATGGGAAATCGCTGTACCATCTGCTCAGTTTTGCTGTGAAACTAAAATTGTTCTAAAAAATAAAGTTTATTAATTTTTTAAAAAGGTAAAAAAAAGTCTGCCCGAGAGACCCTTGAGTGCACAGATGCTCCCAGGCCATGACACCTGACAGCTTTGGACATCTGTATTCCCACCCTGGCCCCTAAAGATATTTGAGTTTGAGACACCTGACCGAGATGCATGGGTTCTAGAACAGACAGATGGCAGAGCAACTTCCAGGTTTCTAAATTGCCCTGAGCTTCAGTTTCCTCATCTGAAAATGGAAACACACACAGTCTCCTGCCCATAAGGGGCTCACATTCTAGTGGGAGACCAAAAAAACCCATACACAAGTTAACAAGATAATTCCACATGGTGATGTGCACTATAAACAGATAAAATATCATAGGGTGATACGCGAGTGACTGGGGACTATTTTAGATCCAGAGTCAGGGAAAGCCTCTTTGAGGAGGTGAAAAGAGCTGAAATCACAGTAACAAGAAGACTGTAAGAAGGGTGGTTTTGATAGAAGAATCAGCATGAGCTTACTTCCTTTTATTTTATTTTTTAAAATTGAGGTGATATTCACATAATGTCAAATTAATCATTTTAAAGGAACAATTCAGTGGTGTCAAGTACGTTTTCAGTGGTATGCAGCCACCACCACTACTTCATTTCAAAGCATTTTCATCACCCCCAAAGGAAATCCCACACCCATTAGGAAGTCACTCCCCATTCCAACTCTTCTAGGCCCTGGCAACTTCCAATCTACCTCTGTCTCTGTGGATTTACCTATTCTGGACACTTCATATAAATGGAATCATACGATTTGTGGCCTTTTGTATTTCTCTTTTTTCATTGAGCATGTTTTTGAGGTTCTTCCACATTGTGGCAGATATCAAGATTTTATTTCTTTTTACAGCTGAATAGTATCCCATTGTATTTGTAGACTTCTTATTAAAGATTCTGAAAAGCTCTAAGAAGAGGCTATGGGTTGCAGGGGTCAGGAGGAGGGAGAAGGAGGCAGTGTGGGTCAGGGGAATCATTAGGCAGGAACTGGGCAGCACCAGGTTTCCCTTCTCTCACCTGTTCACCCCAGGCCTAGGAAACTCCCCAGGAAAAAACTGACCTCATCCTCCCGTGAGTGTCCTCAGTTACACCTTGGGTTAAACCCAGCCAAGGGCTCCAAATACTGAGCTGGGGGCCAAATCCTCCAGAGGCAGTGAGACAGGCCCCAATCTTTCCCCTAAGCAGCCCTCTAGGTGTCCCCCTCCTTGTGCCCCTTACTTCCCAGGCCTTAGGCTTGGAAACTTGGAGTTAGCATGTCCTCTCTCACCCCCTCACACTTAGACATTCATTTCACAGATCATGTGGGGAGGGGAGGGGGAGGAACATCTGGGCACAGGGTTTGAGTCAGCACAAGCAAAACTCTGGAGGCTGGAGAGTGTGTGTGGTAAAAGAAACGAATCAGGTCAGTGGGCAGGAGCGTGACTTAGGGGGAGGAAAATGGAGAGAGGGTGAAATTGTGGACGGGGCAAGGGTCAGTTCTGATGGGGCCTCAAATGTCAGGCCGCCCCTGTCTGACCCCCACCCTGCTATGTGAGTTGTTTAACTTCTTTGACTTCAGTCTCTTCACCTACAAAATTGAGTCAAGAAGGTTTTTTTTCTTTCTCACAGCTATCTTGTCAGTATTAATGCAACCATTTCCTGACCCAGAGCTAACCACTCGCTAAAAGTGGGGGATTATTTTTTAATAGCTTTATTGAAATAATAGCTTTATTGAATTGTGTCACATGTGTCACATATGACACAATTCACCCATTAAAGTATACGGTTCTGTGTTTTTTTGTGTATTTACAGAGTTGTGTAACCATCACCAAAATTAATTTTAGAACATTTATCACTCAACAAGGAAACCCTGTACCCATTAGCAGTCACACCCAGCAGTCCTCCTTCCCCCAGACCCTAGAAACCACTCATCTACTTTCCATCTCTATGTGTTTGCTAATTCTGGACATTTCATATAAACGAAATCACACAATATGTGCCTTTTGTGTCTGGCTTCTTTCACTCAGCATGACATTTTTAAGGTTCGTCCATGTCATAGGATAAATCAATGTGTCATTCCTTTTTATGGCTGAACTTTCGTGTACAGGTTTTTTTATGTGGACATATGTTTTTATTTCTATTGGGTGGATACCTAGAAGTGGAACTGCTGGGTCATATGGCAACTTTATGTTTAACATTTTGACTAACCGCCAGACTGTTTTCCAAAGCAACTGCACTATTTTACATTCCCACCAGCAATGAATAGGGGTTTCAATTTCCCCATGTCCTTGTTATTTTGCTTCCTTTCCTATTATAGCCATCCTAATGGGGGTGAAGGAGCATCTCACTGTGGTTTGGATCGTTATTACTTTTTGTTACTATTTTTATCGATCTCATGGCCCACATTGCAGCATGTCCTTCCTCCTGTCCTTCTCCTGCTCACAACCCTCCATAACTCCTTGGCGCCCTTTGAAGAAAGTTCAAGGAGCTCTGGCCATTGGCATCTGGCTTGTTCCCTCATCCCCTGCCCCTTTCCCACACCATACCTCGTGCCTCTGAATCTCAAAATCTGGCCATTGCTCCTCAGTTTCAAAGAGAGGCGGGTTGTAGAGGTCAGACAGAATTGGGTTGGAGTTCTGGCTCTGATGAGCTTGGGCAGATGGGTTTAGCTCTGTGAGCCTCAGTTTCCTTATCAGTTAAATAGGAATCATAATTATTTCCTTTCTCATAGAGTTCAATGATACAGTCCTGCCACTTCTTTAATGCAATGCCTGGCATTGAGTAGGGGCTATATTTTTTAGGATTTATTTAGCTGGAAGTTCTAGGGAAAAAAAAAAAACTAAGTTCAACTAAAAAACAATTCAAAATGGTATGGGGGTGGTGAATTGGCTCATGTAACCAAAAATCTAGGTATCTAGGATTTGTGTTGACTTCAGGCATGCCTGAATCAAGAAACTCCAGTGTCAACAGAAATTTAACTCTCTGTCTCTAGGCTTGGCTGGGCTTTCTCATCTTATCGAGCTTCCCTTTAGGTAGCAGAGATTCTTCCTGGTGCTATGGATCCATTATCCTCACTCAGAATCCATTTGGAAAAAGACATCCAACTGCTCCAGTACAGTAGTCCCAGTACTGAATTTCATTGGTCCAGCTTGAATCACTTGTCATAACAGAACCAAAACCCTGGGGGATGGACTGCTCTGATTGGCCAGATTAGAGAATGTGGAAGGGGTCAGACCAAGGCTGGTCTGAGCACTTTCATCTGTGCTATAAAGAGTCCCCAAATTATGGTAAGTTGTGCTTCAGGCATCTGAGGTGGGAAGGCCACAGAACCACAGAAAGGTCAGAAGTTCAATTTGGTGAGTTCAGTTTGGGGCTGGTTGGGTTTGAGATGCCTCCCAGTCATCACATGGTGCCACTGAGTCATTGACTATATCTAAGACTTGCATTCACTTGGTGTCTTGCAGCTCACATTCTTTTTGTTGCTTTTACGGAAGTATAATTTAATTTTTCTTTGAAGGATACAATTGAGAGGTATAATTATTGTGATGTATAACTTCTCCACCTGGAGTTAATTGCCTTCCCCGCCCCCCCCCCCCCGCCCCTTACTTGTCTTTCTTAGAAATTCTGGCTGTGCATCTCAATTCAAATGATCAAATGATCAAATCTTCCAGATAATCAGAACAGGTAGCATTCTGTTTTCCTCCTGGGTTCTTTCTGCTGGGGAATTCCTCCTGTCACCCTGCTGGGAATTCTCTCTATCTCCAATGTTGGGACCCATTTCCTCAATTTCATGTCTTCTTTATTTCTTGCTTTACCCCCTTGTTTTAATGGAGTGCATCCTGCAGTAAGTTCTGGAGAACATAAGAGCACAAGAGATAATATTTTTTAACCCTTCCATGTTTTAAAATGTCTTTATTTGATACACGATCAATATTTTGTCTGAAAATAGTGGTCTGGATTGAAAATCTTCTTCTGTCCAAATTTTTAGTCCATAGACCCATTGTCTCTTTGCTTCCACATACACTTCTCCAGTCTCCTTTTTGTCGCAATTGAGGTGATAAATTCCAGATGGTACAACTATAAGATTGTGGATGCCTCGTCATCCCAGACCTCTGCATAACTGTTTGAAGCTGGGTCTCTGTCAGTCCATGTAGGGTGAGTAAAATCAGAGTGAAATAAACTTTGATTGTGTTAAACCACTGAGCTTTGGACTTGCTTGCTACTGCGGTGAAACGACTTATTCTGACTAACGCAAATTCCGGCTTAAACATGGCTTCCTCAGAGAAGTCCTCCTGGATCACGGCCCCCAAACTAGATTACTTCGCCTATTGTAAGCTTGTGTTTTCCTACATGATCATTATTAAAATTGTAATCATGTGATTTTTGTGTGTGTGTGTGTGTGTGTGTAATGAATTCATCATCTCTCTCCTGCATCCTACCTACAAGACTCCAAGAGGAGACAACAGTATTTGTGTTATCTATTGCTACAGCCCCTAATCCAGCACAGAATCTGGTATATAGTAGATGCTCGGGATACATTTTTTGAATGAAAAAAGAGTTTTGCATGCTTTCAGTTAAAAAGGCAGAAACGAGCACAGCTCATTTCTAGAGCATTCTCTCACACAATTCTCAGTGTAGTAGAAGCATGAAAGGCAGGATGGGATGACTCTAAGGAAGCAAGAAAGTTGGCCAAAAAAAGCAATCTACCGTGAGATAGTATCTATCTGCATATATACGTTTTCTTCAAGAGTGTGTAATTTATTATAGCAACTACACAGCCTGGGAGGATTTCTTGAGCCTAATTTATTTCACTAAGGGGCATGGGAACTGAGTGGAGAGGCATGAAAACATTTCTGGAATTGCTGAGAGACCTACAATAAAATTTATGCACTAATGCCAAAATACAGTCATGAGAAGACAATTCTACCTTATTGAGTTCCACTCAAGTGCATTTTTGCAGTGGTGCCCTAATGTTACCATACGGATTTATTTTTCAACTTTACCAAGGTACCATTGACATACAATAAACTGCACGGACTTCAAATGTTCCAGTTCCTCTATATCCTCACCAGTGCTCGGTAAGGTCAGTCTTTTTTTCAGTTTAGCTGTTCTAATGAGTTTGTAGTGGCATCTGATTGCCATGTTATTTTGCATTTTCCTGATGGCTAGTAATGTTGAGAATCTTTCCATGTGCTACTTGGCATCCTGTTATCTTCTTTTGTGAAGAATCTGTTTAAACTTTTTGTCTGCATTTTTATTGAGTTGCTTTCTGAGTTTCAAATGCATGGCAACTATGAAGATTACCACTGGGAATAATAATAGCTCCTCTATTGTGTGGCCTCTATTTCTGAGCCTCTATTTCCTCATCTGTAAAATGAGGATAATGTTTGTACCTACCATATAGGATTGTGCTAAGGGTTAAATGATTTAAGACAGATAAAGCCAGTAGGGCATGGCTCGAGGAAGTTGATCTTAGAGAAGCCAGCCCTAAAAGCTGGCCCTAGAAAAGCCAGCTGTGGAGACTCTGAGAAAGAGCTAGGAGGAGGCTCTGAGGGCAGGTAAGTCCTATTATTATTTATTTAGTCATTCGACAAACAGTTATTGCGCATCTAGCATGTTTCAACAGGAGAGGCACTGGGGAGCGGGTGTGGCTTGTTTTCTCTCATTGTCATAGTCATTGTTGGCACTTGGTGTGGGCAAGCTGCAAGTGACGACTGATATTCTTAAAAGAATAATAGCATTAGGACAGTTGTTGCTTGTCTTCATGGGACTTTCACTCTCACAAGGGACACAGTGATTAACAGGCAATGACACAAGTGATTAGGAATTATTTCACTTGTGGTGAGGGGAAGCCTAAGAACACATAAAGGAGGCATGGCCCAAGATGGAGGTCAGGACAGGCCTCTTGGAGCAGGTGATGAGCAAGCTGAGACTTGGACAAAAGGAGGGATCAACAGGCTACATTGCTTTCCTGGGGCTGCTGTAATAAATCACCACAAACTGAATGTCTTAAAACAGAACTGGCTTCTCTAACAGTTCTGGAAGCTAGAATTCCAAACTCAAGGTATCAGTGGGGCCGTGCTCACTCTAAAGGCTTCAGGGGAGAGGGAAGAACCCCTCCTTGCCTCTTCCAAGTTTCCGGTGGTCACTGGCATTCTTTGGTTTGCTTGCAGCTACATAACGCCAATCTCTGCCTCCATGGCCACTTAATCTTCCTGTGTGTCTGTGGCTCTCTGTTCTTCTTCTCTTATAAGGACACCAGTCACCTTGGATTCAGGGCCCGCCTTAATCCAGTATGACCTCATCTTAACTAATTACACTGGCAAAGACCCTATTTTCAGATGAAGTCACAGCCACAGGTACCTGAGATTAGGACTTCAATATATCTTTTTGAAGGATCTGAATAGATATTTTTTAAACGAGACATACAAAAGGTCAACAGGTACATGAAAAGATGCTCAACATCACTAACCATCAGGGAAATGCAAATCAGAATCACAGTGAGATATCAACTCACACCTATCAGAAGGCTATTATCAAAAGGGCAAGAAACAATGAGTGTTGTCAAGGATGTGGAGAAAAGGGAACCATACTGCACTGTTGGCAGGAATGTAAACTGGTACAGACACTATGGAAAACAGTATAGAGGTTCCTCAAAAATTAAAAATAGAGCTACCATATGATCCAGCAGATCCACTTCTGGGAATATCTGAAGAAAATAAAAACACCGTCTCGAAAAGATATTTGCAACCCCATGTTCACTGCAGCATTATTTACAATAGCCAAGATATGGAAACAACCTAAGTGTCCACCACTGGGTGAATGGATAAAGAAATGTGATATATGCACACACATACATACACATACACATACATATATGTAAAATCTCTTGTCTTTTTGATGACAGCCATTCTAACAGGTGTGAAGTGATATCCCATTATGGTTTTGATTTACGTTTCCCTGAAGATAGTGATGTTGAGCACATTTTCATGTACCTGTTGGCCGCTTGTATGTCTTCTTTGGAAAAAAGTCTGTTCAGATCCTCTGCCCATTTTTTAATTGGATTGTTTGTATTTTTTTTAACATGACTACTAGAATATTGAACATTATATCTCACGCTATGTTTCTACTGGACAGCGCCACTCTAGATTTTTTTCGATGTGGTGAAACTTGTTCACAAAATAATTTTTTTTATGAAGTATAATATATATAATATGTGCATATATATATATATATATATATATATATATATATATATATTAGGTGAAGCAACCCTTGATTGACCTCACAAATTGCAAGGACCTTGTCAGTTTACAATCCCTTATTTTTTTTTTTATGCCTACAGCACCTGGTCTTCCTAGGTGGTCTCCCATCCAAGTACTAACCACGCTTAACACTGCTTAGCTTCTGAGATCAGACAGGATCGGGCTTGTTCAGGGTGGCATGGTCATAGACATGGTTTTTATATTTAAAACAACCCTTTTAATTTTAGTTAAAAGACATTAACTAAACTTACTGCGGTGATTATTTTGCGATATATACGAATACCGAATCGTTATGTTGTACACCTGAAACTGACATAATGTTGTATGTCAATTATACCTCAATTTAAAAATTATTTTAAAATAAGTAAAATGAATTTTTAGTATCATTTGAAAAAGAAAAAAAATAGTTTTATAAATAGAAAGTTTCTTTCTGCTGTTGTGTGGATTTGAGAGGTCAGAGGTGGCAGCTAGAAGGCCAGGAATGAGGGGGCACTGGTGATGTGGGCTGGACCTGGGAGAGGAGTGTTGGAAATGAGAATGACAACAATAGCAGTAACACTTCACACTATGTGGTGGTGGTTTTGTGCCAGACAGTGTTCTAAGCATTTTGCATATTCATTTCATCTTTCTCCCAAGCCCTAGGAAATAGGCACCATTATTACCCATTTGTCAAATGAAGAAACTGTTGCACAGGTAAGGTCACCTGTCTGAGACACCTGACAGCAGTATCTTCAAAGGTGGTCATGACTATTGTGCTGCTTTTTTGGAGTATGACGACAACTGGGGGCAGATTATGAGTGGCACAACAGACTCTGGTAAGGGAGGTAATGGAGGCTAGGGCACAGGCAAGGGCTGGGGAGCAAGAGCCAGTGGGGGTGAAATGCAGCATCAAGTCAGGACCTGGGGGGCATCCCAGAGGCAACACAGGTGAGTCTAGACCCTGGTCTGGGGACAGAGACCCAGGTGGGGAGCTGATGCTGTGGCTGCACTTATAGGGGAAGAGTGAAGGAATCCAGTGCCCTATACATCCTTCCTCAAGCAAACTGAGCTGTGCCGGGCTGGTGGAAGGGGTGGTCAGCCATCAGACCAAACAAAAACAGAAGAATATTTGTGACCCCCACAGCCCATATGTCCCCTGTGAGGCAACAAGTTCTTTCATTTCACAAGTTGTTCGTGGTACCTACTGTGGGCCAGGCCACAGGCTGAGTGTTAAGGAGCCAGCAGTGACCAAGATGGAAAGAGTCCCCTGCCCTCAGAGTATGATTGGAACAGAGGTAATAGACATAGAAATTATATATGTATAAAATAGGTGCTGAGGTTTGAATGTTTTTGTCCCTCCTTCATATGTTGAAGCCCTGACCCCCAATGCGATGGTATTTGGAGGTGACGAGGGTTAAATGAGGTCATGAGGGTGGCGTTCCCATGATGGGAGTAATGCCCTTATAAAAAGAGGCCATGGGAGGACATAACCAGGAAGAAACCTTCATCAAGATCCTGGCTCTACTGGTACTTTGATCCCAAACTTCTACCCTCCAGGACTGTGAGAAATTGTCTGTGGTTTAAGCCTCCCAGTCTGCAGTATTCCTTACAGCAGCCAGAGCTGACTCAGTCAAGCTGTAGTAACTGCTCTGGGAAAAATATGGAAGCTAAGGGGTAAGAGTCCAGGGGTGGGAGGACTTTTGAGGAAGCTTACCCTGTGGGGGTGACATTTGAATAAAATCCTGAAGGAGGTTGTGGGGGAGCCATGCAGATATTTCAGGGAAGAGAGGGAACAACAAGTACAAAGGTTCTGAGGTGGGACAGTACTTGTTGAGTTTGAGAAAGGAGGCAGGTGTGGCTCAGAAAAAGTGAGAGAGAGGAGAGAGGAGGGAAAGTTAGCGCAGTGACTGCCCTTTTGTGTCCTCTCCTTCATGTCCCACACCCTCTTCCAAATCCTCTTCTCACTTCCTTCAGCCAGCTGAGGACAGTGCCCTTGGACTGACCACTAGAGGCCACCCTCCCTGTGGTTCACAGCATCACTACACTGTCATCTTGCCTTTCAGAAGGTGGCTGGCTTTCTCGCTGAGCCTTAACTGTACCTCAAACGCCACGCTAAGAGCTTTACACGACGAACTCAGTTTCTTCGTCTAACATTCTTCTGAATTATATGCATTGAAAAATTTTTACACCTTTACCGAGGTATAATTGACATACAACAAACCACACACATTTAAAGTTGTACACTCCAATGAGTTTTCGCATCATGGGAATCCTCATCACAATCTAAATACTAAATATACTCACGACTCCAAAAAGAACCCTCTCGCCTTGTTCAAATTCGTCCCTTTCACCTCTCCCACCCCACCCTCAGGCGACCCTGATGGTATTAGGAGGTTGCACTTTCCAGCGTTTAGTATAAATGGGACCAGAGAGTATATAGTCTAATTTTCTTTCTGGATCCTTTCTCTCAGCAAAATTATTGAGGATTTGTCTATGTTTTGGCGTGTATTTGAGCCCCCTGTTGCTCATGGGAAAACTGAGGCACACAGAGGTGTGGCTGGGATGGGCGGGGAGAGAAGCGGGGTAGGGTGGGGTTGTCACACACAGGTTGGGCCCCAGGCCCAGGCAGGTTCTGGGTGTTGGTCTTGGGCGGGTCTGGGGGCGGAGCCGGGGCGGGGCTTCCAGGCTCTGGGGCCTTCGATAAAGACCTGCAGGGGCTCGGCGCGCCTGGGCACTGCGATAAGGCGGCGGGTGGGTGTGGGGGTCGTCGGGTGCTGCCGCGTCTGGAAGCCCCAGCGCGGCCACTCAGGACTGGGTCTGGAGACCACACTGGGGGCCGGGGCGTCCAGCTGTGTCACGCCCGCTTTCCTCCCGGGCCAGAGCCGCTAAAATGGCGGCGGCGGTGACAGCGCCCCGCGCCGGACCCAGGGACGTAGCAGCCGCGTCGGGGGCTGACTAGCGCCGTCCTGGGCGCTCACGTCCCGGCCGCGTCCTGGCCCCTGAGGCGCTGGCGCGCGGCCCCCAACCGGGCCCTTGCTCCACCTCCCCTTTTCCCCTCGGCGCGCCCATGAACTCCGTGTCGCCGGCCGCCGCGCAGTACCGGAGCGCGAGCCCTGAGGACTCGCGCCGCCCCGAGGGCCGCAGGCCTCGGGGGCCCAGAGTCCCGGACTCCAATGGCCTGGGGCCCTCCGGAGCCAGCGGCCCCGTTCTGGGCTCGTCCGGGATCGCCCCTGGGGAGCCGGACGAAGTGGACAAGTTTAAAGCGAAGTTCCTGACTGCCTGGAACAACGTCAAGTACGGTAAGGAGGGGGCGGGCCCAGGGGGTGGGTTCTGGGGTGCAAGAGAACCGTGGTTTTCGCCAGACCGGGGGCTTAGAGGTCAGTGGGAGTCAAGGAACCGAACCCTGCCCTGTATTCTGTGTATACACCATTTGTTCTCCGGTGAGTCACCTGTGGGTCGCCCGCCCTGCCCTGCCAAGGGCGGATCTGTGGCAGGTCCTGCAGGGAATGTGTTTTCAAATCTTGACCTTGAGCAAGATTTTTGCTTCCCTGTGCTTCTATTTTTCCCTCCTGTAAAATGGGTACAGTAATTAGAACTGCTTAGTTTATCCTGAATTGATGGCAAACATTGGTGTGGCTGTGCCTAGGGACCTCACTTCCATATAAGAGGAATATGACATGAATTCCCCAGTGCCACCACTGAGATGGAAAGTAGTGCGATCCCCATTTCACAGATGGGGGATAAGAGCACTGTTGTTGTCATAACTGTTAAGTTGTGTGTCCCTCATCTCACTGCCCCCCGTCTCTGCAGGTTGGGCAGTCAAAAGCCGGACCAGCTTTAGCAAGCTCTCCAGCGTCCACCTCTGTGGCCGCCGCTACCGATTCGAGACTGAGGGTAAGCTGGTGGCCCCAGGCCAGGGTTGGGGGGACCCCCAGAAGTGTTCCTGGTGGCAGTTGACAAGCCTGTTCTTGTAGGTGACATCCAGCGTTTCCAGCGGGACTTCGTGTCCCGCCTGTGGCTCACATACCGCAGGGACTTCCCGCCCCTTGCTGGGGGCTTTCTGACCTCGGACTGTGGCTGGGGCTGCATGTTACGCAGTGGGCAGATGATGCTGGCACAGGGCCTCTTGCTGCATTTCCTGCCCAGAGGTGAGGGGCGGAGCGGGAAGAGCACACCAGGAGTATGAGCCAACCACATAGGTCAGCAGTGTTAGAACTGTTTGTAAACTAAGAGTTTAAATTCATGTTAGATTTGTATGTAAAGTAAGTTTTGGGGGTAGAGTTAGATTCATTTGTTTCAGGAATGTAAAAATTGTTAAATGTGGGGTCCCGGGAGTATTAGAATTGTTTGTAAAGTGTGAGTAAATGGGAACTGTGCCCCCACACATTGGCACCGGTTGACTATGTACTCCATCCCCACCAGACTGGATGTGGGTCAAGGGCGTGGGCCTGGACCCCCCTGAGCCTTCAGGATTGGCCTCTCCATACTGGCACCATGGGCCTGCCTGCTGGATACCCCCTCACTGGACCAAGGGCACCCCTGAGCTGGAGCAAGAACGCTGGCACCGGCAGATTGTGTCCTGGTTTGCCGACCACCCAAAGGCCCCCTTCGGCCTACACCAACTGGTAGAGCTTGGGCAGAGCTCAGGCAAGAAGGCGGGTGACTGGTATGGGCCATCTCTCGTGGCACATATACTCAGGTGAGGGCTGCTTCAGGGGACATAGGAGTCACTGGGTATCCCCAGGAACTCAGGCCATTCCTCCTGCCCCCAGGAAAGCTGTGGAGAGCTGCTCAGAGGTCACCCGCCTGGTGGTGTATGTTTCTCAGGACTGCACAGGTAAGGGGCTGGGAACCAAGGTCACGGGGTTCTCACTCTGAGTCAGTCACTACCTCAGCTGCCTCTTAGGACCCACCTTTCTCAGGCTGAAACAAATTCTGGGTCAGAGGGACTCTTGGAAAGATTCAAGGCCCACTCAGGGGGAGATTCCTCAGGATCCCTCCACTCCCTCTGGATGCAGGAGAGGAAACTTAAAGGGCTGCTCCCTGAGTGATAGAATGAAGGACATAGGACTTTTTTCTCTCAGGTCCAATTAACTCTTACTCTGTAAACATTTCTAATATGTACAAAAGTCTGGTCTCGTTTGCCTCGCAGAGTTGTCATAAGAATTAAATGAGTCAATAATACAAGTTAAACCCGTAGAGCAGTGCTTGTCACATAGTAAATGTTCATTAAATATTAGCAATGGTTGTTATTTACTACCATTCTCCTAATCAGGAATCTACAAAAACTGGACATTTTTATGAAAAGTTTTGGGCAAGTTTTGATTTTTACAGAGGGCCATTGTTTTAGTCCATTTGGGCTGCTATAACAAAAATAGCGCAGACTTATAAACAACAAGAACATATTTCTCATAATTCTGGAGGCTAGGAAGTCCGAGATCAAGGTGCAGGCAGATTTGGTGTCTGGTAGGAGCCCACTCCCTGCTTTGTTTTGCTGTGTCCTCACGTGGCAGAATGGGCAAACAAGCTCTCTGGGGTCTCATTTTTGTTTCCTTTTTTTTCCATTGAGGTAAAATTGACACATAACATTTCAGTTATACAACATCATGATTTGATATTTTTGTGCATCTCAAAATGATCACAATAAGTCGACATCTGTCAGTGATACATAGTTTTTAAAAATTGAGAGGGGGTTATCTCATTTATAAGGGCACTAATCCCATTCTTGAGGGCTCCACCCTCAGTGACCTAATCACCTCCCAAAGGTCCCACTTCTTCACACTATCACCTTGGATTTATGATTTCAACATATAAATTTAAGGGGGACACAAGCATTCAGATCATAGCAGCTGTGTCTCCAGAAAGGGTTGAATCCACTTCTGGGCACCAGCAGGGGAAGAGGGGAAGAATAGAAAGTAGCAGACGTGAGGAGGAGAAACACAGGGATGTTGGGTTGAGGACTGCTTTGTTCCCAGTTCTGTATTGGCAAACCCAGGTACCAGGTCAGTGAGGATAAGTCAGACCTGGAACTGGGGATGGGCTCTGGGCTGTGGGGAAAACTCCACCTCCTGGCTCTATGTTCTTCGTCCAGTTCTCAGGGCCTTGGTTGCTCTTGGTAAAATGGGTATCCATGCTTGCCTGGTGGCGCTGGGATTGTGAGGGAGTTTGGGGGCTCTGGAAAGATGTGCTTCACTGATGATGGGAGTATCACACCCCTTACCCCACCAGATGTTGCTTGGCTGAGGATGGGCCCCTGGTGATGAAGGGCCACACTGAAGGACAATGAGAAGATGACCTGCTGCCCTATCTTTCCAGTGTACAAGGCGGACGTTGCACGCCTAGTGGCCAGGCCAGACCCCACAGCCGAGTGGAAGTCTGTGGTCATCCTGGTGCCTGTGCGGCTGGGTGGTGAGACTCTGAACCCGGTGTACGTGCCTTGCGTGAAGGTAGGTTCGGCCAGATTACACCGTGCCTTCCCATAGGAGCCCTCCAGGTTTTTCAGCCTGCTATAGGTACAAGTGCTTCCTTCATTCCTTCATGTTTATCTGATAGTTACAGGGCACCTGTAACGTGCCAAGCACTCTCCCAGCTGCTGGGGTTGCAGAGGTGAACAGGCAAAAATGTGTGCCCTCTGGGAATGGACATTCTAAAGGAGAAATGACAGGCAGTGGATCTGGAACCAAATAGACAACTTTGGCATTACAACTTGGGACTGTAAGGGAACCAAAACTAACACGGTGAAGGGCAGCTGGGGGTGGCCGTGCCGCTTAGGAAAGCCCCTCTCCTGCCAGGGGCACATGAGCCAGAAGAGAAGTGCTCCGGGCAAAGGGAACAGCCAGGCTGGAAAGAGCCTGGTGTGTTTACACTGAGAATAAAGGCTATGGATCTTCCCACAGCTCCCAGTGTCCCAAACTATCTCCCTGTCCCTTCCTTGACTGCTCCCACTGTCTTCACTCGTTCTGCCTCAACCACATGGGCCTCCTCACTGTTCCCAGAACACACCTGTCTCAAGGCCACTTGCTGTTTCCTAAGGTGCACTCTTAACTCATCTTTGCTGAAACATCATCTCCCAGTGAGGCCTTTCTTGATTCCCGTTTATGTATTGCAAAGCTCCCTCTCCTCCTCCTCCTCTGTTCTTCTCCCAGTGTTACCACCTTTTGACATATGACAACTTACTCATCTTGTTCCTTCTTTGTCTCCCACACATCAGCTCCGTGAGGCAGTCTTTTCATTCTTGGTCATTGCTGCCCCCCAGAGCCAGCACAGGCCTGGGTTCGCACACATTGGACCTTTGCCAAGCATTTGTTGCATGATGGCCTGATAGCTTCTGCCATGGGTCCTCACCTTTGCCCACTCTGCCCCCTGCAGGAGCTCCTACGTTCAGAGTTGTGCCTAGGCATCATGGGGGGCAAGCCACGGCACTCGCTGTACTTCATCGGCTACCAGGGTAGGCCTGCTCCACCCAGCTCCATCCCACCCCCTCCCCCTGCCCCTCCACCCCACTCACGCCTCCTCCCCTGCAGATGACTTCCTCCTCTACCTGGACCCCCACTACTGCCAGCCCACTGTGGACGTCAGCCAGGCTAATTTCCCCCTGGAGGTGAGCTGGGACCCCCAGGGTGTGGTTCGGAGGCATGTAACGGGAGCTGGGCCCCCTGAGTTTCCCTCATTTGTCTGCCAGTCTTTCCATTGCACCTCACCCCGCAAGATGGCCTTCACCAAAATGGACCCAAGCTGTACGGTGGGGTTCTATGCTGGAGACAAGAAGGAGTTTGAGACACTGTGTTCAGAGCTGACCAGGGTGAGCAAAGAGAATGGGGGAGGGTGGGGGGAGCAGACCTGGGGGGACTATTTCCAGGCTGTGTTGTTATCTTGCCCAAAAGCTACAAAAGCCTGGCTCTGAATAGGCTCCCCCAAAAGGGGCATATGAAAAATTAGAGGCATTGCTGCCTTGGGGGACAGCTGCTTTCAGGATCTCAAGTTGCAGGACCCCTCACTCTCTCTTGGCTCTATGGTTCCATCAGGACTTTACAACAAGAGTTGGCACCTACCTCCCAGTTCAGTGGAAAGGGAGCCCTGCTTTCCCAGCAGACATAGCAAAAATCCCAGGGCTGCCTTTCATTGGCTGCATTGGGTCACATGAGCCAATCACTGTCCTGGGGAACAGAAAGTACTAATTGGCTGGCCTAGGTCATTGCCTTAGAGGGATGGGAGTTGAGTTCAGGTAGCACTTTTTTTATCCTAACAAATATATTTGTTAGGATAACTATGCCTGCAGGATAAGTAACACAGCTACTGCTTTTGGGGCTGAGCTGCTCTCCCCCTCCTCCCACCAGGTCCTCAGCTCCTCCTCAGCAGCAGAGCGGTATCCCATGTTCACCCTGGCTGAGGGACACGCTCAGGACCACAATCTGGACAACCTCTCCTCCCAGCTCTCCCAGCCAGCTCAGCAGCTTCCTCGAACTGGGCGGCTCCTCAAGGCCAAGCGCCCAAGCTCCGAGGACTTTGTGTTTTTATAAAGGGACAGGATGGGGGAGAAGATGGGACAGACATTATTTATTTTTTTATGTCACACTGGGTGTGGGAGCTTGAACTCTGATGATGGGACTTTCCCCTTCTCACCATCTTGATAAGAGCAGCTGAGCCCAGCCCAGAAAACCTCTAGGCTGGGTCCATTAAGGCAGGACAGAGCCCACAGGCCTGCCTCCTGCCAGCTGGGCCCTCCTTACAGGGCAGGGAGGGAGGGTGGGCTCCTGGGCAACCACTCAGGGCCTGACTCAAGTACTGTAGTTTGCACTGGACCATGAGTGCCCATCACTGGTCTCGAAGCCCCAGTCCTCCCAAGGGCTGATGGGAGAACTGTAGCTTCTGGGGGCTAATAAAGCCGTTTGACTTGACTTTGGCTATGGCTGGACCCAGCATTTGGGAGATGGGGCCCAGGGTATATCTCAAAGTGAGATTTACAAGTGGCCTAGGGAACTTGTTAAGTGGGCCTCAGCTTCCTCATCTGTAAGATGGGAATTCTTCCTTGCCCATAGGTAGACATTGCAGGTCTATACAGTTGAATAGAGGGGGATGCACTAAGGGGCTTGATTGGAGGGTGGGAACTTGAGGGCCTCTGCCTGCTCCATCAAGCTCAGGGGCCACTCTTGAGCCTCTGCTGCTTCCTCCGTTGCCGGCCCAGCAGGCGGAAGTAGAGCCGTTTTGGATTGAAGCCAAAGGCCTGCAGTCTCTGACGGCTGAACTCATGTCCACCAAGCGTCACTGTGGGGCCCAGGACGCGAGCCTTCTTGCCCCTCTTCCGCCTCTGGGGGACTGGTGGCTTCTCAATGGATGACACAGGGGCCACCTCTTCCTGTGCTGGGGGGCTCTCAGGCTGGGGCAGCTTCCCACAGGCCCCATCAAGTGCCAGCATCTGCCCCTGTGGGCTGGGTTTGTCTCTCTGTGGTTTCCCTGTGGCTTCCGTGGGTGTCTCTGTCCTAGGGGAAGAAAGTCAGGGCTTAGCTTAGAGTGGGCATAGTTAGACCCATTCCTGGGCGCACATCCCTTGTCTTACAGATGAGGAAAGGAGAGGCTAGGAAAGACAGCAATGCAGCAATTCAGGGGCCTGCCTGGAATTTAAACCCGGCTCTGACACAAGAACAGGAGTTTCTGTACTGAACCCTGAGGGTGGACAGTCACTGATAATTCTGGTATTTGAGCCCAGGTCTACACTAGGCTATTCACATAAATCAACTCATTTCAGATTTAAATCATCTCTGTGAACTCTTATCACCCCTGCTTTATAGACTGGGGTCGGGCGGGGGGACATGATAATAACAATAGTTAAAACCTACCCAGCATTTTGTTTTAAGCACTTCACATGAATTGATTCACTTAATCTTCAAAAAACCCAACAGGGTCTATGGCCATGCCACCCTGAACGTGCCCAATCTCATTTGTTCTCGGAAGCTAAGCAGGGTCGGTCCTAGTTAGTACTTGGATGGGAGACCACCTATAAATACCAGGGGCTGTAGGCAGTCAAACAAACAACACCCAACAGGAAATGAGCCATCTTTATCCCTATTTTATAAATGAGAAAACAGGCCCCAAGAGGGGAAGTGACTTGCCCAAGGTCACACAGCTATAGCCCAGCCATGATCTGAACCCAGGTCTCAGAGGAGGGCCCATTCTCAAGGTTATACAAGTGGCTGACAAAGCAAGACCCAAACCCTGTGGAACCCTGTAGGCTCCCCAGCCCACCCTCCCCGGGCCAGGGATACTCACTCCTCTGGGCAGAGAGACTTAAAGATCTGCCTCTTTTTCCATGAGTTCTGGGCCTTCTGGCTGTACGCTCTCTTGTCCTGAAGCTCCTCTTGCTCCGACCTGTGGGCACCCAGTGGACAGGCCTGTTACCGGGTACTCTGGGAGGTGGCCATGTATGCCTGCCCACCCCTCCTGGTAAATACCTAGCCCAGCCCCACTCTCTCACCTGTACATGCAGGTCTTCTTCAGGGAGCACCATCGGTTCAGCTCCTTGTCATCAGCAGCAAGAATCTACGTGAAAAGGGACAAGTAGGGTCCTGTTGCATAGGCCCCAGGGGGGCCCTGACTCTAAGCCCTAGTCACCTCATCAGTCAAAGTAGAGTACCACTAGCAGGGATGTCATGACAGTGGGAAAGAACTGATTTCTGTGGAGGACAATCCATGTTTTTTGTGGAGGACATCAGATTGGGAAACTAAGGCATTGCCCTAAGACACACAGCCAGGAAGTGGCTGACTACAGATTCCAGTTTGGGCCCGGGACCGGAGCCCTTGTGACTACAACCACGTTCCCAACAGCCTCAGGATGTGGGTCTCTATGCCAGTCACCAGATCTGCTAATTATAGAGAAGGTCCAGGTTTCCAACCTCAAGGTTCCTGCCTCCAGGCCTCAGTTTCCTTATTTATGAGGTGGGCATCCCCTCAAAACCTATTGGAAGGTCCTTCAGAAGACAAGAGTAAATGCAGATGGTATGAGCTCAAAAAACATCAGAGGCTTTTACTGAGCAACCACCGCCGTCATTGCGAAGGGACAAATGTTGTTCAGAAAGCCACACATTTGTTTCAGGTCCACAGCCCTGAGGTGGGGGTTGTTATGAGGACCATTTATAGATGGGGAAACTGAGGCATAGCACCTTAAATCACATAAGCAGGGTCACACAGCTAGTGCATAACTAAGCCAGGATTTAAAACCAAGCCATCTGGCTGCAGACCTACCTCGTCTTAATGGTCACCCTACTGCAGATATATGGTAACAGAATTAAAGGCAGCTGACTCCTGAACAGCACCGGTTTGAACTGCACAAGTCCTATTGTGCAGATTTTTTTCAATAAATACAGTAAATAGTAAATGCATTTTCCTTATGATTTTAATATTTTCTTTTCTCTACATATAACATAGAAAAATGTGTGTTATTAACAGTTTATGGTACCAGTAAGCCTTCCAGTCAGCATGTCAGCCTTCTGCATCTGAAGGGGTTGAATCCACAGATGTGAAACCCACAGTTGCGAAGGGCCAACTACAGTTCAATTTGGGGGAACCAAAAGTTATACACAGATTTTTGACTGCGTGGGGGTAGATACCCCTTAACCCCCATATTGTTCAAGGGGCTGTTTGAAGCCTTATCATCTCACAGAAACCCTCTGAAGCAGGAAATACTAGTGTTGTCATTAATATTATTATTCCTGTCATTTTTCAGATCAGGAAACAGGCAGTGTGGCAACACCAGCTGGCTTGTGCTCCCTCTTACCTACTGGGCGCCCCCCAGTATCCTGCGCCCACCCAGGGTCCCACCTCCTCAGTGCTGAGCCCAAAGTCGCAGGGCACCACAGCGCGGTACTTGAAGCGGCAGGGCAGGTCGTCAATGATGTCCTCGTAGTCCAGCTGGTAATACTCATCCAGGTACTCCTCGAATGTCTTGTCCCCTGCGTGGGGAGAGAGCTGGGCTGCCAGGCTGTGCTGAGCCCTGCAGAACCCCTGCCCACCCCACCGCCTGCCCACCGGGAACCTCACCGGGGTTGAACACGGGCTTCTCCTGCTCCACGGCTGCAGCAAAGGGTGACTTGCGCTTCTTCTTGCTGGCTGACGGGGGCTCACACTGCTGCTTCCGTGGTTGGCTAGGGTCGTAGTCAGCATCCATCTGCCTTGCCAGGATATGCGGGTCAGACCAGTCCTGGGGGCTCTGGAATCCTCTGAGCCCCCACCCCACCCTGCCCATGGCACTTACATTAAAGTCTGGGTCCTCACAGTGCAGCTCCTGCTGGCTCCAATCTCCATCCTGCTGCAGCCCAGCCCATGTGTCCCAGTTCCAATCATCTGGTTCCGGAGGACAGACAGGCAGGGGTGGGCCCAGGGGATACAGGCTAGGATCACAGGATTTGTGCCCAGCAGTCCCACCTCAGCCCAGTGACCTCACCTTCGAGCTCTTCCTCTTCCTCAAACTGTGGCTTCTCTTCCTCCATGGTGCCGTAGTACTCGTCCCCGAAGCATTTCTGCAGGGCCGGCAGCTAGGAGGGTCAGTAGGGCCCACTCTACCCCTACATGACCCCCAAGTGCCCTCTTAGGACCCGGCCCGATTTAAGCCTGACAAAGCTGGTTAGGGGACACCTCTAAGACCTCCCCTTCCCCCTGTGTGTCCCCATCCCCTCTCAGAACCCTGCATTTTGTAAACATACACTTGAGTGCCTACCACTAGACTGGGGGGCTCTGAGAAAGCAGGGGCCGCTGTGCTGCTTGATTCCTCGGCATACAGTAGGTGATCAATGGATGTTAGACTGGCTCTTGCCACTCCATGAGCTCCAAGAGGGCTGACACTGTACTGGGCCCTTGTTGGAACTCCAAGGCCCAGTGGAGGCCTGACAAAGACAATGTTGCTAACCATGTCATTTACTGAGCATCTATTATATGCCTAAGTTGGCTGCATCTTGCTGTACTTGTACAAGCACCCTGAGACAGAAAACTCCATTCTATTGAGAAACTAAAGCTCAGAACTCAGAAGCTTCTAGAAAGTGAAAGTTAATCTCTGACTACATAGCAACCCTCCTACTCTGGTTTTCACCTTACCAACTTACGTACCCTCAGTTCCCTTCCCTGACCTTCCAAGTATGGGCAGGGGCCTTTGGGGTCCCTATGGTCCCCACTGCTTCCCCCACACAGCTCTCATTACCTGTTTCTGTGGCCTGATGCTATGTTCCCACAAACTCAATAAACATTAATGGTGCAATAAATGAGCTAAGAGAAATACAGTGACCCACTGTTCCTTGAGGATTTTTCAAAGAAACTTTTCTGAGTATTCCTCTCAAATCATCCTTACACCAGTTCTGCGACATATACTATGGTTAGACCACGTTACAGAAACAACTAAAGGCTCAGAGAGACCACGTAGCCAGGAAACAACCACTGGTTTCATAGCCATGCTCCCGAGCACTCGGCTGCATGGCTGGGCCTGGGCAGAGGGGCCATACCTGCATGAGCTGGTCATGCCGGGTGGGGTCGAAATCGTCCTCGAGGTCCCACTCATCACAGCCCAGAGTCTTGTTTCCTGTGACCTGCCGCAGCCTCTCCAGTTTGGCCAGAATCTCCTTCTTCTTTAGGTTCTTCAGCTGCTTAAGTTCCTCCTGCTTTTTTGCCTTCTCCTATGGTAGCAGGCCAGAGAAGAGGGACGTTATGGGCTTTCCCCACAGGCTAGAGGGACCTTCCAAACCCACCACCCCCACACTCACCCTCCTCTTTCGCTCCCGAGTCTCTTCCCTCCTCTCCTTCCTGCGCTCATCCTTGCGGCGCACAGAGGATGTGATGCTCCGAGGGTAGGTTTTGACCTGTGGGCCACAAAGATGGTTCTGGGCTCTCCCAGCTCGGGCTCTATGGGCCATCTCCTCCCAAGCCACTAGCCCTGGTCACTCACCAAGGCCGAGTCTGGCTCCTCAAAGCGGAAGTTGTACTTGTGCTCAAAGTCCTCCTGTTTCTTCAGAAACAGCTCCCCCTCATCTGAGGAGTCATCCATAGCCAGCTGGACCAGGGGGCCTGGGACCCTGAGGGATGAGATGGAGTGGGGATGGGGTCAGCCAAGCTCTGGTGTGTTAGCCATATTAACTCACTCAATCCTCCCAAGAACTCTATGGTAGGGTGCCACCATTACCCTCATTGTACAGATGGGGAAACTGAGGCATAGAAGTCTATCAGCACAGTCAGATTCAAACTAGTGCCACCTGGCTCCAAAAGCCCATACTCGGCGGCTCTCCCTCACAGAGGACTGCTACCATCTATGTGACAAAGTGAACACCCAGTGCCCTCTGCTTTCTGGCCAGCGCTGGCTCCAAGCACCTCTTGAAACATGGCTGCTCACCCTTCCTCTTCCTCCTCCTCCTCCTCCTCCTCCTCCTCTTCTTTCTCCTCATAGCGTTTGTTGAGGATATAATCCCGCAGGAACTGCTCCCCTTCATCCAGCTCTGGGTTGTTCCAATATTCCCTCAGGTGAGTCTGAGGTGAAGGGGTGATAGGACCCATGTTAGAGACTTGAAGGCAAGGAAAGAAGGCAGACGTGGGCACCAAGTGGACTCAAGTGACAAATTTCACAGCCAGCCTATGTAGGTGAGAGGCATTATCCCCATTTCATAGATGTAGACACTGAGGCCCCAAGACAGGCTCACCCTATCTTCAGAGCATGTGCTCTCGGCAACCCCTTCAAGGACTGGTTTCTGGGAAAGGGTCGGATAGAGGCAGGACAGGCAGTATAGTCTTTCAGCAACTATCTGTGGCAACTAACCAGCTCTCTCAGGGTCTCGACATTCTGAATCTCCTTCTGCCCCTTTAGCCATTTGACATAGTCAGCATCCTCCTGGGCCTGGGGGAGGGAAGGCCAGCACTGAGGGTCTGCAGGAGCCACAGCAACCCCTCCCTGCCACCAGCCCTGGTCTGGTGGAGCCCCACACCTACCTTCTCCTCCTTGGTTTTAGCACGTTTCTGCAGCAACCCAGAGCCACCTTCCCCCGCGCTGTCCTCACCTTCGCTGTCTTCCACAAATGCCCGGAAGCTGCCCATGCAAGAGAACAAGCCTCAGGACAAGCTGGCTGGCCCCTGCCCACTGCCCCAAGACTAACCCCGTTCCCTAAGGCCTGAGCTCTCCCCAACAAGCTTAGAGTGGTGCTGAGACACAGAGGGTTTTATTGACCCCATTTAACAGATTAGGAAAAAGGAACGGAGAGACCAAGTAATGTGACCAAATACATGCAGCCATTAAGTGACAACGGGGTTTGAATCCAGGCCTGTCCGATCCCAGAGCCTGAATTCCTATCCATTTGGCCACTCGCCACTAGCTCACCTTTCCTTGAGCTGTTGCTGTTCTTCCACATAACTTTTCGACGAGACCTGCTGCAGAGAGGGTGCGGTGTGCCTCAGGCCCAGCTTCGGGTCCCTCAGCGCACCGCCCAGCCTCCACCCCACTCACCTGGAGTCTCTGATTGGAGGTCTCCCTGTTTGAATTCTCTTCATCGACATATTTGCTGTGCAAGGAAGGGTGGGGGTTCAAGACAGATTCCCTACAGCCTGTCTGCCCTAATGGCCTGGGGGGCGGTTATAAGCAGCAGGTGGGGAAGCCAATGGGGTATAGGCAATCAGCAAGGAGCCTACTCTCTGGGGATTTCTCAATTCTGGTGAGTCACTGGCTTCTTCCCACCCCTGCCCCTAAGGCCCCCATGTGTCCACCTGCTAGGGGAAGGAGGGCAGGGAGTGAGTAACATGTGTCAGGCTTTCTCCTCACCCTTCTTTCTCCAAGATAACCTTCCTCTCATAGTCCTTCAGGTACATGGGCTGCACCTTCTTTTGCTTCTCAGCTGCCAGCTCCCCCTCGCTCTCCGAGGATGTTGCTGCGGGGCCACCAGAAGACGCCATCACACACAACCACAACTCCCTTCTTTCCCCAGGTAGAGAATCCCACTGGGTTGGGCCAGAGTCAGATGGAGGCTTCAAATACACAAGCCCCCAGTTCCCAGAGGTACCACAAGAGGTATCACACTAGCTGCCACCTGGCAGTACCTGGAGATGATAATTCAGTAACTCACGCTCTGAATAGTACCAAGCACATAGTAACCGTTAATATCAACAGGTAACAATCTAAGACGCTCTGCTAAACACTTTTGACATAAAATGATTCATTAAATAGCCACAACAGATGAAAAGGCAATGAGGAACCGGAGCCTTGGGGAAGACCAGCCCCACACCTGTTCTCTGGTAGAAGGTGGCATCTTTCTGATAAATGAGCGGATCCTTCTTCTTTAACAAGGAGAGAGTCCTGTAAAAGTCACGCTCCTGGTGGGGGTCAAATTCCTATGACAGGAAAAGGATCAGGGACACACTTCAGAAGGGAGGTGGTAAGAGCTCTGGTGGGTGCCTGGGCAGGTGGGCTAAGAGAGTGTTAGGATCAGGGTGGAGGGAGGGGCATACATTAGGAAGAAGGGGAATACCGCTGGGGAGAGGCAGCTGGGGGTGTCAAAGACAAGGAGAAGGGAGGGTGGGCCCCACATAAGTACAGGGTACCAAACAGAGGAAGGTACCAGGCAAAGGGAGGGTACTTCCTGGGGACAAAGGATTGACATGGGACAAGTAGCATAGGGCACATGGTAAACAGCAGGAGGGACTAGGCTGCACAGTGAGGTGGCAAGATGTGGCTAATGTGGGGAGAAGCTGGGTGCCCCAAATGGCAGAGAGTCCCTCTTCCAGGACACAGTAGGACACAAAAATGGTTAGATTCTTGGAAGATAAAATGGGGGACAGAGGGGTCGCACCGAACACATTTGAGCAGGTAGATCCTTGGCGAGGGAGAGGAATGGGGGTTTTTGGCAATATCTTGGGGACAGGGAGGGCGCTGTCTGTCCCCCCTGGGATTGGGGCGGGGCGTTGGGCACTTCGGTAGGGCACGGTGGGGTTGGGAGTTAGCCGCCCCCAGCAGTCGGGGTCAGGATGCGGTGCTGGAGTTGAATGCCTCTCGCCTGTCCGGGACGGAGAAGAAGCTCACCACGCGCTCGTCGCTGGAGTCAGAATCGGAGCTGGAGTCGTCGCCGCTGCCTCGGTCTCGGTAGCGATCTTTCACTGCGGGGCACAGATGGGAGCCCCCCAAATCAGCCTCGGGGGACCAGATAGACCCCCATTTCCGAACGACCCTGCGCGCATGCGCCCCGCACTCACGCCGCTGCAGCTCCTCGCGCTCCCGGTAGCGACTGTACCGGGCGGCAAACGCGGCGTTTACCCGCAGGGGCGACGAACCGCGCGGTTCAGACATGGCGGCTTTGCGGCCCATTGCGCACGCGTACGGCGAGCGATCCAAGGAGGCGTGACTGTTCTCAGTCCCTCCCAACTCGAACTTTAAACAGGGCGGAGCCTCGCGGGCCTCACCTAACCCGCCCCCTGGTTTTCCGGTATCCCTTACGCCTCGTGACCGCAGTCCCCGCCCACGGATCACGCATCTGAGGGGAAGGCTGCAGCCACCGCCCACCCCACCCCACCCCCTTGGGCTCCCGGCACCCAGCTGACATCTGGGGGCTCTTTCTCCACTCGCGGTTTCCTGCCTCCTTTCCGTTCTGACAGCGCAAACGTGCCCCACCCAGCTCACTCGCCCCTGGCGCCCTGGGAATTACCACCCTCTCCCTTTCCCCAAAGCATCAACGATCTGCGACCCCTGTGGCCCCCTCCCCACGAATATTCTGGACGCGCGACTCCCCATCACAGACTCAAAAATCAGAAACCACCAGCACTGTGATCGTACACAAGCCTTAATTTAATGGGTACAAACATTAAATGATCACACACAACTATTTTCCTTAAAGCTTAATAAATAGAATCTTTTTTTAAAGCTGTACAAAAGACTGGAAAACAAACTTCAACAAAATATGAACTCATACTACTCTTTTATTCATTTGAAACTCCCCCCTCCCCCATGATCAAAAGCAGTGTGCACACTTGAGGTCTCTCTCTGGTTACAGCCAGCCAAAGTCACCAGGTTCCAGGAGCTCTGGAAGCGATGACCTCATAGTGAGCTGAAGCTTTAAACGCTCTGCCCTTGGGACTCATCTGCAGCCCCAGAAGTCTGGGGCTTGGAGGAAACTGAACCGTTTAGGTGGCTGTTGCCTGCAGGAGCCCTTCTCTGCCTAGCACACCAAAAGGGGTGAGAAAAACAAGTCCCTTTAAACACACACATCTCAGAAATCAACACCAACAAGCCACAAACTGGTGCCCTCCACCTTTGGCAGTGGGCAGGAGAAACAAGAAGAGAAAGTGTTTCTTCTTCTGACGTAGAACCCAGCTGGGTCCTGTTGCTGGAGTGGGTGGCCCCAGGTCACTGTGATGCCACCATGTGCCCCTGCAGCATGTCCATAAGATCGTGAGCACCTCTTCCCTGTGCCAGCTCGAAGGGTGTAAGCCCCCTGGCATCCCTGTGATGGAGATCGGACTCAGCAGCTAGGAAGCTGACCACAGTCGTGTGGCCCTCTAGCACCGCCAGATGAATGGGAAGCGCCCCGGTGTCATCAGGCACGTTGACATCAGCTCCATGCTCTACCAAAACCTTCAGTGTGTCAAGGAATCCAGTGCGGGCTGCATCATGGGCTGGAGTGGTGCCAGAAGCATCCTGGACATTGGGGCTGGCACCTTGTTTTAGGAGCTCCAGGGCAATGGTGGGGCTACCAAACATCATGACCTGTGTGGGGGCAGAGAGTAGGGGTTCCTCAAGGGATGGGTTCCAAGAAAAAGGGTCATTGGAGAGAGGGGTTATTCAGTAATAGGGAACACCAAAGAAGAGATTCTCTGGAGAATGGGAAAAGCCCAGGGAACAGAAGTCCCCAAGCGGCTGTTTGAGACCCCAGAAAACAAGGCTCCTAGGAATAGGGACCCTCAAGAAACTAGTCACCCTCCAAAGGATAAGACACACCCCAAGGAACAGCCCCCATGGAAACTTTCAATCTAAGACCCTCCCCAAGGAACCAGAGGACCCTTCCCTTACATAAGGAAAATAACCAAGAAATACAACACCCCCTCCAGGAAAGTGGCCTCATAGAATGAGAACTGCGCCCCCCAAAAGAACTTGACAGCCCCCTGAAGAGAAAGGAGATGCTCAGGGAATCTGAAACCCCTTCTTCAAGGAATAACCCCTCCCATGTAATTGGTATGCTCCCTAGAGCAGTTGAACCCCACAAGAAGTGGGGTTCTCCTGTAAAATGATACCCAGGGAGTAACTGTTCCCTACTTGGACCCCTCATAATATACCAGAAATATGAAAAACACCAGGAACGGATATTCTCACCCCCCAAGAAACTGGATACCTCTCAGAGAATCCCCTAGAAAATAAGAACGCCCTGGAGCCATGAATCCCTTCTTCCATCGATCTGATCCCTCCTCCCTATAGAAGTCCAAAGAAACCAGAGCCGTGCCCATGAAAACGGAATCCAAAGAAATTAAACCCTCACTCATGGAATAAGAACCTCCCCAGGGAAATCGGATCCCCCGCGCCCAGAGAACGAGGAATCCTCCAGAGATGGAAAGGCTTTCATTCCCCTATCCTAACCCCATCCACCACCCATCTTCTAAAGGGGACAGGGAGAAACGTCAGCCGAGAGACGGAGAAACGGAACCCAGTCAGCCACCACCAGGGCCAGGTGACAAAGGGAAAGGAGTCTGGGATCCCAGTCCTCGTCCCGCCCTCGCTGCCAAACAGCCCGGCCTCACCTGCAGTGCGGTCTTGCCGAAGCGGTTCAGGGAGTCAGGGTGAACCAGCTCGCGGTGCAGAAGGCGGCGCACCTCCTGCACGTCTCCCCGGGCCGCGGCCCCGCTCAACCGATCGCCGGCGCGGACCTCCTCCAGCAGCATGTCGACACTGGCGGCCTGCGAAGCCCCCTGCCCGACCCGGACGCGGTCAGTACCGGGGAGACCACCGATGCTGGCCGGATCAGACCTCCCGCAGCGCACCCGGCCTGCGCCAAGGCTCCTGGCCGGGCTAGTCAGTCTGGGGCGCTAGAACGACCCCCTACCTCCTGGCCGGCTCCTCCCCTCTGTCAGCCAGCGGGTCGCAAGGGACTGGCAGCCGGGCTCAACCCTCTGCGGCCCACAAGGCCCAACCCGGCGCCCGCCCCTTGGGGGCCGGGTCTCCCCGGAACTCACCCTCCCTCCTCCTCGACGGGCGGGGTCTTTTCTGAGCCGGCGCTACAAACGCAGCAGCAGAACACTCCGCCAGGGGGCGGAGACAGCGTGCTCGAGGCCCCGCCCGCAAACGCCGCCGATTTGTTTCCTTATGAACTCGCTACTTTGTAGCCCAGCCTGGTTGTCCGACGCGCGACCCTTCGGCGCCCCGCCCACACGTCCAGCGCAGCCAATGGCTAAGCGTCGCCGCGGGGGTTTGCACGCCGAAGTGGGCGGTGCCACTCCGGATTGGCCGAACCGTAGCGACCGATGGACCGCCGGCAATGGCGGGGTTTTCGGTTTTTCAAATGTGCCTGGCGGGCGGGAAAGAGGGCCGTTTTAACTGACCTGGGGGAGAAAGGTCAGGGATAGGGTAGCGCGGCAGTTCCAGGACCTCGGCACCTCCAGGGGAAAGGGAGGCAGGGCTGAGGCCTCCCAGTCCAGGGTTCTATGATCCAGAAGGTAATAGGCATTTATTCGCCCTACTCAGAGCGGAGAGTTTTATTTCATTCATTCACCCACCGTGTGCAGGAACATTTTCCGGCGCTGGGTGGGGAGCGCACATTCAAGCACTTAAATAATTTAAGATAGCGTTAAGCACCGTGAATAAAATAAAACGGGGAAGTGAGGGTGGGTAAGGAAGGAATCACGTTCTGGCTCAGATTAAACCGGCTCTGACATGGCAAGTGCAAGGACGAGGAGGAAGGTTCCTGCCGCAGCTCCCACGTGGTTGAGCCTGGGAGGTGGCTCTTACAGAGGCCTTCATTCAGACATTTACTGTGCACTTAACTGTGTACTAGATGCCCAACTGGAGAGTGCCGGGCCGCTCTTGCTGCGGGGCTCCTACCATTTAAGGCGGCAGGAGACAAAAATTACATCTTCAGAGTGGTAAAAGCTAAGGAGTTGATAAAATGGGATAGGCGATAGTTTCTTGGGAAAGGAAGGCCGTTGCAATAGAGAAGTTAGGGAAGGCCATCCTGAGTTGGTGATTGATTCAAGACCTGAAGGTGCACGAAGAAGCTATGTGGATAAGCTAAGAAAATGCATGCTAGGTGGAGGGTACTACAGATAATAGAGGCCCTTAGGTGGGATCGTGCCCGGTGTGTCCAGAAGAAGCGAGGTATAGACGGAGAGGAGGTAAGAGCAGGTAGGTGGCAGGAGGGGTGCCGCAGATCAGACTTGTGAGCTGCAGGGAGGACCTGACTTTTAACAAGACGGGAACTATAGGTGGGTTCTGAGGAGCCAGGATCTGACTTCGAAGTTAACAGGCGCCCTCTGGCGGCTATGAGGGGAAAACTGACTGGTGGGAGAGGAAAGTCCAGAGCCAGGCAGGCTCAGATGAGCTATGACCAGGGCTGAGGAATGGATATTTGCCCACTCCCATCCCAGCAATTCAGGGACGTCCGTGGCATCCCCAGTCCCTCAGCCAAGAAGCATATACACAATGGCTAAATTCATCTTTTTAATGCCAACCCATAACGCAGAAGAGTGGGGGGGGAGGGGCTTCTGGGCTCAGCAGCTGTGAAAGAGGAGGGACCCCTGACACCCCCTAAGGCAGGTCACTGCAAGAAGGCACTCATGAGGGGGACTTCGTGCCCCTCCTCTCTTTCTTCATATAAAAATGGAAGGGGGGTGGAGGCAGAGGGAGGTAGGGAGACCATCCCTCCCAGCCTATGGGTAGAGGACAAGATGGGGAAGGGGCCAGGTGCTGGGAGTGGAAAGCAAGAAACTGCTAAGCCAACGGGGGCCTGCTCACACACACCCTTCCCACTTTTCTTCCTTCTCTCTAAAGTCTGCAGTCAGGGCCTAGGGGGAGGTGGCTCATGTTCTCCCTTCTAGCTGGTACGAAGTTGATAATCTGCAAGGAAACAATGGACATGGACTGATTCAGAACTGGAGAAAGGAAAAGGAGGAACAGTCCCCCAACTTCTCCAGCCCCAGTGCCTGTGATCAACCCTGTGAAGATGGAACAAGGTTGAGAATGGGGTCAAACACAGGGACTGTAACCATGTCAACAAGCCTGTTTCTAGGCAGCAAGTGGGGGTGCTTTATCCAAGCCCAGGAACTGCCCCCATTTTAAAGATAGGCAAACATAGGCCCAGGGTGGCACGATGATAAAGATAGGGCAGACTTGGGTGCAGGCCTATTGCATTTTGGAGCCCTCTGTGCAAGAATATATCAAAGCCCAAGCCCATCCCCCTTCCCCTCCTTGACCCCATCATATCAGGGAGCCGGGCTGCCTTACCACCACTCTGGGTGATGTAGCGGACCCAGGGCAGCGCCTGGTAACCACTTTTCTCGATGATCTTCATGTATCGGACCTGGAAGGAAATGAAAGGAGGTGGCCCAGGCTGCAGGGAGAAGGCTGGTTGGGGTCAACGGAATATATGGGACACAACTTGGGGGAACAAGGTGGCACAAGCTAGGAGTAATGATGTGACATGGGTTGGGGCAAAGATGTGGCATGGGCAGTGGGAGTGAGGGAAAGGAAGGTGGTTCAGGACAGTGGGAAAGAGATAGTGTAAAGAAATAGACAATACAGTTTTAGGAGGACGAGGTGGCACAGGCCAAGGGAATGGTGAATGGCTTACAGGTCAGAGAGGGACGGAAGTGAACAAGCTGGTGGGGAACAAGGTGGCACAGAGCAAAGTAACAGGTAGAAGGAGAGGAGTCCCAGGCTGAGAGCAGAAGAGCCAAGTGTTCCACGGAAAAGACAAGGATGACTACAGAGAAGAGATGACCCAGGCCAGTGCACAGAGGTGACCTGAGATGAAAGATGGATAGAGGGGAACCTGCCAAGGTCAGAGAGAAGAGCCACCACTACCCACTTTCCTCACCTGAATCCCGGAGACGGTGAAGTAGGGGATCTCAAACTTGACCCCAATGGGGGGCCGGCCCTCCTCCTCCTCCTTCTCCACGCTGGGGAGGCCAAAGTGGGCACGCATCAGGTACTCCTTGCCCCCCTGAAGGCACATGAGGGCATCAAACACACTGACGGGCCCGTACACGCCCAGACCATCCTCACAGCAGCCCCCAGAGCACACTCATCTCTCAGCCTATTTCACGGACAAGAAAGTAAAGGCTCCAGGCCAAGGGTCACAGCTGAAGCTTCTGACTACAAAGCCTGGCTGGCAGGTGGATAGAAGGCTCTAATGACCATCTCCCATTTTTCAGGCCCTAATGCACCGCCCCCCAGATCCCAAGGACAGACCAAATCCTCCAGCAGTCAGAGGACATGGATAACATGATCCTGCCCATTCCATAGCAAAATGAGGTCCCACAAGGGGAAGAGGGCTTCCCAAGGCCATCCAGCTCAGAGAGGCAAGAGGGGAGACCCGAACCCAGGGCTGATTTCCTATAGACCTGGGAGGGAAGCATAACTACCATGCTGGCCTGGTGGTTAACTGCCTCAGCTTAATTACCCCCCAAGGACAACCGCATGCATGCAGATGTGGATCTCCGATTGGTTCTCCACCTGCCCTCAAGCAGTTGGGGCGGGTACCCCCCATCCTCGCCCTTCCCCAGTGCTCACCGGGAAAGACTTAATACTCCAAATCACGATGTTCTTCTCCGGAACATACTTGGCACTGCCCACGCTTGTCTTGAAGCGCGGGGAATCGGCATCGCTGGGCACTGGCACAGATATCTCCACGCCGTTGGCCACTGATTGCTTCTTAAACTGCCCCTTGGCCTGTCCAGGGAGAAAATGTGTGGCAGGAAGAATTCAATCATGGGTTCTGCAACCATTCACTAAGACCTTTCTATGTGCCATCTTACCAAGAGCCTCCGCAACCCTGAAGTGGGGACCACTGTCCTGCCCAGTTTACCAGGGAGGAAAACAGAGACACAGAGAAGTTAAGGCATTTGCCTGGAGACACACAGCCAACAAGTGGCAGAGCTGATAGCTGGCATTTACTGAGCCCCTGCCGTGTGCCAAGCACTTATCCCTCTCACTGATTCTCTAAAGTAGGGTCCATTCCTAAGGTTCATTTTCCCAACAAGGAGACTGAAGCACAGAGAGAAAGAGCACATTGTCCAAGTCATATAGCTGGTAACTGATATAGTCGGGGTTCAAACTAAGCCTGTGTCCTCAACCATCACAAATAAATGAATTTTCAACACTATACTTATGTCTAGAGCTGTGTGACACTGGACAAGCTTTTAACACAATGATTCTAAGTGTCCCATATGTCATAGTTAGCATTATGATTACTGCTATTATTTATTCATTTAGGGAGGGATATTTGATAGGTGGGATCAGGGGCAGAGGACCTGGAGGTAAATGGTAGGTGGAGAGAATACTTGGAAGGCACCAGCTTTAATAACCCCTTCCCCTTTCCTGCCTGCAGACATGGGGACATTGAGCAACGTCAAAACCCTACCTGGTGACCATCTGCTCTGCAGCCCAGCTCCAGAGAACCCAAGACGAGGGAACAAAGTCAAATCTAAGGACACAGACTCTTGAGTCAAGTGGACCCAAGTTCAACATGGGGAACTTCCCCTTCTTAGCTAAATGACCTCTTAATCCCCTACACCTCAGTTTGCCCATCTGTAAAAGAGGTTAAACTATAAGCTCTGGAGAAGCCCTTTCTTGGGGCACCAGGTAACACACACAGGGTTGTTCATGGCAGTGCAGACCAGAGTAACCAAGAACTGAAAACATCTCATGCAGGAGAATGGAGAGATACAGAAGATTCCCACGGTGGAGTATTCTACAGCTCCAGAAGTGGATGCACTAAGCTACAACTCCTGGAATCATCTTAAAATCAATGTTACATGAGCAAAAGAAGTCATACACAAAACTGTACAGCCTGAGTCCACTGATATGAAGGTCAGAAACCAGCAGAACAAAATATCTGTGGTGACACATGTGGGTCACAAAATTATAAAGAAAGGCAAAGAAATAATTTACATAAAATTCAAGATCGTGATGACCTCTGGGCAAGGGGAGAACAGGAATTGGGGGAGGGACACATGGGGGTTCAGAGGCTCTGGTCAACTACATTTGAATAAGCTGAGTAGTTCATTATTATTCTTTAAATCATATAATTACACTGTGTATATATATGTATTTAGTAAGAAAAGAAAAAATAGAGCAAAGGGAAGTGGGAAATGCTACGGGGAAACAATTCTAAATAGGGAAATCAGGGAAGGCTCTCTGAGGAGGTGACATTTAAGCAAAGAACTTAAGGAGATGAGAAAAGAAGCCATGTGAATACCTGCATGGCTGGAGGCAGAGTAATCCAGGGAGAGGGAACAGGCAGCACGAAGGCCCTGTGGGCATTGGGGGGTGGGGCGAGGTGGGGGAACCATACCTGACATGTTTGAGAACCAGCCAGGAGATCAGTGAGGCTGGAGGTAAATGAGGAGCCAAGAAGGAGGTGGGAGATGAGGTTAGATTGGTGAGGGGGTTGGGGAGCATATCAAGCACTGTGAGTAACTGTCCCACTGGCCCACCTTGACCATGATCTCCACACGGCTGTGGGAGAACTTCTCAATGACAGACTCAATCCAGATCAGTGGCTTGACCTGCAGACACAGGAAGGGGGAGTTCTGGGAGCCTCTGGAGTCAACTCGACCCCCTGCCACGGGGCTTAGCCCTGCCTCACCTGTGTGCTGAGGCGATAGGACATGAGCTCAAAGTCACCATCAGGTGGGATGAAGGAGATGGTGCGGTCGTTGTCAAAACGAGAGAGTCGCACGCACTGGTGAAACTTCACATCCTCCAGTTCCACAGACTTGTTCTTGCTCCCTGAAACTCAGAGCCAGGCATGCAGGATGACCCTGGGGGTCAGAGCAGTGTCTCTACCCCTACCTTCATCATCCACTACTACCATCATCCCTATTTTTCAGATGAGAAACTGAGGCCCAGAGTGGATGAGTAACTTGCCTAGTCACCCAGCAGGCCAGGGCAGAGTTAGGACCTGAACCCAGGGAATCTTTTAAATACGACGCTACTCTGTCTCCTAGGATAGTCTAGAATATCAGCTCCATGAGGGCCGCGATCGGTCTTTTTTCACTGCCCTGTCCTTGTACCTGGCACTCAGTAATGGAACAGCATTTCCTCAATGAACCAGCAGCTGTGCCACTGGCCATGACCAGCAAAGAGCGCGTGAATGCTTATTTCAGAACTGGCTGTAATTCTCTGGGTCCCCAGATGCGGAGGGGTCTCCAGCTCCTCAGCGAGCGCCTCTCCAGACACTTACGGCCAGTGAGCTCAAAGAGCACGCGGTCGTTGAGGCCGAGCCGCAGCTCCGGCATGCCAGACAGAAACACCTTGAGCTTGATGGTGCCCACAATTTCACTCAGCAGGATGCTGCCATTAGCATTGACCTGAGGATGCACACATGGGGGTGTCATCAGGTAGAGGATCCCCTATCCTGCTCCCAGGCCGTGGCAGGGGTAGGGTGGGGGTGTGGGGGCTCACCAGTAGATTGACAGACTCTATGACATCGATGAAGACCTCATTCTTCTTGTACTTGATGCCCTCAGAACGCCAGGACACAGCATTGGTGACAGTGGGTGGCACCCGTGACTTGCCTGTCTCCAGCTTGTTGCCCTGCTGCGTGATGTACCTGGCAGAAAGCACGAGAAGGTGGACCCAGGGACACGCTCCTGGCCCTCCCCGACTTCCTTCCACCTGTGGCTCCCCATTTGGCTGCCCCCATGGCCCACTCACTCCTGCAAAATCTTGCTGTCGGTGGTCTGAGGGAAACCAAAGTCCATGAGCTCATCCAGCAGCTCATAGACAATGACAAAGTTGTCCCGGATGCTCTCCTCCTCCAGCTCCTTGAAGTATTCAGAGAATACCTGGGGGTGTGGGGAGCAGACACACAGAGGTGTAGCTGGTATAGCCATGGGCTGGGGTCTCGCTGATCCAGCCATCCAACAAGCAATTACTTAGCACCTACTATATACTAGTGCCAGGACATTAGTGGTAAACAAAACCCGCAGGGCCCCTGCCCTCATGGGAGAAATGGACTGGTGACAGAACCAATATAATCCAACATGTTGAGTATAATAATGAGGAAAACACAAGGAAAGCAGGAGCCCAGAGGGAGGAGGTCCAGGAAAACTTCCTGGAGGAGGATTGGAAGGGCTCAAAATTGTTTTGTTTGTTCATTTGTTTGTGGGCCACGATCCCTGCATATCTGGTGATGCCCACAGACCCACCTCAGAATAAGGTTTGTAAATGCATAAAATAAAATACAGGGGATGGCAAAATAAGCCTGTTAGATAAAAATAAAACTAAGTTCATGGACTTTCTGGATTCTATCCGCAGGCCCCTGGAGGTCTGAGGACCTCAAGTTAAGAGCCCTGGGAATTGGGAGGCATAGCCACAGCAGAGAACCTGTCGGTCATCAACACTCAAACACCCTCCACTCCTCATCCTGCTCCAACTTCACTGGCCTTTCTATTCCTACTGGCCTTTACATAAGCAGTCCCTCTGCCTGGGACACTCCTCCCCAACCTTGCCTCACAGAAGGCTGCTGCATTCAGGCCTCATTTCGAATGTGAAGCCCCCACACACTCACACTATGAGTATCATGCTATGGTGAGATGAGCAAACTGGTCACTGATTTGATCTCCTCCTGTTTAATCTCCTTCATGCCCTTTAATTCCTCAGGACAGGTAAGGCCCTGGCTAAATCATAGCTCTGTGTTCCCTTTGCCTGGCAGAGAGGAGACAAATCAATAAGTAGTTCTCATTTGTGGAAAAATATTGACTGAGCGCTTTCTTAGTCATTGAGAATGGCATATAATAAGCGCTCAATTATTTTGATTTTTATAATATTAGCAATAAGCAAATAATAATATTGAACCTTTATTGAGCACTTACTGTATACTGAGAACTGTTTTAGGCACTTTAGGTGTAGGAATCTGTATGATGACCCTGAAGCAGGACTTGTTTTAACCCCTAGTTTAGAGACACGGAGAGAAGTGTCTTGCTTAAGATAACACAGGGAGAGATGATTTCTCAGCAGCCAGTGAGAACACAGACTGATGGGGCTTTGATGGGGGCCCTCCGGGGAGGTCAAGCAAAGCTTTCTAGGAGAGATGGATCCTAAAGGAGGCAGGCAAGACATATGGACAGACAGACCAGCCAGCCAACAAAAGGCCGGGACCTACCTCCACTGTCTTGTAGAGGAAGGAGTACACGAGTGAGGCATTGGCATTCTTCAGCGTGGTGGCCACCACTGCGGGCAGCAAGGTTAAGGAAAAGGTGCCATTCTAGAAGGGCTCAAGTGGAGCACAGATCCTGAACCCCCACCCTGTCCCCCGCTACTGCCCCCAAATCTGCCCACCCATCCCCCAGCCTGAGCCCCCACTGATGTGTTCTGCAACTGCTGTCCTCAGCCCACTCTTTCTGGGCCTGAGCTGCTGCCAGAGACCCCACCTATGGAAGGATACAGTAGAGGTTGCTGTGTTTGATCCACAGGAAGTGGATCCGACCATGGCTCAGCAGTGGAGCCAGGGCCCCCTCCTCTTCCCGCTGGACGAGCAGAGGCATGAAGTGCTCTATCTCACTCATGGCAACATCGCCCTTGTAGTTGCGGCTGATCAGGGGCTAAGGTTGGGCAGAGAAGGTCTGGTCACCACTGGGATCTGGGGACCCTGTACCCGGGGGCAGCAGATGCCTGGTTCTGACTACTTCCTGGCCGAGGGGCCTGAGCAAGGCTCTGCCTCTCTGTACCTCAGTTTCCTCCTCTGTGAAATGGGCATGTGATGACAGCTAATGTGTCTAGAGCCCTCACTGAGGTCCAGGCCATGTTCCACTAAAGATTGGATGTTTGCTTGCTGATTTAGTTCTCACTACAATCCTGTGAGGAAGGTGTCATTGTCATCTCCATTGTACAGATGAGAAACTGAGGTAGGAACTGCCTCTATAGTAAGTGGGAACCAGGAATTGGACCAAGGTGCCCTAGCTTCAGAATTCTGCTCTTGCCCATGGCTTCATATGCACCAAATCAGTGCAGAAGGAATGATGAGAGGAAAGAAGGACAAGAAGGAAGGAGGAAAGGAGGGATAGATTATAGAAAGAAAAAGATTATAGAAAGAAAGAGAGAAGGATGAAAGGAAGGGGGAAAAAAGATTATCCTGAGAGAAAGGGAGGGTGGGAGGGAGGGAGGGAGAGAGAGAGAGAAATTATGCTAAGAAGAAAAATTTTAAAAAAAGTAAAAAGGTATGCCCATATATCTTTTAGCTCATGTAGGTTTGCCTGGCAGGCAATTAAGCAGTCAATAATAACAGTACCTACTTGCTGAGGTTGTTTGGCTCAGTGTTTAGAACTGGGAGGGCATATAGCGGGTCATCAAATATCTTAGCTCTCCCTATTATTATCAGGAATATTATTTCCACCACCATAATTGTTATTGCTATTGAATGACAAGATGAATGAGAAGAGACTCCAGAAGGGGACAAGGCAGGCCCAAAGGATAATCAAGGTCCCCCATCCCTGCTGTCTTCCCCAAATATTAATACTGTGGATGATGATGGTGATAAAAATAATTTTAATTGCCTAATGTTTGCAACAGGGCTACTGTGCTAAGTGGCTTCCACGCATACGGTTGTATTAACTGTTCTATAGTGGGGACCTCTGTTATTACTATTTCTACCGATAGGCAGATTGAGGCTCAGAGAGGGGAAGCCCCTGGCCCCAAGTACGCGGCTAGTAAACGGTGGAGGTGAGACTGGACCTGGGACTCCGCGGGATTGGGGGAGAGGTGTTCCCACGTCCCCAGGGCTTTCTAGGGCCTCCCAGCCTGGGTTAGGGGGAACTTAGCCTCACCTATCGGTCCCCCATCCCTGAGCCCAGCTTCACCTTGCCCTTGACGTCGAGGATGAAGACGGCCGAGGCAGACATGGTGGCTGCCGGCGGACCTAGGAGGCGCGGAGGGAGGGCAGGAGACGACAGTGGCGCTGCTTCCTTGTTCCTGCGGAAGCGCGGGCGCGCAGGTGAGCGCCCAGGTGAGCGCGTCTTAAAGGGGAGGCCGCCAGGTGAGCGGTGCTGTCGGCGGACGTGAAGACACTTGTAGGGCTGGAGAGGCAGGGCTTCGGACCCGACAGCTGCCCCGCCTCGCTATCCCTTCGCACCCAGGGGTGTCGATGGGTATGGGCCGAGATCCGAGACCATCCATCCATCCATCCATCCATCCATCTTGTTCCTCCTCTGTCTCTCACACAAGCATGTCACCCCAATAGGGCAGAGACTTTGTCTTGTTTATGTCTGTGTCCCTTGTGCTCAGCGTTGGACACTCAAAAATATTTGTGCAACTCATTCATTCTTTCACTCATTCATACAAAAAAATTTTATCAATTATTCTTTCACTCAGATATTTATTCACTAGTAAATTCCTTCTCTCAGTGACAGGAAATGTGGGTTGCACTCTGAGTAGGACAAATGTCGCCGCTTTTATTATTATTCTTAATGTTGCGCTTATTCATTCCAAAAATATTTATAAGCTCCTACTATGTGACATTAAGATGTTGATAGAATACGGAAGAGATAAATGGTTGTTATTATTTTATTTTTATGACTATAAATATTATACTATTAGTTATTTAACATTTATTGGAACACCTACTGTGTACTGCACTGGACATATGGAAGCTGCTTTCGTGATGGTGATGATACTGTTAATGATGAACTCAGTGAGCAAGTATTTATTGATTGCTTTCTGTGGTGCTGTGGATAGTAATATAGAGAAAGCCACTCCATCACTCTCAATCTGGGGAGGGCTAGAGGCAAATGACATAGGAACCCCAAAACAAGAGGGTCCCTGGAGAGGATGGGAGTAATGAAGGCAACTGAACTGGCGTCAGGGGCTTGGGGATGTGCATTGAAGAATGAATGGGGGGCTGCGGGCAGGATGGTCAGAGAAGGGGCTGACATCTGAAAATTCCCACCACACCCTAGTGAGTTGGGACAACCCAAGAGAAAGAGTCCAAGTTCAGTGCCTGGCACAAAGCTAGCACTAGTACTGTTTTTGTCGTTTATGTGTGCTTGTCAAGCACATGGAATCTGGAGACCTAGCTGCTTGGGCTCAAGTCCTGGGTCTGCAACTGGCCAGCTGGGTGGCCTTGGGCACCTGGCCTCCCGTCCTTGGATCTCGGTTTGCATGTCTGTGAAATCCAGTTATTAACTGTGCTCTCCTGAGTTGCAGTGCAGTTTGCATGGGTTCTTACACACAACATGATTCAGACAGTGCTTGGCATGTACCTGATGCTTAATAATGTTATTGCTATTTGCTATTTGCTATATGGCAGTTAAGAGCACAGGTGCTAGGTTTGAACCCTGACTCTGCCATTGGCAGTGTGTCATTGGGTTAGTGACTGCACCCCTTGTGCCTCAGTCTCCATTTCTGTTAAATGGGCACAACAGCCATAATACCGCCTCCATAGGCTGCGCTCACTGAGTTTGGGGCATAACTCATGCCTGGCACTGTGTCAATACTTGCTGCACATCAGCGACTGTGGACCTGGGTTCCACCCTGTGACTGTATGATCTGAGCTGCAGGGAAGTTTGAGGGAAAGAAGGAATAAAAGGGAAATTCAAACAGCCTGGCTGGGACGGATTCTGCTCCACAGAGGGAGGGAGGGCGGGTCCTGGGGGCCTCCAGGGGGCGACACTCAGCTCTTCCAGGCCTCATTCCTTCTGGAAACCCAGCCTCAGAGCTTTATCAGCTCCTGAGGGTGGAATAGGCGCCCCGCAGGACACTTGAGGGAGGGAAGAGAGGGCCCGGCCACTGTCAGAACCTCCAGCTTCCCCTCCACTGGCACCTAACAGTAACACAGTAACCACTGCAATAGTGCATATTCTTTGGGCACTTACCTTTCAACACTTCATGTCTTTTTTTTTTTAATTTTGTTATTTTTTGCTGTATTTGACTCTAGTCTTCCCAACTATGGTTTCCTGGTCATTCAGGACCTGAGGGGAAGAACTTTTTGTCTTCTTACATTGGAAAAAGCAGAGGCTGAGAGAGGAGAAGTCACTTGCCCAAACCCACATAACCCGAAGGCAGTTGAGTCATAATTTGAATCTGAGTCATAGTGAACAGGTTCGTGGCCTTCACCTAACTGCCCTGCTGTATTGCAGGATACAAGCATTACTATTACCACCAATAGCTCATGCCTAAGATGCTCACTATACCCAGGTGCTGCCCTAATTGGCTCCCATGCAGGAATCTTCCGTGAAATGACACTTTCAATTAGGGAAAGCTATTATCTCCATTTGACTGAAAAAAAAAACTGAGGCTCAGACAGTGAGTGACCCATACAAAGTCACTTGCCAGCAGTGGTAGAGCTGGAATTCTAGCCCTTCAAACCCTAAGGTTTTCTACTGGCTCTGCCCAAAAGAGGGGTGTCCTCCGTGATCCATTCAGCCCCAGCTCGGGAGGTGACCCAGTGGCATTTCAGGTGCTGCCATGCCCTCCTCCCAGTCCAGACATTACTGAACCTCACAAGGGCCCTTCTCCTGGGGCCCCGAGATGTTCTCAGGCAGAAAATAGAACCCTAAAACTTGGGCCAAGTGCCCTGGAATCTGAAACGCACGGCCTGTTTAGCTGAAAAATTTATGAGTCCAAAGATTCAGTGGGGTCAGAGAACAGATCATCTCTGTGTGAACAGCTGCCCCACTTCAGCTGCAACTTCCCGTGTCCCCAGAGCCTGGGGCCTTGTCCCAGTTCCTCCTAGGTGCTTAGAGCCTGTCCAGCCTCCCCCCAGGGTCCCTGCTTCTAGGCACCCTGATAGATCCCTTATCTATACCACTAAAAGGACCTCTCTGAAACTCACAGCTCTTACTGCCCTCCCTCATTCTCACATCCTCCATGACTCCCCATTGCCCTGAGATGCCTTGCCTGGCACAGTCAGACCTCTGCTTTCTTCTGGCACCTGACTTCTCCATACATGCCTGCCTCTTTTTGCTTTCTCTACCTAGTTCTCACTGGACTCTCAAGTCTCCTCTTCAGGAAATGCTCACTGACCTCCCACCTCACGTTCTAGGTCAGATCCCTCCTCTGGGCTTTCTCAAGTGTCAACTGTCACAGTTGTGTTGCACCCTAATTTTAAAAATCTATATATTTTTTGCCATCTATATTGAAATGTTATTACAAAATTCTGAAGCAGAGATCTGTAATAAAAAATACACATTTGGATTTGTTTTAACACCTGAGTAAAAATAAACCTGAGAGAATCTTAATATAAGCCACTTGAGGTAACACATTCACATCCAAAATATTTCAACAAGTTTATGCAGCTAATTCTTCATAGTTTAGACCCAAATATTCCAATGTATTATGAACTAGTCAGCTGTCCAAGTCTTTTAAAACCAGTCTCTACCGAAATTTCTGAACAGTCACAGCAAAAGCCACAGAATAATTGGAAGAATCAGAAGTTTCCATGATAATTAAGACCAAGGATCCATGAGGAGTAGGAAATCTATTATTTTTTAAACTTTTATTATGTTAAAACATATGTAAGATTTACCATTTTATTCATTTTAAGTGTAGGTTTTAGTGGCATTAAGTACATTCACATTGTGTAACCATCACCATTGTTGTCTCTAGAATTTTTTAAAAATCTGTTTTTTTCATCCTCTCAAACTGAAACTATTCCCATTTAAAACTAACTCCCCATCCCCCCTTCTCAACCCCTGGCGCCTGCCATCTACTTCCTGTCTCTATGAATCTGACTCCCCTAGAGACCTCCTATAAGTGTAACCACACAGTATTTGTCCTTTTGAGACAGGCTTGTCTAAATCTATTTTTTGAAATAGAGTTTTAGTTAGCCAAGAAAAATATAGATGCTTTCTCCCACTAAAAATGAAAAAGAGAGAGAACATAGATTGGGAAAACTTGTCCTCTTGCCCGCCCCGCTCCATCCTAGTCCCTCTAACCACCCCTGGGATGTTCAGTTCTTTCTCTGTTTAGTTTCATGCAGATATATGTGTGTGCACCTGTGCATATGATGTTTTCTCTCTCTTTCTCATACCAGATGTAACTAAACACTAAGCAAGACTTGCTATTTTCATTCACCAGTAGGACTTGGAAGCCTAGCTGGGCTACACTGGTGGGGTTGTGGCTGAGGGATGTGGAGCATGTTAGGGTTGTGAAGTCAGCCTCCAGGAGTTCAAATCCTTGTACAGCCCTGCACTCGCTGTGACTGTGGATAAATTAACCTCTCCCATTTATAAATGTTACTTTCCCCATTTATAAATGTTTATAAAGATTTAATATAAAGCACTTAATACTTCCCATAACGTTGAGTGAGCTCCCTACAAACATTCCTCCTTGCGATAACCTGTGGTGCCCCCTCCTTCTTCCTTAAACTATTTTAAAACTTTCCATTTTAAAAATGTCACTTGTATTAAGAAAGTCTCACAAACTGAACCCACCTGTGTAACCACAGTACTGTTTCCGGTCCCCCAGAAGCCACCCTATGGCCCCACCAGTCACTACCTCCTGCAAAGACAACCGTTGATTCATGTTCTGTTATTATAGGTCAATTAGTTATGCATGTTCTAGAACATACAAAAGTGTCTGGCTTTTTTCACTTGGCATATTACTTCCCCTCCCCACCCCGAAAATCACTCATGCTCTTGCACTTACCAAAATTCATTCCTTTTTATTGCTGAGGAGTATTCCATGGTGTAGATGGGCCACAGTTTCTTGAACTACTCACCCATCGATGGACATTTGGATTGCTTTCAGTGTTTGGCTATTATGAATAAAGCTGCTATGAACACTTGTCTCCACATCTTTGTGGGTTTTTTTTCTTTTTTAAGTAATTTTATTTTTCTTGGTCAATACCTAAGAGTACAATGGCTGGGTCATATGGTAGGTGCCTGCTTAACTTTATAAGAAACTGCCAGACCTTTTTCCAAGTGGTTGTGTCATCTTATATTCCCACCAGCAGTGGAGGAGAGTCCCATTTGTTACGGATCCTCACCAACACTTGGTACTGTCTGCCTTTCTCGTTTTAGCTATTCTGATGGGCAGGCAGTGGTATTTCATTGAGTTTTAATTTGCATTTCCCTGATGACTTCATTCTTTTTATCCACTACATGCTCTTTCCTCCTGTCACCCTATCACGGTGTTGTATGCATTCTTCTGTTAGTGGACATGTATGTCTCCCCATTTTTTACAATAACTACCAAAACCGCAGGTAACACCCTTTGGCACGGACGCCCCAAGCACACATGCCCACAGTAGCAGAGAGAAATTGTGCAGGGTGAACACGGTTTGGATTTAATCTCTCTGTCAGAGAACATTCTGCCCCACAGCATCTGCTCACCTGGCTTGATGTTAACTAAACTCTAATTCTTGCCAATCTGATTAGTGAAAAATGGCATCATTCTGTCTGTTCACTGGCACACAGTCACCAAACGCTCACTGTCTATTCGACAATGGAATGGGTGGATGAATGGATGGATGGATGGATGGATGGATGGATGGATGGATGGATGGATGGATGGATGAATGACGACTGCTCCTTGTGAACCAAATACACTAAGAGGGGTCTCGCACGATCCCAGACGGAAAACAAAGGTTGAGGCCCCACCCTTCCTAAGGCCGACCCCGCCCCGGGCCCCGCCTCCGTCCGCGCCGGGCTCCGGTTGGAGAGGGCGCGCGGGGTTGGCCCCACAGGCTGGCTCGGGCCCGGGGCGGGGCGCTGCAGCCCGCGGAGCCTCCCGCCCGCCGGGGCTGGGGTCGCGCCGTCTTGAACTCTTTTCCTCGCCCGCCTTGGCCATGGAGGACGAGCAGAAGGATGGAGCCTACGGTAGGAGCCGCCTCTGGCCTGCGGCCGCCTATGCCAAATTGAGGGGGCTCTTGGGGGAGGGGAACGTCCGAGATCTTAAACATCAGCATTGCAGCTGGAACCCCCTTCCGCTTCCCGGGCCTATATCCCTCTCTGCGCTGAGCCCACTCCCCCTCTAACCGCCAGGTCGCCCTGCGTCTCCCTGGTCCCCTGCTCTCCCTCAGGCTCTTGGGCCGGGACGCATGGCGCATGCTCCGCCCGGGGAGGTCCCGTTATCTGGGTAGCTCAGATACCAGGCGGGGGAAGGGATGCACCGCGACCCGGGCCCCGGAAAGGGAAAGGAAAGCCCCCATCTCCTCCAATCCCCCTCTTCTTCCAGTCTCCTTTGTCTACTTCTCCCCCCTGCCCACATCTCCTGGAAAGTAGCCGTCCCGGGGTTTCGGCCAGTTGGGGAAACTAAGGCAAGACTGAGCAGACCGAATGCAAGGGTGGGAGCCCATCCGGTCCCGCATGACGCCTGGGAAAGGCGGAAACCGGGGCGCCGCTGATGGGGCCAGGAAGGAAGTCGGAAACAGTTGGGAAACTTTACTTCACCCGGTGCAAGTGGTTGGGGTGCCCGCGGCCTTTTTGCGGAATCAGGGCGACTGGACACCCTCTTGCGAACCTGAGGGCGACTTTCGCCCTAGGGTCCAAGGAATGGTGTCGAGATGAGGCCCCTGCTCACCCACACCCTTCTGTGGGTTCCTTCCCCAGTTCCCACAGGACGGGGGAAGGAGTACGGTCCTCAGTTTCTCCTTTCTCTTCTCCATTTTGGGTCCTGGGCACACACCCCACCAGACATTGTCCTGAGGACAAAATACCCTTTCACACCTCCTCGTGTGCCTGGGACTTCCTGGAAATTGTGAGACAGAATGGTCTTGGGGAGGGGGCCGGAAACCGCTCAAAAATAAAAACAAACCTGCTAGAGCTGTGCCTCCCTCCCCTCCTTCCCCACTGAAGATTGTGGCCTCAGTAGTCTGGAGAGACAGATGAGGGAGGCTGGGTCCCTCCCTGCCTAGCCCTGCGGAGAGGGAGGCCAGGGTGGGGTGGGCTGTGGGGACCTGGCCACTACCCAGCCACTCTCCTCCCCACTTGAAGCTGCTAGTCTCTCCATCGGCCCCCTTGTTCTTGGTTTTGGCTTAAGCTCTAGACCCTGTGGCTGCCCATGCTGTGCATCCCTTGGGTGTGGCCAGCTGTCTCTGACCTGGAATTTTTAGCCTTGGGTCCAGGCCAGGCCCTGCCCGCCTGCGGGCAGCACCTGAGAGAACTCTGGTCTTCTGAGGCTCGGCTGTGATGGAGATGAGGGACAGAATGGACAATGATGTGATTCACCCATCCTTGAATTTGGCCAAAGGGAGCCAGTCATGAATGGTCCTGAGCAAACCCTCCTAAGCCCCCTGCCAGGCTCACACCCAAGACAGTGGACCTCTGTGCTCAGCAGACCCTGATGGAGCACATTCCATCAACAAGTATTTATTGACATCTCACAGACAGAGTCTAAACACCGAGAACACAACAGTGAACAAAGCAGAATCTTTGACCACAGGGAGTGGACAAGGGAATAAATATGTAATTTTAGGTTGTTGTAAGTGCTGGGAAGCAAAGGACAGGTCACCATGTATGTAGGGAAAATCATCTGAGACTATTTTAGGAGACCGAGGACTGGAGGTTGAGCCAATGGCCATGGCAAAATTGGGAGAAGTGTTTCAGGCAGAGGGAATAGTGAACAAACCACACAGTTGCTTAATTGTTTCTCTCTGTGAGGTCCAGAGGAGCCCGGAGGTGGAGGCTTCAGTTGGTTGGATCTTGCAGCCAGACCCTCATTTTCTCCAGGGTGGGGAGATGGCTCGACTCCTAGAAGTAGGGGAGGGTCTCACTTTGCTTGTAAATAGTCCATTCGCATCAGAACCAAAAACCTGGGACCCTCAGGCTGCCCAGTGAAAACCCTGCAAGATAATGGGGGCCTTTCCTTTGGGAACAGCTTGCAAGAGTAGCTTACATATCCTTCCCAGAGCCTTCCATGAATTTACGGGGTGACATCAGGCAGACACAGGCTCAAATCCTGGCTCTAACACGAGCTCTGTGGCCCTGAGCAACTTGATGACTTCTCTGAAACTTTGTATCCTCATCTGCAGGACTGGGCATGGTGGGGAGCATTTCACCCATTTCCTGGCAAACTCTGTGTGCTCAGGAGTCCTCTGGGGCTGGCGACACTGGGGACATGGATTTTCCGTGAGCCGCTAGAGAAGCAGTCCTCTGTCAGAACGTAGACTTGGGCCAGCCTGGGCAGGGCAGGAAGCTTACTTAGCAGTCACTGCGTCTAGAGGAAGGCATTGGCTCCAAGGAAATCCAGAAAATGGCTCCTGTCAGCAATGGGCACTGCCGTCCTTCCCACCCCGCCCACCCTTGGCATGAGCAGTATGGAATAAGATAGTAGAACCTAAAACAATAGACTCTGGTGGGGGTGGGGTTTGGAAAAAAGTAATGGTGCTTGTTAAAAAAAACAGATCCCATGGCCCAATTCACCAGAGAATTCAACTCGGCCAGCAGTGAAGGCCTGGCATCTAATTTAGAAGATATATTGTTAGGAGAGGGTATTTAGCTCTTAATTGCAACTTTTAAAAAGAGAGAAAATGTACAATACATTTATACACTTCAAAATACAAAAGATACAAAAGACTTTACAGCTTTATCTTGAAAAGTCTCCTTGTCTACCTTGTGCTACCTTGAACAAGCCCAGTCCTGTCTGAGCTTGGAAGCTAAGCAGGGTGGGGCCTGGTTAGTATTTGGATGGGAGACCACCTAGGAAGACCAACTGCTGTAGGCATAAAAAAAAAATAATAATAAGGGATTGTAAGGTGACAAGGTCCTTGCAAATCTGTGAGGTCAACCAAGTGTTGCCTCGCCTAAAAAAAAAGTCTCCTTGTTTCCTCTCCCTGCATCACACTCCCTTGGAATGAGCCAGAATTAAAACATGCTGCGTTTTCCTTTCTAGGCCTTAGACTACACATGCAAGATATACATATTCTCTATTTCGTGGCTGTTTTATTTTTGTTGTTCTCCTTTTACAAAACTCAGCAAATTCCTGGAATGCTAGCTTTATGAGGCAGGAATTCATGTCTGTTGGTTTGAAGATGTATCAACAGAGGCTGGCACATAGTAGATGCTCAACAAATATTGTTGAATGGAAGGTGTTTGTTTTACATATTGCTTTTTTTTTCCTTTTCTTACTATGCATTGGAGAGGACCTCATGTAAGTGCCTGGAAAGCTCCCCCAGTGTTTTTTGACACTAGCATCAAGTAGTGCATTTGTGCATGGACCATCTTATATTTAACCAATCAAGGGGAATATTTTAAACTTTTTACTGAAGCAGAAAGGGTTCAGATCCTAAATTTACAAGGATCCAGTTTTCACACCCATGTAACCAGCCCCTAGCTTAGGAAAAAAAATATTACCAGCACACCAGAAGCCCTCATGCCCAAGGAGGGTTTATCAGTACTATTATTTTTCTTATCACTATCACTATTATTATTATTATTATTTTATTTTAGTGGTAAAAAAACCCACAAAATTTATCATCTTAACTGTCTTTAAGTATAGATTAAGTAGTGTTAAATATATTCACATTGTTGGACTTTGGCCTGTTTTTGTAAAGCCGATGTACTAAGAATGGCTCTTATGTCAGTAAATGGTTGTTAAAAAAAAAAGAAGAATATAAACAGATGATATGTGAACCACAAAGCTTAAAATCTTTAATATTTGGCCCTCGACAGAAAGAATTGCAGACCTCTGGTAGGAGTCTTCCTATCACCCCCAGAAAGTTCTCTTATGCTCTTGTCCTGTCAATCCTCCAAGGGAGGGTTATTTTTAAATGTGATTTTAAAACTCTTATATAAACAAAATTAATATATTCTCTCTGTGTGGGCCAAAAATGAAAAATAAGCCCTCAGTTGCAGAGAAGATTTTAGCCTTCCACCTGAAAGAACCCTTCACAAAACCTCATCCCAGAGATGACACAGCCAAGAAGTCTGGAGCTTAGTATATTCATTCAGTCTCCCTCTCCCGCTCCCGCTCCCGCTCCCGCTCCCGCTCCCGCTCCCGCTCCCGCTCCCGCTCCCGCTCCGTATATATGGCATCTGTATCTGTATCTGTATCCTCCTGCTGGTTGAATGAACAATTACTGTTCCCAGGGTGGAATACTATGTTGCTCCCTCTCCCTCTCCCTCTCCCTCTCCCTCTCCCTCTCCCTCTCCGTATATATGGCATCTGTATCTGTATCTGTATCCTCCTGCTGGTTGAATGAACAATTACTGTTCCCAGGGTGGAATACTATGTTGCCTTATAAAAAGATTAAGTAGGTTTAACCTCTGCAATGGGAAACAATGTCCGATTATGTTAGTCTATGAAATAGCAAAGCGGGAATGGTTTGTGTGAGAAAACTAGGGGATAAATAGCTATAAGTTTGCTTACATATGTGAACTGTAGACAGTGTCTCAGGGAGGAAAGGGAAATGGGCAAGAGGAACTGCGCCAGGAAGAGAAGTGAGGGCTCCGGGCCAGGGGTTAGAGGGAGAATGAGTTCTCTCAGTCTGAAGTCTTGTTCTGGAGTAAGTTTTTATCTTGATAAGCATACTGGTCACTTAATATAAACAAGTTCACTCCAAACTTCCTTCAGCGAACATTGTCAGGCACCATGTGCCAGGTTCTGTTCTAGATGCTGGAGACACAGCAGGCACTGCACTTGTGGAACTGATATTCTAGAAAGGGAACCAAGGTAACCAGACAAGAAATTAAGATAAATGAGGAAAATTCTTAGAATGTCAAGAAGAAAGACTCTGGAGAAAAATAAAGCAGGGAAGAGCAGGTAGGAGTAGTCTATAGGGCCTGAGGCAGGACCTAAAATTTTAAATAGAGGGATCAGAGAAGGTTATTGTGAGGTGACCTGAGAAGCCAGCGAGTGAGCGAGTGAGCGAGTGAGCGAGCGAGCGAGTGAGTGAGTGAGCGAGTGAGAGGGAGCATGTAGCCTGTTTCAGGCAGAGGGCATAGCCAGTGCAAAAGCCCTGGGGTGGGATCATGTCTGATGTGTTTGAAGAGCAGTGAGGAAGCCTGTGTGGCTAGAGTGGAGAGATCAAGGGTTAAAATGGGAAGAGGTGAGGGCAGAAAGGCGTTAAGGGCAGAGTATACAGAGCCTTGTGGGCCATGGGGAGGACTTGGACTTTTATTCTGGGAGAGATGGGAACGACTGAGTGTTCTGAACAGAGGAGGGACCTGGCTGACTCAGGTGCTCACAGGTGCCCTCAGCCTCTGGGGGGCTACAATGGCAAAAACCAGGAGACCAGGACAGAGGAGATAGCATTAGTTGAGGGGCATGAATCGCCGGGTAACAAGGTGCTAAATAAATGAACACATTTACAAAACAAAGCTAATGACAGATTTTGGACTCAGCCAGATTCTAAAACCCAGCATTGGCTCAGTTCCAGTCCCAGCTCCATTCTTCTTAGTTCTGTACCATCTTTACCTTTTGTATCTCTGAACCTTTCTTATCTATCCCTTTCATATACCTGAGCCTCAGTTTCTGTATCCACAAAATGGGGTTAGCACTTAGCACAGAGTTTGGTCCATGGTAGATGCTCAGTTAATTAGAATTTTTCATCGGGCATAGAGTTCAAGAGCATGGTGTCAGGAATGGAGTTCAAATCCCAACTCCTGCTGGTTCTATGATTTCAGACAAGTCATGAAGCATTTCTGTACCTCAGTTTCTACATTGTGCCATCTACCCTCAGAGCCTTGTGAGGATGACATGAGTTTCTAGAAGTAAATGTCTGGTTGGTGCCTGGCACACAGTAGGCGCATTATGACCATTAGAGTCGCTTCCAGCTTTCCCACCCAGATACTGTCCCCAAACCCTTTTTTTTTTCAAAAAGATTCATCTGGGCAACTGGGATGCCCATTCCTTAGGCATATAATTCTGGGAAAGCAGGGGGTTGGGGGTGGCGAGCCAGCCTGGCTGGGTGATTAAGGCCTTGAGTTACTTCAAGCCTTGGAGACTTGGCCAGTATCCGGAAGCCATGTGGGCTAGGTGGCACTTGATGTCCTAGCACCATCATTATGACTAGGCAGCCTGTGTTAGTTCCCTTATCTCCTATGCCCACTGTACCAAGCAGGCTGGCTATCAGGCCAGGAAAGCCAGGACCCAAGAGCCACCTCCCCACCCCTGCCCACAGCCTGGCTAATGGCCCAGCTTTCCTACGCCTTCTCCCCAACCACTGTCACATCTTTACCTCTATTTCTTCAGATATCTGTCAAAGAGAAGGTTTGGGATGGAGCCAGAGGGGCCTTGTTTTGATTCACAGCTTCGTCCCTTACCAGCTATGTGGTCTGAGCAAGCAGCTCAGTTTGCCCTCTCTGTCAAATGAGACCATGCTCCTGGTTAGTGTTTGCTGAAGCCTTGTACCCAAGACTTGTACTAACTGATTTTTGAGCATCGAGTCCTGGTAACACCTACGAAACAAATGTGAGCATTAGTCCCATTCTCCAGACAGGAAAATGGCAGCCCAGAGAGGATAAAGTCTTGTTGGTTTCCCCACCCATATTGCATGGGAATGAATGACATGATTGTTACATGATTGTTCTGGTTGTTACAAGGAGAGCACACGAAATATGCTGGCGCAGACTCGGGCTCAGTATGTGTTGTTGGTTCATGGCCTAGAGACCAGGAGGCAGAAAATTCCATAATAGGCCAGAGAATAAAAATTTTCAGCTTTGTAGGCCATGTACATTCTCTATTGCTGCTACTCAAGCCTGCCATTGTAGTGTGAAAACCACTAGACAGTATGAAAACAAGCATGGCAATATACCACGAAAACTGGATTGATGGCCACTGACATTTGAATTTCACATAATTTTCACATGACAAAATAGTCTTCTTCTTTTGATGTTTTCCAGCCATTTAAAAATGTAAAGACCACTTGTGGTTTTGGGTCATATGAAAACAAGCCAGTGGGTGGGTTTGACCCACTGGTGGCATTTATCCTAGTTGGTAAAAACACTTTAGGCGTTAGGCAAAATAATGGTTCCCCTTCCCCAAAGATGTCCTCATCCTAATTTCTGGAACCTGTGACTATATTACATTACATGGCAAAAGGGCAAAGGGGAATTCAAAGAAGGGATTAAGTTAAGGCTTTTGAGATGGGGAGATTATCCTGGATTATCTAGGTGGGCCAAGGACAACGACCCTTATAAAGGAAAGAGAGGCTAGGATAAGTCAGAGAAGGAGGCACTGACAGTGGACACAGATGTGGGCTTTATGGGAATGCTAGTTTTGAGGAGGAAGGAAGAGGCTGTGAGCCAAGGAAAAAGGGCAGCTTCTAGAAGATGGGATAGGCAGGGGGAAAGGATCTACAGAAGGAATGCAGCCCTGCCTACACCTTTATTTTAGCCTGGTGTGATGCACTTTGGACATCTGACCTCTAGAGCCTGAAGATAATTGATTTGTATTGTTTTAAGCCACCAAGTTTGTGGGGATTTGTTATAGCAGCCAGAGGAAACTCATACAGATGCTAACTCGGCTCTGCTGCTCACCATCTTTGTGGCTACCTGCACATTATTTTTTTCTGGGGCCCAGTTTCAGCATCTATCAAATGGGGGTATAATGATAGGATCAACCTCACATAGTCATTATAAGGATGAACTGAGTTCAACTGTGTAACGTTTTAGAAGTGTGCCTGCCACATGGCAAACAGCTCAGTAAATAGAGGCATTGGGGCATTTGTAATTTTCTTATTACCTTGCAGCATTGTTGCAAAGACTCAGCAAGTTCCCATACTGCAGAGTTTGGATCAGTCTCATTATCAGAAAACATCAGTGTTCTCCTCGCTCCTCCCTCCATCCCCACCCACTAATGGTAGTGAGAACTAGTGGAACCCATCAGATGTCAGTACCAACATTCCCGCTTATATTTCCCGAGCCCCCACTAGGCCAGGCCCCAAGTCAAGCCTATGGCAGGTGCCCCTCTCTGCATCTTTAGTTCCATCCTACAGAGGGATGACTCAAGTTTACACAGTAAGGACGTGGCTCAGCTGTCCCATAGGCAGCCATTTTTCTGAGAGCCATCCATCTATGACCTTCCCACACGTGCCTGTTCATGTTCCTGCTCAAACACCCTTAGAGGTTCCCACGCACCAAACCTGGAGTAGGGACCACCCACATGTTGCTAGGTGACTGGGCAAGCTGCTTTCCTTCCTTGAGGTTTGGTTTCTTCTGCTGGAAAATAGGTTGATGGCAAGATCTCTAGTGTTGTGAAGAGCAGGGAGCCAGTGTCTGAAAGGTCCTCTGTTACCACCAGCCATTATGTGACTGCTCCCACTTTGCCCGTCTGGCTCCTATTCAGCTGACACAAAAAACTTTCAGCTCTCCCTTATCTCTCCTCCCGCCTTACAGGTCTCACCTCTCAGATGGTAGAAATATGCTCTTGTGTTTCCCCTTCATACTTACAATCATTTTGAGTTTTTACATATTTGCATGACTAATCCATGTGGAATTGTTTTGCTATGAATGGAGGGGGATGGAATTAACTTAATTTTCTTCCAAATGCACAGTCAAGCCTACTGACTGATTTGTCCTTTCCCTGCCATTAGAAATTCCACATTTGTCACATATTAAATTCTTTTATATAGATAATTCACAAATTATTTTTTAAATATTCACACCTGGAAAACTCTAAGCTGCATTTTAATTTTTAATCTTAGCTTCACAGTTAACCCTTAAACCATGTGGGGATTAGAGGTGCTGAGCCTCTGTGCAGTTTAAAATCTGTGTATAACTTTTGACTCCCCAAAAACTTTTCTAATAGACTACTGTTGACAGGAAGCCTTACCAATAATAAGCAGTCAAATAACATGTATTTTGTATGTTATGTATATTATATGCTGTATTCTTCAATAAAGTAAGCTAGAAAAAAAATGTTGAAGAAACAAGGAAAAGAAAATACATTTACAGCACTGTTGAGAAATATCTGCGTATCACTGGACCTGTGCAATTCAAGCCTGTGTTGTTCAGGGGTCAATTGTATAGACATGGATTATCATTACAGTTATTCATCTAACAAATATTTCTTGAGTGCTGTTCTATGCCAGGCACTGGGGACACAGCCACATTCAAAACATATAAATCCCTGCCCTTGGGTATGTGGACAGACAACCATCAATGTGGAAATGTGTGATGGGGCGGAGGGGACCATTTTAGAATGGTCGGAGAAAGCCTCTCCTGGGAGGTGCTGTTTGAGCAGAGGCCTGAAAGAGGTAGAGCCACATGGACATCTTGGGGGAGAACTTTCTAGGCAGAGGAAGCAAGTGCACAGGTTCTGAGAAGAGACCATGCCTGGTGAGTTTTTAGTGTAACCAGGAGGCCAGTGAGGCTGGACTGGAATGAGCAAAGGGGAGAGAGGGAGGAGGTGAGGGCAGTGAGGGGACAGGGCAGAGCAGGCAGGGCCTGTGGGCCATGGTGAAGAGTTAGGCTTCTCCTCTGAGTGAGGTGGGAGCCATGGAAGGTTCTGGGCAGAGGAGAGACATACCCTGACTCAGGCATTGACAGGCTCCTCTGGCCACAGTGGGAGGAACAGACAGTGTGGGGTAAGGATGTGGGCTGGGAGACCAGGGTGGAGACACCTGCACTAGTCCAGGCAGGAGATGTGACAAGGGTGAGGAATGGCTGGATTCTGAGTAGATTATGAATGCAGGGCTGATGTTGAGCAGAGAGGCATCCCAGTTTTCTGGCCTGAGTGCTCTGGACAATGGAGCTGTCATTTCTGAGTCGAGGCAGGTTAAGGGACAATCAGGGGGAGACTCGGCTGGCAGTGCCGAGTGTGAGATGCCCATGAAAACCCCATGTGGGGCACTGGGAGGCGAGTGTCACAGGGGCATGCAGCTCAGGAGGTCAGAACCTCCCCAGGGACCGACATTTGTGAATCATCAGGACGGACCTGGCGGTTGAAGTCCTGAGTCTGCAGAAGTATCCCCAAGGGACCCAGTGTATCTGGGAAGAGAAGAAACTGTGGCCTGGGCACTGCTCAGAATGGGTGGGGTAGGATAAGCTGGTCTTTCAGCTGGCAGGGACTTAGGAACCACAGGATCTTTGGGAGGGCTGGTCACGCATGGGCATGGCTTGGGGCCTCAGGCCTCGCCTGTTTGCGGAAGCCTGTGGGCAGGGGTCAGGTGGGGTAATTAGAGAGGTATGGGGGTGGAGGATAGGGGGTGTTGCTTGGCTCTGAGGCAGCAGCTGTAATTATTGAGTACCAACTGTATTTGACCACACTGTATAATTGCATGCTAACTGTATGCCCCACAATAAATATATATTCCTGCTGACTGTACTCCCGTGTCAGATATATGTGGTTGACTATACTGTATACAACTGGCCCCAATGGCTGGTGGGAGATACAGTGAGATTAAAGGAGTATATTACAGTTTACATGCGGGCGGATGATTTGGTGTGGGGGGTACAGCCAGCTGACTTTGTACCCTCTACTGAATATATGACCCCACATTGGCTATGCAACTTCGTGCATACTGTATACCTCCCACCATCTGTATATCTCCACCCCTACTGTATACCCCACACTGTAAACACCCCCATGGCAATTGTTTACCTCCATGTCTGCTATATGACTCCACACTGACTGTGCCCCATGATGGCGGTACCCCTGTACCTACTATATATCCCTACATTGAACACTCCTACTGACAATATTACCATATTGTCCATTTCAACTGTAAACCCCACGCCAACTGTATACCTCCCGGCATCCCATGCCTAGTCTTTGACCAGTTTTGGTTTTAGGCTTTAGCCCCATTTCACAGTTAAGGAAACAGGCTCTGGGAAGGCAAGGCGCTGGCCTAAGTGTCTTCTGGCTCAGTGGGGCAGAAGGGCCAAGCAGTAGGATGTCAACTCCATGAGGACAGACCCATAAGATTGGGTCTCTGATTTGTTACTGTACCTGGTGTCCGTCTCAGGGCCTGCTCCCAAGAGGCACTCAATAAATACTTCCACAAAACAATGGCTTCAGGATTCACAATTGTGAGAGGGTGCAGGGGTGATAAGCTCAGGTGTTTGGCCTTGGGGGCCACAAAAGAACCTGCTGGGGACAGTGCCAGGCAGGGATGTGGCACCGGTGACGCTGCCAGCCCCAGTTTGCAAGAGGCTGGCCATGTGGATTTTTATACAGACTCTCCTAATGTTTAACTGTTGGCTTTAATTTTTTTAAAATGCAGCCCAAAATAAAAAACATACACTGGTTTGAGAATTTTCAGCTTGAATACTCCACAGCTGGGTGTTTGGGTCAGCCATCTGCCGCTTTTGCGGCGCCCCGCTAGAAATTGCTCTCCCTGTCCCTCAGTTTTGCTACTTAGAGAATGGGGCGATATCAGGCGCCCTTTCGGGGTTGGGAAGCGTACTAGGCGGTGTGGCCCGGGGCGTGGAGGGAGCAGGCCAAGCGCTGGCGCGAAGGCACTGCGTTCCGTGGGTGGGGGCTGGGCAGGGGGCGGAGAGGGCTAAATCTGGCCGGCGGGTGAGTGGCGGGAGCAGCTGCCGCCCGGCCCCGCCCGGACTCTCCTCCCTCCCTCCCTCCCTCCCTCCCTCCCTCGGTCCCGTCCCGCGGCCGCGGCTTGGCTGGGGCCGGTCAGACCGGTTTAGGCTGCCCCGCCCGGCTCTTTGCTGGGAGGAACCGCCGCCAGTCAGTCCATCCGTCCTTCCCTCGGGTCCCCCCCACAGCCCCACTTCGGGGCTGGGCGCCCACAGGGATGGAGGGCGAGCGGCAACATTACTACGGGAAGCACGGTAGGCAGCTCCCCTCGCGCACCCGGGCATGGCCACGGGGGCTGGGTGGGTGCAGCGGAAATGCCAATCTCCACTTGCAGCCCCCTTCACGTCACTTGCTAGCACCCCTCACCCGAAGGGCCTGACCGGGAATTCCCCTCCTGTGGGGTCCCACCTTGGACCCTCCCTTCTCCACCTGGCTTCCAGGTGGCTCCTACTCCAGCCCCCTCCACAGAGGGTGGCCTCCAGCTCCAGCTGCTACAACCCCTACCCTAGCCCTGGCCTGCGCTGCGGGGGCTGCTCGCCTGGAGGTTCGGTGAGGCAGAAAATCCGCAGTCTCTGAAATTTACTCCTGAAGCCAAAGATACCCCCAGCGGCATCTGGGAGAGGGTGGTCTCCCAATCCCTTCTTGGCCCACCCATCTCAAACTTGCTGATTTTCAGGAACTCCACAGAAGTATGACCCCACCTTCAAAGGACCCATTTACAACAGGTAAGGGCTCTGGGTTCCTGTGTGTGGCGGGATGTCTCTACTAACACTGCCACACCCATTTCTTCACACTCCCCCATTTGTTCTCCAACAAACTGGTGATAAATATTTGCGATTTGATGATTAAAAAGACTATTCCCTTAATATACAAAGAATCCTTACAAATGCTGTTTTTTATTTTTTTAATTCAGGCAAAAGACTGAAACAATTTCTAGAACAAGAAATACTATAGACAATGAAGGTATAGGAAAATGCTCAAACTTTCTAGAAAATAAAGGAATGTAATTTAAAACAATAACCAAATAGAATTTCCCATCACAGATTAGCAAAGATTAAATAGATTGACACATGTTCTGCTCTGAAACTACTTATTGCAGTTTTTGTTCCAAAAATTAAAATTATTGGTAAAAAATTCTCCATAAACCTTGCACACATGGACAAAAATGTATGAAATAGTTGTCTTTTTGAAAATGGCAAAAATCCAACCATCTGAATGTCTGTCCGTCCTTTAGAATTAGTTAGCTAAATTACAGTGGATCTTTGAATTATAATATTATACAGCTGTTAAAATGTATGAGTCCTAAGTATGATATGGATCCTTCAATATATTAAGCAAAAAAAGCAAGATACAGAACAGTGGGTGTTTTGTATAATGCTTGAGTTAAAAATTTCAACATTCGTACTTAATAACCCAAAGGACTCATAAGAAATCATTAACAGAAGTTACTTATGTGAGGGGGAGACTTATTTCTTTATTGTATACATTCTCATGTGGTTTTAATTATTTAATTTGTATTTAATCTTATAATAAAAATAGTTTAAAAAATATGTGATGCTGGTAAAAGTGTAGGGAAATGGGCACTCTCAATCAAAAGAGAGCTGGACATGGCTGCAAACTGCTTTGAGGACAGTGTAGCATTAGGTACTAAAATTTAAAATGCATGTGTACTTTGATGCAGCCTTTTTACCACTTGGGCACATGTGTCCAAATAACACATGGATGTATATGAGCAGGGTACAATGGATCATGATACCCAGGACACCAAGGCTCCCACCCTGACACTGTCCTTTGCTCTCCAGGGGCTGCACAGACATCATTTGCTGTGTGTTCCTCCTCCTGGCCATTGTGGGCTACGTGGCTGTGGGGATCATAGGTGAGTGGAGGAGGGGACAGGACTTGCGGTTCCAGCACTAGATGGCTAACCACAGCCTCGGGGGCAGGAGTGGGACTGGTGCTAAGGAGTGGCTAGTGCCTCAGTGTCCCTGGATCCTTCCACAGCTTGGACCCATGGGGACCCTCGAAAGGTGATCTACCCTACTGATAGCCGAGGAGAGTTCTGTGGACAGAAAGGCACGAAAAATGCGTAAGTCAGCTCCTTGGGGCCCGGTGGGTCTGCGGAGCAGTGCGCAGGAGGGCTTCCCCCACCTCCATCCATTCATTAGTCCGGTCAACAAGTATGTTTGAAACTCCCACCATCCCCAGCTGCTGTTCTAGACTTTGTGGACACAGCATGGAATGAGACATTAACAGTCTCATTAAGAAGGAATTCTTTTACCTCACCTGTAAAAGTGAGGCCTACATCATGCCCTGGTTGTATGATCTAGGGCGAGTGTCTCAACCTTTCTGGGCCTTACTTTCCTCAGTTCTAAAATGGGGAGCATAACAATCCCACCCTCAGAGGGCTGCTATTATGGTTTGATGAGCCTATATCTGCAGAGCTTAGAATAGCACCTGGCATAGAGTTGCTGCTGTTGCAGTTATTGTTAATTATTGTTGTTTTCATTAAGATATTTTGTATAGGATGGTCAAGGAGTCTTGACAGTTTCCATCTCCCTCTCCCCACCCCAGGAACAAACCCTACCTGTTTTATTTCAACATTGTGAAATGTGCCAGCCCCCTGGTCCTGCTGGAATTCCAGTGTCCCACTCCCCAGGTAACTTGTCCTCTCCCTGTGCCCTTCTCTATCCCCAGTTCCCATCACCAGGTCCTTTTCCTCCTGTAGTGATGGCTCCTCTCACAGCTTTTTCTTTTTTCCCTGGTGAACGGGGGATGGAACTTGTGTTCTGGGTGAGGATTGGGTGTCGGATCTCACCCAACCCTGCTTCCCACCCCTCTCCAGATCTGTGTGGAGAAGTGCCCTGACCGATACCTCACCTACCTGAATGCTCACAGATCCCAGGACTTTGAGTATTACAAGCAGTTCTGCGTTCCTGGCTTCCAGAACAACAAGGTGAGGGGAGCCCATGCAGGGCCAAGTGGAGGGTGTTGGCCTGGGAGATGAACCCCCCTCCCCACCTCTCTCGGCAGGGTGTGGCTGAGGTGCTTCGAGATGGCGACTGCCCTGCTGTCCTCACTCCCAGCACACTCTGTGAGTCTAGGGTCCCATGAGCTTCGGTGGAGAGTGGGGAGGTTTCAGGGGCTCAACTTGACTACCATCCCATCCCCTGCTCCATGCAGTGGCCCGGCGATGCTTCCCAGCCATCCACGCCCACAAGGGAGTCCTCATGGTGGGCAATGAAACGACCTATGAGGATGGGCACGGTGCTCGGAAAAACATCACGGAGCTGGTGGAGGGTGCCAAGTGAGGATCGTGGCCCACTGCACTGGCATTCTGCTTTCCTGGGTGGGACAGGGCATCCCCTGGGGGCTGGCCGGTCAGGGCAGGGGTCTGACTACCCTCAATGACCTTACCTCAGGAAAGCCAATGGGGTCCTGGAGGCACGGCAGCTGGCCATGAGGATATTTGAAGATTACACAGTCTCTTGGTACTGGATTGTCATGTAAGTTGGGAGGGATGGTGGCCCTCCCTGGGCTGGGCAGTCTGAGTGAGAGGGTGGGGTCTGCTCATGCTCCCATTTTGGCCCGCAGAGGCCTGGTCATCGCCATGGTGATGAGCCTCCTGTTCATCGTGCTGCTCCGCTTCCTGGCTGGCATTATGGTCTGGGTGATGATTGTCATGGTGATTCTGGTGCTGGGCTATGGTAAGTCTTCCCTTCCTTGCACCAGCCCCTCCCCAGAGTCTATAAGATACCCGTGCAGTGGCCCGGCAGGAATCTTCTCAGCCATCAGATGTCCTCTATCTTTTACTTGGCAGATTTGTGAAGATGTTTATCTCAGTGTTGTTTATGACAGCAGACACTGGGAAACAATCAGTGCTCATTACTTGGGGATGGGTTAAATCATAGTCTTCCCGACTGGGGCCTGAATCTATATGTCATCGATACCGAAAGGCATACACAAGTAGACTATCTAGCACAGTGGCTAAGGATACATGCTCTGGTCTCAGAAAGCTGGGGTTTCAAATGCTGTTTCTGCCAACTCCTCACTCTGTGACCTTGGCAAAATGACTCAACTTCCCTGTGCATCAATTTCTTCTATAAAAAAGGATGGTTAGTATTTACTAGTTAGTAGGTTTACTGAGAAAGTAGTATGTGCAGGCGATGGGAGGGGGCCCTGAAGAGCTGAGGCCTACAGAACCCAGAGGCCACACACAAAACCCAGTGCTTTATATTCTAATTATCCATTTAAACTTTCCAGGAGGAAACATGCCTGATATGTAACCCAGTCTCAGGACCCAGATATTAAAATGTTCATGTTAATAGTACTTTCTAGCTGGATGCTGGCAGTTTAGGTGACTAGGCTTTTTTTTTTTTTTTTACTTGTATTTTACAATTTTCTTTTACAAAGAGCTAAGGGGAATGCTGAAAATCCCTAATGCTACCCTAGTAGATGTTAACACCCATGTCCTCCCTTCCAACCCATGAATTATTGTTACAGGGTGGCAGTGAGATCAGAGGAAAGCCTCAGGCCACACAGCATGCTGACACCTATTCGTTTGTCCATTCACCAAACATGTTTGAGTGCCTACTGTGTCCTGGGCAGTTTTCTAGGTCCTGGGCTTAGAGCAATGAATAAAAGGACAAATTCTTGCTCCTGTGCAGCTTCTATTCTTGGGGATATGAGGGAGATAGACAAACTAGAAAACCCTCAAGGATGTCAAAGCAGAGAAGAGGGATAAGAAGTTGAGTGTGAGAGGGTAAAATTGTAAAGGGGGGAAGGGTTTCTGGGAGGTCTCATGAGATGGTGGACTTTTCAGCAGTGACTGGAGGATGTAAAGGCTCTAGTTGGGGAGAGAATATACTAGGCAGTGGGATCAACAAGTGCAAAAGCCCTGAGGGAGGAGCAAGCAATGGCAGCCCCTCAGTCTCTGTTTTTGCTTCTGTTAAATTGGGGTGGTTGTACCTGCTTTGTAACATTGAAGGAGCAGGTGGTAGGCTGAGGTCAGTTGTAGTAAGCATGGCAATTCCTCTGTGCAGGAATATTTCACTGTTACATGGAGTATGCCCGACTGCGAGGTGAGGCCGGCTCTGACGTCTCCCTGGTGGACCTTGGCTTTCAGACAGACCTCCGTGTGTACCTGCACTTGCGGCAGACCTGGATGGCCTTCAGTGAGTCCCAGCTCCCCATTTCTGCCCCAAGTGAGGCCTGGGAAAGAGTGGGGAGCTCAGGCAGCTGACAGACTCAGGCACTCTCTGCCCCTTGCAGTGATAATTCTGAGCATTATCGAGGTTATTATCATCTTGCTGCTAATCTTTCTACGGAAGAGAATTCTCATTGCTATTGCGCTTATCAAAGAAGCCAGCAGGTAGGTGACGGGCTCAGGCTGGGATGGTATCAGGGCTGCTTGGGCCCTGATGCCCATGTGTCTGTTCCTCCCCAGGGCCGTGGGATACGTGATGTGCTCCATGCTTTACCCACTGGTCACCTTCTTCCTGCTGTGCCTTTGCATCGCCTACTGGGCCAGCACTGCTGTGTATCCACTGTCAGACCCCAATCCCTGGCCCCAGGAATGGCTAAGGACCAGACTTACCTGGAAGTGACCTGCAGCTTAGAGACAGGGCCAAAACCTGATGGGAAAAGGGATTCTTTCTCACAAGCCCCTGGGGTGTTTAATCTCAGATCTCAGGTTCCTTAACAAGTCTCCAGTTTCCTGTCTACTTCCAATGAAGCCATTTATAAGATCTTTGATGATGTCACTGACTGCCCAGTTGCTGGGAAAACCTGCAACCCTGAGGTGGGTATCCAGAGGTGGTAGGCAGCTATCAGGAGCCCATAGAGGATCTGAAATCTTTCATCATACTTGGAGACCATGCAACCAAATTTGGGTCCTGCTCTCTCTCCCATGTGCTGGATGTGGGGGGCATGGATCCATCTTGGCACCCCACCTCCCCAAGTGCTGGACCACCCACCTTTTTCACCTTGATTTTATTTTCTGCCCCAAACCCAGTAAACTTCCAGTTCTTGTGTCTGGAACCCCTTCCTTGCCTTCCACAAGCCCCTATCCTGACCCCTGTGGTCCTCATACTGATCTCTGCCACTCCATTAATATATGACCCCACCCCGACCCCCTAGCTTATCTTGCCTCACTGATACCCATTGAGTCCATGACCCCTGATCTTACTTCTAGAACCCCTTTTACAAACTTCAGTCTGAACTTCTTGACTTAACTCTGATCCCCGTGACTCCTGCCCTACCCTGTGGTGTAGCTAACCCAGACCCAGTGCCCAGAGCCCACTCTGAACCCAAGGCCCCTGTGTTGTGACTGGGCTCTGCATCCCTCCCCCAGACCTTCTCTTCTTCCAATGAATCCCGCCTGTGCCCTGGTGCCCACTGCCAGTTCGCCTTCTACGGTGGTGAGTCAGGCTACCACCGGGCCCTGCTGGGCCTGCAGATCTTCAATGCCTTCATGTTCTTCTGGCTGGCCAACTTCGTCCTGGCTTTGGGCCAGGTCACGCTAGCTGGGGCCTTCGCCTCCTACTACTGGTCCCTGCACAAGCCAGATGACCTGCCTGCCTTCCCTCTCTTCTCTGCCTTCAGCAGGGCGCTCAGGTGGGACCCTGGGTGGGCTGGGGGCAGAGGAAAGATGGGGTGGAGGAGGCCAGTCCCAGCCATTGACCATACCTTTGGCCCTTAGGTACCACACAGGCTCTCTGGCCTTTGGTGCCCTCATCCTGGCCATCGTGCAGATCATCCGAGTGATGCTGGAGTACTTGGATCAGCGCCTGAAAGGTGAGGCCTGCAGGCTGTTGGCTTTGGCTTTAAATTGGGAGGCGGGACCGAGAGGCAGATCATGACTGGTTCTTGTTTGGGCTAAGGTGGTAGGAAAGTGATTGGTTTCTGAGGGTGCAGGGGAGTGGGAGTGGGAGGGCTTGGGTGGTTGGTTCCTACAGTGGAAGAATTACTGAGAGCCCATTGGGTGGCGTTCTCACACTGAGGGGGCGGGGCCAATAGGCTGGGGCTGCCATTGGTTCCTGAAGAGAGAGTTGGGCTGAGGTTTGTTAGCACAGGTTAGGCCTGGCTAAGACTGTTCTTTGTAACAGAGGGTCTGTGGAGCTGGGATTGGGTGTCCTATGGGTTGGGGCCAAGGAGTCTGCAAGGATTGGCTTCTGCCTGGAAGGCAGGGCCAGAGCAGCAGTATGGGTTGTAATTGGTTCCTGTCTTGGAGGCTGGGCTGAAGAACTTCAAGATTGGGTCCCTCCTTAGGGCACACCCCCAGGGTCCTGATCAGGAAGTCTCCCTGTCTCTTTGAGAAAGTGGGCTCCTGGAGTCCTGCTCTGTGGTGAGTGTACATAATGAAGAGGAGGGAGATCTCCCCTTATCTCCACATTTCTCCATTCTCTCCCAGCTGCGGACAACAAGTTTGCCAAGTTTCTCATGACCTGTCTCAAATGCTGCTTCTGGTGCTTGGAGAAGTTCATCAAATTCCTCAACAGGAATGCCTACATCATGGTGAGTAGGCCTTGGACCCAGAATCAATCCGACCGTTCCTGCTGGGTGGGAAGAACCCTCATTCCTATCCAGGGGGCCTGATCCTCCCCTCCTACCCACCTCCAGATCGCCATCTATGGCACCAACTTCTGCACTTCAGCCAGGAATGCTTTCTTCCTGCTCATGAGAAACATCATCAGGTCAGAGAAAACACCATCCCCTCGCTGCTTCCCTCTTCCCCAGGCTCCTGAGCCGGCATTCATACCTGCTCTTTACTCTTCCCTGTAGAGTGGCTGTCCTGGACAAAGTTACTGATTTCCTCTTCCTGTTGGGCAAACTTCTGATTGTGGGTAGTGTGGGTGAGTGCCACTCACCCAGCTTGTGGTGATGTGGGATCCCCATGTCTTATGTGATGGGTGGGGTCTTTTGGAGAGCACTACTCATTTAGCCAGAATTCTCAACCATATTGGTTTTCTCTCCCTTTCTAGGGATCCTGGCTTTCTTCTTCTTCACCCACCGTATTAGGATTGTACAAGACACAGCACCGCCCCTCAATTATTACTGGGTTCCTATACTGGTATGGACCTTGAGGGTGGGTGGAAGTGGTGGGAGAAGGAGGTGTTGGGGTTCACCTGGCCTCCTTTGACTGGACAGATGTGGGTGGGGGTCAGAAGTAGGGGATTGGTTGTTTATTCAGCCCACAAACATCTATAAAGCACCTACTGTGTACCAGGAACGGGGAGGAAGGGCTTCTCTCTGGAAGCCTTATAGTTTAGAGGTAAATAGACATTAATCAATAATGATATGGGTGGATGCATGCTTGCAAACTGGTATATACCACGGGGAATAATTAGGGAACTGTTTGAGCCTGAGGTAGAGGATTTGGGCAGGTCTGGGAGTCCAGGCAGCTTCACTGCAGAAGTGATGACAGATTTAAGATCTGAAGGAGATGCAGGAAATATCTAGGTAGAGAGAACAATAAGGACAGAGGCCCTGAGGTAGAACCATGCTAGGAGCAGTGAGAAAACCAGTGTTGTGGCTGGTGTGGAGGGAGTGAAGAGGGAAGAAGGTGGAGGAGCTAAGTCATCACCTTAAGGAATACCATATCTGAGGGCAGGGCTTGGAGCCCTATGACATATATTTTTATCTTAGTCCTCTTTTTTGCTAGTTTTAGGATGTGTAACTTTGGACAAGTTATTTAATCTCTCTGAGGTCCACTAACTAGAGTCAATTTCACATACCTATCAAGGCCTTGTGAGTCACCAAATTGCTAGAAATATAGCAGTTATCGGGATAGACACAGTCTAGTGCAGATGTGGGTATTAAACCTGTAATACCCTAAACATGCATAAAATTGCAGCCAGATGAAGGTCTCAGAGGAGGGGTGCTCAGTACTAGGAACGCATAAAAGAGGGTCTAGATGTCAGAGGCAGCTTCTTGGAGGAGCTTAAATCAGAACAATGAGAAGGCATGTGCCAAGGCCCTAGGGTTAAAGAGAGCAAGGAATGTCCTGTGGACAGTCGAGCCCTGCCCACAGGAATGAGGAGTTGGGTTGTTAGTATAAGGCTTATCAGCAGAAAGATGACATAATCCCCACCTGGGAGGGACCTGGTGAGGGGACCGGGTGGAAACAGCTCCTGTCCCCTTACCCAGACAGTGATCGTTGGCTCCTACCTGATTGCCCATGGCTTCTTCAGCGTGTACGGCATGTGTGTGGACACATTGTTTCTCTGTTTCTGTGAGTGAGCCCTCACCCTGATTCTTGATGGGCCCTGACTCCCTTCTTCACTCTGGGCAGAACATCTTCCTCCCGTGGGGCTACATATTCACCTACCTGGTGCCCCCAGCGTCCCTGAGACTGGCTGTCCCTCATCCTAGGGCCCTTGCATGCCCTCTCGGCTTCCTCCCCATGCTCGGAGCTGCTCCGTCCTATTGTTCCCTGGTCCAGGCTACAACTGGGACGCTCTGCCCCTGGGCTCTTGGCTTCTGAGTTCCGGCTTTTTGGGGGAGGATTAGTGGCTACCACTAACTCTGGTCTCTCCATCTGTCTGTTTGTTTTTTTTTTCTCTCTCTCTTTTCCTCTCCTCGATGCCTGCTGGCTTCCCTGTTCTACCCTGCCTCCCTCTCCCCCTCCCTTCCTGACCACCCTATTTTCCCCATGCTGGTTCCTGGGGGGAGCCCAGGTGAGGACCTGGAAAGGAATGACGGCTCTCAGGAGCGACCCTACTTCATGTCGCCTGAGCTGAGAGACATCCTGTTGAAGGGGAGTGCGGAGGAGGGGAAGTGGGCTGAAGTCGAGGAGTAGGAGGAGTAGAGAAGGAAGGAGGCCAGCTTGGGGCTGGGCAGGCCTCCTCGTTTCCTCCCTGTAGACTGGGGGTGCATGTGGGACTCCCTTGCCTGGGAGTGTGGGGAGCGTGTTTGTGTCCCATTCTCGAGCCCACTGTAGTCCGCCCCTCCCCAGTCCCAGTGTGTCTTGCTTCCTAACCCTCTGAGGCTTCTCTGTGGTCCCTGCCCACCCACCATGTCCCCAGAGGCCCCTACCTGTGGTCTCCCCTGATGCCACCTGCTCTGGGGTCTCTCTCTGCAGTGGAGGACCTAGAGAGGAATGATGGCTCGGCTGAGAGACCTTACTTCATGTCTTCCAACCTCAAGAAGCTTTTGAACAAGACCAACAAGAAGCTGGTGGAGTCCTGAAGGTCCTGCCTTCCTCCTCCTCCCAGGAAAGTTTCCCACTGGGTGCTTAGCAGCTGGAGCAGAACCCCCAGTCCATAGAGCTGGCTGGAAGTCCTGTCACTGCTGCCCCCATCCAATTACCACCAGTTTCTGGGGACCTGGAGGATTTGTGGTATCTTCTCCCTGTGGCAAGGGGCAGTTGGACTTCTCGTGGTGGCCCTCACGACTGCAGTGTGTCATTCCAGCCTTCACTGGCCCGGATAGGGAGAAGTCCTGTGAGGGCCCTTGCTGTGTCTGGCATGCAATGGAGCCCAACCTCTGTGGGCTTCCTCAAGCTTCCTGTTCCCTCTTACGGCGTGACAACGGTGTTTTTGTCTGCTCAAGCCAGGACTGAGCCCCTTCTCCGTAACTGAACAGCTGGCTCACACAGACTGCCACATGCCTTTCTTTATTATTTTTTTAACTTGGACATGCATTAAAGGGTCTATTAGCTTTTTTCTGTGTCTCAACAGCTCAGATAGGGCCACTGAGGAGTGCCTTCGGTTACCTGGCATGGGTGGGGTGGGAGCGCTTGCCCAGGTGGGGTGTGTCCTGGCATGGGATGCGGCACTGGGCCCTGTCGATGGGTTAGAAGGGAGTGAAACTATTCTGGGAAGCCACTGGGAACAGGAGGGAGGGGACCGCTAATAGCAGCCTAATGGAAGCCTGCTGGCTGGAGGAGCTGGGCTCTATTTCCCATCTTCTGCCTGCTGACACAGCTCTCTGTAAAAGAAAAACCAAATTCACCCAAAGGATGATTTCAAGGGAAGGGATGTGGGGCAGGTGCCGCAGGGACACCAGGCCCCCCTGCCCAGTCACCTCATGACTTGATCCTTTTAACAAGTTAAACTTGGGGGAACTTGTCTACCAATTCCTCCTTCACTAAGGCCTCCAAACTTCATGTCTGATAATCAGCATAGTTCCAGGATCCCAGGGAGGAAGAAATCCCTGCCTGGGGTCTCCATGTCCTATGCCTGTTGCCAGTCCTCCCACCCATTCTGCACACACACACTCCTGCGTGTAACTGCATTCCAACTACTAATAAAGTGCCTATTGTACAGAGCCCAGGCCTGGAGTGCTTGTGGGGGCAGCGAGAGGCTGGGAGGGGAAACCTCATTTTCGACTGTTTTGGGACTGAGCTGGGGCAACTGTCCCCAGGGTTGATGGGGCAGGCAGGAAGCCCTGTGCTGTCCACTGTCTCCGCCTGAAATCCACCATGCAAGCGGCTCAGGTTTCTTCTGAACAAATGCCCTTTATAAGGTTCTGGTTCCTGGACTCCAGAAGGTGGCCATGGCCTGTTCACCTCCCGCCTCCTCTCGGTCACATGGCCTGGACACGTGGCTCCAGGCCTGCTTTGCCCCCTGGCCCAGGCACCTGAGGTGTCACAGTCTAGAGCTTCAGACCTGTAAAGCTGCACCCTACCAGGCTGCCTGGAGCCTCGCTGCTGCCCCCTGGTGCCAGTTTTCTGTCACTGTCTCCTCTGGGCTGACTGCTCCACCACCTTATCTGCCTTTTCCCCTCCTGTATACCCGCCCCTGGATTTTTTTCTGAAACAGCCATCATTTTTTTGAGTACTTACTTTCTGCATACCATATCCTACTTCTATTACTCTCCCCGTTAATTAAGGCAGGGAGGTTGAGCGACGCATCTAAATGTTGCTCAGCAGGAAAGGAGCCAAGAAGGCATTTGAAGCCAGGTCTCCTGGACCCCAAAGCCCACACCCACTGCCCTGTACTGATGCTCTCTGGATTTCCTCATTCACCTTGATCCTTCCAAGATGTTCTTTTCCTTATCCCAGGTCTTATTAGCCCCGCCTCCAAAATAGCTCCTAAACCTGACTTCTCCCCATATCTTCAGTTCCCAGCCTCCATTATCACTCACTGGAACTAGGGGAGTATCTCCTCCTTGTCCCTAGCTCCTGCCATCATGTCCCCAGCCTCCACTGTTCTCCCAACAGGTGCAGAAGGACACCTGTGAACAACTGAGTGAGTTCATGTCCTTTTCTGTTCAAGAACCCTCCGTAGTTCCCACCTTAGTGCAAGCCAAAGTCCTCACTGCAGCCCACAAGGCCCTGCCCCATCTGCCCACTCACCTCCTCCTTACTGACATCCAGCCACCCTGGGCCTGGGCTTGTGCCTGAAATGCTCTCTACCTGGCTAGCTCCTTATCCTTCCACTTTCAGCTCAGGGTTCACCTCCTCCAGGAAGCCTTTCCTTCTCATTTAAAGTTGGCCTCTCTTGGTTATGACCATGTCATCCTGTTTATTTTCTTCACGGCACTTGTCACAATCTGCAGTTATTTGTGTTTTCATTTACTAAGTGTCAGTCCCCCCACCCAGAATGTCAGCTCAAATGCCTCTTCTTTACCACCTTATCCCAAGGTGGGGTAGAGTGCCTGGTCCACAGCCGGCACTCAATATACAGGCATGGGACAACTGAATTAATGTAAAGGGTTTAGCACAGTGCCTGGCCCATAGGAAGTGCACAGTGTTAGTGATTGTTATAGTATACAGAAGCATTTAAGTTCCTGGTCTTTCATGCATGCTCAAAGCCTTCTGGCTGCTGTATGTGAAAACTATATGACACAAAAGTAGAAGCACTGAGACTAATGAGGCTACTGCACTAGTCCAGGCACACACTGATGGTGGACTAGACTCAGGTGGTCTTGGTGAAGGTGATGAAAAGCATGCTGATTTTAGAATTTGAAGATGGAACTGACATGATTGATTATATGTGGAATGTGCAAGAGAGGAGCCAAAGAAACAGGAGGAAGCAAGGCTGCAAGGGAGCAAGCTCAAGCAGAGGCGTGCAGAGGGCACCTGATCTTGCAGGGATCTCTGGAGGATGAGTTATATATCCAAGTTGTTCTGCACTGGTAAATTCTTGACTGAAGGTGGCCCCAAAGAAACATTTAAGTTCCCAGGTACTTCTGATTCTCTGAATGTGTAGCAAAGGTGCATCGGCAACGTGGTCCAGAGTCCAGGGTGGTGCTTGGAGAGTTGCAGCATGCAGAAGCATGCAAAACCCTGGCAATGCTGCAAAAAAACAATAAAGCAGATCCAAATGGATCTGAATAGGCCAGTATCTGTCCTCTACAGGACCCACTGAATGCAACATCTCCAAGGGAAGCTGTCACATAGATGGTTGGATATGTGTGCCTGGACTTCAGGGGAAATTCCAGGCTGGAGGAATGCAGTCAGGAATGCTCAGTGATTCAATGGTCTTTGAAGCCACATGGCTGGTGGAGATCATCTGGGGAGTGAGCGAAGAAAGAGCCAAGGTCCGAGCCCTGGGGAGAGAAGGAGAAAAAGTAGATGTAAGAGAGAGCCAGACAGGAGCATCTGAGGCTCCGTCTAAGTAGAAGGCAGGGAATGTTGGCACAAGTGCTGGCGGCTGTGGTGGCAGAAGTATATGGACACAAGTGACTGTTCTCTTGTGAAATGAAGGTCATCAACCGAGAATGGAGTGTGCGGAGATGTTGGAAGTCTGTGAGAAAAAAGAAGGTATGAAAAATCATCTAGTTGCATGGGAGAGCACCACATGAACGAGGAATGTTAGGGAGGTTGTGGGGTTTTTTTCCTTTCTTTTCCCCACCAAACTAACCCAGGTGCAAGGTAAGGCAGAGAGTTGGATTTAGCTGGGGTTGACGGAGAGCAGCATGGACTTGAGGATGTTTGCAAGGGAGTGATGCAGTATAGGTCCTACCCCTCCACTGTCCCAAACCCTCCCACAGTCTTCATCTCACTCAGGGTGAAAGCCACTGTCTGCATGTGGGTCCACATGGCTTTATAGGAACTATCTGCCTTTTCCTGAATGTTCCTTCCTTCTATCCTCCTTCTCTTGCCCCACTCCAGTCTCTAGAACCTCCTCGCTGCTCCTTCCACAATCACACTCAACCCTGGGGACTTTTCACTGGCTGTTCCCTCTGTCTGGAAGGTGCTTCTCCTAGCAATCTACTTGCCCTCCATCCCTCAGCTCCCCGTGTGGACTTTCCTGTACACTGCCTGACTTAAAATTGCACCTGCTCCCCTGCATTATTTTCACCTATTGCACCCACCACTATGAGCCATATTATGTACTTTGCTTATTATTGCCTGCCTCCTACTCTAGGTCAGTTCCATGAGGGCAGGGCCATGAGATGGGTTTTTCTCTGTGCCCTCAGCAGCTGCTCCAGTTGCATTATGGTCTTCAAGGCCAGTTCCTCCTGCCCTTCCAGATGTCCTGTGAGTTACCAGCAGGCTTTACTCAGTTCCTTTCTGCTTGAGTTGGCTAGCATTCATTTCTGTGGTTTGCAACTCTGAGAAGTGCAGATCCATCTCCCACTTAGGAAGGAGGCATGCAGGAACAGATGTGCTGGCCAGTTACAGGCTGGCTGAAAACTCAGAGTGGCCTAGACAACTAACAGACACAAAGAAGGCCATGCTGTGTGTTTCCAATTCCGCAACATTCTAAAACAGGTAAAGCTAATCCCAGTGATATAAGAAGAAGGACAAGAATTGGCTAGGAAGGGCAGAAGGGAACTTCCTGATGTGGGGACAATGTTCCTTATCTTGATTGGGGTGGTGCTTACACAGATGCATACTATAAAAATATTTGCCAAGGTGTACACTTACGATTATGTATACCTTATTTTTCTAAAGTGGATTAAATTGGGAGTTCCCATTTGGTTCATCTATCTGTGAGGCTGGACTGACGGGTGCAGTGGTGGGGCAGGTGTGGCGGGTGACCCATGCACTCATTCACTTGCTGCTTCAAGAAGTCTAAGCCAAGAACTTCACATAGTATATAGGAGTGAACAAAAATGTTGTTCCCTGGTCTCAGAGTTTACTATCTAGCAAGGAAGACGGATAATAACAATAGATAATAGATGGTGATAAACACTTTGAAGAAAAATAAGGAAGGGTAGTTGGACAGTGCTCTTTAAGAAACGGTGGTCAGGGCAGGCAGGTCTCTCTGAGGACTTGACACTTGAGCAGAGAGCTGAGACAAAGAAGAAGCTCTGAATATGGAGAGAATGGTGTTTCCGCGCAGAGAATAGCCAGTGCAAGTGCCCTGAGGTCAGAGGATGCTTGAATAAATGACTTGATTAAGGTGTGAAAGGACACATCAAGTTTACATCCTCCCAGGCCAGTGGTCCCAGCAGCAACTTCTCAGATGATAAGTAGCAAATCCCAGAGTTGCCTCCTCTTTGGCCTATTTTAGAGAAATGTCATCTCCGACCCAGACATTGGACCAGGGGAGCTGTGGGTTCTGCTAGGTCAGACCAAGGGTGGAGGCTGGGAGGCAGGAACAAAGTGAAGGAGAGGTGGTTCTCCAAAGGCTTGTCTTTGTTCTCAAACAGGGAAGCCCAGCAGGCGAAAGTCACAGGTGGCTGCTCTGTAGGATAAGAGCAAGAACTAGGGCAGCCACCGGTGAGGGTCCTGGCAGGTGAAGACAATGACCTTAAGGTGCTTGAGGTCCCACACATGGCCTAAATGATTGAAACACTGTACGTGGCTATGTATTTTTTCCCCACAAGTCTCAGAATCCTGGGGCTCAAATGATGTGGCCATAACTTAGCTTTTTTTTTTTTTTCTATTTTTTCTTTTAATTTTTAAAATGGTGATAACACACACATAAAACTTACCACCTTAACCATTTTTAAGCTTACAGTTCAGTGGCATTAAACATATACATATTGCTGTGCAACCATCACTGTCATCCATTTCCAGAACTCTTTTTATCTAGCACGACTGGAACTGTCCCCGTTAAACAACTCCTCATTCCCCTGTTACCCACCATTCTATTTTGTTTCTATGAATGTGACTCCTGTAGGGACCTCCTATAAGTGGAATCATACAAAAGTTGTCCTTTTGTAACTGCCTTATTTCATTTAGCATAATGCCCTTAAGGTTCATCCACATTGTAGCATGTGTCAGGGATTCCTTTTAAAGGCTGAACACTATGCCACTGTATGAACACACATTGTTTATCCATCCATCCATCTATGGACACTTGGATTCCACTTTTTGGCTATTGTGAATAATGCTATGAACATGGGTATGCAGATATCTCTTCAAAAGCCTGCTTCCAATTGCTGGATCATATGGTAATCTGATGTTTAATTTTTTGAGGAAATACCATGACATTTTCTCACTCTATCCTTTAGCTCAGTTTTCCTCCGGGTAGGTTTCATTCTCTGTCAAGTTCTTGCATCAAGGTACACTTCCTACCTCTCTAACCACAACTTATATTTCCCTGGTTTCAAGACCAGAGAAAGAAGGGCTTCTCTTGCCCCAAAGTCTCAGGCCTAGCACTCACTGACTCTGATTGGCCTGAATTTGTCTTACTACTAAGCTATTCACTGTGGCCAGGCCTGGGCCTAGTTTTAGAGTCAGGTAATGACGACCTGCTAATAAAGTTGAAAGTTTAGCAAGATGGAGGGGTGGTTTCCCAAAGCACTGTGGTTGACCCACGTCTACTGTACTGAAATGATGGGAAGGCAGCTGGCATGGTTCGAAAAGCTTTCAAGGGAAGTTCTTGGATGTGACCAGGGAAGTTGGGAGGAGGCTGAAGTAGTAGAAATCTCTGAAGAAAGACAAGTAGATGTTCATGAGGTAATTGAAGTCCTGAGGATGGCAGAACTTGTTTAGATATAGGGACTGCAAGAGGAGGGACAGACTTTAACTTTCAACCGGTGAGCCAGAGGGTGTAATGAAGCAGGCTATAGCTAGGTGACTGGGGGTGTCAGTTAAGGCAAGGAGGTGAGAGAATGGTTGTGCATACAGGGGTTAACTATGTTGTCAAGGAAAGCTGAGGATAAGTAGCTGGGTTAGGGTTGAGATACAGGGACAAAAAAAACAGATGGCATATTGTGTGGTGACTAATGAGAGAACACAAACAAGGAACATGATGTATGTAGCATGTTAGAAGGTTGAGTTGAAAATTTCGTATCCAGTTCCTTGTCAGTGCCTTTACTGTCTCTCACTGTCCCTGTCTCTGAGAAGAGATCACACTCTGTGGAGTGTCATCCCTTTTCTAATAAACTTTCCCTTTGACTCCAATTTTGGCATGTATTTGAACTCTTTCTATACTCTCTGCCAAAGGACTCCCTTCTCTCGGTACAGGGCTTAGTCTTCCCGTTACTTGGGGAAATTTGCCCTGTCCTGCATTATCTTTTCTGGCTAACCATGAAGGGACCAAAGGACACAAATTCATCTCACCCAAGTTTGCCTTGGCTCCTCCCATCTGAGAGTGGCTGGGATTCATTTCCCTACATGTAGATCGACTGGCTTTGGGCAAACAGTTGACACTGTTTCTAGGGGCCTGGTGAGAGACTCATTCTCTAATCCAGCAGGAGTCCACAGGTCCTGTCTCAATGCCTTCACTTTGTCTCTCTCAATCTCTGCCTCTGAGAGACCACACTGTGTGTGCTGTTATCCCTCTCTTAATAAACTTTCCTTTTGACTCCAAAAAAAAAAAAAAAAAGAAAAAAGAAAACCTCTTATCCAGCAGCTCCTGGTGAGTGGGTGGGGGTCAGGGGGGTGGATGGACTGCACTTTTTTTATTTTTATTTTTTGAGTCAAAAGGAAAGTTTATTAGAAAAGGGGTAACGCTCCACAGACAGAGTGTGGTCTCCTCTCAGAGGTAGAGAGAAGATGGACAGTGAGAGAGACAGAGTAAAGGCACTGAGAGGGACCTAGACTGCACTTTTTTTTAAAGAGTTTTGGTTTCCTCCACTTTAAGTGCAGTCCAATGGATCTTCTCAGTTAAAAACACCAAGTTAGATGGGGCACAAACCAGGTAACAATCACAACCATTAAATGTTTCTTCAGAACTCCAGCAAACCTGTGAGGTTGAAAAACTCTCAAGATCCGTCCAGGGCTCATCCACGGAAGTTGTACTTTGATCCGAACTCTGATGGAAATCAGGACCCTACTCGTCCCTGACTGTGCTTGGGGCCCTTTTGATAGGGGCCGCTTTACAAGAACATCTTCAAAAGTGAGTTCTTAAATGTAACCCTAGGCCCCTCCCAAGAGGTCTACGGACTTGGGAGTCAGAAAACTAGAAAACTTCCCTGTTCTGCCACTTGGTAGCGCTGTTAGCTTAGACAAGTTGCCCTGCTTCTGAGCCTAGTCACTTGGCTCAAAAAAGACATTGCTGATTGTGGCCATGCCACCCTGAACAAGTCGGATGCCCGAAGCTACGCAGGGTCGGGCCTGGTTAGTACTTGGTAGACCACCTAGGAAGACCAGGTGCTGTAAGCCTAAAAAATAGGGATTGTAAACTGACAAGGTCCTAGCGATCTGTGAGGTCAACCAAGGGTTGCCTCCCCTAAGGTGGGGGGGGGGAGTTTATATATATATACATACACATATATATGTATGTATATATATATATATATATACATATATATATATGTATGTATATATATATAAAACACTGCTGATCTCTAACGTTAAAGCCAGTTATCACATTTATTGTCAGTGACCTTGAAAAACCTAAACTCACTTTAATCCATTGTCTGAAGACATGCGTCATTAATTTTATCAAACTTTTCTTCAATCTCAAGCTCTATTTGTTTAAGAACGACCTTCAAGTTAGGGAGAAAAGATGCAGACTGTCTATCATTTACGTGAAAAAGAAAAATACAATTACACATCTCTGGGAGTAAAACATCTCTGGAGACGAAATATTTTACAACAGCTGTCAAAGGAGGCGAGCGCGGGAGACTTTGTCTTCTCACATCCTTTTGTACATTTGACACTATATCATGTGGATTATCGGTTAACTAATGTGTAAATAAAAAAAGCAGTAGGTACAGCATGCACCCATTTCTGTATTCATATTTTTATGCCTTACCTTTTTAATAAAAGCTACCATTTGGGGGCATTTGTTCTGCACAAAGAATCCAAGGATAAAAAAAAAAAAATCACCATTTTGTAGATAAGGAAACTAAGGCTCAGTCGTCGGTTATGCCGAGGGACTCAAACCAACGGCAGACATTGGATTTTGCATCATTTATGAATGAGCTGTACCGTCCCTACGTCAAGGCTAAGTCTTGACTGACTTCTCATCTTCTTCAGGAAGGAAACCTTTTCAACAACTCCTTGCTCTGGACCTCAGCAGCATCTGAACCACAGCTTCGCAACTGTCAATCTGCCTAGCATCTACATCCGACAAGCGCCAGCCAGATCCTGACATTGGAGGGGGACAGGGCTTAGTTTAGACAGACTGTACATCGGATATCTCACAAGGAGTCTGGGAGGTTCATCGACACAAGGCTTGTAAAAAAAAAAAAGTGCTCTTTCCCAGTGCCTCTACTTATGAGACCCAAGCTGTTGGTCCAGCGTCAGAGTAGCAGCACCGGTTCTCCCACAAACGGGCCGTGAATAGAGTCAGGTCTTTTTTGGCCTGAGCTTCAGTTTCTACAGTTGCGAACCAGGCTGGAAGATCTGAGCAGCTCCGCTCTGACCTTCTGGGGCTCTGGATCCAGTTGTTTCCCACACAGGTTCCTCGGGTCTTCTCCGCCTCTCACGGGAGATGAGGGGAGTGAACTGGAAGCTCAGCAGTACAGCCTGCCTTCGAGGCTGCACCTCCTCAATCAAGATCCAGCCACTACGAGAACGGTAACTGGACAGCCTCTCCGAGCCGTTTCCGCTAACGTACTCATAGTGACGGGTGCAAAATGGCGGCCGCGCCGGCACGTAAACTCGAGGCCGCAGGAGGCCTCGCCCCTCGCCAGGCATCACGTGGTAATGGTGGCTCAAAACCGCCATTAAAAAGAGAGCCAACGTTGTCACATGACGCAGGCGGACCTACTCGGCAAGGGAAAGCGAAGAAGTCTTGTTCACTGGGACAAGGAGGACTCTAAATTTTGCCACCGCCACGTGATCAAGCAAAGACGCTGAAATGGGAGCGTTCCGAGGCCACGTGACAAGCCAAGCAACGTCTACGTGTATGTCACGTGACTAGGACCCGTCTCCTCTTTTTTCGCCTCTCCGCCTCGGACTGGGCCTGCGTCGAGCGGCAACACGGCGGCGAGGGGCGGGGCTCCGGCCAGTCACGTGGCCCCGCACCTCCCCGGCGCGCGCCCGACCGCCCGCTCGCCCCCGGCCCCAGCTCCTCCTCCTCCTCTTCTCGCCATTGCAGTTGGACTCCGCAGTCCGGTGCGCACCGCGTGTCTTTTGGGGGGAGACCCCGACAGGTTGTGGCAGGAGGGTGGCGACGGCTGCGGTTCGGGAAGGGGACGCCTACAAGGTAAGTACCAATGTGGCGGCGGCCGGGACAGCTCCCACCTCTCCCCCTCCCCCCTCCCACTCAGCGCGGGCCCGGCCGAGGGGTCGCGGTGACAAGGCTGGAGGCGCCCCGCGCTCCCCGCCTCCGCCCAGTCCTCTCGCCCCGGCGACTGGCTCATTCCTCTTTCGCCAGCCTCGCTCCCGCGCTCGGCCGTTACTCTCCCCCATTGTGCCGAGGAAACAAAATGGCGGCGTCGGCGGCGAGGACCCGGTGCGCGCGCATCCGTCCGCCCCCCCGTCGCGGCCCCTCGTCCGGCGGCAGCGTCTCGCGCGGGGGGTGCGCGCGCACTGGGCCCCCAGCCGCAGCCTCTCCCCGGCCGGGCTTTGTCTGTTGCGGCGTCCCGCGTGCGCACGTGTTAGATGCACACACCCCCCTCCGGCTTGGAGCATCCCGGCCCGCGCGACAGAAGCGATCCCCCTCCTCACCGGCTCCTCCTTTTTGTCCCACTCCGGCGCCGGCGTCCAGGAGGGTCCCAGGTTCTGGAGGCGGGAAACGGGCCGCCTTTGTCCTTACATGGCGCGGGGAGTCGAACCCCCGTTCCTACGCTGATTACAGAGAAGGCCTTTGTGGGTGCATCGCTTTCCTAAATTTCTGGTTAGCCAGTCCTCCCCATATTAGAATCCAAATTTGGGGGAAGGTTTAAGATTTTTCTTTAGTCCAGGTTCTTCATTGATGATTTTTTTTCCAGATTGCTTAGGATTTGCATTTGCCCCCAAAATGGTGATACTTAGGTGCACTCTCATCTGCAAGTTTGAAACCCAAACATGAATGCTTAAAACTCTTCTACCTTATTTCCTTAAGTAGTTGAATGAATGAGGTTCTTGCGGTTGCTTTTAGGTTCTGCCCAGGTTAATTCCTCTCCTGGATTAATTATTTAGGGAGTGCAGTAACCAGCATGCTCTCCCCCAACTCACTCTAAATTTGGGAAGAGTGAGACATCTTTTCAGTCTTTTCGGAATTGTTCGAAAGTTGCTTGGATTTCTCCTAAGGGGACATCAGTTTCTGTGATGTCTCCTTTTTCTGGATTTGGTTATTTTCAGATTGTAACCCGTATTTTCTGGTATCTTAGGAGTCTGCCCTATTTACAAGGAGTGGTCTGGTGGCATATTTGAGATCCATGGGAAAACATAAGGTGCCACCCGAAGTAAGGACTCAATTTTAGGACTTAAGGCTCTTTTTTCCTCAGGTGTCTGTGGTTGGGAATCTCCCGGGATTGCTCATAGTGCTGCCACTATGCTTTGTACTTGATGTTTTGTGTGTGGTCTCTTGGGATGTAGCCACAGCGGCCACTTAGGCTGTGAATGAAGTGTGGGAACCAGAGGCTCATTCACAGCTTTTGGAAAAGCGGAAAAAAAGGCTTTAGAGCGCTGGCTGGTACTGCTATCCCTGTCCTGCCTTGGGGTCTTTGCCCCTGAACTCTTTCTTGGCTATGTGGACAGCTTCTTGTCTCTGCCATTTGCCAGTGGAAACTGTGCAGGCCCCAGTGTTTGGAGCTGATTGGAGGCTGGCAATTAACTGCCAGGCTTGGCCTTGCCAGCAATGGACACTGATTCATCAGTCTTCCTAACTCTCCAGGAGCTTGGGCAAGCCTGGGAATCACTCTCTTCCTGGAGTGGAGTGATGCCTAGTCGTTTGCAGTTTTTCCTGGTTGACCTCGTCCAATGCCTATAGGTGAAAATCCCTTTAGCTGCTTCTGGTTTACTTAAGAGGTTTTGTTTTCGTTTTTGTTTTTGTTTTTTTGTTTTGTGTTGGAAGTCTCTATTCATGAGAGTGAGGAATCTAAGGCTGTTTTCTTATTTTTTTTTAAATTCTTCTTGTCAAAAATAAAACAAACCCACACTGGCAAGAAGGGCTGCTAATATTCATGTATATGGTGCTCATTTTCATGCTCCGGTGGTTAAGGTCTTCAGGTAGGGACAGGTGCAGTTGCTGGTGAGGAAAGAGCCTTCTTCTGTAAGTATATAAGCCTCTTCTCTGGGTGAACAGTAGGCAGCATCTTGTGTTTTTAGGCCTCACCAAGGTGTGGGGGTTGGAAATGTTCTTCTGAAAAAGGCTTTAGAAGTTTTCTTGGGCTGGGACATCTTTCTTCTCTCACCCTCTTCAATTTCACCTCTTACAGTTTAGAGGAATGATTCTTTCCCATAAGAAACTTGGGTTTAGACCTCCTTGGACATGACCTCTTGCTACATTTTGTCAGACAGTTTATTAACTTTGTGCAGTTTTGAAAGATGTGTAAAAGGCACCATCTAGTTTTAGTATGTATGGTCCATGAAATGGTGACATTTTATTCAGATATCATGCTTTGATTGAACCTTCATAGGAAGTAGGGTTTTTCAAAACTCTATATTGAATGCAAAGTCCTGGGAGAGGAAGATTTTTGTTTTCAGTGGACAGGTTTGGAATTAGAGGTAGATGATGGTTTGATAAGAGTCTGTACAATTAGTGAAGGGGGCCAGGGCTGGGAGGAGCTGAAGCTGACTTCAGTTTCCTGCAGCAGCATTTAACAGTTTTGTCTGAAACAGTTAGCTTCCCTCTCTACTTTGTTTAGGATGTTGGTGCTACCTCTTTGTGGTGCAAGGATCTTGTCAGTTACAATCCCTTGTTTGTTCGTTTGTTTGTTTATGTTACCTACAGCACTTGGTCTTCCTAGGAGGTCTCCCATCCAAGTATTAACCAGGCCTGCCCTTGCTTAGCTTCCAAGATCAGACGGGATTGGGCTTGTTCAGGGTAGCATGGCTGTAGACTTCTGTGAGATTATTTCAAGAGAATACTTTATAAGTGATCTCATTATAAATTGCATTTGGAAATTCAGACAGATTTTTAACATCTGTTTTCAGATGTCCTAAGAAAGCGATGTTCAGTTGAATTTTTTCTTATTAATTGTCCATTTAATGAAGAAATTGAGAATGTAGACACTAGTTTTAACAGGAAAATGAGTTTACTATCTAAAGGCCATTTTCTCGTGGGCCATATATGATTTGTCAAGGATCATTTAGTCACAAAGTTGAATGTTCATCCTTTTATTACAGTGTGTAACTTTGCTCCATATTATTTTTTTAATCTTGGGTGATTAGTGAGAAACAGTGCTCTTGGCAGTTTTAATCCATGATAATTTTTCTCGAATGTTCCAAATAGCCTTTCTTCTTTTCAGTAGGGTTTTGGTTCACACTCAAGGGTAAAGTCTTACTGGGATAATCTTCCTGGCCACTTGCTTTTCTGCTGCTTGCTTTTCAACTACTTTCTTACTCTCTTATGTGTATGTATTTAAAGAATGAAATTTTGCTAGTTTGCTTCTCTGTAGATTTTGTCGGACGATAATTCTTTGTATTTATAATTCAAAAAACCAGTCTAGATGTAACAATATGGAAATAACCAACTTGGCTCGATGGCTCATAGCAGCACTTAATAAATATTTGTCCTGTGGGTGACCCGTGCAGAATACTTGCAGGAAGGATAATAGCCCAGTAAACAGGGAAGTCTGTGGGCTACCCAGTGAGAGCTCACCAATGACTACAGCTTTGCAGAGTGGATGTGTGAACTGATGGGATTGGAGAGAAGGTGAATTGAGTCAAATTTGGTGAAGGTAATTGATTTTGTTTTTTAAAATTTAAGGCTTCAGCTCTGGAAACATACTTCGGCAGTTTCTCACAAAATACAGGCAACTACCATATGAACCACCAATTTGACTCTTGGGCATTTATCCCAAAGAAATAAACATTTATGTTCACCCAAAAACTGATACACAAATATTCCTAGCAGCTTTATTTGTTGATAGCCAAGAACTGGAAACCACCCAGATGTCCTTCAGTGGGTGAATGCTTAAACCAGGGTACATCAATACTGTGTAATAGTACTTAAAAAAAAAACAACTGTTGACACATGCACAACTTGTATGAATCTTGAGGCAGTTATGCTTCATGAAACAGCCAATCTTGAAAGGTTACATACTCTGCAGTTCCGTTTACATAACACTCTTGGAATGCCAAAATTACAGAAATGGTGAATGGATTAGTGGTTGTTAGGGGTTAACATGGGGGGCAATTGGGAGGTGAATGTGATGATCAGGGGAACAGGAAGGATCATTTTGACAACAGTAGTGTATGTTAAAATACCCTTCAAGGCTTTCCCATGGAGATAGATGGGTGAATTGCATCTGCCCCCAGCAGCTGTGGAAGATTTCCTAAGCTGGCTTCTCTCACCTTGTTGTCTGAAGAGCATGTTGTAAAGAGGGTTTGATAATTCCTACTTGGAGTCATGTTAAACTTTTGTTGTAATGCTATATTCTCTCACAGACAGATTTTAAAACATTTTATTGGTTCATCCAAGAGCAATTGAAATGACTCATGTAATACATTGCATTTGTAGTTTTTTTACAGTTGAGAAAAACATTTTCCCACATCACCCCCTTTTAATCCTTGTTATTTGCAACTCAGGAATAGGTTGTGTTGCCATGTTTTGTTTGTTTCGTTTTGTTTTTTTTTTGACACAGCTCCAGAAAGGCAAGTGATTTGCTGGAGGTCCCACAGCTGCCAGGTTGGGGAGCTGAGGTGGGTGCAAACCTGGGGCTTCTGTCTTCAAGACCTGTGGGTATTCCACAGTGCCAGAGGACCTGGGGTCCTGCATCTCACAGACCACTTAGAGTTCCAGAAACATTTTGAGGAACAACCTATATTTACCAGCATTTTATGTCATCGAGGAAAACACCTTTTTAAGTAGTTACCGTACACCAATACACCATCTCTGTATTTTCATAGGAAAAAAAGGATGTTTTAATATTGAAAATATAGGAAAGAAAATTAAGCCTAGGATAATGGATAGCCCTTTACATTAAAAATATTTGTGAAATCTTTATTCTTAACTTTATACCTCCCTATGGACCAATGAAAACACTGTTGAAGATAGTTGAACTTGGAACTATTGCACTAGACTTCAGATTTGTGTTGGACTTTAAAATTTCAGTTTTATCTACAGCCAGATTTTTGGATTGGCACCTTTTACTTGAGTTGCTTTGATAAAGTTATTTTGTGTGTCCTTGTGAATCTGTATATGTTCAGTAAGTCACTAAAGAGTAGCACCTACTTATCATTTCCCTTCACACCCCAGGATAGGATAGCTCCAGAGGTCAGGAAACCAGGAGCCGAATTGGGTCCTTGTATATGTTTCACAGTCTCTTTAGGATCGGCATCCATGTTAGGACAATTCCCCAGAGTCTCTGGGATAGCTGTAAGGTTTCGTGAAATACTTTGAGGGGTGGGCACCTACCCTGGAAGACAGATGGGGCCATACCTGTTAGGATATTGCCACTACACCTGTTCATTCTACAAACATTTGTTGATCCACATATACTAACTTGAGCATGTTTCTTTCTCAGCAGCAAGTGCCATGAATGTTATTCTAATTAGTTAGAGGTCAGAAAGATGGTCATTACATTGCAAGTGTATGTTTTGTGGTTTAAACTTCTGTAACCATGCAGTGGGTGGGCTGGTTTTGAGAACGAAAGATCCATATTAGAACATTCCAAACCACAGAGGTCATGTTTAAAATACTGATCCTTTGCTCTCCACTTACTCCTTCCTTGGGTTTTCTTTTTCTTTCTTTCTTTCTTTTTTTTTTTTTTTTGTTTGGTTTTGTTTTTACCCAGAGAGGCTTGGCTGGTAAAAATTAGGCTTTACTTGTGCCCACATTTGAATCATAAGTGAGATTGCAGGAGCAGCTTTCTGTAGCTTATCATAGCTTTTATTTAGTTAGATTGGTAGGGGGCAGTGGAGTGTTGCGTGTATGTGGGTGTTGTGGCTTTTTGTATCTATCAGTGTTCCTGGCTACAAAATTTGAAAAGGAGGTTTCTGCTCAACCAGAAGACCTTTGTGTTTGTTAATGAGATGGATTCCTTGGTTTTCAAGACCAGAGCAGCTGGCTTCTGAGAGGCTGGTTTGGATGACAGATCTAGGCTCATAGTTTTATTGCCTTGGAAAGGAGTGTTGACTCCAGTTTTTAAATGTTTGTTTTAATTCAGATGATTAATTAGTACTCTCACTGGCTTTGTCTACCTGAATCAGGAGGCATTACCACCAAGGCCTGGTCTAAGGGAGAAGGGCCTGGGATGAATGGACTGCAGATGTGCCAAGTATGATGGTCAGAGCCAGCCACAGCTCAGTGAGTCCCATCATGAGTCCCTTCTGGGGCCTACCTGTCAGAGCAGAGAAAGATCAAATGAGGCAGCCTCCTGGAGCAGAGGCACACATACCCATAGTTAGAGTTTTAACCCTGAGGTTAAGACAGGTGCATTTGGAAAGTGTGTTCAGAGGCACTTTCCATGGGCTACTGTTTTGATAAAAGGAATATCTTGTTCCCCAATGGGAGAAGAGGGATTTTCTGCTGCTCACCTCTATTTGTCAGGTGGCGTTTTTTAGTAGAGATTCTCTGCATCAACAGCAGTATCATCCTTTTATACAATTTTTAAAGTATGGAGTTGGGATACACACATCTGCAGTAGAAGCAAATTACTTGTTTTTTAAAGTATCATTGTGGACTCATCAATTTGTATAAATGTAATATGTTTAATTTATGAAAAATTTAAACGCAAAAGGTGACACTTTAAGAGTGAACAGCTGTCCGTGTACACACTGATTACTTAGTTTCACACATCTGTCCACCTGTCTGTTCTGTTCATCCTTCAGTCCACTTTATTTTTATGATTTATTTCAAAGTAGCAGAAAGTTGCAGTCTTTCCTCTGAATAGTAACCAGAGTCCAGTATTTATTTACAGTGATTTTTTCTTTTGACATAATGCGCAGTTACTGAGTATACCATTCATGAGTTCTGAGCACTGCACACACCCAACCCCTAACAAGGTGTGGGCTGTGACCAATACCACAGAAAGTGCCTTGGTCTCTTTCCAGGTGTTCCCTGCCACCATTCCCAAGAGGTAACTGCTGTTCTGAAATTTTTTTTCATGTGTTAGTTTTGTGTATTCTACAATATCATATAGGTGGAAGCATTGCCTTTTTTTTTTTTTTTTTAAATGCTTAGTTGCCCGAAATGTAGCCAGTGGGAGCCCTCTCAAGTCAGCTCCTTGTCCTTTGTACCAGCCTGTATGAGTCTCTGAGCACTTTCTTGCTTCCTGACACTGCATTATGACCCAGGCCACAAGGTTCAATTCCTGTGTCAGGTTCTGAATCAGCCACTTCTCCCAGCACCTTTCAGTAGATTTTAGACAATGTCAGTCCTTCAGAACCCTGAATAAAAAAGTCTGAGCCACCCGGTGCCTTGGTTTAAGCTGTGTTATTTTTAAAGTCTCTGCATTTGGAATTTGTGGTGGAGGAAAGATGTAAGATGAATAGGTGGTAGGTGTACAGTGAAGCATCGGCTCTCATGCCTTGTACTTAGAGCTAAGGAGTTTGTCCTTTAGGGAACGCTAGCTGGCCAGGTCCAAGGGACTTGTGGGCTGTGTCAGTCATGGTCCCAGCAGCTAGCCCAGTGCCTTGCACGGAGGAGATGCGGACTGAATACACGTTGAATAAATAAATACGCCTTTGTTAACAGATTGATGAAGTTCCAGCGTAGATATGGCTATGACTGGTGGCTGTTTAACAGGTCCTCGCCATTAGGCTATGATTTCTGATGGCCTTATTATTGTCGATTTTGAATTGGTTTTCTGAGCTTTAGTTTGATTTTTTGATTACCTGTCATGGCTGCATTTTTGTAAAAGTGCTTAAGTTTACTATGCATTCAAAAAACTCAAGGAAATTTTCAGGCATGCACAAATGAATCCAAATATACCATTCCCTCAGCTTCAACAGCTATCACCGTTTTGCAGTCTTGTCTCATCCTTCTCCAATCCCTGCTTCTCTAGAGTAAGAGCAAATACCAGGCTTGTACTTTTAGCCATAAAATTGTCTTAAATAAGAATCTAACAGATAGACATCCTTTTCAGACACAACCCCAGTATCATTTATCTACTGAATGGTGATAATTCTTTATGACAGGATGCACTTTCGCATGCATGTCACTCATCACTTAGCTTCCACAGCAGCCTGGTAATGTAGATCCCACTGTGGGATCTGTGCTTCGTGCTTCTGTAGGTTGACTCATTCACTTTTCACAGTCCGCCTGCAGAGGGAGAGGGGCTGCTTCCATGTTGTAGGTGTAGAAGGAATGTCCAAGGAAACATCAAGGCTACATGGGTAGTGGCTGGGCAGACAGGGTTTCAGGCCCAGGTCTGCAGAAACTGCCACTTGGTGACGACCAAATGACTCACCAAGGGCCCATGCACAGCATCTGAGCCCAGAGGACTGGTCCTCCACCCCTACCCCTCCCTTCTCCCTCCCTTACCACGAAGCCTTTGATCTTACTTGTCAGCTTGCCTGGCTCTGCAGGGCTGTTGCCTTCCATTCCATCCTTAGATTTTCAAGTTCTGCTTTGAAACATTTAACTTGCCCATTCGATTGCTATATAGTCCTGAAACATTGTGGGAAATTTTTCTTGTGTTTTGGCTAATCACAGTGTTTATCCTAGGAGTGGGTGCCTTTCCAGGGTGAGCCCACTGCCCTGGCTGGTAACTGGTGCAGACTGAAGGAGCTAGCTGTTAGGTAACCAGTTGCGTGAAATAGGTGCATTCATCTTTTGAATATCGTGCTGATGGGTTTTTGTTATTGTTGTTTAACTTACTCATTTGGAAGATTTCAGTGTGGACCAGACTGTTTGCCCAGTGTGGGGAATTGAGTAGGTTGTAGTCAGCTTGTTATTTAGAGTCCAAAATTGTAATTAGAGCCGTGTTTGTCATGAAGACTTCTGTTGTGCAGAATTTCAGTTGCCTCACCATCTACAAAGCTTGAACCTGCAGGTGTGTCTGTCCATGTGATAATAGTGGTCTTATCCCCCTGACCTTTCAGAAGGTTCCTGCCTTTCCAGATTATAGAAGCCTTTTGGGGTCCTGTATCTTCTCCTTTCTTTGTATGTCTTCATTACTTTCAAGAACTATAGCTCCTTCCCTCTCTTTTCCTTCTCCAAACATGAAGATTTTGCTGAACATTTATATTGGTACCATTTTTGGAAGGCTCGTTAATGTGTATTTTTAATTTTGTAAACAACGGCATGCTCAAGATAAATGATGAAAGAAAGTAAAGTAAAAATCATTGAGTGTGGGCCTAAAGTGAGACTTGGTTTCCAGAAACTGGCTGTTTTCATTTTTAGGGAATTTTATAATTAGTTGTTTGTATTTAGACTTAGCGGTGCTTCGAAATAAAGGTGTGTCCCGCCATGCAAGCTCCTTCATGAGGCAGCACCGCTGTCTGGCTGTTGAGAGTCATCTATTTATGAAATATTTGAAACTAAAAAGATTTTCTGATCTTATAGATAGCTGAAGTATTGATAACAACAAGGAAATCTGTCATAATTTGAAAAGATAAGCAAAATTTGATTTCCACACACTACAGAAAAAGAAGTAAAAATGGTAAGAAATTTTTTTAAATCATAGCTATTGTTTCTTCTTTCGTGTACAGATGTTTGTGATGTTGCTTCAACATTTGATTCTATTATTTTTCATTAGATGTTTTAAATTATACTACGTAGTATAACAATTCAAATACTATAGAAATGTATAAAGTAAGTGATGCCTTCCCTCACTGCCTAGAGAAAGAACAACTGTTATGTTTGGTTGTCCTTTTCTGACCTTCAGTCGTGTTCATACACAGTAGTCCCCCCTTATCCGCGGGTTGCTTTCCACAGTATCGGTTATTCGTTGTCAACCGCAGTCCAGAAATATATGGAAAATTCCGGGAATAAACAATTCAAATGCACCTCACTTCATCTCATCACATAGGCATTGTGTCATCATCACATCACAAGAAGACGAGGAAGGGTGAGTACAGTACAGTGAGATATTTTGAGAGAGAGGTACCACATTTACATAACTTACTGTAGTATATTGTTAGAATTATTCTGTCCTCATTGTTAATCTTTTACTATGCCTAATTTATAAGTTAAACAAAATTATAGGTATGTATGCATAGGAAAAAAATGTAACAGCACATACAAGGTTCAGTACTACCCAAGATTTCAGACATTCATTGGGGGTCTTGGAATGTATCCTCCGCGGATAAGGGGAGACTACTGTAGGCTTACTTTCACATGAATGATAAAGCATAGTTATGAGCGATGCAATTTAGAAGCTAAGTGGTGGGTTGCTTTGTCTCTTTGCATTGTTTTTAACTGAGTTTTAATACTTCCAGCGCCCATTGCGAATTTTTGTGAATGATGATCGTCATGTGATGGCAAAGCATTCTTCCGTTTATCCAACCCAAGAGGAACTGGAGGCAGTCCAGAACATGGTGTCCCACACAGAACGGGCTCTCAAAGCTGTGTCTGACTGGATCGATGAGCAGGAGAAAGGCAGCAGCGAGCACGCCGAGTCCGAAAACTTGGACATGCCCCCAGAGGATGAGACCAAAGAAGGGGCTGGGTAAGTTTGGAATTTTGTGGGCTTTTCTTTTTTTTCTTTCTAAGGAGACTGACTAGGGTAGAGGTGAGCATCTCTTTTTCTAAAGAAACTCCAGGCCTTCTGGGACCTCTCGGTTCTGGTCAGACTGAATCCCTCACTTAGCATGTGTTGATCTGTCCTACAGGGAGCAGAAGACGGAACACATGACTAGAACCCTGAGGGGCGTGATGCGTGTTGGCCTTGTGGCGAAGGGGCTGCTGCTCAAGGGGGACTTGGACTTGGAGCTGGTGCTGCTATGTAAGGAGAAGCCCACGACTGCCCTCTTGGACAAAGTGGCTGACAACCTGGCCATCCAGCTCGCTGTGAGTATGACCGCCTCTCTGGGTGGGGCTGGGGATTGCTTATTGAGGACATGAGGCTGAGGAAGAGATGCCTACCTGTGCCATGTGCCAGGAAGCACACTCCAAACCCACCCTTGCACTTGCTTTGCTCTTGCCTTCTGGATAGGTAATGGGCAGGATGCTGCTATGCCACCAAGGGTCTGTGGACAGTGGATGGCAGACTGCTGTGGTGTCTAGACGCTCTGGCTGCCAGGAAAGACCCAGTGCCTACCACGCGCCAGCCTGTGCTGTTCAAGGGTCTCACTTTCACTGGGCATGAACTTCATATCCAGACACTATTGGATGGATGAAAAGATAGTACAATTATTAACTCTTCTTTCCTGATCCAAACCTGGACATAAACAAAAGCTTTTTTAAAACTGGTTTGTGTAATTACAAAAGTATTACATAAATAATAGCCTGTGACATTTCTTACACATTTCCTGCATCACATCCTAGGCCAGGCATATTCTTTACAGATGTCTTTTCATCTTCACAATGCCCGTCTTAGATAGAGTCTTATCATTTATGTGGGAAGATGTAAATGAGGTGCAGGGTCATGACTCACCCCAGCATCCCCCGTGGGTGAGTTCTAGGGCTTCAGGACCATGTCACTGCCACATGCTGCCTCCCTGGGACACAGTCATCCTGGATTTAGTGACAGGATAAGCAAAAAAAGTAAAAACAAAAGTAAAAAAAAATTTCATTCCTTAGAAACATATCATTCACTTTTGTATGTAAACTTGCATTTTGTGTCATGTGACTGACAGTTTGGGATATGGACACAGGTCAGAATCGAAGTGTAGAGCTAATGCAATGTAGTAGATGCTTCTGGGAGAACTACTTCAAGTGAAGCCCTAAGCTTTCACAACTTTTATAACAAGTTGGTCTTTAGAGAGAGATACAAACAATTGTGTTTTTATCGATTTAGTGTTTTTTGACTAGGGCAATTTACCAGATTCTGGGGACAGTTTCAGTTGTCACAGTGGGATGTTACTGGCGTCTATTGGGTGGAGACTGGAGATACTGCTCGTCTCCCTTCAGTGCGTAGGACAGCCGTACTGCAGAAGGCTCCAGCCTGGATGCTAGTGCTGCTGAGGGAGAGAAACCCATATGTAGATTTTTAAAAGTGCACTGTCCTTCCAACAATGTTGTTATTTACTTTATGTTTTCCTTAAAAAATCATACATCAAGGTACATAAACTGGTATAAAGAAAGCAGAAGTCAGACTTGTGGCTGTCCTTATGCACATGTGTGTTTGCAGCAGCGCCATGCTTTAGTATGCAGCATGTGATACGAACTGTTTTACTACATGTGTCATGCCACACACTTTGATGGGCTCTCATCCAAGTGTGGAAGTAGTGGTGGCTGGATGCCCACTCTGCTCCTGGCTGTGCTGTCCATGCAGGGTTCAGTTTAAGCCTCCTGCAACTTTGTGGAGTAGGTCATGTCATTAAGTCCATTTTACAAATTTGAAACCACAATCTTAATGAGGTTAAGTGATTTTGTCCAAAGTTAGACAACTACGAAATGACAAAATAAGGATTCACACTCTTGTTTCCTCACAAACCCTTAACTCTTAACTGTTGTATTATGAAACTTCCTGTCAAAATCACTTCTCACTCTGTGAAGAGCCCAGAAAATGGCCACAGACCTTGTCATCAAGAGGAGGTCCTGACCCCCTAGATGAAGGGACTGCTGTCCTGTCACACCCCAAGAAGTGGGCTTGTCGCAGTAATGAGCAGGACTAAACAGAAATGTTGATTGCCTTGAGAAGAAAGTATTTTGAAAGTCGCATGTTCTTTTTTTAGGCTGTTACAGAAGACAAGTACGAAATACTCCAATCTATCGATGATGCTGCAATTGTGATAAAAAACACAAAAGAGCCTCCATTGTCCCTGACCATCCACCTGACATCTCCTGTTGTCAGAGAAGAAATGGAGAAAGTATTAGCTGGAGGTAGGGAGGCCGAGAAGGCCAGCAGGACTTTGGAAACTTGGTGTTCCCTCACTATTCAAATGTGCTATTCAGTTTTAGACTGTGTTGATAAAAAGGATTTCGGTGTAGTTTTGCCCACCTTTACTCTGAGATACATCTCCCATTTGGTTTCAGTACTGGGGAGTTGGACATAATAGTTGCACTAAAAGTGAGTAGCACTTTTCAGAGGATTGCACCATTTTGATTTATCTTAATCCATGAATGTTGCCATCAGTGTTACACTTGGTTTTTCTGTTAAGCTGTTCTCTGGTCTTGGAAAAGCGTTTCTCGGGTGACGTTATAGTTTTTAAAGTATGGAAGACAACCAGATGGTTTCTGCATGAACATCACATTGGAGTTGTGCAGACAGCTTGTGGTGCAGCAGAGCTGAGGGCTGCTTCGTCTGTCGTCCTTCCTTTGGCTGCTTTTATCAGTGCAGTGATCTAGACACCAAGAACTGATAACAGGGTTTTGGATAAAGTTTTAAATAGTTGTGTGATTTTTTTCAAAACAAAACCTCAGGTGCTAATAATGCTTTCACAACTCAAAGTCCACCCAGGGCCCTTAATGCGTCTCTTCTGCATGGATGTTTTCTAATCACAAATCTCCCACCGCAAAGTAAAAGAAACAGGCCTTATCCAAATCCCTGATACATACACAGCTGGCAGAAATGACAGATGCTTCAGTTTTGCTGCAGCATAGGCTCACACTTAGTACCCATGTTGGTGTTCTTTGATTACCTTCGGTTCTGATATCTGATTCCGACTACTAAAGCCCTGCTAGTTTGTCAGTTTAGGGACGCTGGACCTTTGACCAACAGGACTCTCTCTGTCAAGGGCTGGGGCTGGGGCAGTCCCGCCTGGTGGGCAGAGGTGGTCCCTTTTGCTGCAGACACCTCGGGATGGCTGTTGTGGGAAGCAGAGAGGGAGTTCATTTCTACTCCCCCCACCTTTTTGGTTTTTTTTTGTGTGTGTGTGTTTTTTTTCCTCCCCTTATTGAAATTTTTAGCATAGCTAATTTATCAGGAGATAATGGGGAGGAAGCACGGTAATTGTCTGTTAGAAGATAGGATCCACCTATCTGTCCCCTCCCTATGGGATTATTCCTTGTACAGTAACTTCCCACTTGTGTTTTCATTTTTGGTGTTTTTTTGTTTTTTATTTTTTGTTTTTTGTTTTTTGTTTTTTTTGGTGGAGCCTCCAATTTTTATGATTTCTGTCTGGGCAAAGTTAACACACTCTGGCTTCTCCTTCCCTGGTCCAGGGCGGAGATGACTTGAGATTATGGGAGCCTCCGCTGCCCTTTAGGAAGCTGCCACATCCCCTTTCTACCTGACAGAAACCCCTTGGTCAAACTGTGCCTTGTCTTCTTATTCCATCCATGAATAGAAACGCTATCAGTCAACGACCCCCCGGACGTCCTGGACAGGCAGAAATGCCTTGCTGCCTTGGCGTCCCTCCGACACGCCAAGTGGTTCCAGGTTTGCATTTTGTTCTTCTATTTGTCTTTCGGTAGAGAATTCCTAAGTTTTAACTTGACTAACTTGCACCATAAAGTTTTGGTACGTTGAAGAGTGCCATGCCAAACTTAGCATCTGCAGGTATGCAGATGCTAATATAGCGTGCATAAACAATTCGACACCCCCGAACAGGCTTGTGACTGAGTAGGTGGGCTGCTGCTGCTTTGTGCCAAGAGTAACATTATTCTCGTCTATGCGGTAGCATTGCTGCCGAACACATACTTGATGGTTGTAAATGTTCACTCTTTTACCCTGGACAAAGTAGCACCCCAGACTTGTGTTTATTCATGTTTGCCTTGTGTTCTGGGAGGCGCCTTGGTGTAAAAGGCCTGTGCTTTGTTCTTTTAGGCCAGAGCCAATGGGCTGAAGTCGTGTGTCATTGTCATTCGTGTCCTGAGGGACTTGTGCACCCGCGTGCCTACCTGGGGCCCTCTCAGAGGATGGGTAAGGCACCTTATAGCTATGGCCATCCTGGGAACTTGTGTGCAGAGACCTCCTCCCATAGTCCAGGAATACTGTATGGTGACTGGGCTGGAGTGCCCCTTTGGGGTATAGCTGATGTGTCCCTGTCATAGCCACTTGATGAGCAACTATTGTTCCACACCCTGGGTGAGGAATGAGAGACCAGGAACCCCCCATGGTGGGTACACAGCTCAAACTGGGGAGGGGGCTGGCCAGGCAGTGCACTTACTGTGACATGCCTCCACTCCACGACGAAACCTTGGTAGCTTCTCTTGTCTGGGGGTCAGCAAATGGGCCCACATGCCAGTGTGGCTGCCGCCTGTTTTCCTACAACCCATAGTTAAGAATGGTGTTGTATTTTTAAATATAAGTACGTAATAGCCTCAACTTGGCTTCCTGGCTTACATGGCCTGAAGGATTTAATATCTGGTCCTTTTTAGGAAAAGTTTGCTGAGCCCACCTCTAGGTAACCTGTTTTTGGCTTAGCCTGGCTCGTGAACTTGGACAGCTATGACTCTCAGTGCCACTCCCTTCCCACAGAGCACACAGTGACAGCTCCTCAGTGTTGGCTTATTCCTTCCCAGACACTGGTTTACTGTTTCTCTTACTTTTCAGCCCCTCGAGCTTCTCTGTGAGAAGTCCATCGGCACAGCCAACAGACCCATGGGTGCTGGAGAGGCTCTGCGGAGAGTGCTGGAGTGCCTGGCGTCGGGCATCGTGATGCCAGGTTGGGGCCTGTGTTTTGCAAGTTACAGGGAAAGAGCAGAGATCAAGGCCCTGAGGCCACCTCCTGGCGGGTCCCTCTGACTGGGTTAGGGCAGCAGCAGCCCCATTGTCCCCCTAGGGCTGAAGCATGTGACTACCCTCTTGCACCATCATATCCAGCCCTGTGCCGGCTCCGCAGCTGTGACTCAGGGCGGATCCGGGACAGTGGTGACCCACTCCCACGTGAGCTTTTTGCTCTGAGACATGTGGATTATTTCTCTCATGGGCTGGACGCCGAGTGGGTCACCGAGCTCGGCGTGTTTTCCAGAGCTGGGTGTGGATGGGGCGTGGGGGGTAACGCATCTGGTTCCCTCAGCCAGCACAACTCTTCCGAGATGCTAAAAGATAATCCTCTGCATATCTTCCTTGTTTCCTGCCTTCAGATGGTTCTGGCATTTATGACCCTTGTGAAAAAGAAGCCACTGATGCTATTGGGCATCTAGACAGACAGCAACGGGAAGATATCACACAGAGTGCGCAGGTATAGTCATCGCCATTGCCACTGTGAGCCCTTACCCAGTCTGTAATCACTGGCTTCTAGTTCCATTACTGGGTATTCTCAGGGTCACCACTAGACTCGTAGGCTCAGGTCGGGGACTGAAGGCGAAGGGATTGTACCTGATACAGGGTGCCCCAATCTGGGCTGCTTCTTTCCCCTGGTGCCACGCATGGTTGTCGCCTGCCCCTTAGCCTGCTCGAGTGCTGTTTTCAGACATCGAGTTCAGCAGGGAAGTGTATTTTCTGTGTGGACTGCTCCAGGGGTCCTTCCCCTGCAGGCCCACCACGTGGCTCCAGAGTGGCAACCAGTCCCCAGGTTGGGGTCTCCTGTATTCCTCTTGAGGTGGGTGGTCACAGGCTGGCCTTCTCCCACAGCAAGGCTAGGCTCTGGCAGTCAGGCCCTCCCCTGGCTCTTGGGGGACCCGTTGCTGTGGTAGGGGAGACTGTTAGCAACCCCCTCAGTCCTGCCCCTTGCAGAAGGCATTAGTGAGCTCACACATCTTGGCCAGGAGCGCAGGGATTGCTGACTCAGGCTCCTGTTCCTCTTCCCTTATCCAGCATGCTCTGCGACTCGCCGCGTTTGGCCAGCTACATAAAGTCCTGGGTATGGACCCTCTGCCTTCTAAGATGCCCAAGAAACCAAAGAATGAAAACCCAGTGGACTACACGGGTGAGCATGCCGAGGGGTCCTGGCGAGGCAGTGGCCTCGTGGACTCCCGCGGAGCGCCAGAATGGACTCTTTAGCCGCTTCTGTCCTAATCTCTTTTCTCAGTTCAAATCCCCCCCAGTACCACCTATGCCATTACACCCATGAAACGCCCAATGGAAGAAGATGGAGAGGAAAAGTCTCCCAGCAAAAAGAAGAAGAAAATTCAGAAGAAAGGTACAGGCATTTGTTCTAGGCCTCTTTTGACTTCCATCTGCTTCCATTTAAGGTCCACCCCAGAATGGGGAGACACCTGTTTTTAAAGTCTTATTTTTTTTGGATATGATACTTGTCATTTTTAAAGTACAACATGGGTACGGAACACAGGATGGATGTGCCCCAGCTGGTGACCCCAGGGGTGGCATGTACCTGGGAGCAGCACAGCAGGCAAGGCCTTGGCACATGCGGCCATCCAGTCCATTGCGTCCCGCAAAATGAGACTATTAGACCGAGTGCCCCTACCCGATTCAGAATTGATGGATGTTCCAGAATGATGTTGGTGGTCTCTCTCTAGAGGAGAAGGCAGAGCCTCCCCAGGCTATGAATGCCCTGATGAGGCTGAACCAGCTGAAGCCGGGGCTGCAGTATAAACTGGTTTCCCAGGCCGGGCCGGTCCACGCCCCCATCTTCACCATGTCTGTGGAGGTAGATGGCAGCTCATTCGAGGCCTCCGGACCATCCAAAAAGACTGCCAAGCTGCATGTGGCTGTTAAGGTAGGGGCCTGGCGGCCTTGTGCAGCCTGTGCTTGTTCTCTAAGATAGTTAAAAGCATTTTCTTCATTTGGGGTTCTTTCAGATCCATTGTCCCCTGTTTAAGCCCTCAATTCAGGTACCATGAGGCCTAGGGAGGGTGTGCGAACACCGAAGTAGTTAGATTTTTGAATGTTTGCCAAGTCACACGTGGCAAGAATGCCTTTGTCATCATGGCTAACAAGCAGAGGGTGTCCACATGTGGCTGGGTTTACGGGGAGCTAAAGGGAAAAACACCTTCCGGATTGCTGGCTGCCACCCTAGGCGGTTCTGATTCAGCATGTCCCAATGCTTAGCCTTCCCTCATTGGGGCCCCATGGGTCTTCCTCTTAGGTATTACAGGACATGGGTTTGCCTACGGGCACTGAAGGCAGAGACTCCAGTAAGGGGGAGGACTCAGCTGAGGAGACAGAATCCAAGCCAGCCGTGGTGGCCCCTCCGCCTGTGGTGGAAGCCGTCTCAACCCCCAGCGCTACCTTCGCCTCAGACCCCACTGCCGAGGTGAGCCCATGGTGGGCTCTGGAGTGCCCGATAGGATGGAGTGGGCAGCCTTGTGTCCTGTGAACTTGGACAGTTAATGGTCCTTGTCATTTTCCCCCAAAGGAGTCACCTTCCAGTCTGGAAGCCTAGATGGGGTGCTCGGTGTGAGCCTTTGAGCCACGACCAAGAGAGCTTTGCTGATGTTGACCCAGCATTCCGGGCTGCACTGGGGGTGGCCCTAACTCTAGGACAGGCCATTCCCCAGAGAGAGAGGGTGCAGGTGGAGGTGGTCCCATTGCGGGAGGCTCACAAATGACTTGGAGGTGAGGGTGGCGCGGAACAACAGGGTACTTGGAGGGGAGGGCCTTGGCCATGAACAGCCCTTAGCTGAGTATGTTGGTTTTTTCTGTTTTCCCTGAGAACGTAAAACAGCAGGGGCCGATCCTGACCAAGCATGGCAAGAACCCCGTCATGGAGCTTAATGAGAAGAGGCGTGGCCTCAAGTATGAACTCATTTCAGAGACTGGCGGCAGCCATGACAAGCGCTTTGTCATGGAGGTGAGCGGTCCTAGGGCGGTTCCCGTGGAGGCCTGGGGCCTTTGGAGAGTCCCCTGGCCCTGGTGGGAGGGATTGGATCACCCCCAAAACGTGTCTGTTCTTCGCAGGTGGAGGTAGATGGACAGAAGTTTCAAGGTGCTGGCTCAAACAAAAAGGTGGCAAAAGCATATGCTGCCCTTGCTGCACTAGAAAAGCTGTTCCCCGACACCCCTCTTGCCCTTGAAGCAAATAAAAAGAAGAGAGCTCCCGTCCCTGTCAGAGGTGGACCGAAATTTGCTGCTAAGGTAACTGGTTGTCTCTGAGATCTCTGGCCTCAGCACGAATTCTATGATCTGAGCGTAAGATGAATGTAACTTGTCTATTCTCTCCCGTCCAGCCCCATAACCCTGGCTTTGGCATGGGAGGCCCCATGCACAACGAAGTGCCCCCGCCCCCAAACCTTCGAGGGCGGGGAAGAGGAGGGAACATCCGTGGTCGAGGGAGAGGGAGAGGGTTCGGTGGTGCCAACCATGGAGGCTACATGAATGCTGGTGAGGACCCTGTGGACCATGCTTGTTCCCTGGGTGTGTGGGGCCCTGGGTCGTGCTAAGATGCTGGGAGAGGCAGGCTCAGGGGAGACCCACGTCCAGCCCTGGTAACCCTGTTTGTTCTCTTACAGGCGCTGGATATGGCAGCTATGGGTACGGCGGCAACTCGGCGACAGCTGGCTATAGTAAGTGTGTGTTTCTCTTTGTCTGAGCTTGGGAAGAAGCTGCAGTTTAGCTCCTGTGCCTGAGTCAGAGCAGGGTGTCCCATCAGCAGCAGCAGCCTCCCTGAAACTTCAGGGCAGCCCACACCTGTTCTCAGTGATGAGGTCAGGTGCTCCTTAAGCCCCCCTCCCCCACCCCGCCCCACCCTCAAAAGAGTGATTTACTCTGTAAATGTTAGTATACACGTTTGTGTGACTTGAAAAGTCCTTAAAAGTCAAAATTTTAAATTTCTCTGCTTTAAGCCATGCGAACGAAGCACCATTCCTGTGAATATGCTTTTCCTGACAGTGCACAGCTCTTGTCTTGAGAAGGAGCCTTCATTGGGGGGTTACAGGAGCAGAGAAATCTAAAACATGAATTTCAAATGTGGCGCTCTGTGCCATTTTTCAAAAGAATTCTAATTTTTTTTCTCTGCTCTGTCTCCCCCTTTTGTAGGTGACTTTTTCACAGACTGCTACGGCTATCATGATTTTGGGTCTTCCTAGAGCATCTAAAAGTATTGCACACAAAATCAACTTTTTACTCCAATTTTCTCGAACTCCAAAACCCAAAGTGTCCGTGCTGTGCCCCTGTGCTTCACTGGGTTTCTCAACCGTGGCTTGTCACCGCAGCTTGTCTGAAACTCTTAGCCTGCAGAATTTAAGACAATGGCAGTTTTTATCGTGATTTGCCTTTGAACTTGGTCATATCGAAGTTCACAATAAGTGGAAAACAATTTTCAGAGAATGCATTTTTTTGTGCAGAATTGCACAGAATTCTAGAGCCAGCGTTGGTCAGCATCAAGGCAAAAGCCCACCTTTGCTTTTTATGGAAAGCATTACTTTATTTAAGAGACAGATAATGATGCATTTTAATCTACCTTTGTCTTAATTTACAGCAGGTTTTGTATGAATTTTTAACCTTTTAACAATTTCCCAAATCTGGTTGATGCCTTTGACAGTGATGAAAATGATTTCACCACATCCGAATCCAGAGCAACTGGGTTTTTTTTTATGAGCATGTAAAACGTTGGGAACGTTTGGGAATTGTATATTGTGCTAATAAGTTACGTCTCCCGCCTCTTGTAAATGCTCTGGTGGGTTTGTGCTTGGGGATGCGACATTTTGTGGCTGGTTTAGCTAGAGGTGAACTCTCAAAGGTATCAAAACTGTGCTTCCATCGTTTAGTGCAAGAAACAGACAGGCTTTAAGGGAGTGATAATGCAGAATTTTGCAAGTCCTGATCACAGTTGCAAGTGCATGGGATTCTAGATTTTTTTTTTTAATGGGAGTTTTATGTAATCAAGCAGAAAGAACCTAACATGTAGCTCAATTATCCAGTGAAGACCTGGCTTCAGGAGGGCCTGCTGCCGGACACGCAACTGTGGCAGATTTCAGAAGCCCTGGAAGCTTCTGCTCTCTCACCTTAGGGTGCAGACCTGAATTTGTGGCTTCTTCCTCTGCGTAGAGGTACATGGAAGCAATTTGGCTCTTTACTCAGGACCCCGTTTTCTGGTGGGAGTCCCTGGAAACAAGCCTGCTTTTGGCTCTTATCAGCAGTTCTTTTTGCAGCAAAGTCTGCATCTGCGTTGACTTGCAAGATTTTACATTTATTCAGGCAAAATTGGTCAAAACGGTTACTATATAATTTGTTCCCAGAGGTTTGAAACATTCAGTGAAACTTTTTAAAACTTTGATTGCATGATGTATTTTTTTTTAGAAAGTTATTGTTTGAGAATAATGTCTTTTTATACCAGGAAATAGTTATCCTGAATGACGTTGAAAACTTCTCCATCCCTTTATTTTTTTTTTAATCAATACATGTTAAAGTAACAAGTCCTCACTACTTGGCGTCTTCATTCGTTCCCGTGCTTGAGGAAGGGCAAGGAGACATTCAGTGCAGGCTGAGGGGCAGCCGATGTGGCAGAGCTCTGAGAGGGGACCTGAAAAAGGCCGCCTGTCCTCCAGCCTCGCATGTTTGCTCTCTTGCTTGTGGGACACGTTCTTTTTGGCTTTGCGATTAGAGGTGGGCGTAGGGTGGTGGAGGCTGCCCGCTTGAAGAAAATAAATCCATGGCGGGAATCAGTTCTATTCAATTTATTGTTCAAACAACCCAAGGCAAGCCGCTGTGGGGTGTACTTCTTCAGTGGGTGGAAGATTCGTGAGGACTCTCAAATTTACTCTACCCAAGAGTCAGGGGTCCCTTGGTGCTAAATATGGGAAGGAAAGGACAGACTGTGTGAGAGCCTCCTCTTCATCCACTCACAACTGGGCATATCAGGGCCAACCAGGCATCAGGCTTGGCTGTCTGGACAGAGTCAGCGCCACCCAGCATGTCCAGGCCTATCTGCTCTGGAAGCCCAGGAGCTTTGGGGACTGCCCAGCTAAGCTGGACAGCTGCCCGCGCAACCCTTGTTCCCCCCTGCTGGCCTGTCTCTCTCAGGTCCACCTGGGTATCTAGTAGGGGTGATACCTTGACAAGCCTGTCTCCTGGGGTCTTTATCTAATGACCAGAAAGTGGGAGGGGGGCTCTCCGTGACATTCTCAGCTCCAGGGCCTGAGAATGTGGCGGCCTTGCTGCACGCTTGTCAGTCCTGCTGCTCAGTCCCCATGCCCAGCAGCTGTGCGGGGAACAAGGAGGGGCACTCTGGGAGACCACCTGAGGCTGTAGCTTGAGTCCCCACCTGGATCTTGTGATCCCAGCCTTAGTCTTCTTTCCCCACGGGGCTATGTAATTGCTCCTTAAGTCATGTTTGCGCAAGTCCCAACAGGGGGAACTGAGATCATTTGACAAAGTCTCCATTTCTGGTTCTTGGAGAACCAGGTCAAGCCAGTCGGTCTTCCAGGAACAACATCAGTTTCTGGGGCCTCATTAAAGAGCATTTCCTGGGGTTACCCAGGCCTGTGACTGCCAATCCTCTTCCCAGCACAGCGGGGGCGGGCTGGCTGGCTGCTTCTCCGGGGCTTTGCTTTTCCTGTCACCGTTGGGGACATCTGGGTAGAGGTCAGCTAGTCGTGAATGTCATCCTGCGCTCGGAGCCCATCTCATTGTAACGTTGACATCTGCTGCAAAAGCTGCTCTCGTGCCGCTGCTTGGCAAAGATCCATTGTTGTCATCAGCTGATGGGTGAGTGGAGCTGAAGGCTGGGCCCGCCCAGACCAGGCTGCTTTAGGTACCGGAGCTGCTGCTCCTTGCTCTCCCGCCTCTTTCACTCTGCCCCCGCCTGGGCAGCGGGCTTGTGGGTCAGCCTTCAGGGCCCACAGCTGCACCTTCCCTCCCCTGTGCTCCCCCCGTCTCCCCAAGACTCCGCCTGACCCGCTGCCTTCCTGTTTAGGTCAGTTCTACAGCAATGGAGGGCACTCTGGGAATGCTGGCAGTGGCGGCGGCGGGGGCGGTGGTGGCTCTTCCGGCTACGGCTCCTACTACCAAGGCGACAACTACAACTCCCCAGTGCCCCCGAAACATGCCGGGAAGAAGCAGCCGCATGGGGGCCAACAGAAACCCTCCTACGGCTCTGGCTACCAGTCCCACCCAGGCCAGCAGCAGTCGTACAACCAGAGCCAGTACAGCAACTACGGCCCCCCGCAGGGCAAACAGAAGGGCTATAGTCATGGCCAAGGCAACTACTCCTCCTACTCCAACTCCTACAGCTCCCCCGGGGGCGGGGGCGGCTCCGACTACAGCTACGAGAGCAAATTCAGTGAGTTGGCGTCCCCCAGAAGCTCAGCACTAACCCACTCCGGCTGAGGGACTGGAAGGAAGCTGGTGGTGGTGGCATTAGGGCGGGCATTTGGACAATCCTGGAGGCAGAGGACCCCTGGCTCAGTGTCTTGCCCTTCTTCCCTTCCTGTTGGCTTCTCCGAAGGCAGGTCTAACAGAGGCCCCTAGGCAGGCTGTGGGTTGAAGCTGGTGAATGAAGTTGGAGTCTGTGAGTCCAGGCTAGCAGCTGTGAGGTGATCTCTGGAGACGGGGTTGCATGTTGCCTCTAAAAGAACCTGAATTACTCCCCGCTTCACCTCTCCACCTCGTGCACAGACCCGGTGGGTTGTACTGTGCTGGTGGCCTGCTTGGGGAAGAGCAGTTGTATGGTTGTCCGTGATAGGACAGCAGGCGGCAGGCAGCAAAGGTCAGGACTTCGGCTGGGGCTGGTGGTACGCTTCCCAAGCTGTTGGGGAGCTTGAGTTGGAGGAGCAGGTGGGAAGGCAGGACAGACTGGGCCTCAGAATGTGGTGATCAGGCCAAACCAGGGCATAGTGACCTTGCAGGGGTTTGGCCAGCCCCCGGCACTTTGAGATGGAACTGGTGCCTACCAAATTTAAGCAGTTGGGATAAGGAAATTTGTAAATATCCAGGGTCAAGGCCGCAGCCCAAGGCCTCTTAACCACGCTGTCTTCTCTTCCCCCAGACTACAGTGGTAGCGGAGGCCGAAGCGGCGGGAACAGCTATGGCTCAGGCGGGTCATCCTACAACCCAGGGTCACATGGGGGCTACGGAGGTGGTTCTGGGGGCGGTTCCTCCTACCAAGGCAAACAAGGTGGGCCTGGCGCGGCAGGTGACACAGCATGGGGGGCCCAGGGCCACACAGAGGCTCTGAGGAGGGTAGTAGCCTGGCATGGGCTGGTAGCAGTATGGGCAGGGGCCACAGTGGCAGCTGACCCCCAATTTCTGTGTGGGGCGAGAACAGGGATCAGGAGTACGGCCACACCGGGCCTTGTGCGAGCTGGGACTGAGGCTTATTTCAAGCTTCTCAACTTTTCAGAAGCCAGTGATCCAGAAATTGCCTTATTCTTAAATGTTAGCATCTACATGAAAAAAATGCAGCCCCAGTTACAGCTGCCCCTGGTGACTCTGTGATTGGGCTGATCCCTACCCCCTCTCTCCCTTAGGAGGCTACTCATCACAGTCGAACTACAACTCCCCAGGGTCCGGCCAGAATTACAGCGGCCCTCCCAGCTCCTACCAGTCATCACAGGGAGGCTACGGCAGGAACGCAGATCACAGCATGAACTACCAGTACAGATAAAGCCCTGAGGGCGAAGATTTGTACCTTCTGCACTTAACCCCTCCTCGTTGTAAGATTGAGTTTTATGCACCACAGTTAACATGTCTGTGGCCCCTCTGGGCCTATCGCCCTACCCCGTCCACGTTGCCGTGTTGTGAGGTGCAGCTGGTCACTCTGTGACCCGTCCTGTGACCCATATTTAGCCGTGTTTGGGACTCTGCGTCTTCAATGGTTTGTTAGTTGCCATTACAACTTTGTCCAAATAGAGTTTTCTGAGTTTTTGCAGTTCAGTATCCCTCTGTCTATTTACAATTGGTATTAGTGTTAACTCAGTTTGTCTTGAAATAGTTACAGAAGGGATACCTCATCTGTTAATGCTTTTGTGAAGTGAGTTAAACGAGCTTTCTGTATTTTAATGCTTTAGTGTTTCAGTTTTATAAGTGAAGATTTTATTTTAAAAACCAGTGGGAAAGAGTGGGGATTTTTTTTTGTATGTCTGGATCATTCAGGCAGTATATCTGGACTCAGCTGAATAGACAAATAAAGAAAAAGAAAATTCTGCACCGTCGTAGGCCTGGGTGTCTGACCCTTCAGCAGTGCGATGGGCAAGTTCCTCTACTCTTTTCCCAGCATGGGAAAGCAGGCACGGGTGTCAGGACAGTCCCTGGTCACCAGAAAGGGTCCAGGGTCCAGCCCCAGGCCAGTAGACACCCTTACTCTGAGTTGGCCAGGGTCAGCAACGAGATGTGGAACCTTGTGGCCCTGGTGTCCTGATGAGCTCCACACTGCCCGCTCCTGGCTGTCTGCAGAGCAGTTTAGTGGCCCATGCCGCTGTTTGCGGATTGCTCACACAGTTCAGGATGCTTTGTTTCCTGCTCCGCGAATTCTGGGTGTAGTTTTTAAGTGCAGTTTTAAGTCACCATGGGGTAAAATATCCTTGGGAGTTTGGAACATGGAATCTTTGAAAAAGCCCAGTTGAGTCTGGCTGAAGCACCCCAAGATGTGGGAAAATCCAGGCACAGAATGGTCTGTGTTAGGGTGGTGCTCTGTGGCAGCCCCAGACTTCATCCTGGTGCCTCCCCTGCCCAGAATTTCAGGATTGTTGACAGTGGCTTAGTCTTGTCCCGGCGGGTTTTCCTGGAGTGGTGTTTCTCAATCCTGGGCAGTTTTGTAGTGCTTGGGGGACATCTGTCACCTAGTGGGTAGAAAGAAGCCAAGGATGCTGCAGAACATTGTACATTCAAATGTCAGCGCTGCAGAGCTGGAAGAACCCTCCCCCAAGTAGTCCTTCTCAACTCCAGCTGTGCCCCAGGAGGTGGCCTGTCTGGGAAGAGCCCTGTGGGCAGCTGGGGCCTGGAGCTGCCCCTCCATGGGGAACCCTCAGTCTTGCCACCTTGCCATCCTCTCAGACCAGGCAGCCCTTGGCCTCCTGTGCTTGGTTAACCATGGCCAGAAACCATTCTTGACTCAGGATCACTCAGCTGAGGCAGAAACTCTTGTGTGCCTTCAAAGGATGAAGCTTTGCTTTCTTGGAGAAGTGAAAGAAAGGTGTGCACTAAAACAGAAAATATTGGAAAAATTTTGCTTTCTGCTGGCACAGAAGAGACCCCAGATACCAAGTGGTCCAGCCGGGGAGAGGTGCCTGGTGGGGCCCATCCAAAAGGTGGCCTACAGTGTGAACTTTCGGATCAGCCTGAAGGACCTTGGGATCCCTCCAGTGTACAGCCTAGGAGAGGACAGAGACTTGAGAGATGGGTACTCACCCCAGCTCCTCTCCCAGATACATCCAGGGGCTAAGACAAAAAACCACGTGAGATTACTGGGGCCTCGTGTGTGAGAGGATACAGGCTGTGGACAGAGCTTGCGTCACTCAGACCTTCAGGGAGGAACCTCTTGGCCCTGCCTGCCAAATGCCTTCAAACTCTGGACCTGTATTGTCAGCACAGGTCTCTTGGTTTCCCAAGCGAGGATTACCACCAAATTCCTGAATGTGATTCGATGTTTCAAGTCTCTTGTCATCTTTCTTTTAAAGACACCAGTCAAGAGTGAGGGCCCACCCTAATCCAGGATGAGTTCATGTCAAGATCTTTAATTCCAACTACAGAGACCCTGTTTACAAATTAGGTCACATTCAAGACATCAGCGGTTAGGACTTGGGACATACCTTTTGGGGGATACTGTTCAACCCACTCCAGGGATGGGTGAAGGTTTCACCCCATGGGCTGTTGGCACAGCCCTGGGAGTTTATGGGCCAGCCAGGATCACCACGGTCACGTCGGGACAGCAGAGCCAGTAGCATCTTTACAACACAGTAGATACCTGTCCCAAGGGGACAGCTCATGAACACATCCCTCGGCACCTTAATTCTGCTTGGGGACTTCATTGGTGTGATGGCATGGTGATGCAGCTAGCTAATGGCAGTACCCAGCCTTCAGGAGCTGCTACCCTGGGAAGCTGGATTCAGGAAGATGTGGGTGCCACCTTGAGTACAGAGACAGCCTTGCTGCTGCTGTATCACCCATTCAAAGCTGACCAAGGCCTTTTGCCCTCCAAGCCCCAGAAGCCAGCCTTGAAGAGGGCCTCAATGAGCTGCTTCACCACCACCACCACCTCGGCCAGGGCCATGGTGGGCAGTAGCTGGCTTATGATGAGATGCTTTGGTTCACGTGTCACCAGAGGACACTGTTGTGCACCTTCCAGTCACCAGCAGAGATCATTAAGACCTTGAGCAGAAGGGACAGTATGGCTCACATGTTTACTCAGTGAGTTGATGAGGGTAGGGTACTAGGTGAATAGGCCAGGGGGTCAGTAACCCAGGACTGCATACAATTCTCCGGAGGGCCCAGGCTGCCTTTGGAGGGAAGAAAGGAAGGGAGAAAGACCACACAACTGGAACAGCTGGACTTCGGTGTGGTGGGCCAAGATAACTTGAGGGAGAGCAGAGCCTTTCCAGGAATTTGGACTGATCCTTGAGAAGGGTTGGAAATTGGAGACCTAGGACCAAAGAGGGTAGGGATTCAGCAGGAATGAGGCACAGATCCAGAATTTCCATCTTTCTAGATTTAGCAGACAGTGGGGACACTGGTGTCCTTCTGAGCTGAGGTCCAGTCTGACGTGCAAGTTACCACCTAGCTGCCCAACTACCCTCTGTGGTGGCAGAGAAGCATTCACTCTTCCTTCGGACACTTGACCATTTCTGTAGTCAGCCGCGGAGTCCTGACTGCAGCTGGACTCCCAGCCTCAGGATTCAGTCTCCAGGTGTGGGCCGCATGTTGGCTGTGTCCTTTGCAGCAAGACTTCTTGGTCCAGATGCTCATTTTAACCCATTCCGGAATAAATGGAAACTTCCCATGTTCACTGTTTAACTCCACATGTATTTTTTGGGTGTTGCTTATGTATCCCTCCTGCACAGGGTGCTGGCAGTGGACATGGTCCCTGCCCTCATGGAGCTTCCAGGCACCACGAAGGCTCTGTCTTAGCTGGGCAGCGAGTGTCAGCGAAGGCTTTCTGTGTTTCAGGTGAGACAGAATGGTTGAATTGGGACCAGGGGTGTCGTAAGGGAGGGTGAAGGAAGGGTATGCAATACAGAGAGAACAGCATGCACCAAAATTCAGCTGGGGGCTGGCAGTAGATTTAAAGGAGCTGAAGTCAGGCTGGTGAAGCATTTGGTCATAAAAAGGAAGTTGGCTGTATCAGCAAGGGGTACACAGTGCAGGCCCTTGACAGCCAGCCAGAAGAGTTCTAATCTTTATCCAGAGGGTAATTGGTAGCCATGGAAGGATTCTGAACTAGGGAGACTCCAGAACAGTCCTCTTGGCTGTTGGGCAGAGAATAGGTGTATGGGAGAGGTGAGAATGGAGGTCAACAGACCAGCAAAAGGGCTTGAGTTCTGGAACATCCAAGCTGTGAGGTTCTGGGGTACTTAGGCGGCAGAGTCTACTGAACACAGGAAACAGCTCTCAGACCCAGGAGGGGTAAAAACTGCATATTTCAGGGCAGGTGGTCCTGCAAGAGACATTGCCTTACCTCAGAATAGAGGAAAGAGAGGGGCCCAGACTCACAGGTCCTCACATCTCTGCTGTGGATAGAAACGTCTAGGAAGTGGTCACAGAGGTCGCAAGTCCTAGGTTTTGTGGCCTTCCCAGTGTCTCCCAAGAAGCTAGCACCTAAACTCAGCCTCGACACCTGAGCAGGGGAAAGAGTGGGGTTAGAATATCACAGGAGTGCTCCCTACCCCTAGATAGAAGGAAAAACAAAAATTTTTTTCAGGCTTCCTGGACAACCACCCAACCCAGGGCTCCAAGGACCCCTATTTCAACATTAAAAGTATTAGAAGTCTCCACCTCTCCAAAGGTTTCTGGATTCCCCACTCTGTCTAGAAACCTAACCTCCACCCTTTTGGGTCACTGGACTTCAATAATCTTAGGGCCAATCACCTAGTTCCTGCTTAGGGGGACTCTGTTGGGCAGCTGCAGCTATCCCTGGGAAGATAAGGTTGGGGTATCTACTGAGCACCCTCAATCCGGGTCACGCACCTGGGGTGATAAGTGGGTTTCCTCTTGAGGGGCGCGGAGACCAGAGAAGACCCCCCTTCTGCAGACACCACCCTTTCCAAGCCACGTATTCGCCTCTAAGCCCGCCCCAGGCACTCCCGCGCCTCTGTCATGCCCAATCAACAGATGCATTTCACAGTACCGCCCCCAGCAGTCCCCGCCCAGTAACTGCCCGCCCGCTGCGTGTTTGTTGTCAGGCGACACTTTCAGCAGGCCCGTCCCTGACACGCCCCATAGGGTGCATAAAGTGGGCACAGCACTTCTCTTCCAATAGAAGGCCTTTGTAGGCTCCGCCCTATGGTGGCCACTTCCCAGGTGTCCGGACAATGCTCAGGGTGCTGTCCAGTGTTCTGAAGCCGAACTCCCAGCGCCTCCTAAAGGGGCTACCTCATGGTGCACCAGCCCTGCCTACTGAGCGGCGCAGAAACCCTGAAGTCGATGCCATTGAACCTCCGCTGCACTACCCCCAACCCTCCGCTTTACTTCTTGGTAATACAAAGAGCTCACTTTGCTCCACACCCCACCTCCCCATCTAGCTCAGACAAAAGCCAAAGTTCTCACAGCAAACCAGAGGAGCTTGTGGTTTGACCTTCCTGCCCTTGTCTTCGGCTCCTCACTATCTCCAGCTACACTGACCTTCCCGCTGCACCGCAAACAATGCAGGCACACTCCCACCTTGGGACCTTTGCTCTCACTGTTTTTAAAACCTGTGTAAAATGTTCTCTCTCAGTTCCCATCATGGCTTCTCCTTCACCTCCTTCAGGCTTTAAACTTTCTCAGTGAGTCTGATTCTGATCACCCTACTTAAAATAGTCACTTTCAACTCCTCTCCTTCTCTGCCCTCTTTATTCTCCAGCACTTCTCAACACTTGAGACGTGATAAGTTTGACTAATTTTTCTTGTTCACCCCTCCAGGGCAATGAATTTTTGAGCGCTTGTTCACTGCTATATTGCCAGCAGTGAGAACAGTGCCTGACATGGAGTGGATGGCCCATGTTTGTGGCATGTATATTCACACGTGTATTTAGGCATTTACTGTGTGCCGAGCTCTGCTTACCTACATAATGATTTTTTAAGGATAAAGAAACTGAGACTCAGAGAGTGACGATCACATGACCAAAGTCCCCTGACTTCTGAGTGGGAAAACCTAAATTCTCCCTCCCAGATTCCTCTGGCTATAACTTTTCAACTCCTTCTCTGTGCTGCAATTCCTAATACTGTCTTCTCCTTCAGGAAAATAAGTTGTATGAGAGGGTGGCTTCACAGGCCTCATGCAAGACTAGATTTCAATTCCTGTTCCTTGATTACTAGCCATGTGACCATGAGCAAGTCAGTAAATGTCTCTGCTTCAATTTTTCATTCATAAAAAGAAATAATACTCAACTCATTGTACTGTGAGGGTCAAATGAGGCAATGATAGTGTAGAGCTTACCAAATACCTGGCACACAGTGGCACCTACTCCGTTAGCGTTGGCAGTGTTGGCCACTAATCACTATATTGTATTATTATTTGGGAGAATATATAAAAACTTAAAAATTAGGAGAATGGGGCCAGAAAAACTATAGGAAGACAGTGTTTTGAGCAGTTGGAAGTGAAGAATAGATGCCAGACTTTACTGGGAATGAAAGAAATGCACATTAAAAATGTGGAGTTACCACATTAAGTGGGCAAGTGAAATTGTGTTGGAGAGGCTGTGGGGAAACATGCAAGGCACTTCCATATACTACTTGCTGGTGCAGGTGCAAATGGTAGAATTGGATTGAGGGTATTTGGTAGGATTTTATAATACACTCTTTGACCCACCCCAGCCATCCAGCTGTTGTAAATTTTTTTCCAAAGATATACTTAGTGCCATGTGAAATTACTTCAATACAGGATTATTAATTGCAGCCTCGTTTATAGATGCAAAAGATTATTCATAACTCAAGTGAGAATCTACAGGAGACCACATAAGCAAGTGATGGTCTACTCATACTTTGGGATATGAGCTAACAGTTAAAAACAAAACAAAACAAAAACAAGGAGATACTTGAAACAAACAAACAAAAAGAACAAGGAGAGTATGCACTGACATAGTGTAGACAAAAAGCAAGATGCTTCCTACCAGTATAGCAATCCACTTTGTGTAAAAAAAGGATAAATATAAGTATTTAGCTTTATATTTGCTTCTGTTTGTATGAAAAAATTCTAGAAGGACAGAAGAATCTAATAAAACATGTTACTGGGAAAGGCTGAGATGGACAGTGTGAGGGTAAGGTAGAACTGAGTTTCTTTGCCTTTTACATTTTCTGAACTTTCATACATTTAAAACAAATATTACAAATACAGAAAAGTGCATAAAACATAAAAGTACAGGTCAATTAAGACTCTTGTAGTTACAACCTACAATTTTTTTCATGTAAGAAAAAGTTTATATATCTATACATCTATATATCCAAAATATTAAATTAAAAAAAAGAAGTGCTCAGCACCTCGACTCTGTTGAATTCTGCTGCCACATCACCTAAGCTGAGTAATGAAAGATGTTGGTAAATAGCTCCAATATTTGAAAAGATGTTCAATCCCTGTAGGAATCATGGAAATGCAGATTCAAACCCCAATTAGATGCCATTTCACACATACCTGATTGGCAAAATTCAAGAGTTCTGAAAATACAAGAGTTTGAGAGGATGTGACACACGGAGCTTTCCTATGCTGCTTTTATGGGTGTCAATAGGTGTAATTGCCTTGAAAATAGTTGGTCCTGCCTTGTAAAGTTGATTATCCACCCAGCCTAGGGTCCTGCAATTCCATTTCTAGGATTCTTGCAGTGGTATACAAGGAGATGTGTATACAAATGCTCACAGCAGCACTGTTTATAATGGCAAAAACAAATAAATAAAACAAAAACACTGAAATGTCTGTCCACATGTCCATTGATGGGAGTATAGATAAGTACACTGTGGTGTATTTATGGCAATTCATAATGGTACACTGATTTGGAGAAGAAATGAATGAACCATAACTACATATGACATGAATGAATCTTAGGAACACAATTATAAGGAACAGAAAGCCAGTCACAGAGACTAGCTGTGGTATAATATAATTTTATTGGTGTAATAGATGTTGGGGGACAACCAACAGTTTCTCCCATATCTCCTTTTTTTTCTATTGAATTTTAAAAAACTTATGAAACATATTGGAACAAGTTATAAGGTTTGGGGAATGTTGTTTAGGTAATTTCCTGAGTCAATGACCCATGACTAGTGAAAAATGACAATTCAAAAACCTCCATAAGTTTATGTTTTATTATTTTATTATTTCTTTTAGACAAGTCAACCCTTGGTTGACCTCACAGAGTGCAAGGACTTTGTCAGTTTACAATCCCTTATTTTTTATTTTTAATGCCTACAGCACCTGGTCTTCCTAAGTGGTCTCCCATCCAAGTACTAACCAGGCCTGACCCTGCTTAGCTTCGAAGATCAGACAGGATCGAGCTTGTTCAGGGTGGCATGGCTGTAGACAAAAAAAAACCTCCATAAGTTTATGAAAAGTATAAAAGTATTAAAATCTTATAGAAAGTGAAAAAACTCCATTAGTATATCTATCTAAATGAATCCATTGAAAACAAAACAGCAGCAGCAATAAAAAAATACATATTTGCTTGTATGTGCTGATAAACATGTCTGTAAGTATACACAAGAATGAATATGAAACTATTTAATATTAAGAGGTGAGAACCATTTGGACAGGGGACAGGTGTAGGAAAGATAATTCACAGTATACATTTTATCTGTATTTTTTAACTATATGTTAATGTATTATCTACTTTGAAACCTTAAATAAATCTATTTAAAATTAAATCATAAGTAAAGCTTATTAAACACCTGTTTTCAAAGTTTTCTCTGTATTTAATCTTTTGTTAGTGTTCATGTGTTTTTATTTATTAATATACATTTTGTACTGTGGTAAGGTATATAAGATATAAAATTTATCACTTTAACCTTTTTTCATATTTGCTAAGAGATTTCTCCCCCTCCCCCATTTTTTGAGGTATAATGGACATATAACATTGTATTAGTTTTAGTACAACAGTAATGATTTGATACATGTATACATTGTGAATGTATTTAATATTTTGAATGGAATATAACATCAAAAAGTATTAAAAGGTGATCAATTTCCTGATGCTAATGTTGTGAGGAGCTTGACAGATCCACTCCCTAGTCAAACTGGTGAAAAGTATTAAAAAGCAACTATATTTAAAGTCTCTGGAATTGTTTTCTAGCTAGAATCATGGAGAGTGCAGAAGAAGAAGGTTCTTGCTGTGCCAGAAACCCTCAAGAAAAAGCAAAGGAGTTTTGCACAGCTAAGATCAGCTTCTGAGAAAAGAAGTTTGCCCAAAAGATGCTTTGAAAGGCAAGGAGGAAGCTTATCTATGAAAAAGCTAAGCACTGTCACAAAGAATATAGGCATATGACAGACTGAGATTCGAATGGCTAGAATGGCAAAAAAAGCTGGCAACTTCTATGTACCTGAGGAACCCAAATAGGCATTTTTGTCATCAGGATCCGAGGCATCAATGGCATGAGTCCAAAAGTTTGAAGGGTGCTGCAGCTTCTTGCCTTTACCATATCTTCAATGGCATCTTTGTAAACTCAGTAAGGCTTTGAGTAACATGCTAAGGATGGTGGAACTGTATATTGCATGGTGGTGCCAAAATCTGAAGTCAGCAAACGAATTGATCTACAAGCCTGGTTATGGAAAAAAATGAATTGCCCTGACAAAAGCATTGATTGCTCGATCTCTTGGTAAATGTGGCAGCATCTGCATGGAGGTTCTGACTCATGAGGTCTATACTGTTGGAAAAGAGTTCAAAGAAGCAAACACCCTCCTGTGGCCCTTCAAATTACCTTCTCCATAAGTTAGAATGAAGAAAAAGACTGCTCTTTTGTAAAAGGTTGAGATGCTGGCAACAGGAAAGACCAGCTCAACAGGCTTATTAGAAGGATGAACTAAGGTATCTACCATGGTTATATTTGTAATCTGGTCAGTTAATAAACAGTGACTGCTTTCAAATTAAAAATAAAAATAAAGTATCTGGAAATGGTCCTAAGGACCTACAGAAAATGAGGAAACATCTAGTCAAGAAAATCTATGAGAAAATTTAGAACAGTGAGTGTCTGTAGTACTTGATATCTTCTACCTCAGCGAGATGAAAACTCCACTCTAGATGGTGCAATAAGGTTTGTTCTCTCCTAGACCCCAGTCAGGGTGCTATCTTCTCAGGAAGAGCAGCAAATCAGCTCTTGTCATCCTGCCTTCAGCTACCTGTACTGAGGCTAAGATCCAGGTTTTTCAAAGAGAATAAATGAGACTACTCCAAAATTAGGGAAAGATTCCAATCATCAGATCCAAAAATTTCAAGGAATCTCAAACAGGAAAAATTCAAAAGAAATTCACAATTAGACACATCTTGTGAAATTGCATACTGTCAAAGAAAAAAGAATGATTTTTAAAAGAAACTAGAAGGACAAAAACATCACAATAGATACCACTTAGATTGACATTCTACTTCTTACCAATGATAATGTAAGTCACGAGTGGAATATGTTTGATGTGCTAAGAGAAAATAATTATCAATCTGGCATTCTATATCCAGGGGAACTATCTGATAAGAAGCATGGCAAAATAAATTTTTTTTCAGGTAAACAAAAATTTAGAGTTAATCAATATAGAGTTCTTTTTACTGAAAGAGGTTTCAAAGATGTTCTTCAAACAAACAAATTCATCTGAGATTTAAAATCAGTAACCATTATAAATGCAAATAGAGTAACTTGTCAGTAAAATGCAAAGATTATTGGAATGGTTAAAAAGTACAAAATTCTTTGTTGTTTTCTAAAGACATATCTTAAGCAAGGCAGCAAATTTCAAAGTCATGGGATATACAAAAAGATTTAAGGATTATCAGAACATAAAAGAAACTGGAGTAGTTATTTTAATATCAAATAAAAAGAAATACAGAATACCATAGGCTGTGGAGGTAGGAGAATGGGGATTGAAGAGAAGAAAGCAAGAAGGAGAGAGAGGTATCTTACGTGGATTATTATGATAAGGTGTCATCATTTAAGGACTATGAGTAATTTAAACCTCTGAACTTGAAATTCACAAAGAGGGGATACAATAATAATATGAGGACATTAGGAGCAACTGTAGGACAATAAATTTGACAATTTAAATGAAATGAAAAAATCCTTAGAACAACTCTACTTACCTGAATTGACTTGAGAAAAAATAGAACACCTGAAGAGTCCTTTGTAATCATTACAAAATTTAAATCAGTAGTTTAAAATATTCCTATAAGGAAAACAACCAGATGGATTTACAGGTGAGATCAGTAAAATATTCAAGAAACAGATAATTCCAACCTTGCACAATTTCTTCCTGAAAATAGAGTAGGAAAACTTATTTAATGAGGTCAGCATAATTTAAACACCAGACTTGGACAAAGACAGCACTATAAGCATGGAAAATTATAGACAAATATAATTTATGTCAGAGATGCAAAAATTCTAAAGAAAATATTAATAAAGTGCCAAAATATAACAAAAATATACCATGACCAAGCTGGGTTTATCTCAGGAATGTAAATAAGATTTATTAATGGAAATAAAATTTATTGAATAAAATTATTAATAACTTAGAAAACATGTCATCAGGCATTTTAAATTAAATGAGACAAATTATGTGGTTATCTCTATAAATATGGAAAAGAGTATAATAAACATTTATTTATGATAAAGATCTGTGAGTGAACTAGAAATTGAAAGGACCTTAATATGGTGCATCTTCGAAAAACCTACAGCAGACATCATATATAATGATGAAATGTTGAAAGCATTTGTTTTAAAATGCCTTCAGGTATATAGCGTAAGAAGTAAAGGACAGAAGACAAAAAACCATGAGAAAACGACTGTGATAATCCAGGCAAGAGCTGTTGGTCTCTGGACCAGAGTGAGAGCTATGGAGGGGGGTGTGAGTGGTTGATTTTGAAAACAGAGCAGCCATGATTTGCTGATAAGTCAGATGTAGAGAGTGAGAGACTGTGAGAGCTCAAGGACCATCCCCAAGTTTCTGTCTGAGCTGAGAGAAAGATGGTGGTGCTATTACTGAGAAGGAAAAGATGGGAGGAGGTAGTCAAGCTTTGGGTGGGCAACAATTAGGAGCTCTGCAAAATGTAGAGTTTAGATGTCTGTAGACACCCAGTGGTGATGTCAGTGGGGCATCTGTTAAGAGGAGATGGGAGTTCAGGAGAGAGGAATAAAAATTTGGGTATTGTTAATGTACGTAGGTTTTAAAAAGCATATTATGAGTTTCAGGCCTTGTGATATAGAGTCATGGGGTGCGGTGGAGCATTCTTAAGATTGGGGGAGTTAGGAGCAACTGAAGGTGAAAATACGAGCCAGCCATGGGAAAATCAGGAGTGTTGTAGACAATGGGAACTGCGATGCAAAGGTCCTGAAGTAGACCTCTTGGGTGGGTGTTTTCCAGAGGTGGCCTCCATGAGGACTCTCCACCACTCTGAGAAACCGGCACCGTTAGCCCAAGGCTCCTAGAAAGTCAGAGTCTTGCTCAGGTCAGCCTTTAGGCCAGTGGTCCTGAAAGGAAGAATTCTGGAGGCAATGGCGCCCTCTGCTGGCCCGGACAGATATCGGCTCCATTTACAACAATAATACCGATCGTTATATATAGATTATAATATATATTTTATATAATGCATGTTGTATATTACCTAACATATTACATTACATATTGCTATTATTATTAGTGGAACACAGCCCAGTGCTTAATAAATCCGTGACCCAGCTTCTCCCATCTCTGTGCGGCATGGAGGCTGGCCCTAGTGGGGAAGTATACGTAGGTTTTCATTGAATAAACCAATAGATGTGGCCAGTTTCTGGACCTCAGTTTCCCCTTCTGTAAATCTAGGATTCTTGCTTTAATTGAATAAGCTAATGTTGCTTGAGCATGTACTATGTGCTAGGTCCTATTCTAAGTACCTGGGACAAAGCAATAAACAAGACAGACAAAAGCCTGTGCCAGGCAACGTGTAAAGATCTATACACACCTATCCTCAATATTCACAGCGTCCTTATGCTGAGAGTCTGTAAGTCGCCCCATTTTATGGAGGTGAAAATTATGGCTTACAGAGGCTTTGATTGTAGAGCAAGGGAGCAGCACGGATCCGACTTGAACCCAAGACAATTAAAATTTCTCTTTTTCAATTACAGTTAACATACGATTTTAGTTTCAGGTGTAGAACATAGCGACTAGACAGTCATGTAACTTACAAAGTGATCACAAGACAATTTTTTATACTTTGTAGCAGTGCTTTGCAGGTGGCAACGTACTGAGAGCTCAAAGGGTTGGAGCAGGACAGTGGCCGTTGCCATGGTCCTCCTGACGCTATCCTAGGGCTTCAGTCCGTTCCGCATCACATGATTTTAGCCAATATGGCACCGCCCGGGGTGTTTCATTGCCCACGTGGTGCTGGCCGGCAAGATGGCGGCGGGAGCCAGCCCGACTTCACTGGAGTCCGCACCGAGGGTCTTCCGGCTGGTGGCCGAGTGCAGCCGCTCCCGGGCTCGGGCAGGCGAGCTGCAGTTGCCTCACGGGCCGGTGGCCACTCCAGTGTTCATGCCAGTGGGCACGCAGGGCACCATGAAGGGCATCACAGCGGAGCAGCTGGACGCGCTGGGCTGCCGCATCTGCCTGGGCAACACCTACCATCTGGGTCTGAGGCCGGTGGGTGGGCTCTGCCCGTCCAAGGTGGTGGCGGAGCTTGGGGAGCCCTGGGGCATCCCCAAGGCCCGGGCACGCTTTCAAAAGTCAATCGATAAACGCTTATTGAGCGCCCCCGGTAGATCAGGCCTTGCTGGGGGTGAGGGAGCGGCAGGGACCAAAGCTGGCCATCCCTGTCCCCTCACATGAGCTCCCGTGGTCGCACTCACCTCTAACCTGTCCCTTTCCCCCCAACAACCTAGGGCTCCGAGCTGATTCAGAAAGCCCACGGTCTCCACGGTTTCATGAACTGGCCCCACAATCTGCTGACGGTGAGATGGGGTCAGGGCGGGGATGCGAGGGCGCCCCTCGGCGGTGAATCTCCCATAACCCCTCTCCTGACTGCCCTGCGGTGGGGTTTCCCCCAGGACAGCGGCGGCTTCCAAATGGTGTCCCTGGTGTCCCTGTCAGAGGTGACGGAAGAGGGCGTCCGCTTCCGCTCTCCCTACGACGGCGACGAGACCCTTCTGAGCCCGGAGAGGTCCGTGGAGATCCAGAACGCGCTGGGTGAGCAGATTCCAGGGAGCCGTCCCTTCCCCTCTTTTCCGGGTAGAGGTGAGGCGGGCCGGCTACTTTTATGTTGCGTGACTTTGGGCAATTCCCTTCCCTTCCCTGGGCTTCAGCTGAGCCAACTTAAATGTGGATAGTTTTAAGATTCATGATGTGATGTCTCTAAATCGGTACAGTGCCTGGCATGTAGTGAGTTTTATTCTTATCCTTATTGCTATTATTTAAAATTGCAAAGTAATTGGGCAAAGATACGTTGAAATAATGGAGGCAACAGGAGGAGATTGGGGATATTTTAGGCCCCTCCCATCTCTGTCAATATCCCGCATTCCTTGATAAGGACAATGAACATTTTCTCAATCTTGTAAAGAGCTAAGGAAACACAGGTTCAAACCTTCCTATCTTCCAACCAATTGGTGCTTTTAAGTCCCTCCATATGGAGCTTCCTTGGCTTTTACTCATACAGTCATAGGGCTGAGTGTCACATAATCCATGGAACTTACAGTCCATAAGGAAGACAGGCATTGGTGAGAAGGTCATAATTAGAAAAGAGAAAAACAAAAACAGTGCAGATAAACAGTGTTTTATGTTTCCATTTGTTTGAAAAAACACATATATGACTTGCTTATGTTTCTGAAAACTAATATAGGTTCCCTGGGAGAGGGAAACTGGTGAGCTAGTAGCTAGACAGCCTTTGTTTTTCTTTTCTTTAAATTGGGGTGTAATTGACTTGCAATCAACTTACTGTATTTAAGGTGTACCCTCTGACAGGTTTTGACATGTTTCCATCCATGAAAAGTTCACCACAATTGAAATAGAGAACATATCCATCACCCCTAAAAGTTTACTTGTACCCCTCCCTCGGTGAGTAAGAGACTTTACTGAATATCCTGTTGTATTTTTAAAAATTTGAGGGTACTTTGAACATTTAGAACCATGTGCATGTGTTATTTTTTTTTCAAATAAGTTATTTAAAAAAAATTTTTTAATGTACATATAAATAAAAAGTTGGGACCATGACCGTGAAGGCTAAGTCCATGGAACTATAAGACATGATTCAGTCTGCAGGCTCAGGGAATGCTGCCCTAGGCCTAAAATCTGTGGAGCAGGAATAACCTAGGTGTCCAAAGGGAAAAAGTGTGTTCCGGAAAGAGGAAGCAGCCAGTGCAAAGAACCTGAGGCAGGACCAAGGCTGACATGTTGGAGGAATAGTAAGGAGACTTGCTCTGCAGGAACAGAGTGAGGGAAGGAGGAGAGTCGGAGGTGAGGACAGGGAGGTGACTCAGGCAAGTCTTGCAGGACCTTGTGAGTTTGATTTGTCCTTTAAAGAAAAAAATTAATAATACATTTTGCATACATTTCTATAAAAAAATGTGTGCAGAAGACAATGCCCTTCTCACTCCTGTCCTCTATCCATCTCCGTCACTTCCACAGGCTACCAATGTTTCAATTTTCTTATATATTCTTTCAGAGTTTATGTAAATATAAGCAAGTTAAAATATATTCTAAGTTTTTTAATGATGAGTACATGCTATTTATGACACATTCTTCTGTACTTTGCATATTTTTATTTAGGGAAAATTTCTGGTATATGCCAAAACAGACGCAACACCATCCACCTGTCACCCACAACCATTGCCACAATCTAATCTGAGAACAGTTTTATCACCCCCAAAAGAAATCCTATACCCATTATCAGTCACTCCCTATTCCTCTCTCTCCAAAGCCTAACTAATCTACTTTCTGTCTCTATAGATTTGCATAATCTAGACATTTCATGTAAGTGAAATCATACAACATGTGGTCTTTTGTGAATGGCTTCTTAGTATAGTGTTTTTGAGGTTTATCTGTTTTATAGTATAATCAGTACTTAATTCCTTTTTATAGCCAAATAATATAATGTTTGCTTCACTAATTTTTAAAAAATAGTTGCAATCTTACATACATATCTTGTTTATTTTTTAATTGAAAAAAAATTTTTTTTGCTTTGGTCTTTTTCTAGCTTTTTAATTTTCTTAGATCATTCGTTATATATCAAACTAAATCTCAGACATTCTTTCATTTCATCTGTAAGTATTTTAATTTGTATCTCTAACATAGGAAATGGTTTTTTTAAAACACAATCACAGTACCAGCATCCCACCTAAAAACAATGAACAATAATTGATTAACATCATCAAATATCTGGTCAGTATTCCAGGTTTCATACATGACATACTTATGAAACATTTATGACATATTAATAAGATAATTGTTTTATAAATGACATTTTTTTTCCATAAAAATAGTCTGTTTATTTCAGGGTCCAAAAAATGTGCATACACTACAATCGTTAGAAAGGTCTCATAAGTCTCTTTTAACATATATAATATTACATATTACATAGTTTTTTTTTGTTTGTTTGCAATTTGCTTCTCAAAGAAACTGGTTTCTTTGCCTTATAGTGTTTCACATGATCTGATTTTTGTTGATCACTTCCGCATGGTGTCAAGTAAGAGTTTTTTTCTACCACCTAGATTTCCTGTAAGCAGGTACTTGGATCTAGAGGTTTGAGCCAGATACAAGGTTTTGTTCCTTTTCGCAAGAGGCTTCACTGCTTGTATTTCCCTCAGGTGGCACCTGTTGCCTGCCCTTCTCTCCCAGTGAGCCACCCATGCTCCTTGCCTAGGACCATTATGCCACTAAGAGTTGCAAAATGATGATGTTCTAATTCTGTCATTCTTCATTTATTATCCAGATTACTTCTTTAAAGAGACCTGTCTCTCACCTACTCCTGGGAGACCAAGTAGTTTACTTTATGTAGGAAATGTGGGATTTATTCTTTTCCCTTATTTACCAGTTTTCATGGGTCGATTACTTAGCATCCTCTAGCAGGGTCAAACTAACGTTTAGATTTTTAGGATCACCGTGGGTTTAAATGTATTTGTTGCGTCTCAGCCCATAGCGGTTGGATCAATCCTTATTGTCAAATCACCCCGTCTTTGGCTAGTGTGGTGTACTGTGGTTTTTTCCTATAATGATCTATACTGGCAATATTTCTTTGAGTTTTTCTAACATATAAGCCCACAGGCCCTAATCTGAAATTCTTAGGGCAAGATAGGTGTCAGAATTTTCATATTTTAGAAAGATAATAGAGGATACATACCATTTATTACACAGCATCTCCATGGGGTCTGGAGCAGTATCCTGTGGTATTACACCTCATTTTTTTTTCAGTTAAAATTGTGGTAAAATACACACACATAAAATTTACCATTATCCACTTTTAAGTGGTTCAGTGGCATTAAGTATTCATATTATTGTGCAACAATCCCCACCATCCATCTCCAGAACTATTTTCATCTTGCTAAATTAAAACTCTGTACCCTTAAACAATACCTCCCCAACCCTCTCCCCGCCCCCGCCTCTGATACCTACCCTTCTTCTCTAAGAATTTGCCTACTCTAGGGACCTCATATAAGTGGAATCATATAGTATTTATCTTTTTTGATAATCTTTATTTATCTTTATCTTTATTTCACCCAGCATAATGTTCTTGGTGTTCATCCATGTTATAGCATGTGTCAGAATTTCCTTCCTTTTCAAGACTGCATAATATTCCATTGTGTGTCTAGATCACATTTGTCTATCTGTTCATCTGTCAAAGGACATGTGTGTCACTTCCACTCTTTGGCTGTTGTGAATAATACTATGAAATGGGTGTGCAAATATCTTATTAAGACCCTGCTTTTTTCCCCCGGAGACTCTACTTTTAATTCTTTTGTGTATATACCCAGAAGTGGAATTGCTGGATCATTTGGTATACACTTCACTTTTGTTGGATTAACACTTGATGAATCTTCATACTAAATTGGATTTTTGAAAGGATTATAACAATTTTGGGTTTTGCTGCCAAATGAGTTTGCCATGAACATAAGAAAAAGCCTTGATTTTGAGAAGTGTCTGGGTTTTGGAATGGTGTGGGGAAGGCACATTCTGTTAAGGGCTAGACCATGGTTTATTTACTTAGACCTTTGCTGATGGACACCTGGATTCCCATCTTGCTATTGTTCGCCATGCCACGGATGAATCACTTTGTACTTGTGATGTTTTGTTCTTAAAGGGTAAATTCACAGAAGTGGGATTTTATTCTACATGCCATGCGGGGGTAACTGGGAGAGGCAAGAGCAGATGGGCATTTTGAAAGCTCCCTCTGGCTGTTGTATAAATAGTTGAGAGGTTAAGTGAGAATCAGCAAGACCCAAGGAGGGACTTCTGGGGTCCAGTTTGTTCCCAACAGGAGGCTTTCTTAGTGATGGTGCCCCATTCTTACCTCCCAGGCTCGGACATCATCATGCAGCTGGATGATGTGGTCAGCAGCACTGTGTCGGGGCCACGTGTAGAAGAGGCCATGTACAGGTGTGTGTGCGCGTGCGCGCGCACACGCGCATGCGTGTATGTGTTAGGGGAGGGCATCCTGGTCCTGCAGCCTTGTCTCCCTACTCCTTACCGGACCCAAATGGCCGACTGGTCCTCCTGCAGATCAATCCGCTGGCTGGACCGGTGCATTGCAGCCCATCGGCATCAGGACAAGCAAAATCTCTTCGCCATCATCCAGGGTGGGCTGGACGCAGATCTCCGGGCCACCTGCTTGGAAGGTAGAGCTATGTGAGGGCAGGACCGGGGCACTGTCACATCTCCGAGGGTCCCACATGGGCTTGGCATGCGACGGTTCTGAGGCAGCGTTGTTAATGGGTGAAAGGGCACTCGGGGCGGAAGGAACAGCTGAAGCAAAGGCACAGAGCCAGAACGGAGTAGAACGTTTGCAGAATAGTAGTAATTCCAATAGCCATCAATATTTGGGTGTTTACGCGCCACTATGCCAGGTTTTGGTCATGGACTGACCCATTGAGTTCTCATCATCATCCTCTAAAGTGAGAACTATCAGATTCCTGAGGTCACAGAAGGGGTAACTGAGGCACAGACCCATTAAGTCACTCACCCCAAGCCAGACAGCTTGGACGTTGCAGAGCTGGGATTTGGACCCAGGCCTTGAGCTCTAGAACCTGCAACATTAATCGATACACCGAGTTGCTGGAGAGCTATGGAGGGCTGTTGAATGGGAGAGTGATGGGAACCAATGGGAACCATAGCAAAATCCCAGTAGGTCAGGAAGCAGAAGGCCCATGAGGAGGCTGGAGTAGTTGCCCAAAGAAAGGGTGAGAGGGAGGGCGACAGTGAGGCCTAAATTAAGGCTGTGGCTGTGGAGATGAAGGGGAGGCAGAGGAGGAAGAGGAGCAGCGTTTCCCGTTGCCTGGTCATCCCTCACCTTGCCCCATGCCCCCAGAGATGACCAAGAGGGACGTGCCTGGCTTTGCCATTGGAGGCCTGAGTGGGGGTGAGAGCAAGAGCCAGTTCTGGAGGATGGTGGCGCTCAGCACCTCGAGGTTGCCTAAGGACAAGCCCCGATACCTCATGGGGGTCGGGTATGTGTAAAGGTGGGGATACAGCCCTACCTATGGGGAGTGGATTCCTCAGGACCTCCTGCTTGCTGGTGTGGTGGGGAGGACACAGCCCTGCCTGGGAGGAGACTGAGGAAGATGTGGCCCTCTGCTGGGGGTGGTTCTGTGGGTCCTAGTCCAGGGGGAACCTGAGGGTTGGGAGGGGAACCTGGATGTGTGACCAGGGCTTCAGGTACTGTGCTCCCCTTCCCCCATGGCCCCACACCCAGCTATGCCACTGATCTGGTGGTCTGCGTGGCTCTTGGATGCGACATGTTCGACTGTGTTTTCCCCACGCGGACAGCGGTGAGGCTCTGGGCAGTAGGGGTGGGGCCTGGGGGATGCCAAGGTGGGGATGGGGCCAGGGAGGGTGAAGACCTGGTTGAACTGCCTTTCCTTTCCCCTTTCGTCCCCCAGCGCTTTGGCTCTGCCCTGGTGCCCACGGGGAACCTGCAGCTGAAGAAGAAGCAGTTCCAGAAGGACTTCCGCTCCATAGACCATGAGTGTACCTGTGCCACCTGCCAGAAGTAGGGGAGGTTGAGGCCTTGGGGGCTGAGAAGGGTGTGGAGGGGAGGCCAGACCCTACATTACTGAGCCCCAACCTCCTGTCCCCAGGCACAGTCGGGCCTTCTTGCACGCACTACTCCACAGTGACAACACCGCCGCCCTGCACCACCTCACTGTTCACAACATCGCCTACCAGGTGGGCTTGTGGCCTGGGTGGGCAAGGCAGGGGTGGGGGCGGGGGTCTCCTGGGTGCAGGTGGCTGATGCTGATGCTGACACCTCCACCCTATAGCTGCGGCTGATGGGTGCCGTGCGTGCCAGCATCGTGGAGAAACGCTTTCCCGAATTCGTGAGGGACTTCATGGGTACCATGTATGGGGACCCCACCCTCTGTCCCACCTGGGCCACTGAAGCCCTGGCTTCTGTGGGAATCACACTGAGTTGATTTGGCTTGGGGGGAGGGAGGGAGGGGATGGAAAATATTGAAGGATTTTGTTTTTTATTATAACTTAGAGTGTGTCTGTGCCTTCTTGGGGAGGTGGCCTGCCTTGGTCCCCTTCCTGGTCTGAGTGTCGCTGCGGCTGATGTCCCTTGCCTCCCATCGATGGTGATAACTAGTAACCATAGCAACAGTTGGTATCTGGAAAACAGCTGGCACAGTGTAGCATCTAGGAAGTGCCCCAGATTTGGAGCTGCATTCTTTTTCCTGTGGCTAAGGCCCCCCAGCCACTCTGTGTGTGGGCACTCTTGTCCTCCCCCTTTTTACAATGAGGAAACAGCATCAGAGAGGGGAAGTAGCTTGCCCAAGGTCACCACTGAGTAAGTAGCAACCTGGCTCCAGAGCTCATGTCCTTAGCCTTGACTCTTCAAACATGTGGCTTAACCTTGCTGTCAGTAAGCACAGTGATAATGACAATAGGTATGATCTAGTAGGTTCTTGCACTATGCCTGGCCCTGTTCTAAACGGTTGTCCTATATATTTCTTGCAACTTTATGATATGCATGAATAGCTACGTTCCCCATTTTACAGATGATGAAACTGAGGTTCAGGGGAATGAAATCACTTGGTCATTATCACCCAGCAAATAACAGACCCAGGATCTTACCCAGATATGGCCTGTTTCAGAGCTGGTGCTTTTAGAAGATAAGGGTTTTTAAATTGAAAAAGTAATACATATGTAGGATCCACTAGTCAAATAGCCTGCAAATGCAACTCTTTTGAATAGTTTGTGTATTCTTCCAGAAAATTTCTATGTGTAAAAATTATTTATAAATGTCAGTGTCCTTTACATGCAGTTCTGTACCTTGGTTTTTTTCCTCAGTATATTTCAAATTGTTTACATGTCAGTACATGAAGACTGCCTCATCTTTTTTACAGCTGCTGCATAGTAGTTATTTAATTAGCTCTACGGATGGGCAGTTAGAGTGTTTTCAGGTTTTTCCGCTATTCAAGTCGAGGCTGCAATGCCAAACCTTGTTGATCGTCTTTTTGCCCGTCTCTCTGAGACCTAGGTTTGGGTCTTGGCCACTCTGCCGTCCTCCTCTCCCTGTTTCTCCAATCAGCCCACTTTCCCACCTCCATTGCTCTTGACTCCCTACTAGACTGCTTCTCTATTCTTTGAACTCCTCAATTTCTCTCTGACTCATCTAATCCAAGAGGGATGAGATCACTTCTTTATAACATGTCTTTTCGTGGGCAGAGGATCTGTTGAGTTTCTTTGCGTACTCAAAAAGATCATTATGTTTTAAAAGTTGAAGAGGCAGGAGAACAACGTTGGATGCATTATCATCATCAATACGGGGCGTGAGCGCAAAGGCGTGGAGGTGTGACTTTCTGTAGGAATAAGAATGGGAGACGACAATCCAATGCTAGACCGCCTCTCCCTAGGAACCACTAACATTTCCGGACTTTTACCTTTAAAACGCACTGGAACTCTGTTCAGAAAGCATCTTTTGCAAGCCCGGGGCCAAGATGCATTCTGGGGCTTGTAGTTTTCTTCAGAGGCCGGAAACTCGCAAGTGACGATCACCACCGGCTCCCACCACAAGGTGTCGCCCTTCGGCGAGTACGGTGGGCTATATTCCCTGCTCCGGAACTCTTAATAGACATACAATCATGAGTTAAGAACGGGAGGTTGTAGATTGGCAGATATAGTTCTCAATCAGAGTCAAACTGTCTATCGGCCTTGACAGCTCGATACCTGCCGCTATTGGCTCTCGCTTAACAGCGACAGTTTTTACGTCCAATGAGTCTGCGAGAAGGTCCCCAGGGGAAGGCTCACTGAGCCGCAAGTCTGTGCCTCGCTTTCATTGGCGCTTGTGCACGAGTGACAGCGCTGTCGGCCAATTGGGGGTGGCGCAAGGGCTTCGGGCGCCGCCCCGCGGCCGGGCGGGAGGTCGCTTGGGTCGGGAGTCGCCTGAGAACCGGAGGAAGTGGCGACCGTGAGGCCGAGCCGGGAGCGGACATCGCGCCTAGGCCCAGGCGGGCGGGGAGCAACGGCCGCGGACGCCGCGGGGCCGCGTCGTTGAGGGCTGAGGGCGGGAGGGGAGCGCGGGGCGCTCGCGCCAGGGCCGCCGGCGCCATGGGCAACCGCGGGATGGAAGAACTGATCCCGCTGGTCAACAAGCTGCAGGACGCCTTCAGCTCCATCGGCCAGAGCTGCCACCTGGATCTGCCGCAGATCGCCGTGGTGGGCGGCCAGAGCGCCGGGAAGAGCTCGGTGCTCGAGAACTTTGTGGGCCGGTGAGCGAGCGCGGCTGCGACGGCGGGCGGGCGGCGGCCTAGGGCGCGGAGGGCGGACTGGGAATGGCGCGCCCTGCGCCGCCGGCGTAGCTGCGGCGCTTGCGTGCCGGCGACGGGGACCGGGACTGGGAGGCGGGCCCTGTGGGGCGCCCTTAGCGTAGGATTCCCTACAGGGACTGCGGGGTCGACCCAGGCCCAAGGAGGGTCTCACCGGCTGGGGGAGAGGGCGTGGGCCAGGAGGTGTAGTGGACCCCTGCCGACTCTGGTTTCCAGCTTTAGCGGGTAAATTCTACCATTTTCTACAAATTCTACAAATTCTACCTGTGGGTCAGGGGTAGGTTTCTCTTCTCTGTCCAAAATCTGCCACCTAGTTATCTGTTGAGCCGACCCCAGCGGTCTGGCTGGCTGTTCTTTTATCTGGAGCAGTCCCTGCCGTCTGGTTAGCTGTCCCTATGTCCTGGACAGGTCTCCTTGCCACCAGCATTTGACTGTCCATCTGTCCACTTCTGCAGTGCAGCCCTCTGCTGTCTGGCTAGCCGTCCAGGGTGACCTGTGCGGTTTGGCCATCCATCCGTGCCCCTCATAGACTTTAACACTTAACTGCCCTTCTGTTGGGTTATCCCAGCTGGCCTCTGGTGCCTGACTGGCTGGCTGAACCCTAGGGGACCCTGTTGTCTGGCTCTGCTGGCTCGACTCTTCAGCTTGGTCCCTGGCAAATAAACACTTGGCTCCTCTCTTCCAAGTGGGTCCTTTTGTCTGTCTGTTCCAGTGTTTGTCCTTTTCTTAGTCTGGCGGTCAGTACTCTAATAGTTAGCTCTTGGCTGTCTGGCCCAACCCTCTGGTAGAAGATGGTAGTAGGGAGCCGAAAGAAAGGAGCCGAAAGATGGGACTTGAACTTACTATCTTCTCTATTGGAAGTAGGACCCTGGGGGGAGCTTTCTCTAGGATTTTTTCCTGGCCTATGTCAGAGTTCTAGGACCCTGGAACACAGAGGCCAGACACCAAGCTAAAGCCTGCCAATGGGGGACACTCCTGGAGCCTGGGAAGGAACTTGTTTGCTCAGGCCCCTGTGGCAGGAGCTGGGATAAGGTCATCCATGGGCAGCACTGAGAAGCCTCAGTTTGCCCATCTGTCCAGTGGCAAATTCCACTCTCTGGGCTGTTTCTGGGATTCAGGAAGCTGATGAATGAGAACCAGTCTTGTGTCCCTTCTCCCTTCTTCTGCCTCTTGCCCTTCTGCCTTCCAGATGGGCAGCCACGTTTCCATTCCAGAAAGGATTCCACATGTGACTGTGGCTGCCACGTGATAACATCGTAGTCATTATTATTACCGTTGTCGTTGTTGTCAGTGTTAAGGAGTAATGTTCATCTAGCAGGTGCCAGGGTGAGTTCTTTCTTGGTTCAGCATCTTGAGTCGCATGATGAGCAAGTAGGATTGAGGTTTCTGTTATCCCCACCTCAGAGATGAGCAGCGAGGCTCAGAAAGGACCTACTGTTTGCCCTATGCTCACTGGAGCCCAGCTAGGCACCTGGGCCCTGCCCCTGCCTTTCCAGAGGCCTGGGGTTTTGTTCCTAGCGATATGAATTTCCTGCTTTGTCCCTGGCACTTTGTCTTCTATCCACTGTAGCAGAAAGGTGGGGTCAGCCAGGCCTGGGTTGTGGGCCCCTCTACATGACCATCTTTCTACCTACCCAGGCTTCCAGTGGGCATCTGCAAAGCTCTGTCCATTACATTTGCCTTTGCTCGGGTTTTTCACCTCTCTGAGCCTTTATTTTCCCACCTAAAAATCGGGTGATGGTCCCTCAACTGTTGTAAGGATGCAGTGACATAGTGTGTTGAGGTGCATACTTAGCACAGCACCTGGCACACAGTAGGTCTGTATGGTCATTATTTACTGTACTGGTTCCCCTCATATTAACAAAAGCTAATCACATTTTACACTGGACTTATGAAGGTGGCACTGCCATGATTCCATTTTACAGAGCGGGAAACAGGCTCAGAAAGCCGAGTATTCTTGCTTGAGGCTGTTCAACGAGGACTTGGGGGCTTTGCGGGGGTGGGGGGGCAAGTCTCTCTCTCCTCTCCACCTTTCTTCCATCCTTCTGCACTTTGCCTTTCTCTCCTGCCCACCTTGGCATCTGGTGACTGCCAACTACTTCCAGTCTGGCTCCTGTGGCAACCTCCTCCCAGAAGCCTGTAATGCGACATCATTGTTAAGAGCATTAATTGAGAGCCTGAGAACCAAAGTTGTAAAAAGGCATCTCTTTGGGTATGAGATGCTCCAAAAGAACTAATTTCCTTTTGTTTTTAGAAAGTGGGGAAGGCCCCTCAGCTACAAAGCCCTGCTTCAAGGGGATGGCAGGTGGGCTTTACTTTGAATTTCACTCTTGACTTCTTTTCATATATGTGGTCAAACTTATCCCTCACACCGTCGACCAGTACAGTGGATATCCTGTTGGTTTTAAGCAACAGACAAGAGAGTGTCAAGTGCATGTGCCTGAATGTCAAGGGCATGTGCCTGAGGTCAACACAGGCTGCTCCATTTCATTGCCTCCTCCTCGTGGATTTTCTAAGAATGTGCTCAGAGTGGGAATGACTCAGTTAACTTAGTTGTGTGCCAGGGCTTGTCTCTTGGTGACCCTGGGGGCGAAGGTCTGCTTGTTCAGTCTTTTGTTTCGGCTGTGTTGTTGTTTCAAATGTTTTGTTTTTAATTAGCTGTCAATATCTAAAAATTGGATTTTGCATAAAAATCCAGATTTTTGCAATGCTAGCAAACACCCCAAGATCTTTAGAGTTTAGTGGTGTAGTGCCCAGGCTCTGGGCGCAAACCTAGCCCTGCTGTGTTTCTCTGCACCTGTGGCTGGTGCTGCTACAGTCTTCGTTTTCTGGCCTCCCTTTTCCCATGTCTTGCTTGGCACCAACTGCCTTGATCTCAGAAGCAGCAGCCGCTGGTGGTTCAGTCAAATTAGGACTGGCCACTCTAGCTGCCATAGTCCCCATCACTCCCTAGGGATTGCCCAGGCCCATTTGCATCCTGGCCCTGGAAACTTTTGAGTTGAAGACCTCTGGCTTGTCCTGCTCTGCATCAGCTGATAGACCTGTGGCTCCCTCCTGACCCCCGTCATTTAGACTCAGGAGCTGGTTATAGGGAGGGGCTTAGGAAATTTTTCCTTGGGAAAAGAGCTAGAGGAGGAGGCCAAAGTCAAGGCCTCTAACTCTGGAGGCCTGAGCTCGATTCTGTGAGCCTTTCCTCTCTGAGCCTCAGTTTCCCCAGCTAGGAAATGGGCTGTTAACAATATCTATTCATAGGCCCCATTCAGGTGTCCAGGTGGAGGTGTTTCACTTTCTTAGGACAGATAAAGTCACCTGGTGCCCCTCATCAAGGGTGGAGTAAGGATGAAGTGAGACCATTTAGAGTGCTTGGGAGTGTGTCTAGTACAGAAAAGGTGCTTAAAATGCCCTACATTTTTCATCTGTTTATTGCAACATGTTTCTGGCCCTGTTCTAGGGCTATTCTCAGCCCTGAGCAAGGTACCAAAACCCCTGCCCTGGGAGAGCTGGCTTTACAGTGTGGGGTGGGGGCGGGGTGCAGAGAAAGAAGGAACTTGGTAGAAGGTGATAACTTATGGAAAAAAAGAGCGGGATTAAGGAGAGTGCATAGGGAGCAGGGAGAGGTTTATAGTTTTATATAGGGAGGTCAGAGAAGGCCTCTGTGGGAAGCGGACATTTGAGCAGGGACTTAAGGAAGTGAAGGGGGAGCTATCAGTGGAGACCTGCTGGAAGAACATTCCAGGCTGTGGGAACAGCCATTGCAGAGGGAGTGTGCCTGGAGGCTAGTGTGGGGGGTGATGAAGTTAGGGTGGTATTCTGGATAGTCTGGGTGGGTGCAGGCCAAGTGGAGCCCTGCACAGAGGAAAGGCTGCTGGTGGTGGCCTCACTACCACCTGGACCTGGTCCTGGGCAAGCTGAGGGCTTTTGCCTTTGGTTTTCAGCTTTACTTCGATTTCTCAGTGAGTGGATCTGACGAATGCATATAGGGGTCTGGTGCCGTTTTGCTTTTCACAAGAAACAGCTCCCCATGGGACTCTACCATCTCCAGCTGCATTTTCATATGATCTTTGGTGATGTGTTCTTCCAGAGAGACGTGGCTTCTGCCCAGTGGTGGGCTCTGGATGATCCGTTGGTTCATGTCCCTGCCAGACATGGGGCACATGGTCCCTTAATGGATCTTAGGTGTTTAAAACCACTTGAAAATAATGGCTGCTTTTTCCTTTGTTTCTTATTTTGGGCAAAACCAAATTGGCTTTGCCTGCGTGGTCTGTAGTACCTGGGCCAGCCATAATGTGGAGAGCCAGAGGTGCCTGTGGGGATCTGGCCGTCTCTGCTGCACGTTAGTTGAATGACCTCACTTCTCTGGGCCTCAGTTTCTTCCTCTAATAAATGGGAATCACAGTGGTACCTCCCTTTTGAGAGCGGCTGAGGATCACAGGAGCTAATCCTCATGAAACATTAGACCCCTGCATTTTGCATAGCCCTGGGTCCAACTCTGCCAACCAGTTGTTAATTCCTTTTTCCTTAAAGAAAAAGAATTCATAATTAGCTTTGTTAATATAAGTAACACTGCATTTTAGCACAGACACTAATTGAGTGCCTGTCAGAGCAAGCAAGCCAGAACCAGTTGGGGAACCACATGCATACTGGGTCCCCAGGGCCTGAAATGCTAGGGGGAGCCTGTTCCTGCTTTGTTTCTTAGTGGGAACAGTGGCTGCGAACAAATATTTGGCCCTGAAAATAATTTCCGCTCATTTCATTTATGGCAGTGGGAAATTGGGAGCAAAAGTGCCCCACAATAGGGAATTGGCTAGACAAACAATGCATCCAGACAACGGGCTGTGAAGTAGTCACTCAGAGTGATCTAGCAGAGGATTTAATGACCCAGAAAGCTGTGTAAGTAAGACCTGTCAGGTTGCAGATCGCATGAATGGTGTCATCCTATTGTGTTCAGAGCAGTTGTATTTGTGTCATAAAAAACCTGGAAGTAAATATGAGCCCCACATGTGTGTTGTCTCCCCATGTGATTCTTGGTTTGTTTTCACTCATTTTGGGATTATGTTTATAACCGGAAGACAGATTTTTCCAAAGCTCAGAGTGTCTGGGGATAATGGCTCTCGCCAGGTACACAGATTGAAATCCCCCGGTAATAAACCAGGTCATTTCTGGGTGAGGGCAGAGGACGGTCTTGTGGATAGTTCTAGAGTTAAAGAATTATCAAAGAGAGCATGGGAAGAAGGGTTCTCTCTGGGAATAGAACCCTGTGCCTCTCTGGGTGTTGGCATTTGGCTGAGAGTCACATCTGCCAAGATTTTGCCTAATTTGAATGAAAATACTGAAATTATAGGCCCCTCTACTGCAGAAAAAATGGGAATATCAGCTAACCCTTAATTTACTGGCGTTGCCAAGTGTATACTGTAATTAAGCCCTTATTGTGTTAAAGCTTTGGAAAAATGCAAGGCAATAATGAGATATTTATAGTGCATTAGCTACAATCTGAATAAATGGAAACAATTGAAGAAGTACAAATTAGTAGTTGGTAGTTGGGCACGGGGGATGGGGAGCACGTAGAGGAAATGCAGTTAGCATTACTATGATGGCAAGGTGGAGGGTCAGGGGAGGGAGGGAGCAATTAGGATCTTTTTATGAACTATATAGACGTCTAACCAATGTACTGTATACTTGAAACTAATTTAAATAAATAAATTTAAAAAAATAAAAAATAATAATTAATAAAAATAAAACAATTGCCCTGCCTTCCCAAGCAGAATGGCACTGGAGAGGAAAGGCTCCTGCTTCCTGTGCCTTAGGGTTCCTATTAGTATTTGTGATGAGGCCCCTGCTGGATGCTGGGAGTTTTCCCCTTGGAGTCACCTTCAGTTTGAATAAGAGGCTGGGTTTCACCTGCTACTAAATGTTTATGACACAATAAGAGCTGATGTTTTTGGAGAATCACCCTGTGCTGTGTCTAAAATCAGACCTTGAGGTCCCAGCAGCTCTGGGGAGCAGGTGCTGCTCTTGGCATCCCTGCTTTAGAGGTGGGGAAACTGAGGCCAGAGGGGGAAACTGGCTTGAATTTACAGAGAGGAGTGCAGGAGCCAGGGCCTGAGCTGGGCCTTACTCTTCAGAGCCAGACACCCGGGGACAGTGGGGATGGGAAGGCCTGGCCTTGGCTTTCGGGAGTGGGGTGAGCAGAGGATGCCATAGCACTGTGTTCGAGGATGGGGCTGAAGTCACAGATGGAGCAACTTCTGGCTTTTGGAATAATTTAATTAGCTGCGTGTCCACCTGGCATGCCTTAAGTAGCACCTGCTTTGTGCGAGGTGCTAGGGATCCACTGGGGGCCGAGATAAGCAGATCGGGTAAATGGTTAAATGAGCAAGAAAATTCTGAAGATCAAGTGCAGTGAAGATGGTCGGGGAGTGAGAGTGGCTGGGTGGGGGCTGCTGCTTTAGAAGAGGTGGTCTGGATGGGTGCCCTGCAATGGAACCAGCCCCTTGAAGACCCCAGAGAAGAGTGTCCTAGGCAGAAGGGATGGCAAAAACAGGGCCCAGCTCACCTGGCCTGCTAGGTACCTGCTGCACATGCAGAAAGGGACTGAGATGGAGGCAAGAACCAGCAGGCACATGAGGGTCAAGAAACTGCCCATTGGTTGCCTACTTTTCCTAAATTTTAATTATGCAAGTAGAACACTGGTGACTGTTCTTGTGAAAAGGGAAACTGTGACAGATGAGGAGCACATGGCCCACCCTGTCCCTTCCTCTCAGCTCTGCATGGGGGCACCATCATCAGTTTAGGGGGTGCCCTGCCAGTGCCCGTGTGTGTTTACATACACACGTATGTGCTGGTGTCTACAGAAAATGCACAGCATCGTTAGGGGTTGGTTCTATTTTTAGGATGTCTTCTTTCCAGAACTGGGACCACCCTGTTTATATAGTTTGGCAACTTGTTTCCCAACCACTCAACACATCCTGGGGGTCTTTCCATGTTGGAATGTTTGTAACTGCTGCTTGGAGCTTTGTGGCTGTCTCCAGGGGTCAGCAGTAGAGGCGGGGGCCAACGAAGTCACTCTGACCATCTGATGAGTGATGCCAGCACCCTCCGTGTGCCATGATCCGCACTGGGGCCTTGGCACAAGGTGCCTCAACCACTTTGCTTGATTCCCATTTACCAACGAGGAAAATGAGTCACAAAGGCTTGCTCAAGGACGTTGGGGATTCAGATAGCTAGACTTGAACCCTGAGCCTCGGCCAACCTGGGAGGCCTACTCCCCATGCCAACCCCCCAGGCCTGCCCATGGAGGAGCACCCTCACCCTGGCTCTGTTGGATCTTTCTTTTTTCCTTGGCCTGGCTTTTTGGGGTCTAGTTTACACTCCTTCTGTACTGTGTTTGTGCCTCAGAGTGGCCTCAGAACTTTCTGGAACAAGTCAAGGAGTAATCTATGGAGTCCTTGCTGTGCCCATGGGGGTGCCCAGTGTTGTGCCTCATCTGCTCGATTTGGCTCCTTCATTGTGGACCAGAGGCGTGGCTCTGGTCTTCCTTTCTCACTGAATGAAATTTCCATGTCTTTGAGGCACTCGCCATGTGCCAGGTACTGAGTACTGTCTGTACATCATCTTGGGCTGGCCCCACTTCACAGTTGAGGAGCAGAAATGGGACAGGCAGGTGGGGGCCTCTGAGCTCCCATACGCTTCACCTGTCTGCTCAACCCATATTTCCCTGGTGGAGAATGGCCCCGCCATACCAAGTGGCAGAGGTTATGTTCAAATGGGGATATGGAGAGCGAGGCTCAGGAGGTCCCTATCCTCTCAGAAGGCACATTCCAGTGCAAAGTGAGTGGAGGCATGTGGAAGATGGAGATTCTGATAGGGAGCCTTGGAATGGGAGTGGCGGTCAGGGAATGCATCTTGGAGGAGGGAGAATATCTTTTTGCTGAGGTGAGGAGGACAGGCAGGAGCTGGTTAGAAGCAGACAGGTGACTGCTGAACTTGTACCTTTGTGCCTATCTCGCTTGGCTGTGGGCCCCAGTCCATAGCGCACTTCCTTTCCTTTTTTCATGGCTGTGTAGTATTCCATGATACAAAGGTACCTTTGTTTATTTATCAGCCCCTGGTAACGGATGTCGAGGCTATTTCCAGTCATCTAACCCCAGGATTTGTACCTGGACAGGGGATACCTGTGTAGAATGTGGGAGAGGACATCAGGAGGTTGATGGCTAGCACTGGGTGTCTGGCCTTCACCTACCTAAACATGGTGTCCAGGATGCCACCAAGTAGCTGCTTTATTGGGGTTCAGTGAGCAGGTTTGGAATTGGTCAGCATGTCCTCACCACGCTTCACCTCCTCGTCACCTCTCCCAGTGCAATCAGAGGTGGTCCCCCAGCTCCCTCCCCCAGCCCCATAGCATCCACAGGGCTCTTGTGAGCCCTGAGTCAGTGCAAATGCTCCATGGCTCCCACCACACTTGGGGTTATAGCCCAAGTCTTCCCACAGCCCCCTCGCCTTCCTGCCTTCACCTGCTCCCACTTTTCCCCTCACTCATCCCTCTGCCAAGATCACTCCCAGCCTGGAACTTTCTCTTCCTTTGCCTGCATCTCCTCTTTGCACAGAGTTCTATACAACCTGCCCTGCCCTGCTCTTGGCTTCCTGCTCAAACCTCACGTACCTGTCCTTGACCTCCAGCTCACACAGGACCCCTGTGCTCTTGGACCACCTGCCTTGATGGGTTTTCTTTGGAGCTCTTATTAGCACCTGAAATTATTTGTTTCCTCTCTATCTCCCCCCACCCCCAAATAGCAGGGCCTCAAGAACAGGGACTTTTCCTGTGTGTCCTTGCTGTCCCAGCACATAATGGGAGCATGTGTATTTTTGTTGAACGAATATACCTAGAAACTCCCATTGAATTAATTTCACTGCATAGACATGCATTGAGGAGGGGGCCAGAGGCCCACCCCGTGACTTGCATTCTGGGGCTCACAGCCCACCTGGGGGTTGTGGGACCATGAACAGATGGGGGGCATGGGGCGCTACAGGGGCACAGAAGCAAGCATGTCTTCTTTATGTTTGCCATTTGCCCCCTTTGAAACAAAGAGTAATAATATGCTAAGACCCGGAGGTTGTCCAGGCATGGGTGTCTCTCCGGGCTGGCTTCCTGGCTGTAAGATAGTGCCCCCTCCCTGGGCCCTGCACAGCTACCAGTCAGATGCCCCCTCCATCTTGCTTCCTGTGTGGGTGCCAGGCAGCCCCGGCAGGCATGGGCCCTGCTCTGCCCGGACACTCTAGCACTCTTAACACAGGGACACGAGGTTTGAAGGTAGTGCCCTTCTCCCCATGCATGCCCAAGTGCCGACTCAGACTAAGAATCAAGGAAAGGCGGCAGCCTCAGCCCTGGCAGCCCATTAGTGTCTGCCAAGGGGACGTGACATAAAATACCAGTGCCCACTGCCAGACCCCTCCCCAGACCAACTTAAACTTCTGAGGGTGTTCCAGGCATGTGCCACAGCATGGAGAACAGCTGCTCTGTTTGTCATGGGAGACCTCCTTTGGTTAACCTTGAACCCCCTCGGACCACAGACATGGGGCTACAGACTAGCAAGCACTCAGCAGAGCTGTCCAAGGCCCCAGTGACACCCCTCCGCCCAGACATAGGAGGAGGCGCCCTGAAGACTCTGCCCCATGACACATTTTCCCAATGATAAGAGTGTTTTGGGCCTAGTAGGCTCGAGGGCAAGTCGAGCAGGCAGGAACAGTCCCAGCTGGGGTTACACCCGCCTGCTGAGTGATACACCCTGGCACGGCCAGGCCAGCCCCTCATCGTGGGTCAGGGACATAGCCCCATCTGTCCCAGGCCACGGGGCCTTGTCTTCTTTGCTAATGTGACTCTAGAGAGTCACAGCCCCCTCACCCAAGAGGCCCCCAGCTGGCTCTGCAGTTGGGGAGCTAGTAGCTTTTAGGATGATACCTTGAGAAGTTGTTCTTTTTATCTAGCAAGGCAACAGAGGCCAGGGACCTGGAAATCTAGACTAGGGGCCTATAAACAGAGGCCAGGAGCCACTCACTCAGCTGGAGGGAGCCTTCCTACGCTTGGGTTGGTATGGCTTCTTCACTTGCAACATGGAGTTCCCCTTGTCTGGGTAGAAGCCCTTTCTACGGAAGCCTGACTCTCTAGTGTCTGCACTGGTGGCATCTCCTGCTGGCACTTCCTGGCACAGGTTGCTAGGGAGCTCAGGGTAGGCTGCTTTCTGAGTTGGGAGGCCTCACCTGGAATATACTCCCAGCACTAGGTGAAAAAGGATTGCCGGCTTGATTTTTCAACTCTTTTCTTTTTTAATTACAAGAATTATTCTACTGTTTGTTCATTGTAAAAATAAAATCCACTCCTTAGGATGTAAGCAGAGTAAGGTGGAGGTCCTATTGCCCTTTGGGAACCACCTCCCATCAGTGTGTGGTCCCATCAGATCCTTTTTCTGTATTTCTCTGTGTAAATGTCCCTTGTTCCCTCCTCAATGCGACTGTGAGTCCATCTCTGACAGTCTGAAGGCTCGCCAGAATGTGACCACCTCACACCAAGTCCCTGTATTTAGCGGTGTCTTTAAAAAAAATTTTTTTTTCATCTATGTATGTATGTATGTATGTATGTATGTATGTATATGTATTTATATTTTTTATGGTGACATTGGTTAAAGAAATCCAATAAGTTTCAGCTATACACTTTAACAGTAAGGCATATATGTAATTTGCACTGTATGTTCACCTCCCATAGTTTGATTTCTTTCTGTCACCACATATTTGACCCCCTTTACCCTGTCTGTCTCCCCCCTCCCTCCTAGTAGTGTCCTGAGGGGCTTTTACCTTTGTTTTGTTTTTAATAAACTTTTTATTTTGGAATAATTTTAGACTTATGAAAAATAAATAAGCTTTCAATATCCAAAAGAGTTGCAAAAATACAGAGAACGCCTATATACCCTTCAGTTATCTTTCACTAATGTTAACATCTTACCTTATGGTACATTTCTCACAACTAAGAAATTAACCTTGGAATATTATTATTATTTTTTATTGAAGAAATGATTTCAATTAATTTCCCCCTGTCTATCTCCTCCCTTAACCTTAGAATATTATTATCATTGGTGAGAACCAGACTTTACTCAGATTCCCTGTCTTTCCCAGGACTCCATCCAGGGTCTCACATTGCATTTTGTCGTCACTCTCCTTAGTCTCTGCTGGTCTGTGACAGTGCCATTCTTTTCTTGTTTTTCATGATGTTGGTATTTTATAGAATGCCCTTCAGTTTCGGTTATCTAATATTTTCTCATGATTGTACTGGGGCTATGGGTTTTGGGGAAGAAGACCACAGAGGTGAGGTGCACTTCTCTCTGCATCCTATCAGAGGTCCATGCTATCAACAAGGTTTCATGTGGGTCATGATGTAGACCTTGATCTCCTGGTTAAGGTCATGTCGGTCAGCTTTCCCCACCGCAAAGTTACTTTTGTTCCCTTTTATACACTATTCTACTGGAACATTGAGGGTTCTATAATTGTTTGAATAGGTAATGTGTCCAACATGGCCCCAAGTTCAAAACCATCATAAGGGATGGAGAGAGAGGCCTGCTCCTGCAGTCAGCACCTCCATGGCTAACCGCCCTTCCCTGTCTCCTCTCCATCTTCCTGTTTCTCAGTGCACATGTGAAGCATATGTGAATGTGATTTTATTCTCCCCTCCCCCATACACAGCTCTACATCCTGTTCTGAACAGTGCAATTGTTACTTCACAGTATTTCTTGTAGATTTTAGTGTATTAGCACATAGCGTGCTTGCTCATTTGTTTTTTTTCTCCCTCGAAGTATAATTTACACATAGTAGACACTATCCATTTTTAGGGTGCAGTTGTAAGGGTTTTTACAAACACAGAGTAGTGTAACCACTACTGCAGTCAATGCATAGAACACATCCATCACCCCCCCCCCCCCAGAATTCCCCTATGCTCTTTTCTAGTCACCTCTCCCCCGCCTCTAGCCAGACGCCAACTGATGGGTTTTCTTCCCTGTGGTTTTGCCTTTTCCAGAATGTCATAAATGGGCTCATGCAGCCTTGTGAGTCTGGCTCGTCTCACTCTGCGTGACAGCCATCCAGTCTGTGTGCATCAGTAGTTTGATCCTTTTTATTGCTGAGGAGTATTTCATGGTATGGCCAGACTGTCATCTGTTGAACCATTTGCCCACTGAAGGACGTTGGGTTGTCCCCTGCTTCTTGGTGATTATGAATAATGTCGATGTAAACAATTATTTGCAGGTTTCTGTGTGGCTCATAAGTGGGATACATTTTGAGCTAATTTTTGTATGACTTACGTGGTATGGATTGAGGTTTATAATTTGTTTTGCATATGACTGTCCAGTTGTTCCAGTACTATTATTGTAAAGACTATCTCTTCTCTGTTGAGTTGCCTTTGTCAGAAATCAGTTGGTCATGTTTGTGGGGGGTCCATTCTATGTGGCTGCCCTTTGGCCAAAACCACATGTCTTTATTACTGCAGCTTTATAGGAAGTCTGGAATCAGGCCGGGAGAGTCTTCTTTGTTCATCTTTTCCAAAATTGTTTTGGTTATTCAAGTTCCTTTGCCTTTACATATAAATTTTAGAATCAGCTTGTTGATTTCTACAAAAAAGATATTTATCAGTTCATGGAGAGCTTCACTATTAGTTTTTGTAACTATATTATTCCATCCAACATCACTGCTTACCTGGACCTCCTCCTAGGTTTTGCACCCTCTGGCTTCACTGCCTCCCGCCCCCGTCCCCCATCCCCCAGGCTGTTCTCCTTACAATGGCCAGAGGGAGACTGTAAAGAATATGCTGCTTCTCTTCTCAGTACCTGCCACAGCTCCCAATTCTGTTACTGTGCAAGCTAAAGTCCTCACTCCCACCCCAGAAGGCCCTGCATAATGTCCTTACCCTGCTCCCTGCCCCGTCACTTGTCCCTTACTTGCTCTGTTCCACCATTCTGGTCTCCTCACTGTTCCTTAAACATGGTAGGCACAGTCTGTCCCACCTCAGGAACTTTGCCCATGCTGTTTCCTCTGCCTGGAAAGCCTCTCTCCTCTGATAGCCTTGTGACTCATTCATCACCTCCATCAAGCTTCTACTCAAATGCTCCCTCCTCAAGAGGCCCACCCTGTCCTCTCTGCTAAAATGCCCCCACCCTGTTACTCCAATCTCTTGCCCTGTTTAATTTTTCTTGGAAGCACTTGTCACTCCCTGTCATTGTCCTATTTATTTGGTTTATTGTTCATCTCTTCCCAGTAGAATGTGAGTGCCCGATGGTGTGACTTTGCTCCTGGGTGTGGCACTGTCCCTTGCCCATTGTGTATTAGATGCTCAAGAAACCCATCTCCCTCTTAGTGTAAATTCACCCATCTGTGTCTCAGTCCCAAAGGGGGACTCACTCAGTAAAGGTAGCTGAGTCTGCTCTGTGCTAAGCACCAGTGGGAGCTGCCACTCACGGGGGGCCAAACAGACCTGGTTACTGCTTGGAGTTAGGCTAGGTAGAGGCACATGCTGGTCAGACACACCACAGAGAAGTGAAGGCTCTAGCTAAGATCAGGGTCACTGAGGGGACAAGGCTCAGGAGGGTAGGGTGAGGACTGGCCATAGTCAGAGGCCCGGGCCTTCCTGGGCGGGTTTAGGTAGGTCAGCAGTAGTTTTTCCTTAAAGGTGGATGATAGACCTTTCCCTTGTTGGTCCATGGGTTGCTCATGTGCTTTTTAAAAAGTATATAACATCTTACTGAAATATAATTCACATATGATAATATTCGTCCTTTTAAAGTGTACGTATTTAGTGGTTTTTTAGTGTATTCGCAGAGTTATTAGATAATGATCACCATTATCTAATTTCAGAACATTTTCAGGCCCCCAAAAGAAACTACCCATGAAGCAGTCACTCCTCACCCTTAGCTCCTGGCAACCACTTTCTGTCTGTGAATTTGCCTGTTCTGGATGTTTTGTGCAAGTGGAATCATACACTATGCGGCCTTTTGTGTTTGGCTTCTTTCAAACTTTACATAATGTGTTTCACTGTTCATTGTTATTATAGCTTACGTCAGAACTTCATTCCTTTTTATGGCTGAATAATATTCCAGTGTATGGATATGACACATTTTGTTTATCCGTTCATCAGTTGATGGGCATTTGTTTCCACTTTTGGCTGTTGTGACTGATGCGGCTGCTATGAGCATTTGTATATGAGTTTTTGTGTGGACCTGTGGATGAATTTCTCTTGCCCATCTACCTAGGAGTGCAGTTGTTGAGTCATGTGGTTTAACCTTTTGAGAAACTGACAGATAGTTTTCTATGGTAGCTGTACTGTTTTACTTTCTCTGTAGGAATGGATGAGGGTTTCAGTTTCTCCACATCTTCAATAATACTTTGTCTTTTAAAATTCAGCCTCCTAATGGATATGAAGTGGTATTTTGCTCATTGTGGCTATTTTTCATTTCCGTAACGACTCATGATGAGCTTTTTGCATGCTTATTGGCCATTTGTATAGCTTCTTTGGAGAAATGGCTATTCAGATATTTTGTCGACTTCTTAGTTGTGTTGCTTGTCTTTTTATTGTTGATTTGTAAAAAATTCTTTATATCTGGTATCAAGATCAGTCCTTTATGAGATAAATTGTTTTCAAATTCAGTCTCATGCTGCATAACAATGTTTTGGTCAATGACAGACAGCATATAGGACAGTGGTCCCATAAGATTATAATGGAGCTGAAAATTCCTGTCACCTAGTGACATCATAACTGTCATAACGTCATAGTGCAACACATTACTCGCCTGTTTGTGGTGATGCTGGTGTAAACCTGCTCTGCCAGTTGTGTGAAAACATAGCACTTAGAATTATATACAGTACATAAGATGTTATGATGATAATAAATGACTGTGTTACTGGTTATGTGTTTACTATACTTTCCATCATTATTTTTAAGTATACTCTTTCTACTTATTAAAAAAGTTTTCTGTAAAACAGCATGCTGTGTTACGCCATCGGCAGCCTCATACATCCTGTGTTTGCTGTGTCTCTTGTTTTTCAATTACAGTTGACATTCAGTATTATTTTATATTTGTTTCAGGTGTACAGCATAGTGGTTAGACATTTATATAACTTACAAAGTGATCCCCTGATAAATCTAGTACCCAGCTGACACTGTATATATAGCTTTACAGTATTATTGACAATATATACCCTATGTATACTTTACATCTCTGTGACTATTTTGTAACTGCCAATTTGTACCTGTTAATCCTTTCACCCAGCCCTCCAGTCCCCCTCCCACCTGGCAACCATCAGGTTGTTTTATGTATCTCTGAGTTTGATTCTGTTTTGATTGTTGATTTCATCCTTTAGATTCCACATGTGAGATCATATGGTATTTGTCTTTCTCTGACTTATTTCTCTGACTTAGAATAATACCCTCTAGGTCCATCTGTGTTGTTGCAAATGCTAAGATTTCATTCTTTTTTATGGCTGAGTAATAATCTGTTGTATTTTTACCATACCTTCTTTATCCAGCCATCTATAGATCTAGGTTTCTTCTGTATCTTGGCTATTGTAAATTATGCTGCAGTGAACATAGGGATGCATATATCTTTTCAAATTAGTGTTTTGGATTTCTTCAGATAAATACCCAGGAATGGAATTGCTGGGTCATGAAGTAGTTCTATTTTTAATTTTTTGAGGCCTCCATACTCTTTTCCATATGGTTGCACCAGTTTGCAATTCCACCATCAGCACGTGAGGATCCCCTTTCTCCACAACCTCACCAACTCTTGTTTGTTGATTTATTGATGATAGCCTTTCTGACAGGTGTGAATTGATATTGTGGTTTTAATTTGCATTTCTTTGATTATTAGTGACGTTGAGCATCTTTTCATATGGCCATCTGTATGTTGTCTTCAGAGAAATGTCTATTCAAGTACTCTGCCTATTTTTTAATCGGTTGTTTTTTTTTGTTTTGTTTTTGTTTTTTGGTGTTAAGTTGCACGGGTTCCTTATAAATTGAGGATATTAACCCCTTACCGGATGTCTCATTGGTGAACATCTTCTCCCATTTGGTAGGTTGTCTTTTCGTTTTGTTGATAGTTTCCTTTGCTGTGCAAAAATTTTTAGTTTGGTGTAGACCCTTTGGTTTAATTTTTTTCTTTTGTTTCCCTTGCACAGGGAAATATATTTAAAAAAAAATTACTAATAGTGAACTGCATCTCTTGATTGCTTCATATTCTCTTGTGCTCGATTTAATCTTGTGTTGTTTTGTACAGTACCATGCTGTATAGGCTTGTAGCCCCTACGAGCAGTAGGCTGTACTGTGCAGCCTAGGTGTGTAGTAGGCTATACCGTCCAGGTTTGTGTAAGTGCACTCTGTGATGTTCTTGTGATACCAGCTAACGTTGAATTTCTCAGAACACATCTCTGTCATTAAGCTGTGCATGACTGTATTTTCTCTCATTATGTGGATTGTCTTTTCACTTTCTTGGTGATGTCCTTTGAAGCAGAAAAGTTGAAAAATTTATCTATTTTTCTTTTGTCACTTACGCTTTTGGTGTCATATCCAAAAAACCACCGCCAAATCCATGAAGGTCATGAAGATGTACTACTGTATTTTCTTTTAAATGTTCTGTGGTTTTAGCTTTACATTTAGGTCTCTGATTTATTTTGAGTTCATTTTTATATATGGTGTAAAGTAGAAGTCCAACTTCATTCTTTTGTATGTGGCTATCCAGTTGTTCCAGCACGAGTTGTTGAAAAGACTGTTCTTTCTTAATGGATGGTCTTGGCACTTTTGGCTGAATATCAGTTGACCATAAATACAAGAGTATGTTTCTGGACTCTCATATCTATTCTGTTGATCTTTATATCTACCCTAATGATAGTGCCACACAATCTTTATTACTGTACCTTTGTAATAATTTTCAAAATTGGGAAATGTGATTCCTCCAGTGTTGTTTTTATTTTTTCAAGCTTGTTTTGGCCATTCTTGGTCCCTTGCATTTCCATTTGAATTTTAGAATCAGCTTATCAATTAGTGCAAAATAGGCCTTTGGGATTTTGGTGGGAGCTGCATTGAATCTGTAGATCAGTTTGGTAGGTATTACCATCTTTACAATATTGTCTTCTATGAACACAAGATGTCTTTTTATATTTAGGTCTTTAATTTCTTTCAGCAGTGTTTTTAGTTTTCATTGTGAAAATTTGTACTTCTTTTGTTAAATTTATTCACAAATATTTTATTCTGTTTGATGCTGTTGTAAATGTAATTTTTTTATTAATTTCATTTTCAGATTAACTGTTAATGTACATGTAACTGATTTTTGTATATTGATCTTGCATCCTGCAACCTTGCTGAACTTATTTATTATCTCTAATAGTTTTGGGGGGTAGAGTAGGGTGGTGTAGATTCTTTAGCATTTTTTATAGACATGATCATGTTATCTGTGAATAGTTTTCCTCCTTCCTTGGATGACTTTGTCTCTTTTTCTTACCTGATTGACCCGGCTAGAACCTCCAGTACAATGTTGAATAGAAGTGAGAGTGGACATCCTTGTTTTGTTCCTGATCTTAGAAGGAAGGCTTTCATTGTTTCACCGTGAAATGTGATGTTAGCTGTGGGTTTTGTGTAGATGCTATTTATTAGGTTGAGGAAATTCCCTTGTATTTGTAATTTGTTGAGTGTTTTTATTATGGAAGGGTGTTGGATTTTGTTAAGTGCTTTTTCTGCCTTTATTGAGATAATTAAATGATACTGTCATTTACTCTGTTAATATGGTGTATTATCTTGATTGCTTTTCGCATTTTTGGACCACCGTTGTGTTTCTGGGATAAATCTAACTTGACTATGGTACGAAATCCTTTTTATATGTTGCCGAATTTGATGTACTAGTATTTTGTTGAGGATGTGTGTGTGTCTGTAGTCATAAGAAATATCAGTCTGTAGTTTTCTTGTGATGACTTTGGCTTTTATTTTTCCAATTGAAGTTTTTTATTTTATGTACAAAGAGCTAGTATTGTTTCTGTGGTCAAGTAGATAGATGTCTTGAATGACCCACTCAAGGAAGTTCACTTAATGTAATGTAATGAAGCCTGTATCCTTCACATACTGACGGAAACATTGGTGGCACATATTGAGGTCGTATTTCCAGATCTGACCATGCTGGTTTGAGCAGACGTGGCAAGAATTAGAACCCAGGCTGAATTTTCTCTGACGGCTCCAGTAGAGCTGCTGGTGACCCATCTTGCTTTCTTGGAAGTAACGAGGCAAAAGTGTCTTTGTCTGGCTTTGATATCACAGAATGAGTTAGGAAGTGTCCCTTCCTCTTTTATTTTTTGAAAGAGTTTGTGAAAGATCCGTATTAAATCTTCTTTAAATGTTTGTTAGAATTCACCGGGGAAGCCATTTGGGCCTGGCCTTCTTTTGTGTGTGTGGGAAGTTTTTTGAGCACAAGTTTAATCTCTATACTTGTTATAATAGGTCTGTTAGATCTTTACTTCTTTTTGAGTCATTTTCAGTAGTTTTTGTATTTCTAGGAATTTGTTTTGTCTAGGTTAAGTTTTTGGCATATCATTTTCTTCTAACCCTTTTCATTTCTGTGAGGTTGGTAGTGATGTCCCTTTCCTGACTGTAGTAATTTAAGTCTTCTCTTTTTTCCCTTGGTTAATCTAGCCTAAAGGTACATCAATTTTGTTGGTCTTTTCAAAGAACAAACTTTGGTTTTGTTGATTTTTCTTTCTTTTTTTCTTTTCTCTTTATCATTTACTCTCTCTAATCTTATTTCCTTTTTTTCTGTCCACTTTGGGTTTGGTTTCCTTTTCTTTTTTCAGATTCTTAAATGGAAGATTAACTTTTGTTTTGAAATCTCTTCTTTTAAAAAGAATTTTAAAATTGTGAATTTAAGAACTTTTTTAAAAAGCCATATTGAATGATAATTGATAAACAGAAAATTACAGTCTTTTTTCTTTGAGATAGGTGCTTACATCTATAAATTTCCCTCTGTATACTGCTTTAGCTGTATCTTGTAAGTTTTGATATGTTGTATTCAATTTTCATTTATCTCAGTGTTTTTTAAATTTCTGTAGTGATTTCTTTTTTGACTCATTGGTTATTTAGGAATGTGATGTTTAATTCCCGCATACCCGTGAACTTCCTCAAATTTCCTTCTTTTGTTTTTTGACTTTTAACTTCATTCTGTTGTGGCCAGAGAACATACTTGCTTTGATTTCAGTCCTTTTATAGTTATTGAGTCTTGTATTATGGCCTAACTTTAAATACGGCCTATCCTAGAGAATGTTCCGTGTATCCTAGATAAGAATGTGTATTCTGCTGTTGGGTGGAGCGTCCTGTACATATATTTTAGGTCTTGTTGACTTATGGTGGTGTTCATGTTTTCTATTTCCTTGTAGATCTTTTGTCCAGTGTTCTGTCCATTGTTGAAAATGAGGTATTAATGTCTCCAGCTATTATTGTTGACTCACTGTATTTCCCTTGCCTTGTGCTTTTTTATAGCTGTGTAGTATTCCTCGGTCTGGCCTAGCCCCACTGCGTCCATTCACTCTCCTACTTGAGCTTTTGGTTTTCTAGTTTCCCCTTCTTGACAGAGGCTTGGGGGTCATCAGGCTTGCGCATCCACTGTGCCCAGGGCAATCCCTAGAAGGGGTTGCTGTGTTGGAAAGGAAGTGGATTTAGAATCATCTTGTCAGGTCTGCCAGGAAAGTCTGTGCCAAGATCCTTCCTGAAGTGCCAGGGAGGAGGAGCCCGTGTCACCTTTGTCAACTGTCTTGTAGAATAGGGCCTTACACATGCTGGGTACTGGGCTTCCTGTGACCCATCTTTCTAATCCTGCTGACAACCTGATGGAGTGGGCACTGTTATCCTCATTGCACAGATGGAACAACTGAGGTTCTGGGAAAGGAGGACCCTGGTCTCGGTCACACAGTGAGGCTATGGGTGAGCTGTCCAGCTACAGACTCTGCCCTCTCCACTACCGTATCATGTCTGCTCACCAAGTTGTCCCTACAAGGAGAGGTGACTGGCTTTCCTGTCTTCAGAATGCAGGATCTCCCTTCATCTTTGTTCCCAGATGTTCGGCGTGATGACTGGGATGGTGCGCTGCAGAATGGGGACAGGAGTGAGGCAGATTGTGTTGGTGCTGCACTGGTTGAAGGGTGCTGTTAGCTGTGTGGCTTTGGTCTGGATGACCTAACCGCTCCAGCCTGTTTCCCCATCTGAGAAATAGGGTTGGCAAGAGCCCCTGTGAGGGTGAAACTAGGACTGTGTACCCAGCACAATGTCTGTGTCATATGTACCCCAGAGATGCCAGCTGCTCTTGCTGTTTACTCCTGAGCAGGCATTTATTGAGTACCTGCTGTTTACCAGACAGTATACTGGGTGCTGGGGACCTGGCAGCTGAACAAAGCAGACAAGAATACCTGTCTTGTCTTCGTGGGGCTGACAGTCTGGGGAGTTGGGGTCCTGGAGGCAGGAAGGCAGCTCATATTGCTGGGGTCAGAGCAAAGGGGTAGGGGGAAGAGCCTGGCCTGGGGAGGTGGGAGGCTAGGGCTCTCTGCTAAATGGTGCCAACCAGCTAGTGTCCTAAGGAAGAGTGGAGGGTGCTGTGGGGACATCTGGTGGCAGAACAGCCCAGGTTGAAGCATCAGCCCTAGGACCTCAAGGTGGAAGCTGAGGGAGTGAGCAGGGAATGGTGAAGAGGTGATAGGGTGCTCGTGCAGGGCTCTGTGAGTCACAAGGAAGAGACTGATTTTGTCCCTAGTGTGCTGGAAGCCACAAGTGGGTTTCAAGTACATGTGAAGTGTGATCTGACTTGCAGTTTGGCCGCTGGGCTGAGAACACACAGGACAGGGCCAGGTCCTGGGAGATGGAGGGTGGGAGGGTGGAGCTGTGACCCAGGGAATTTAGCCTAAGGATGCTGGGACTAAGCAGGGGAGAAGGATGTAGGTCTGGGTGTGACTCAGGCAGTTGACAGGATTGACTGAGAGATGGACTATAGAGGGTGGGGAAGAAACATCTGGAAAGGTGATAAGGTCTTTCTATCTTGTGTGACACTGCCCCCAGTGTGCCAGGATAGTTCCTTGTGGTGTGGTACCCCATCACACTGGGGGAGGCTCTAAGGAGGAGGGTGGGGAGGTCATGTTTGTCCCCAGAGGCCACTGCCTACTCCTGTTCAAGGAAAGGGCCCACAAGGGGGATAGTTCTGGAACGTTGGGAGCGGTGTGGCGTCGCCTATAAGTTACTGTCCCCTACACAGGCTGGAAACATGTACAAGCATTAAAAAAAAAAAAATTGGAGGACACTACCAGTCCTTTGCGTCGCACTTGGCTTTCAGTGCTGCGCCCTGTACTGCTTTCTGGGCTAGTTCCAAGGCCGATTTAGCCAGTTCCCCTGATGGACATATGTGAGGTTAACAGGTTTTGCTCTGGAAAACACTGCTTGCAGGGAGTGGCTGTCCTTTAAACCCACTCAGGAGAATGAAAACAGGGTGAAGTGGATCAGAGGGGTCAGTAGGGGACCATCGGAGGAGGTGAATCTCTGTTGAGACCTGAGTGAACAAAGGGAGCCAAGATTGTGGAAAGGCTTGGAGGAGACATTCCAGGTGGGGAGTGAGCATACACGAAGGCCCTGAGGCAAGAATAGGTTTGGCTTCCTTGCCATACCTTGACCACCAGGTTTGGCTGGAATTAGAAAGCGAGGTGGAGGTGGGTGCTGAGGGCAGAGAGGTGATGGGGTGATTGCACAGGGCCTCAGAGGCAGTGGGAACCCTTTGGTCCAGAGGAGGGACGTGATCTGATTCTTATTGAGTTTGCATTTGATTGTATGGGGCAAACGCTCTCTTTTGGGCACTGTGATAAGAACTTTGCAAACCTTTCCAGCTACCCTCTAAGGCAGGTGGTATTATTCCCATTTAACAGATAAGGAAACTGAGGCACGAAGAGGTCACCCGACCTACCCAGATTGTCCAGAAAGGAAGGGGCAGTGCCTGGATTCCAGCTGGGCTCTGAGAGGCCCAGCGCCAGATCTGCTACTCGTCACGGGCCACTTCCTCCTTTTGCTCCTGGCCTGGCCTCCAGATGACACCATGGAGCAGGTGACACTAGGGCTGAGTGCCAAGGGCAGGGCTGGCTCTGGAACCTGCAGGATTCCTGAGCAGGGAGGAGCCTGCTGGGAATTTTGTGATGGGGGGTGTCCGAACTGGGATTGTGAAAGCTAGTAAGATGCTGTCCCGCCCCACTGCCGTCTGAGTCTTAGTCTCATTTATACAATGGCAGGTTTGGTTCTTCATCCCACGAGCATTGGTCACATGCCTCCTTCCTGGCTTTGTGTTGGGAGCCGGGGAGAGGCCAGGGAATGCCAGGCAGAGTACCTTGCCCCTGTGAGGCTGCCACTCTAATGAGGGTGGCTGGGAGGGAAGGGACCATGACAAATCAGTGAACTGGAAGTTGCCAGTTAGGAGTAGAATTGAGAATCCAGCAGGATGGTACGTGACAGAGGGTAGCTGCTTCATATTAGGGGTGGGGGTAGGGAGGAGACCGTTTGAGAGTTGCCTGCCGGCCATGTGTATGCTGTAGGGAGAGAGGGTTCCTGCTGTGTTTGGGGAACATGGAGGAGGCCAGTGTGGCAGGAACTAAGTGAGCAAGGAGGAGAATAGGAGGAGGTGAGGGCAGGGAAGTGACTGGGTGGATCACACAGGGCCTTGTGGGCTGTGAGGAGGATCTAGGGTTTTACCCAGAGTGCAGTGGGAGCCACGGGAGGGTTCTGAACAGAGGGGGATGTACCCTGACTTGGTGATCACAGGTGCCCTGTGGCCATTCTGGGGAAAATAGAGTCTGGGGATGAGGGTGGTCAGCCGAGGTGGCGACTCCACTGGTCCAGGCAAGCACCGATAGGCCTGGTTGGACTGGGCCGGTGGCCTTGGATGTGGAGAGAAGTGGTTGCATTTGGAGGTGGAGCCAGCAGGACTTGCTACCAGACAGGGTGGGGGTTGAGAGGCTGGCGGAGCCCCACGTCTCTGATCGGAATCAGGAGTGTAACCACCCTTCCTGGCCCTGTGACTACAGCGACACAGTGGCACTTTTCTGGGGACAGTGAGTGCAGGCTGGATTCTGGGTGATCATTGGTTACCGTTGGACGGGGACAGAGTGCGGACAAGCCAAGGACCAGGGCAGGATGTGCATAGGCTAAATACTGAGGCTCTGGAGAGTGAGTGATAAGCTACTTCTGTTCTAGCAAAGCCACAAAGGAGACCCTCCCACGGGGGGTGTGGTGACTGCGGTGTCTCCCTCATCGATGTCCCATCCATGGTTCCATCCTGGCTCTGCTCCTTCCTGAAATGTGGAGCCTTAGTTTGCCCATCTGTGGAGTGGGTGTTTTGGCCCTGACCTCATTCCTTTGGTGCTGCTAGAGGGTTCACTGAGCTGTTTCCCAGGCCGGGTGGGCATGACTGTGCCCCGGAGCGTGGAGCTCCTGCTGAGGGCTCTTCCTGTGGCTAGCACTGTGTTAAGGTCTCACAGCCACACTGAGGATAGGGCGATGAGGACGGGATCCCAGCCTAAGGCTCTTGCCTGGTGCCTGTGCCAGGCGGCTCCAGTAAGGGTTGGGCTTATTGCTGGTTCATCCTCTGCCAGCTTATCTGTTTGCTTTCCAGGGGAGGCCTGTCCACTTGCCAGCCATTATTTTGGCTTCCATTATTCTTATGTGCAGGAGTTCTCATGTTCATGGGGGCTGGAAGTCAAAGGGCTTCTGGTGGGGCTTTGTGCTCTGTTCAAAGAACACTCCCCAGTGCCCTCACTGCCTAGGGAGAGGTGGCCCATTTTGGAGCTGGGAAACAGGCTTTCGCAGGGGTGCTGTGACTCATGCGAGGTCAGGTTGCCAGACAGGCCCTCTCTGGTGGACAGGTGGCATTCTCTCATTCCAAAGGTGGCCAGGCCAGTTCTCAGAAAGGGGAGACCTGTGCAGGGCCATACAGCTCGTGGAGGCTGAGCTAAGCTTTGAACCCAAGTGGTCTGGGTTCAGAGTCCATGTTCCACTCATCCATTCAGCATGCATTTAATGAGCATCTGCTGTATTCCAGGCACTGCTCTAGGTGCTAGAGAGCCAGCAATGACCAGGCCAGATAAAGAACTCCTGGCCTGTTCTAGGACTGCACCTCCATTGGAGGCCATGTCGGTGGAAGTAGGAAGGGTGTGCATTTGGGTGGGAGCGGTGCCATCTACTGCACTTGCCTCCTGCTGAGTAAGCAGGGCCTGTGGGGAAGGGTTTCCCGGCAGAGGGCGCAGCCCTGCAAAGGCTTGGAGGCCAGAAGAGCAGGAGAGATCCCAGATATGGATGGTGCAGGGAGTGGTGGGGTGGGCAGCTGGGGGACCCAGCCAAACCTGAATTGGTCACATGGTTTCTGCAGGAAGGAGGTTTGGAGCCCAGGTCATGGAGAACCTGGGAGATGGGTAGGTCAGAAGCCTGGGGCCAGGCCCAGGTTAGAGGCTGGGTGCTGAAATGATCATGGTTAACACTGAGCCCCTTCTGTGAGCCCGGGAGCAGAATAGACCCAAGATCCTGTCCTGGGGTGCTGACGTGGGGGAGGGGCAGACAAGAAGCAGATAAGTGACTTACATATAGGGTGTTAGTGTTGTGGAGAAAAATGAGGCGCAGGAGGAAGATGGGGCGGGGGGTTGGAGTTATGAATGAGGGTGAGAAAAGCCTCCCTAGGGAGGTGTCATTTGAGCCAGAGCCATGGGGAACTTGGGGAGCAAGTCGTGGGATGCCTGTTTGTCAGGCACCCAGCTGCTCTCCGAGGTGGGTGGAGTTACCCTCGTCTCACTGACCAGGAAACTCAGACCAGAGAGGCAGGGAAGCCAGCCCAAGGTCACACCACACTCGGCAGCCTGGGTGCATGGTGGCCCTTGTAACAGTGGGGAGGAGAGAGGAGGGAGGTGGATGCTCTGAGTCACAGGGAGGGATGTGGTGACCTGTGGAACATGGGTGAGGTCAAGGAGGAGGAGGCAGGTGACCAAGGCTTGAAAGTCACCTCCAGAGAAGTGGACAGTTAGTGTACCTGGCAGAGCTGCTTAGGATGATGTTTCCTTCCACCAGCCACTGGGAAGACCCCAAGGGCGTCCCTGCTGCTGTGTGTCAGGAAACCCTGTGTGTAGCCTTAAGGAACAGCTGGACAGGCCCCTCCTCACCAAGCCCCTTGGAGATTTCTGGGGGGGCTGCTTTTTGGGGGCTGTCCAGGTTGAGGTCGGTATCACTACTCTTTCTACTCAGCAGCCCAGGAGCTTCTGGAAACACAATCGGACGAGTCCCAGGGCTCCTGTCACACGAGGCCCCTAACACCTGCCCAGCCTTGTCCTTCAGCCTTCTCCCCCACGGGCTCTGCTTCCATCACCCAGGCTGTGCCCGCCACTCATCCTTCCTGCTCAGCACCAAGTCCCAGCCCTGGAAAGCCCACTTCCCTGCATGCACCCAGAGCTCTTGGGGTTCTCTTGGGTACCACACTGGTCCTCGTGTTCTTCTCATGCTCCCATTGTCCGTGTCTGTGGTGTCACCATGGTGCTCATGGTGCCTGTTCGTACCCCACCCCCCAGACACGCCCAGAGTAGTCACAGGACAGCATTTGTTACCACTGGTGGCAGAAGACCTGGCCCTGCCTGGGGAGGTGGTGGTGACTTCTGCGTCAGATGTGTGGGCCCAGAGGCCTGGTGACCTGATGGTCAGAGGCTCAGACCCCAAGTGTTTGAGTCCATGCTTGTGCCACTCCCGGATGCTGGGTGACCTTGCACAGCTGCTCATCCTTTGGGCCTAATTGCATCTCTTAAGTGGGGCTCACAGACCCCTCCTGGTGGCTTTTGGCATGGTTAAATGGGTTAAATCCATGGGTAGTTCTCGGCTCCTAGCCCGACATGCAATGAGTGCTCAACGACCATTGACTACTTTTTTAAAAAGGAATTTTTTAGAGTCAGTGATCCGTGTGGATGGTGTATAGTTCAGGCATCTTCCAGAGCGTGCAGTGACTCTTCTTCCCAACAGGTGCTCACCTCCATGGGCTCAATTTTGTTGTTTTTTCTTCTCTTCAGTTGCAAAGCACAGACACATTTCTGCATGTTTTATTTTCCTCAGTACATCAAGAAGGAAGTTCCATATCAGGAGATAAAAGGCTCTTATTTGTGTGTGGCTACACAGTAGTATGGATAGGCTCTAATTTACTTAGTTCCCCCCACATTGGCTTTAAGGTTCTTTAGATCTCAGCTGTTCTTACTGGGAAACTAGCAAGATTGTAAAGATTCTATGGGCAAATTTTAATGAAGATTCTCTCTGTACTTTCCTATCTGGGTCTTTATGAGTGTGTCCTCCTGGACTTATTTTTACTTGTGAGCTTCTTGCTGAGATTTAACTTAGATACAGGAATTTGCTCAATCTTAAATATATACCTTGATTTTGAAAATGAATGCATGCACCCAGGTAATCGCTGGACAGATCAAGACAGAGGATGCTGTCATCATCCCAGAAAGTTTGCGCATGCCCCTTCCAGTCAGTTCCCCCAGAGGAAACCAGCTGCTCTGATTTCTGTCAGCAGAGACTAGTTTTGCCTGTTCAAGTTCAAGTCTACCTTATGAATCAGCAGGAAAAACGGGCATATGTGTACAAAAGGCATGTATGAGAATGTTCATCGCAGCTTTATTATGGCCCTGAACTGGAAAGACCCCAAATGTCCTATCAGCTAGGAACAAACTGACCTGACAACACGGGTCAACAGTGAAAAGGAGCTGGCTTTGGTCACACACATCAGCACAGAGGAACTGCACAGACACATACTGGGGACGCTGGTCCTGTGCTATTTGGCCACTGACGTCCCACTCACGTGGGAGAGGTGGGATGGGAGGTTCTTGTGGAGGGCACGCACACTGTCACCGTTGCTGTCGTTGATTCTGTGCTGGAGGGCTAGTACCCATGGTCTCTGATGTGCAAGGTGCCTCCGTCCCTGCCTTTCATGTCCCTGCCTGTGAGCCAGGTGGCCTGGGGCTGCAGGGAGTTAGAGTCAAGGCCATGTGTGGTGCCTGCTATGTCCCTGGCCTCGCATCCTCTGCGAAGGGGCGTTGCTGTCCTGGAAACACTGGGTACCCTTTCTGGCAAGGGCTGAGGTAAAAACCTACTTTGGAGTCTGGTTACCCACATGTAGCCTTCTTGCTGTTTCCCGCTGCACCCGTACATATAGCTTGCTCCGCATTTTCCCTTCTCAGAGAGGCCTTCCCTGACCATTCAGACCCCAAGTCCTCTAACCCCCATGGTGTATCTTCATCATCACCCCTGCATCCCATGTGGTCCCCATCAGAATGTCAGTGGTGTCCCCAACACTTCCAGCATGTTTGATAGGAATGAATAATACTTGTGTGAACGAGCATGTGACTTTGGCCAGGTCAAATAGCCTTTCTGCACCTCATTCTCCTCATCTGCCAAATAAGAGAATGGGTATACATAGGCCATGGTGTCACTTTGAGAGAAGTGCCCCGTGGGCTTTTTGTCATCCTCAAGAACAGTAGCACCTGAGCTGCAGAAGGTTGACTGCGAACGCCCCCACCTTGGGGGGCTCCTGCATGTCTTCCAGGTGTTCTTCCCACTGTTTTAGCCTCTCCTTCCCTCCATGGTTCTCAGTCCAGCCTGTCCTCTGACCAAGGCTGTTCATCTCCTAAACTCCTCTCAGCCCTATCCAGTGTCTGTCCACTCCCCTCTGTGTTCCTACCGCCTCAACCCCCCTCCCCGCCCCGGCCATCCCCTGTCATCACTCACCTGGAATAGCGCAGTCACCTTCTGCCTGCCTCTTGGCTTTGTCCTTATACTTTCAGCAGCTAGAAACATCTTTTAAAGCTATATACCTGTAAAAGCCTACACAGTTGTAACCTGGCTGCCCCTAAACCCCGTCAGGTGGCCTTGCCCTAAGAATGATAAGCAGCCTTTCATCATGACCTCAGCACTGTCCTCATCCTACTCCTTGTCCCATTCCAGTAGAGGACCCTGCTTTGCTATTACTGGCAGCACCTCCATGGGGCCCTCAGAGCCTTATAGCCCATGGAGGGCCCTTATCTTGCAGGCTGGGCTACAGTTTCCCACGAGGGTACAGGCCAGCCTGTTGTGTGGTCACTGCTGTGTCCCTGTTCCTAGCCACAGGAGGCGCTGTATAAGTGTGGTGGGATAGCCCACGGGCTAATGGGGCTCGGACCCCACTGTGCATGGTGTGTGGCGAAGGCGCACCTGTTCCCTCCTTCTGCACACTGGGTTAACAGTGTTCCCAGGGATTCTGATGCCCAGCTTGAGCTGAGAAGCAGTGGCCTCTGGTACCCTCCAGGGTCTCAACAGGGGTTCCCAACATGGGTAGGGAACCTGAGACACTATGGTTGCCACTGTACTGGAGAGCAACGTGGCACCAGTGATGCTACACTGGGAACCTAGGGACACTGTTGTCTCATGATATATGAGACATACCTGTCCAGTCTCAATTGTCCTGTGTCATGCACAGATTTCATATAATCTAAACATTTATCAAGGTGCAAATCTTGCTTGAAATTCCCTGAGCCTAGAAACTTTGTCCATTTTACATGAAACAACAGAGGCCTTTGCACGGCTTGAATAATCTCTGAAAATGCTTCTTTTCTTTCCTTTCTTAATGGTCTGTGGCGGCTTCTTGTCTTCCCACTGTGCCTGAATCCATGTGTACTAGCTGGTGCAGGTAGTGCCTGAGTATTTCCATAGTGCAATACAGAGCTCTTTTTTTTTCTTTAAATTAAAAAGCTGTATCGAGGGATCATTTACATGCTAGGAAACCCACCCATTTCAAATGTGGCGTTTTTTAGTAAATTTACAGTAAATATTAGCAGACATCACCATAGTCCAGTTTAAGAACATTTTCATCACCCCAGGAAGCTGCCTCCTCTCTCTGTTTTTCACCCCTCGGCAACTACTGGTCCACTTCCTGCCTGTATCGATTTGTCTTTTTGGGACATGAAACACATCATTTTTTGTCATCAACTTTTTCCTTTTAGTCTTTATATCATATATATGGCATTATATTAATTTTAAAGTGTACGTAGGAAATATACTGATCTCTTTGGGATCTTGGGGAGATGGTTCAAATATTTGAGGAAAGGACCTTTTGGGCATGCTGGGGCTATAGAACAGCCAGCTGGTGTTCCATTTGTCACTAACCCTCCATCCGGTTTCTCAACCCTTCCCCCCCCCCATCCTGTGGCCTCAGGACCCTCCAAGGCCAGGAGTGTTCTCTAGTGTCCTGCTGGGGTGGTGTCTTTGCTGAGGTTGCCTGAATGGCAAGAGGGGATTGCTCCACCACATATGGTCCTACTTCCTGTCCCACAAACCAGCCTTGTGAGTAATTTCTGTCCCTTTCCCCTCCCACAGGGACTTCCTTCCCCGAGGTTCAGGAATCGTCACTCGGCGGCCTCTCATTCTGCAGCTCATCTTCTCAAAAACAGGTACAGTGGGGTGATTAAAGCTGTAACAGGAAATGAATGTGGACGCCATGTCTAGCAGGAACTGGGAGTCTTATAATGTAGTCTCTGATGGCTGGGCTGTTGTTTGGGTTTGAATTCACGTTTTTCACACGTGCAGGAAAGTTGAAGCACAGTTCACTGAACACCCACCCCCAGCTTCCTCAGCTGTAACCAAACTGCCAGGTGCCATATGTGCTTGCTGTATTGTGGATAACATGTTTTTGCTGAATGCTTGCAAAATCAGTAGCAGATTTTGTGACATGTCAACCTTAAATGCTTCAGTGCTCCTCCCCTTGAAATAAGGACACTCTCCTCCAGTCACAGACCACACCCAAGAAAAGTAATCATTCCTGCATGTTATCTAATAGCCAGTTTATAGTCATGTTGCCAGTTGTCCTCCAAATATCTTCTCTGACTGGTTTACAGCTGCTCAGACCAATCCCATGCTACACTCCATTGTCATGTTTTCACTTTTCATTAGAACAGCATCCCTGCCATTTCTTTTTTAATTATGACATTGACTTTTGGGAGAGACCTGCCCGTTGAATAAACAATGGCCCACATGTAGATTTTTTTTCTGTCCCCTCAGTGTTCTCACACAACTTATTCCCACACAAGCCTGACATGACATGGGCATGTCTCCCAGCTTTAAACTCACTTGGGCCTCCTTGGAGAGCATCTCAGATGAGAATGTGGAAGGAAAGAGGGGAGCCATAGCGGGCGGGACCTCCCTCTCTCCAGAGCTCTTAGAGGTTTCCATTCGGGGTCTCCAACTGACCTGGAGTGTCAGCTCTGCCCGGTTCAGCACTGGGCAGGCTGCTGACACACCCCCATTTTTACAGATAGGGAAACTGAGGCCTAGCCAGCTTTCCTAGCTGGCCCCAGATTGAGAATCTGAGGCTAGACCTCAGACCAGGCTCTCAGCTATGTCCCATTCCTGCCCTCCTGCCATCATTTTCTGACTCCGCCCTACCCACTTATGGGAGGCCATGGCTCCAAAAAGAGGTGGCAGCAGATTGGCCTAGCACCTCCTCTTTGTGAGCTCTGCCATGTCATAGGCCATGGGAGAGCCAATGGGCTACCTCCTCTGGTTTCAGATGTCTGGTCAGCTATGCCAGGACAGGTAGCAGCAGAGCAGCAGGTGTTAGAGTCAGTGTAGATAGATCAAAGTCAGAGGGCTCTGCCTGTTGAGTTTCTGCTTCCCATTTTGCAGGTTGATTGTGGTGATGTGGTAATCTGCATTTTAATGAGTTTCCCAGGTGCGGGTGTTCCTGGCCCCTGGCAATCCTGGGAAAACCACTGCCCTAGTGGTGGGAGCTGGAAGCTAAGATTGCCCAGGTTCAGGTCCTGGCTCTGCAGCTTACTGGCTGTCTGGCCCCTGCACAGGGACTGCTACTCACAGCTGTGTTTCCTGTCTGGACAGTGGAGATAATAATAGCACCGTCTTTGTTGGTTGCTTGCTGTGAAGACCATCTTATTCAAAACAGGTACACCCTTAGAACCGTGCTTGGCACAATCAAGGCCCTTACTAAGTGGTGCTGTACCAATGGCTGTGGTGTTGTGCTTGCCGCCCGCCTGTTAGCAGACAGCTTGCTGGGAGAACAGGTTGGCTGGCTTCCTTCCCTGGAAAGTCATGACTGTCATGGTGGGAGGGCTCCCTCATCACTTCCGTTGTGGCTGTCACCCAGTGGTGGTGTGGTCCCCTGAGCGCTTGCTGTGTGCCACAGGCTGATCCAGGGCTGAGTCTCCAAAGTGAGCAGGATCAGGACCTGCCATCTGCTCTCCTGGCACTCCATGAGTGCCAGCAGACAGATGGGGGAAACTTGTGGGAGACACCAGGAACGAGACATGCAAGCCTGCCCCTCATTAGGTGGGAGCACGTGTGGTAGAGGAAGGTAGAGGGTAGGGATATCACGCGATGCTTTCCTGAGGAAGTGACATGTGAGCTGAGGCTGACTGGTGCGATGGGTATGTCGGGGGAGCAGGCATTCTCCTTCCCAGCAGTGTGGCATGTGTGAGGACTGTGAGGCTCTGCTGCCCAGAGTGGCCACTTGGAGGAACTGAAATTCCCTCTGCGGGGAGGGAGGAGAAGCACGTGATGAGCAACAGCCATGGGAGCACCAAAGGCAGGAGCTTGAGGGTGTGCATCTGCCTAGTGCCTGACTGGGACTGAGGTTGAACTCTCCATTCCTGTCATCCCCACTTCACAGAGGACTGAACTGAGGCTTCCCAGCTAAAGCTACTTGCCTGAGGGCACACAGGAGGGTCATCTTGAGTGGCAAGTCTTAAACTCACTCTTGGAGCATGTGGCCTTAGGCTGAGGCTGAGGTATGACTTAACCAGATCGTATAGCTACTGGTGGAGAAGAGATCATAGCAACCAGTGCAGGGGGATCCAGGAGGAGGTGGGAACAGGTGCCCAGAGGCAGGTAGGGACGAGGTGGCAGCCATGGAGATGGTGATATAGTCGCATCCTGTTGGGCTGGGGTGGGGATAAGGGTCGAGAGAAGACCCTGAGTGTACTACACAGTAGTGGCCCTTGCTGTGTCCCAGCTTGCATACTCCCCCTCCCCCACCAGACCTGGCATTCCAGGTCTGTTAATGCCCTGAGTAGTTGCGTGCCTACTCCAAGCTGGGCCTGGGCCATGGCGGTGAGGCGGTGTCTTCTGAGAATCCTGGCCCGCCCTGAGCCCAGCTGGGCTGAGAGGGGGAAGCACAGTGTGCTGTGCAAAAGTATATCAGGCACTGACTCTACTCTGGGCCAGGGGCCTAGGGAGAACATTCTAGGCAGGGGCAACAGAGTGTTGAAAGCTGTGAGGTGAGGCTGAGGAAGGGCCAGGAGGCAGATCACATGGCCTGGCGGACATTGCGAGGGATTCAGGCAGTGGGAGGCCATGTGTCACGCAGGGTGGAGAGAGACAGCTCAGCCCATGGGCTGCGTTGGGGAGGAGGAGCAGGCAGAGACAGGAGTATGGGTCGGAGGCCAGGGGGAGGTTAGCCCGGCAACAGCGAGAGGTCAGGGGGCTCGGCCCAGGGCGGTGCCGCGGGCGTGAAGGGCAGTCTAGAGTAACCTCCGAGGCACTGAATAGCAGAAGTCCTAGGGTTGAGGGAGGTGGGTGGGAGGTGGGACACCTCACTAATAGGAGGGAGGAATGTGAGTGCAGTATGGGACATGGTGATGGCTGGGGCTCCTGGGGCCCTTGAGGGGCCGGCCACAGGGACTGTGTTGTTGCTAGAGATTGAACTTTTGTCTGGCTGGCTCTCTGAGATGAGACTCTGGAGCCAGGCTGCCATCCTTTACTCTCCAGGGTCTTGGGCAAGTGGCTTTCCTATCTTGTGCCTTGGCTTTCTCATCTATAAAATAGGGTGGTAGTGGTGTCACTCTCGTAGCCCTGGCACCCCGTGTGGCACGTCCCTGAGGTTGGACTTCAGTACTCCTCTCCGACTCCTGTCACTCCCAGTTTCTCCTCCTCCAGACTGGTCTCAGTGAGATATTACTTGGCTTAGTTTAAAAATTACCTCAGACCTCAGCCACCAAGAAGTTTGGTGGCTCATGGGTGAACCCTGCCTCTCCTTGGGTACCACCCCTGGGCCTCATAAACCTTGGGTGCTAGGGCCTGCTCTTATCTGGAATGTGGATGATCGGGGCCTCCTGAGCCTCCCCTCCCGGCCTTGACCTTGGTCTATGCTCACAGGAGCCAGAGAGGGGATGTCAGGATTTGGCTCCTAGCCTCCTCCTTGTGGCTTTGTGTCCCCGATGGGGCCTTGCCAGCCTCTGAGACCTTACCTCCTCCTGGTCCCCCGCAGCAGCCACAATCTCCCTCCTCATCCTCAAGCTCAGTTTATTTGTTTTTACCTCCAGGCCTTCATTTTCACTGTGCTCCTGCCTGGAACACCCTGCACCCTCCACTTCCTCCTCCTCCTCCTCCTCCTCCTCGCCCTTGGGGGACCCCACCCCATCCTTAGTTTTTCTGCAGCCCGTGTAATGTGACATTATCCTGTTTTATTTTCTTAATAGTATCTCTCTCCCTCTGTTCTAACACCAGTGCTACAAGAGCAGAAACACCAGTCTGCTTTGTCTACCACTCTTGTCCCAGTCAGTGCTTCACCAACATCGGCCGGGTGCCTGGGCGTACTCTGCGGGCTATGCTATACCCCTTCTGCCGCGGGTGGGAGTATTAGTGACTGCGCTGCACCTTCACCCGTGAGCTGGGCCCTCACAGGGCCCTCCCTACAGAGCCTACAGACTTTGCAGCAGTCAGGTACATACCTTGTGTCCATTGAGGAAACCAAGCTGGGAGCTGGCTGCAGTGCCTGCTGGGACTGTCACCTTCTCAAGTATGTGTTCTTTTCTCTTGCCACCAGGCTGTTCTATCAGTTTTAAGAGGACACTTACCAGGTGACCTACAATTTAATTCAGTTCTGATTCTACCTACCTGGAGATAGTGTCAGATCCCACAGGTTAAGGGCTTAATCCCGCAAGACTATATCCCCCTACACCCTTCAGACACCAGTTGCAAGTCCAGGTTGTCACCTGTGCCCTTGACCATCTGGCTGTAGGTCGGAGGTTCCAATGACTCTCTCTTGGGTTCAATTAATTTTTTAGAACAGCTCCCAGAACTCAGAGAATTTTACTCACTAGATTTTTAGTTTATCTTAAAAGGATGTACCTCAGGAAAAGCCAAATGGAAGAGGCTCACAGAGCAAGGCATGGGGAACGGGCACTGAGCCTCCGTATCCTCTCCCAGCACCTCCAAGTGTTCACCAACCTGTAGCTCTCCAAACTCATTCTTTTGGGTTATTGTGGAGTCTTAAACATGTAGGCATTATTGATTAAATCAGTCCTCATTGGTGATTGATTCAACCGCCAGCCCCTGTCCCCTCCCAGGAGGTCGAGGTGGGACTGAAAGTCCCAATCCTCTAATCACATGGTTGATTCTCCTTGACATAAACTCAAGTGTGGTAGAAAGGGGCTTATTATGAGTATCTAGACTCTTTTTACAGTGCTTATCACGTAGGACTTTCCAAGAACTGCAGGCGCTCTGTGCCAGGCATGGAGAGAAGACCAATTATAGTTTTTACTATAAATCACAGTATCACAGCTTCCCAGTGGCAGTGTGTCCTAGATTGGGAAGTGTTTGTTCACTTGTCTCAAGTTAGAGGGAGCTTGAGGACCAAATGAACTCGGGAGATGCCACATACTTTGTCCCTTTTTGGTCAGCTAAAGGCTCTGAAAAGTCCCTTGAGATCAGATCCCAGTCCCTGGAGATCAGATCTATCTAATAGCGTAGCAGTCAGGGTCTCCCAGGTGTGTTTAGCCCCACGTCATTCCTCCTAGGCCACGTCGACTAGGCCCACAGGCTTGTCAGTGCCAGGTTTGGGGAAGGCAGACACTGTCTCCCACTGCCAGGATTGGCCTAGTGGCTCTGCTCTTTGCTGGGTGGAGAGGGAATGGGATCTGTTCACAAAGATTAGGGCAGAGCCCCTCTGCGCGAAGCCCCTCTGTGCAGAGCACTGAGACCCCAGACAGCCTCGCACATGTCCCTAAGACCAGCAACTGAGCTATTTGTGTGTCCCCAGGGGTCCAGTACTGTATATTTGATTGCTTTCTCACATCACCCTGGCATTGGGTTCTGTGTTGTGGGGAAACTGAGGTCTAGATAGAAGGGCGTGGCTAGGCACTTTCACGCTCTGCTCTTCCTGTCAGCTTCCCATATCACGTGGTGCCTTACTGGCCTTCTCCAGGCTTGCAGGGCTGGGCTGAAGGCAGGTCATTCCAGCAAGACATTTCACAATTTTTAAGACTTGCCAGCAGGCATGTGACTTGGTCTGCCTTTGGAGTTGGGAGGGTGATCTTCTGATCTTCCTTTCAGTCCTTTGGGCTTCCTTGAGCTCCTTTAAAACAGGAGGGGCCAGAAGCCGGGCCTGAGGGGCCGTGGCCTCGGTCATGGGGGCGCTTCCTCATACCTCAGATGGCCCGATCCCTAGAAAGTTGTGGCATGCACTTGTCACCTCCCTTCTGAGGACACCTTCTTGAAGGGCCAGGGGGACACCCAAGGTGAGGGATTGGCTGTTTACCATAATGGGGACCCACTTAGCAGTCATGGGGTGATACTCTCCCAGGCTACAGTACCTAATGCTTTGTAATAGACTGCTTAGTGAAGTTGTTTTAAACAGCTAACTCTGTACCAGGCACCAGGGAGAGTATGACCAAACCAAGTCCTTCATAGTCCCTCTGTTGCAACTCCAGCTTTAGCAGGGGACAGGTGTGGTGTGTCAGTGCAAGGAGTGCTGTGGAAGAGGAGACAAAGAGACAGGGCCAGGGGTGCTGCTGGCGTCAGGTGGTCAGGGCGGACTTCCCCAAGCAAGGTGTTTAGAGCTGAGACCTGAAGGAGGCAGGGAACAAGTTCTGGGGGGAGAGTAGAACCTCCTTCTAGAAAAATACTGCAAGTGCATTCACTGACCCCACGATTAGGAAGAGGCAAGAAGCCATGTGGTGGGCAAGGGTAGCTGGCTCCTTGGGGTTGGCAGTGACCGCTGGACAAGGCCTATTTTATTCCTTTATTCTTGCTGTGCTCTAGGCCCGAGGCTGCATCCCTCGGAGCTGCAAGGCCTGATTACACAGGCTGACCCTCCTCCCTGGGCAACCTGCTTCACAAGGGTGTTTGTGTGGCTGTCGAAATGCTGTGGCAGGTGCCAGGGACCAGTGAGACTGGCTTTCCTATCTGTGTATGAGGAACAGGTTTGAAAACACTGCATCTGGGCTGGTGACAGTGGGGCGCAGCTCTGCAGCAGGGACTGGGGCAGGCAGAGTGACCAGTAGCTTGCCCTTGGCCGCTGGGGATGAGTCGCAGGCTACAAGCTCAGTCTTAAGGTCTCTGACTTACTGAGATGGGGGCAGTTAAATCATCTCCAGCATTCGAGCACACACAGGGCTGTGGAGGCCAGGCTAACCCTTGTCTTTTCTCCTGTTTCTGTTTTCCTCATGGGGAAACTAAGGTACAGAGAGTGAACCTGGCCAGTGGGCAGTCCCCTTCCCTTCCCTGGAGTCTTCCCCAGGTCCAGAGTATCCTTAGGGCATGGGGAAACGTTGTCACTTAAGAGAGATGGCGCAGACCTGGGCTATGTGCCCACCTCTGCCCTTACCTGCCTCCATCATCTTGAGATAGGCTGGGGTTGGAGTTGGGCAGGTTGCCTCTCCCAGTTCCTGGTGTGTTGGGTCTCTGTCACACCTGCTGTGACTTGCTTGCACAGTGTCCATCATTCCCATCAGACCAGGAGCCTGGCTTGGGGCTGGGCCTGTGTCATCAGGTAGCACTTTGGGAAGGAAGGAAGGAGGGAAGCTCTGCCAGACCTTGTCTCTGTCTGGCCTCCCATATATTCAGCTTGTGGCTTTGGAGGTGCTGAGCCACCTTACAGAAGTTGAATCAGGGACATATTCTGGTAGAGTCATTCAATCATGTATGTAATAATTAAGCACCTACTGTGTGCCCAAAGGCACCCTGGGGACACAGGCAAACAACACAGATTCAGATCTGTGCCCCGTGGGATGGACCTTTCAGCTTGGAACCAGAGAAATACACAGGGTGAGAAGGTAAATGATATTAGAGTGCTCGGAGCATGGTGAGGCGGGCTCATGAGGAGGCACTGATGGGGAAAGAGACTGAAGAGTCTGCATCTCAGGTGTGAGCCAGGGCAGGTCTTTCGGGCAATGTGATACCTGAATGAGGTGAGGGAGCTATGAGTGTGCCTGCAGAGAAGAGAAGCCCTGAGGCGGAGCAGGCCTAGAGTGTGAGCCGTAAAACCAGCAGAATGGAGGGAAGTGAGTTGAGGTCAGAAATTCGGGTGGAAGGAAATTTTGCAGGGCTCTGTGGGATGTGGTAAGGACTTTGGCTTTTACTTGGGTGGGTGGGAGCCATGGAAGGTTTCAAGGATGGGAGGGTCAAGCTTTGGCTTTAAGAGGGTCAGTGCTATGGGAGAAAGCAGGCTTGGCTGAAGTTTTTAAGGCGGTGTGACCCAGGAATTCACCACATGGTTCCAAAATGACAAGGAGCCCAGTAAAGAAGGCGGGTGGTAAGGGATGGGCCTGGCTGGCTCCTGAACCTTTCTGCTGTCCGTGGACCTGCTAGGGAGGAAGCCAGGGCTTTCCAGAACTGTCTCCTGCATATCCTTCACCCACACAGACAGGAGGCTGCCAGCTCACACCGGGTTCTGGGAGGCCACAGCTGGCAGGTCCTGGTTTCATAATCACAGTGAACTGGCTCTGAGGAGGTGGAGGCCCAAGATTCAGGATGGGGTGCCAGGTGACGTGGAGCTAGGGAAGGCTGCCTGGAAGAAGCAACAGGCAGGCTCTGGAAGAGGAGGAGATGGGGCCAGACCTTCCAGACACTAGGCCTGGTGGGGCACAGGTCTGCAAGAGGGCCCATGTGATGGTCCCCAGCCTCTTCCATATTCTGTATTCCACAGAACTCCTGGAAAGGACAGTCTCCTTCAGGAGCTCAGCCCGGGGCCTTGATCAAGCCAGAAAAGAACTGAGGTTTGCTGTGGGGGTTGGAGGACTGTTCCATTTTTGGGTGGCTGCTGCAGGAAGAGCAGCAGATCCTCTTGTCCTTGTGGAGGGCTGGAGCATGACTGTCCTTGGGAACCAGGTCAGCTGGCGGGGGTAGGATGGGTGATCCTGGATCCATCCTCATTGCCTGTACTCCCAAGTGGCTAGTGCCCATTGCTGGACAGGTCCTCAGTGATTTGAGTGCATGGAGTCCCCCTGACCTCAGCCACAGTGCTTTAGAGAGCTGAAGAGGAGACTGTAAGTGGCCTCACAAAGGCCATATGATTTGAGAGCCACTGCCTAGAGACAGATTATCTGAACTCTGAATCCCAGCTCCACCACTGAGCTTGGGCCAAGTCATGTTACTTCTCTGGGCCTCAGTTTCCTTATCTGTGATCCCAGCATCACGGAGGTGCCTGCCTGCTAAGGTGATCACTCATGCAGAGCAAATGGTACCACACGCTGGTCCCAGCCAGAGCGAGCCAGGGCTGGGTGTTGGCTGTTGTGTGTTAGGTTGCTGTGATGGGAAGGCAAACCTCCTTGCACTTATGTCTTTCTATTTCGTTCCACCTATAGGTAGAGATTCTAGACCTGCCCAGCCTTCCTCTGCCCCAGGTCTCCATCTATCTCTATCTGTTCTTTTGAGGCTGCTGATGATATGTCTGTGCTCTGATCTCTGTAGCCAGGTCTCCAACTGGTGGACAGTGAGGTGATTTCCAGTTTTAAATTTTCGAAAGAGTATGGTAGTACACACCTTCGCATCTCTGCAGTGGTCCAGTTCTATAGGCCATTTGCCTCATGACTGACTGCTCTCTTTTTAGCATCACTGTAGGAGCTGTGATCTCTGAGCCTTGTCCCCAACATTTACTACAAAAATTCAAATGTAAGGAAAAGTTGAATTGTACTGGAACATGTGTACCCCCCAATGAGCATTTCCTATTTTGCTCTTTCCCGTATCTGTGCTTTAGATTTCTCTAGCTCAATGATAGGACTAGCACTACCTTGTCACTTATTTGTTCCCCTTCATCTCAGTGTGAGTATGGCTTTCAGACACCCCGACTCAGAAGGTATGAAGAGGCCTCTTTTATCTACTCTAGGGCCTGCCTAGAAAGCGTTTGTACTGAGGGTTCATGTCTAGATGGGTAGCCCTTGAATACCTGGGGGAAGGAGAGACATTGAGTCAGATTTAGTGAGGCCAGCAGTTGTGCCCTGTTCCCCATACTGTTGGTGCCTTGGGGAAGGACAAGTGAGTCCCAGGGACAAGCGCCTGCTGGCAAACGCTGGACAGCAGCTTGTGTCTCTTTTGACTGTGACCCACAGCGTGAGAGGTTCTGCCTCACGACCTGGGACCCAGTCTCACGTATGACACCACAGCAGAAGTTTCATCAAACATACATCTCCCACACTCTGGGTGACATATGCTGTTATTTCCTCTTCTGTTCATCAGAAAGGAATAAATGCTGGTTACATCCACCTGTTTTTGTTTTGTTTTGTTTTGTTTTTTGACCCATAATATGTCACAGTGTTTAGATTTGCAAAATGCTTCATGAGATTGTTCGTTCCATGGGGTTGGGATCTTTGCCAGTTTTGTTCTTTGTGGAACCCTGTGGCCTGGAAGGGGGCTTGGTCTACAGGAGCAACCCCCTCAAATACTTGTCATGAGGATGAATCTATAGCTCCCCAGATTCCAAGAGCAACTGTGACTAATTCTTTCTCTGCTTGCAAAATGCCTGTCTCAAAGCCGTCTGCTCCCCACGCACTTAGAAGAACGCTTCTCTTTCTCATTGTGAGCATCTTTCTTCCCTTTGCAGAATATGCTGAGTTTTTGCACTGCAAGTCCAAAAAGTTTACAGACTTTGATGAAGTCCGGCAAGAGATCGAAGCGGAGACCGACAGGGTCACGGGGACCAACAAAGGCATCTCCCCAGTGCCCATCAACCTGCGGGTCTACTCACCTCACGGTAGGCAGCACAGGCACAGACCTGTCATAGGGGCGGAGGAAAGCTCACAGGTCAGGGCGGCCTTGCAATCATAAAACATATGTCCCCTCCCATTTTCTTAACACACATCCAGCCCTCTTGATCTGGAGCTTCCCACTTTTGATAGGAATGTGGTACTGAGAAATTAATATCAGCTTGGAAAATACAGCATGCCAGGAAGACTCTTGGAAGCTGTGATGACTGGGGCTGTATGTTCCATTTATGTATGTATGTATGTATGTATGTATGTATGTGTCTTTTTCATGTTTTTAAAGAAATTTTTCAGTTACAGTTGACATTCAGTATTCCATTAGGCTCAGACATTTATATAATTTACGAGGTGATTCCCCCATAAGTCTAGTACCCACCTGACACCATACACATAGCTTTACAATATTATTGACTATATTCCCTATGCTGTTCTTTATACCCCCCATGGCTATTTCATAACTGCCAATTTTGTTTGCGCCTTTAAAGGAGCAGATAGCACTAGCCTCCCAGATGATGGTGGCCACATAATGACAAGTGAAACCAGCCCAAGGTAGCCAGATCTTCCAGTTTCTTAAGAGGATCCAGAAAGACAGACTTGTCTGCGAAATGTCCTGATTTGAAAACTTTGCACCATTTAAACAGAGCAGCCTGTGGCCATGTACAGCCTCTGGCCCGAGCACACATTGCTAACTCAGCTGGCATTTGGGGAATATTCCAGCAGACGCCAAGTCCTCAGTATGGGTTCCTTGGGATGTTAAAAAAAATTTTTTTTTTTTTTTTGAATAAACGATGCCTATATATGGCTCATATTAGAAAATTACAAAAGAACATATAGCAAAAAAACCTACCCTGCCTCTTAGTAGTACATATTTTACATTCTTCAAATGATAATGCACATGTAAGCATTTATGGATATGTACATGTGTATATATGTTTCACCACTTTTACTCAAATTGTAGCATTATAGAAAAATCACTTATGCCTCTTTTTTGTATGAATGCATCTCAAAGTGTATTTCTTATCAGAGTATCATCTTTTTGTTTTTAATGGTTTCTTAGTATTGGCTGAATCCTGGGCTAAAATTTATTTAGTCATTTGTGATTCCGATGTGCAAATGCAGATGTCCTGATTTAAAACTGTATCACTGAAATAGAGTGTACAGAGGGTGTGTGTAGGCTAGGATCCTAGAAGGGAAGTTATTAGATCAAAAGGGCTGGGCCTTTCCCACACTGATCCAGTTGGAGCAACAGGAGGAATCCTGAGGCCTGACCCTCTGGCACTTGAGGAAATGGCTGAGTGGCTGCAGTGGCTGTGTGTGCCTTCCCTCCCCTGGGCTCTGATGACCTTTCCCTCTGGTTTCACTGTCAGTGTTGAACCTGACCCTCATCGACCTCCCGGGCATCACCAAGGTACCTGTGGGGGACCAGCCCCCAGACATCGAGTACCAAATCAAGGACATGATTCTGCAGTTCATTAGCCGGGAGAGCAGCCTCATCCTTGCCGTCACCCCTGCCAACATGGACCTGGCCAACTCAGACGCCCTCAAGCTGGCCAAGGAGGTTGACCCTCAAGGTAACCATTCAACTCCACAGCAGCAGCTCCCTCTTCCAGGTGCCTCAGAACATTGTGACTTGTGCAACTCCCGTGATTCCAAGTCATTGGCATTCTCTTTGGCACGTGGCCTCCCTAGGGAAAGGCCTCCAGGACATAGCATTTACCATGAGGACCAGCAATGCTGGAGGGCGTCCCCTGAGAGGCTGTCACATGGCAGTTGGGCATTCTTCCCCAGACACGTTGGTCCCCACTTTGCTTGCACTGAAAGCTAGTTTCGAGTTGCGGCAAGAATCCAGTTGTCTCAGGGCACTGATGCAAGTCCACATCCTACCTCTAGAAGTTATTTGCCCTCTCGAGGCTTGGTCCCTTTTCTGTCTCAATGGGAGCAGCAGTCCCAAGCTGTAAGAGCTGCTGAGAGGACTAGAGATGTCGTCACAAGTGCTCAGGGGCCAGGCAGGGGAGGGGAAAGAGTAATGAGTTAATGAACCAAGTTGGGGCAATAGGGAGTCGTAGGGACAGTGGCATCTCTGGCTCAGGGCATTTGGGTCAGACTTTTCCAGTGAATCTCAATTAAGCACTTGCTGCATGTGCCAGGCTCTTTTGGCCTTGGGAACCTCTGCAGGGGACATAATTGACAGGGTCGCTGCCACCAAGAAACTGATAATCCGATGGAGGAGACAGAATTCAAAAAGGAAATAAGCAAGAAGAAAGAAATAAGCACTGGAAGAAAATAGAACCCTTTGAGTGTGGCTGGGGTGGGAAAGGGTCAGGGGCCTATGAAGATGTGAGGTTTGAGCAAGACCAGAATAATAAAAAGAGGCAAATTCTAGGAAAATGGACAGTGGATCTTAAATAGGCATGATGCCATTTGAGCCTGGGGTGCCTGAGGCACAGCAAGACTGCCAGTGGGGCTAGAACAGAGCGAGCTGGCGGTAGGAGCAGGACTGGCTCCAGGGCACGTTGAGCAGGACCTTGTGGTTGGCCGTGGAGAAGTGTGTTTATTCTGAAAGTGTTGGAGGTTTAGTGGAGTGTGACACACACTGAAATGCATTTTGAAAAATGCCCTCCGACTGCGTGATTCCGTAGTGGTTCGGAGGGAATTGGGGACCAGCAAGGAACTGGGGCAGACAGTCTCTGTGACTCATGCTCCCCATTTTCCAGTCTCAAGCCACACCCAGAGGGGTGGTCAGTGTTGGGTGGCTGCTGACGGCTCTTTCCCGCCCTGATCATCGAGCCTCTTAAAGTCTAGGGCTGTGCATTGAGCGTCTTTGTCCCATAGTGGACAGGCTGTGCCAGCTCCTCCCCAAGGTCATCCTAGGCCCACTTTCCCAGGAGGGGCCACCTCTGCCCACAGCCTCCTCTGTCCCCATAGCCCGGTCCCACCAAATGGGGTGTGACTGTGACAGAGAAGCTGCAGAGAATTGATTAGGTGGTGAGAATATCTGAGTGAATACAGTTAAGCACCATTAGTGAACTTGATGCTGGCATTCTTTCTTTAAAAAAGTCTTTTTAAAAATTAAAAAAATAAAAGTAAGTCTTTTTTTGCCTTCAGAAGTATTCATAATTATTACTCAAAAAATGTAACCATTTTAAAATATAGAACCTAAAAAGGGACAGCTCCTCTCCCCCTGTAAAGATACTGGTGACCACACTTGACAGATACCCTCTCAGAGTTTGTTCTTCCATGTAAACACACATTTTTAAAATGGGATGACCTTTACTTCCTTTTCTGTGATGAGTATGTTTTCCTGTTACCCTAGGGACAGGGTACACATACACAGCCATCCACTCAGCGCCCCATTGTTGCCAATGCTCTGGTGACATTGGACATGTCCAATTGAGTCAATGCTTCCAGTTCCCCTCCCTCATCACATCTCTTTACCTTGCTCTGGCTCTCCCCTTCTGACGAGGCACAAGCTTTATGTACATTCACACCTGTGGCCCTTTTGCCCTCCAAGAGGTGATGCCAGCTCCCACTCTCACAGCAGGATGGGAACGGGCGGGAGCCCCAGGGAGGGCATGCTATCTCTCCCCAAATGCCCACCTTAGCGCCCACCAGAGACCTCCATAGACCTTTCTCAGTCCTCTGAATGTTGCATACATGCGCATGTGTACACACATGCACACGGCCGGCACAGAGGCGGCCCTCAGGATGGTCAGGGGACGTGTCAGGCTTTGCTGGGAGGGTCTTCTTGAATCTGGGTGACTTGCGGAGATGTGGAATTCGCTGGGTGGCTTCCAGAGCAGAATTCTGGCTACTCAGATAAAAGGTTACCCTAGAAACAGTCGCCATGGTTTTCTGTGTTCTTTTAGGACTTTGCAGGCAGAGAGCACAGCATGGAGCCCTTGTCATGGGAGTTGGATGAGGTCCCCTGACACTGATCGATCATGTGAATGATGGTGACAGTGGCCAGCGTTTACTGACTGAACATTTGCCATACGCCGGGTTTATTCTCATGGCCAACACCCTGTGATTGGTGCTGTTACTGTCTTTAGTCAACATGAGGGAAACTAGGGTCCAGGCAGGTGACATTATGGCTTGTTCCAGGTCACACGGCCTAGAAGTAGGGGCTCCCAGTTGGACCCGTGGTGGCCTGGGGCTCCTTCCTTGTAGTGCCTTTGACCTCTGGGCTCTTTCAGGCCTGCGGACCATTGGCGTCATCACCAAGCTCGACCTGATGGACGAGGGCACCGACGCCAGGGACATCCTGGAGAACAAGCTGCTCCCCTTGAGAAGAGGTGTGGCCCGTGGGGGCTGGGGGCCACAGGGCGGGGCAGCGGGAAGCCATGGGGCCAAGAGAGGGCAGGAACGTTGGGTGGAGTTGAGCATAAGAGGTGGTGCACTCCCGCTTTTTAAAAATAAAATTTGTTTTTGTTCTCATTACTGAAGCCTGGGAAAATGCACCCAGATACAGTCTCCTATCACCTGTTTCCCAACTCTTCTAACTTCTTTTTTTTCTGATTGAACGTATGTATTGTTTTCTTCTCACTTACATACATTCATTTTTCAGTTACATGGTTGACACTCACCTATTTGGGGAACATGAGAAAAGAGTTATGGTTGACCTTGAACAATGTGGATTTGAGCTGCGCGGGTCCAGTTATATATGGATTTTTTTCCCATTGACCCGCATAGTTCAGGTGATCATAGTTTAGTTGATCTGTGCAATTCGAGCCCAGGTCGTTCCACGGTGAGTTCCTGCAGGGAACCTGCATATGTGGGGCGCTGGCTCCAGTTATATGTGGATTTTCTCCTGCACTGGAGATCAGTACCCCTCACTCCTGAGTCATTCAAGGATCAGTTGTCTATAGAAAGAAGAAACTAAAATCATCCCACAGCCTAATTTCCCCAGGTAGCCACTAGTTAATATTTGGTGATTATCCTTCCTGAAAGGTAGTCAGTGGTCATCAGCACACAGCTAATCTTGAATCCCCCGCATATCCTCGCCTCCTGTTGTCATTTTCTTCCTGGGGAATTATAAATCAAATCCAAGCTATATCATTTTACACTTAAATACCTAAGTTTCTATTAACACAGCACCCCTCCCAGCCCCTTTGTTTTTTTCTGTAACATTCATTTGTGTAAGAATCCAGATCATGTTCCACACTCGAGATTTGGCTAATGTTAGTTCCCTATAAACTGGTAATTGGATGTAGACAGAGGCCTGATTGGACTCAGTTTTTGGTTTGGATCATCTCACAGGTATTCCATAAGTATTTTTATTCTCCAAAAGTAAGAATAGCAAACATTTATTAAGTGTCCAGTACGGACCAGACACTGTTCTAAGCTCTTGATGTGTAACAGCCACTTCATTCCGATAATGACCAATGTGGTGGCTCTATTCTTATCCCTGTTTTATGGCTGAAGAATTCAAGGCACAGAGAAGCTAAATCCCTCACCCCCGCTCACACAACTCGTAAGTGGCAGAGCTGGTTTTGAGCGCCGCCCCTTCGGCACTGTGCTGGTTTGTGACCTGATTTTCCATTTCACGTAACAGAATAGCAGAACATGTCCCCGTGACAGGCAAATACTCTTCAAGATGACTTCAAAAGATCTTGTGGAGTCCCTTATATGGGAGCGCGTGGGCTGTTTCTTATTTCTCATTTGTTTGACACAGGTTGGTTCCAATTTACATTGTGGCACAGTGTCGATTATCTAATTTTTTAAGGCCATTTCTTCCCTAATTGCTTCCCTTTTCCCCCTCATTCCTTCCCTTGGTGATCAGCTCCCAACTTTGGCACCTGGCTAGCATCGTTCAGGTCTTTTGCTCCTGGGGTTTCCCTCTTCAACATTCCTGATAAGCATGGGGGATTTAGACCTTGATAGCCACCTTCCCCCAGCACTGCTGATACACTGAGTGACGAGAGGTGGCCACATATCAGGACAGGTTGGCGGGGAGCAAAACCCAAACTCCATTTGGCTGTGATCAGAGGCTGAAAAGTGATGAAGCAAACCCCACCACTCCCGCCCTCCACCAGCCACCTGACTCCCTGCTCCCTTGCATGCATCGTGGGCCACCACCTTACACTCTGAGAGATGTTAGTCGGGCTTGGCATTGCTGCCCCAGTGGCCAGATGACGTGGATCTCCTCACCTTCTTGCTTCCCTCCCCACTCACTATTGTCTGTGTCTCCCCTCCTCTGCCTTCCTGTGTGTTTCCACGAAAGTGGCTCTTCCTGTCTCTGCTCACTTAGATGCTGGCTTCTGACTTATGATCTCAGGCTTGCTTTCAGTTTTTTCCTCTCGTCTCACGGCTTTCCGATAATTCCTCCAGTTGGATCCTTCTTCTTGGTTTATGAAAGACTCAGAACCCTGGCACCTTAGAGGAACCAAAGCCCAAGCCAGATGCCTCTCTCCACCCCTATTGCTTTCTTCTGCTCACGCTGATAATAGATGATAGAGACCTTGGGCTTCCCAGGAATCTGAGTTCAGACCTGGGTTCTCCTGATCCTCTTTCGGCATGCCTTGGTTCCCTTGTCTGTAAAATGGACATAATGACAGATACGGAGAGAGAAAAAAGCAATCAGATCTGCACAAGTCTAGGCAGGCGCCACCCCCTTCTCTGCAAGAGAAGCATTGAAAGCCCCCCCCACTGCTAAGAGAATGGTCTATAAATATGTTTATCACTTCAGGCTCTTTGCCACCTATACCCAGTCCACTTTTCCAACTTGAATAACAATAAATAACGGCCTCTGTTTATTGAGCCATGTGTTGGCCACTGGGCAAAGCTCTTTATATGTCCCACGGTACCGTTCATAGACCCGTATTGCTGAGTGCTTCATGTTCATGTTCAAGGGCGTCTGGTTGTTCTGGCTTTTGAACACCATTCCTCATTTCCTTCTCTTTTTTTCTCTTCTTCTTTATGTTTTTCTCTATCTACTCTTTGTGTCCAAATATCACAAATCTTTTTTTCGCAGTAGCATTTTTCTCCACATTTGGAAAACAAATTCCAAAACTGGTACCAAAAGCTCTCAGCTGGGAGCCTGTCTCTCAGGTCCTTCCCCCAAGTCCGTTTCTCATGTGCTTATGGTTACATGTTTCTTAGGTTTCATTTAGGATATTTTAATATAAATACATTTGTTTATAAAACTCATTCATGTTTCTTCAAGTACTTCTATAGTTGCATAGTTTATATGTAAATCTGTGATCCCTCAAGAATTAATTTGGTAGGCACCCGAAATTGCCAACAGCAGCCATTGAATAATCCATCTTTCTTCCCACTGATTTTAAGGTGTTAGATGTTAGTTTCCATCTGCTGCTGAGTGTGGTTTTGGACTTTCTGTTCCATTCATCTCTCTGTACATATATGCCCCAATATAGCCAACCTTTTCCATTATAATAGCTTTAGCATCAGTTTTACTGTCTGGCAAGATTAGCTGTCCCAAAATTGCCATTCTTTTTGAGAATTTTTTCTTACATGTTTTTAAAGCTCAGTTTGTGGATTTCACTGTCTCCAAAGCTTGCCTCTGTCCACCCCCCTCACCAGGCTAGATGTTATCTCTCCTTTCTCCAAATACTTGTGTTGCTTTTCAGGTATGTTTGTGTTCTCCGTGTAGTTTCCAGTAGTGCACACAGCCTGTGAACCAGTGTGTCAGTGACTTGTAGGATGAAATAGAATCTGTGTCTTCACCTGTACCTTGCCCATCCCCTTGCCTGGGCCACAGTGGGCAGGCAGTGGAAACCTGGCTGTACCCTCCTCTGACCCTGTCTCCCCACAGGCTACATTGGTGTGGTGAACCGCAGTCAGAAGGACATCGAGGGCAAGAAAGACATTCGTGCAGCGCTGGCGGCTGAGAGGAAATTCTTCCTCTCGCACCCGGCCTACCGGCACATGGCTGACCGCATGGGCACCCCACACCTACAGAAGACTCTGAATCAGGTATGGCAGTGGTTTTGTGCCGTGTGCCTGCTGTGCACCCACCACTGCTGCTATCTGCAGTGGTGCTGGCCTTGGTCCAGAGCAGCTCTTGTTTTAGCACAATGGGTTCAGTCCACCTTTGATTCAGGGCCTAGTGAAGAGTGGGTATTCAGTAAGTTGGTACCAGTAATATTATTACCATTGCTATTTTTTTTTTATTATCTTAATGACCACTGTAATTATTTAGTCACATACCCAGAAGTTTGCATATAGTTCCTTAGGTTGGTGACTTGAGTTATAAACACCTGGACTGAACTGAAGCAGGACGGCCAGCAGTACCAGATAGCTAAGTGGAAAGACTTCCAACCCTGACCCTCTTGGGTCCAAAAAAAAGGCCCAGGCCAGCTTCTGACTGGGTGGCCTTCAATCAGGGGCCCAGCCTCTCTGAACCCATCCTCCCTTATCCATCAGTAGGGAGTCATCCCCACCCTTGCCCCCTAGGGCTAGCATCTGCTGAGTGCTCAGTGCATACACTGTGAAATGCAGCACATACCAAATGCCAGCAGCTCCAATATTTCACTGTTTTTCTGTTGCTCCTTTTTTTGTATAGGTAATATATTCACAGCGTTTATAAACAAAACCAGTATTAAAAAGCGTACAGTGAACTGCTCCCCCCCATCCCCTCCCTCCAGCCCACAGGGCACCACTGTTGGTACTGCTTTTCTTTCTGGCCATAAAAGCAAAAAGGACTTTTGAGAATCACTTTCTTCCTTTCTTACCATAAATGATGACATAGCCATGGATGCCACCCTTGCTTTTTTTTATTTAACAGTTTTTCTTGGAGCTCTGTCCATGTGGAAAAGAGCCCTTCTCTCTGTCTTTTGTGGCTGTGTAGTATTTCTTAGGCACATGGGCCCTAATCTGTTTAACCAGTCTGACTTCAGAGGCCACTGGCATGGCTTTTCATCTTAGTTAAGAAAGGCGGCCTTTAATAACGTCATTTTGCATGTGTGCCGATTTACTCCAAGTCTCTGATGGGGGCTCATGTAACCACCCTGTAACAGGTGGTGCCTGTCCTTAGGTGCTGTCCCGATTTGCCTGTCTGGGGTTGCAAGACATTCATCCCTTGATATTTTATGGCAGCTTCCCAGATGGTGACAGGGCCTCAGAGCAACAATCCTAGAGTCATTCCTTCATGTACACCATGGGGACACAGTGGCTACATGAGAGCAGGGCCCTGTCCTCTGGGAAGGCAGATTGCATTTTAATTTTTCAATTAGAGTTGACATTCAGTATTATTTTATATTAGTCTCAGGTGTACAGATAGTGGTTAGACATTTATCTAATTTACGAAGCGATTCCCCCTGGTGAGTCTAGTACCCACCTGACACTACACGTAGTTATTACAGCATTATTGACTATATTCTCTATGCTGTACTTTACATCCTCGTGACTATTTTGTAACTGCCAATTTGTACTTCTTAAACTGAGAAGACAGATGTTTAATGGAATGACAGACTTGGAACAAGTCACCAGATAAATGCTTGATCAAGTGTTTGGTAGTAACATGGGCCAGGAGGAGTGCAGGCACAGGGCAGGAAGTCAGAAACTGCAGCTCAGGGAAGCAAAGAGGGAAGGAAGTTTCCAGGGGGAGGGGCCCTCCAGGAATGGAAACAAGTCTGCCTGGGCAGGGGGACGGAGGAATGGCATAGGAAGTAAAACTCCCCTGCCGGCGGCTGGGGCCGCCTTTGAGATCTAGCAGCCCAGCTGGCCCCCTGGGGGCCTGGCTCCCCATCAGGTGCTTCCTGGAGTTGTGGTCTTTCCTCTGCTCTGTTTCCCATAAGCTACAGGGAGCTACTATAATGCTCGAGGTTCTAGGATGCTGTCGGAGACCAGAGTGGTCCACAGAGCACATATCATAGCTCCCTGCCCTTAGAGACCTGTGGGTCCCACAGAGGGGGCCCTGCTTGGGCCAGTGGATGACAGAGGACTTCGGGTAGCCCTCATTCATACAGCAGTTTGATGTGCCTTCACCATCCACGCTGTGCTGGCTTGATGGGTACTTTGTAACTTCTTTTACTGTATGTCAGATGGCAACGCCGGTTTTCACTTTTTGGGTATTAGCTAATTTTATGGCTTTTGTTCCTTCTTTTCTTCCTTCCTTCCTTCCTTCCTTCCTCCCTCCCTTCCTCCCTCCCTCCCTCCCTCTTCTTTCCCCTCCCCTTTCCTTTCTTTCTCTCTTTTCTCTCTTTCCTTACTCCACTATAATAAAAATAATAATAATAATAAACATTGTTATTAATAATAAAAGTCATACAGCCAGATACAGTGAATATCCCATTTCCTCCCATCTCATGACAGGTCCCCTCCCCAGAGGTGGTCAATATCATCATTTCCTGGGCTTCCTTCAAGAAGACACTCAGGGCCCAGAGGGACACTCTTGTCCCCTTTGTCCTGCCATTCTTTCCACCTGAACAGTATTTATCCACTGTTCTGTACCTGGCTTTTTTCTCTAATGACACATCTTAAGACTCATTCCTTAACCTTTTCTGTAGTGCTGCCTCCTTTCAAAACTTATGAGTATGAACAGATCCATCCACATGATACAAAAGCAGAACAGTAGAGGAGAAGGGGGCTGCGGAGAATGTCTCCTTCCCGTCCACCTGCTCCATTCTGCCCTTTTCTTCAGCGTGTTTCTTGAGAATCTTCCTTCTCTCTGTTCCTGCAAATGAAAACATGTTCTTACATTTTCTCTGTCTTTCACAGAAAGACAGAGAAAAAGGGAGCCCTTCCTGCGTATGTTCCATACCTTTGCTGGGAGTATTTCTGACTTAGTTTGCAGGGCCTGTCCCCGTGTCCGCACATCTTCCCAGTGTCGCACAGTCCACTGGATCGTCACCTCTTTGTCAGTCCTTTTAGTCCATGGTCCTGCGGTGGCCTCCTGGGCTTTTTGCTGAGCAGCACTTGTGGGAGGCTGTTCTGCATCAGCACACATGTTGCTGTGCCTGGTCCTTGCACACAGTCATGTGTACTGGTGTGGACACCCCAATGATCTGTGCCACAAAGACCCCGGGGGCTGTCCACAGCCCCTCACCTCCATGGGCAGCCCTGTGCCACAAGTGTGACTCCAGCTGGATGTTTTATTGTTTTCCCTTGAGGCTGAGGGGTATCCTGGGCTTGGTTGGGAGGCCATCATGGCATGGCTCTCGGGGGGTGGAGTGGACTTGCCCCTTCCTTGTGACTACACTGACCTGTGACCTCTGGCCTCTCTCTCACAGCAACTAACCAACCACATCCGGGAGTCACTGCCAACCTTGCGTAGCAAACTGCAGAGCCAGCTGCTGTCCCTGGAGAAGGAGGTGGAGGAGTACAAGAACTTCCGACCCGATGACCCCACACGCAAAACCAAAGCCTTGCTGCAGTACGTGTCCCCCCCATGCCCAGCCTGGCTCCCCTAGGCCTCCTCCCAGCCGCGGGGTCCCAGGTCTAGGTTGGGCAGCGATCCTCACTTATCTATCCATTCATTCTTCCTCGTTTTTATCCATCTGTTCATTTCCCAAGGGCCTCTTGTGTGCCAAGCCCTGTCCCGAGCACTGGAGTCATCAAGGTGATCGGGCAGATGCCCATCCCTGCCCCATGTCCTCAGAAAAGAGAGAAGGGGAGGGATGAGACAGAAAATAAGTAAATAAAATGTGTAGTATGCAAGATGATCAAATGTTAAAGGCGGGGAGGGCCTAGAGAGTGCCAGGCTGAGTGTGGGGTGCCATTGAAATAGAGTCAAGAAGCCCTCTCCAAGATGGCAATGGCAAAAGTCAGGCAAAGGCCTGAAGAGGCAAGGGAGGGAAGCAAGTAGTCCTGGGGAATGGGGCCAGGCCAGTGTAAAGGCTCAGAGGCAGGACCATGCCCAGCTTGAGGAGGAGGGCTATGTGGCTGAAGCAGAGGGAGGGAGGCAGAATGGGAAGAGGTGAGGGCAGTGGGGAGGGGAGGTGGTGAGGGCAGAGTTGTTCAGGGCCTTGTGGACCATGGGGAGGACTTTGGCTTTTGTTCTGAGTGAGGTGGGAACCATGGGGGTTTCTGAGCGGAGAATGGGTATGGCCTGACTCAGTTGCTCACAGGCGCCCTCTGGCTACTGCAGGGAGGACAGACATGGGGGTAGGGCTGGAGCTGGATCCTGTGTCAGCTACTTCTGCTTGGTCTCTTCGAATCCTCACCCCGACTCTGAGTCCAGCTCAGAGTCATGGGAGACTCACTGCAGCTGTGAAGCTGTGAGGTGGGGAAGTTGGTATGCCCCACAATCCCAGGTTCTCACTTGGGGCCTCTCCTGCTCCTGCACTCCCAGTTTCTGCCCTGCCAGAGACCCTAAACACGGAAACGGCTTTGTTAGAGTGGGTTGTGGAAACTCCCTGGCAACTCATATGGCAGATGGTGCTATGCATAAGACCCATAGGCACACCAGAGGGACACAGCCACCTGTGACTATCATAGGCCTGATGTTCCTCCACCGTCTCAGCCATGCAAGCGGTACATGGTGGTGGGATCGGGGCGAGAATCCTTTTATGCTCAACTTCAACTGCGTTCTGCAAAGCTTTCTACAGAGCAAATGCTGGTCCTCTACAGACTTCAAGAGGAGATAGGGTCTTGTATGTGCCGCAGAGGCCACAGCCTGCTGGGCGACCACTGGCAGATGACCATGCTTTCCTTGCCCCTAAAATGAGGATGGTGGCAGCTGTCATCTTGTGTGGTCATTGGGGGAACTTATGAAAATACCATAGTGCTGCTTGAGAAACTTTTGACAGGACTAGGCCAGGGAATGCCCTCCACAGACGGTCCCCACCCCCCCAGGGTTTAGCACGCTGTCATTTTTCACCAGTGCCCTGCAGGTGGTTTTGACATCACAGTGGAGGTGTACTGCTGTCATCTGCAGCCCCCCAGGAGGGCTGGGCCTTCTTTCTTTAGCATCTTATCTGCAGATCCCAGCTCCTCCGGCTGCAGGTCACACAGACATGCAGAAGCCCCACTCCTTCCTTTCCCGCTAGTGGTTGTTTCTTTGAATGGCTTATTGCGTGACTTCCCCCTCCGCCCTTATCATAAACATGATGCAAAGGGACTGACCGTGAAAACTCTCCCTCCATCCTCTGTACCCTGGTTCCTGTCTTCAGGTTGTTGCCTTGCGAGAGAATAAGAACAGATGACAAAGGCATCATTAAGAGCCTTCCTTTTCTCTTGGCTGCCTGGCCTGTCCCACAGGTTATTCCTGTGACCTGACACCTGTAGGGGACGTATGGGTATTTTTTGCTTCCACATAAGCTTCTCAAATTCATCCTTGAGCACCCCATGAGAGGATTCCTGCAGGGCAGACTTCTGAAGGAGGGGGTCTCTGGATCAAGGGGCACTTAAATTCGAATCGTTATCACTTATACTGTCTGCACAGAGTTGTTCTCAGTGCCCATGCCTGCAGGTCCGCAGGTCATGCACTCGTTGTGCAGTACGTGGCTCACAGGAAGCCTACAACAGAAAAGCTAACCATTTTTACTTTTATCACCACCATTATGGTTGGTCATAACTCCGTGTCAGGGAACAAAATTGTACTCTGCCTTCTTTACCTCCCAGCTCCATCCTGTGACTAGAATGCAGATCATTTAAAAGCCTTTGGCAGGTTCTTTCCCCAGGCAGAGGGGATGGGGGCATCCTTCAGACTTGCTCTCCTCCCTCAGCTTTTTTGTTTTGTACCTGGATCTCTCCCCTTCTAGAACTAGAAACAGGAATGCCCATTCCCTAGACGAGGGATGGTGGCTGTACACTCACGACCACTTGTCTCTGGTGACCGCTGGTCATCATAGACATCTTACCTGCCCTCGATGCTGCTATATTTGTTTTCTATGGCAAAGTACCACGAACTGGGAGGTTTAAACAATAGAAATTTGTTGTCTTTCAGTTCTGGATGCCAAAAGTCTGGGATCAAGGTGTCAGTGTGGTTGGTTCCTTCTGGGGGCTTCTGGTGGTTTGCTGGCAGGTTTTGGTGTTCCCAGTTGCCTTCAACTTCACATGGCTTTTCCCTGTGTGCATCCAAATTTCCCCTTTTGCTAAGGACACCAGTCATATGGGCTTAGGGGCCCACCCTACCCCAGTGTGACCTGATCTTAACTAATTATGACTGCAATGGCTCTGTTTCCAAATAGGGTCACATTCAAAACTACTGGGGCTTAGGACATCAACATGAATTTGGGGGACATATTCAACCTGTGACAGTTGGTAATGGGGCTCTGGGAGACTGGTGCTCATGGGCAGGGCCTGGCCACCCAGTTGTGCTCTGACATCTGCAACTGCTCGTTAAGAGGTGGCTTCTCTCTGCTGGAGAAACTCCAACGCAATACAGGCACACCTTGTTTTACTGAGTTTTGCAGGTCCTGTGTTTTTTACCAATTGAGGTTTGTGACAACCCTGCTTCATGCAAGTCTCAGTGCCATTTTTCCAACAGGCTCAGATGATGGTTAGCATTTTTTAGCAATAAAATATTTTTAAACTAAGGCACATTGATTTTTTGTTTTAGACATAATGCTATTGAACGCTTAATAGACTACAGTATAGTGTGAAGATAACTTTTATGTGCACTGGGAAACCCCCCAAATTTGTGTGACTTGCTTTATTGTGATATTTGCTTTATTGTGGTGATCTGGCACTGAAGCTGCAGTATCTCCAAGGTATGCCTGCACTTCAGTAAATCGAGAACTTGGGGAACAGAAATGAGGAAATAATTAATGCAGACAGTGCCAGGGTGTAGTGATTAGAAATGCTAAGGAAAACCAAGACACTAATAAATATCTTAGTTCTTCTCTACTGCTCACATTGTCATAGCACTAATCAACACCTTGAGACGCTTTTTAAAGGCCAGGTTCTGAGGGACACAGGTGGTACTATCACATTTTGTCAATTACGTGAGCACTTTAAAAAAAATTCTGACTCCTCTGAATTCAGAAGTTTTAGGTGAATTACCATTAATCAACAGCATTTTTTTCGTGGCTACCTAGACTAATGGTGCCTTTTGGGATCAATGGCTTCTAGGACTTGATGAAATCTAGAAAGTCCTTGAATCCTCACAATGACCCCATGTGGAGGGGCTGTTAAATCAACCTACTTTGCAGGTGAAGAAACTAAAGCCAGAGGGGCAAAGCCACCTGGCGAAGGCCTCACAGCTCACAGTGGCAGAGTGCCCACCCACCCAGGCTGGGAGGTATGGGAACTAGTAGAAGCCACCCAAACTGTGTGGAGGGAACTACCTTTACATGCCATGGTCCTTTTGGATCAGGCCAGGCCTCAGGGCAGAGGCGAGGTTGCTAAGCCATGACCCTTGTACCTCACCCTTGTCATCTGCAAAGTGGGAGTAATAACTGCACCCCTTTCAATTGTGAATGAATAATTGTAGCAGGCCTGTTACATAGTGAATGCTTGCCACCTGCAGCTCCTGAATTTTGTTTATTTTGACATACATTTTGCAACTGAAAAATGAAAAGAGGAAAATCGGCCGTGGCTTGACTAGGAACATAACACCGAAGCTGTGTTGAAACTTCTGCTTTGACATTCGGGTTTTCTTTCTCCCAATAGGATGGTCCAGCAGTTTGGGGTGGACTTTGAAAAGAGGATCGAGGGCTCTGGAGACCAAGTGGACACGCTGGAGCTCTCCGGGGGTGCCCGAATCAATCGCATCTTCCACGAGCGGTTTCCCTTTGAGCTGGTGAAGGTAGTGCGCTCAGGGCTAAGTCCTCCCGTCTCTGCTCAGGCACCCTGTTGCTCAGCCTCAAGCCAGGCCTACTCCCAGGGCACGAGGTCTTATGCCTCTGCCTCCAGGCCTGAGCCTGCTGTGGGCAGAGCACGGCCCAGGGGAAGTGTCCTTGAGCAGGCAGCTTACAGGAAAGAAGGGTATAAAAATTTCATTTTTTTTTTCCTCTAACAAAACCAGTATATATTCTTTGCAAAATACGTAGAAAATAGAGGTTGTTTCACATGGGAAAATGTTCCCAGCATGTTGAAGAGGAAAAAAAGCAGGTTATAGAGCCAGGATGTGCAGCGTAACACATAGATTATATTTATAATTTCCTTCCGTATGAAATTACATGTGTGTGTAGATGTGTGTCTTTCTATAGATCTGTAAGGATGTTCTTGCAGTTCTTGGTGCTGGGATTTGAGAGTCTTTTCAAAATTTACTTGAAGTTTTTCTTTTTACTGAGACCACACACTGTTTTTATAAAAACCAGTAAAGTTTTTTTTTTCAATTAAAGATCAAAACCTAAAAGCAGAAAAACTGCCAACACCCACAGACAACTCCTGATAGCACCTGGATGTGTATCCTTTTAGAATCATTTCTGTGCAAATGAATAAGCCCTATATATACACGAACATGACACATATATTCATCTATACTTGTTTGCACATATATATTGTTTTTAAAAATTATGTGTCTTTGTACCCTGCTTTTTTCATGTGGTGGCCATCTTTCAAAACTAGTCATAAGCATTTCATGCACTGTCAGTGACAAAACAGTATTTTATTTTATGGTTGTCTCTGTCATGCATTTAACCAGTCTCCCATTGTTAGACATTTAGGTCGTTTTCACATTTTCCAGCAGTTATGAATAGTTCTGTGAATGTAGCTAGTTCTTTATTAATTGCTCAAGATAAATTTCTAGAGCATTTAAAACTACCAGGTGATAGTTTAGGTATGTTTTTGGAGATTCTTGATTTGTACTGCAAGTAGCTCATAAGAAAGTTTATTTGAATTTATGTTTACCCTAAGAGAGCAAGAGTGTTAGTTTCATGGCATCCTTGCTGTGATACTAGGTTTTAGTATTTTTTAAAATGTTGACCAATTTAACATTCTGCCATGTGAATACAAATGTACACAGGAGATAACATTCCCCAAATATACACCTGTTGTGTGGGTACCCCAGGTACCTCCTTGCATGCGTTTGGTTTCTCTGTTCTCAGATGGAGTTCGATGAGAAGGACTTAAGACGGGAGATTAGCTACGCCATTAAGAACATTCACGGAGTCAGGCAAGTTCCGCGGGGAGAGTCGCCATTGTTCCTTTCACCTCCACGGTGCCACCCTCCAGTCAGTTGGCCCCCCCAAACCTCTGGGTGCCCCAATTTTGAAGTCTTGACAGGGTGGTTCTCAGTAGGTATAAGTCTCTCCTTTTGGGTATCTAAGGTTGATGTGCTCAATCCTTTGTGAATCTGTCGTGGACCACAGGGCTGTCTGCTGCCCCTGGAATAAACATTGATTAAACTGCCCAGTTGGTTGGCATGAGCCCTAGCTACCGCGATCAGTCAAGAAGCTCACTGCGTATTTCCCCTGGGCGGTGGGTTGGGGAAATGGATCTGAGTCATGGTTATAGGAGCCCAACATTCTTCCCCATCATGGGTCCCCTGTGAGCCTCCTGGTTCCCCTCAGTATTCCAACAAAAGAAGTCACTCCAGTTGTCCAGTCTCAAATTGCTACGGGCCTTCAGGGTACCCTTGGGGTTTTTGGGTAGTAGATTCAGGCATCGTGACCGCAGATTTGCCATGACCTTGGTTCTTTCTTGGGAACCCGGCCCGTGCCTGTGAAATTGCTGACCGTGCTTTGTTTCTCTCTGACTTATCTCCCCTGCCGCTGGGTTCGGATGGTTTTAGGACCGGGCTCTTCACCCCGGACCTGGCATTCGAGGCCATTGTGAAAAAGCAGGTCGTCAAGCTGAAAGAGCCCTGTCTGAAATGTGTCGACCTGGTTATCCAGGAGCTAATCAATACAGTTAGGCAGTGTACCAGTAAGGTATCGGCCCCTTGGCAGGGGACTCCTGGCCGCGTGGAAACTGGGGTTCAGGGCTTTGGTATCAGGCTCCCAGCACTGCTTCAGCCTGTGCCCCATGGTGCCTTTCCCCCCAGATAGCCTCGGTTTCTGAGAACGTGGCCTTTTCCCAAAGGCTGGGGTGGGGGCATGTCAGCCTGGGTGCAACTGGGGGGTGCCAGGCCTCCAGAACTGGCCATACCGGTGGGCAGGGCTCTCTGGGACCCTGATACCAAGCCTAGCATGTGTCTGATGGAATTGGGGGTGTCATTGGGCTGTTGCTTTGCTGCCTCCTGGGAAGCAGAGAGGGACCCCGCGTCAGCTGCTGGAGGCCAAGCTCCCTGAACCTTCCTGGTGGTCACCCCTTCTTGACAAACTCCTGGTTCCCTCCGGCTTCCCTTGAGCTAGCCACTTCTTTGTCCCCAAGTTGCCAAGAAAGGTCCAAACCAATAGCGTTATGAGTGCTCAGGTCCCAGAGCTGGCTTGGCTCCTAACTGCTCCCACCAGTTCACTTGCTCCCCCTATGAGCAAGGCTGTCCCCGCAGGCAGCCCATCCTCAGATCTACTAGGTCACAAATGCCCGTGTGCCTGTGTTCACGGGCCCCTGCCTCCACCCAGCAGGATGCACTGGGCTCCCCAAGGGCCTGGTTCTCAGGGCAGCATACTGCGGCTAGGCAGCTGAAGCGCTTCCCGGTGGGTGGTTTGTGCTTGCACGTCCACAGTGGCTGTAGAGCCTTCCCAGACAGGGGATTTCTGCTTGAGCCTCTGTTCTCAGTCTGGAAAAGCCCACATTTGCTTCTTAAGCTTCTTCGATTAGAAAAGGGAGGGGAAAGAACCTAGATGGGTTGGAGATTATCATCCTGGAGGCTGTTGTCACAGATATGGAAATTAAAGGCATCTATACACCCTTATCCATCTATACGATGATACCAATAGAGCACTTCAATAATTACACCCCAGACCAAGCCCACCCCTCAGACCCAGGATGCCTCTTTGATCCGAAGCAGCTTCTGGGGCAAATGCGGGCATAGGCTCCTCCGTGCATGTCACTAACCAGCTGACTCTCGTTTCTCTCTTTCTCTGTCTCCCGTCCCGGGTGTGTGGCCTGCACTGTCCCTGGGTGTCTTTCTACTTGGTCCCACCCTCTGCATGACCCAGGACGGGGCTCTTCACCCCCGACATGGCCTTTGAAGCCATTGTGAAAAAACAGATTGTAAAACTCAAAGAGCCGAGTTTGAAGTGTGTTGATCTCGTGGTCTCAGAACTGGCCACAGTCATTAAAAAGTGTGCTGAGAAGGTAACAGAAGGTTTTGTTGTTATCACCTACACATTTGTCCCCCATCTTCTACCTCTGTTGTTAGTCTTAACCCATGTATCTGGGAGAGTCTGCCTCGGCAGGAACCCTCCACCTAGGTAGGGCCAGTTGTCACCTAGTGATGTCTCAGCTTTGCATCGGCAGATAAGATGGGGGGAGTTACATTGCACATGTGTTCCACCTTTGCAGCTTGGGCTACTGAAGGGGCTGGGAGGCCTTTGATGTTGCCAAATGCGTTTACTAAGCAGTGGGGATGAGAGTCCATGTGCATCCCTGGGACCCCCAGAGAAGGGGGTTTCCGAACTATCACCAGAGCAGTGAAACACTGCAGTGTGCAGGACTGCATGTTCTTATGTCATGGGACATTTACTAGGTTTTCCATGAGTGATTTTGACTGTCTGCTCAATTTTCCCCAACTTAAGGACTTTGCCCAAACTGTGGAGGGTGCGCTCCCCATGTGTTTGGTTTGGTTGATGCTGCAAAGGCTGAGGCTCTGGGGGTATTAGAGGAGTGGTTCCAAAGATGAGATGGTGGGGAACGGTTTTCTGCACGGGGTCCCGCCGAGGTAGATAGCCCAGATGCCGACCCACCGTCCTACAAAAGCGCTGCATGCTCATGAGCAGGGTGAGGGCACTCACCCCGGTGACCTGGCACCTTTAATTACACTCAGTGCCTTGCTCTCACCCAGCACTGGGCGGGAGGGGGATGGCTGTCACTCTCTTTCTCTGCCACTTTCCACCTCCAAATCACACTCTCAGAAAGCATCTCTGCTTGTGTGTGGGCACCCTGTCGCTCTCTCTGGCCCACTGTCCCCCCACTGTCCCCTTGTCTCCCAGCTGGAGCAGCTATGAGACAGGAGTGGGGTGGGGACTCGGTGGGCCCACCCCACGTCACCCACCTTCCCTTGTGTTTTCGGTGTAGTTCGCATTGCTTCCCATGCCGAGAGGACCCAGCCAATGCTGCCACTCTGCTTTCCCCCTAGCTTAGCTCCTACCCCCGGTTGAGAGAGGAGACAGAGCGAATCGTCACCACTTACATCCGGGAACGGGAGGGGAGAACCAAGGACCAGGTATTGGTTTTTCGTTTTAATTTTCAGATATAATTTACTTATAATAAATCTGGAGTGTATAGTCTTCTGAGTTTTGACTATGTATACAGTAACCCCCACCTCAATCAAGATATAAAATGGTTCTGTCACCCCCACCACCACCACCAAAATTTCCATCCTTTGCCTCTTCGTCAATGCCTCCCCCACCTCCAGGCCCTGGCAGCCACTTGACTACAACTTGTCCCTATCATTTTGCCTTTTCCAGAATGTTCTGTGAATGGTCTCCTGTAGTACGTAGCTTTTTGATTCTGATTTCCTTCTCTCAGCATGATGTATTCAGGGTTCATCCCTGTTGTTTGTGGTGTATCTGAAGTTTGTTGCTTTTAATGGTTGAATGTGTGGCCCACAGCCTATTTATCTATTTGCCTGCCAGAGGACATTATGGTGCTTTTTTGGTTTTAATTTTCTTGTGAAGACCATCTAAGCACACACAAAGGTAGAGTGTGTGACTTCTCCGGGTAGCAACAGCATGAGTCTCATAGGTCCCCTGCTGAGTGCGCTCAGGACCTGGGCATGGCCCAACACCTGGTCTGAGTCGCTCTCCGCTAGTTGTCTCCCGTGGTCTCTCGGCAGCTGTTTGTTCAAACCAGAACTGAAACAAGCTGATGTGCTGTATGTTGTTGTGATATCATCTTATTTAGAATGGTTCCTGCCCCCTTGACATTGATGGACAAGGAACTGCCTCATTTGCCCTTCAGAGGATTCCCCCAGCCAACTTGTGCCCTGCTGCCTCGCAGCTTCTGTGACCTGGAAGCTCTGTCAGAAGCTTGAAAGAGTCGAGTTCATTGTTGTCATTTTTGGCAAGGATGCTGCTCTCTCCTCCACACACACCATAATGCCTGGTTTCCCCACTGTTAACACTGCCAGGCTTGATCCATGGGCTCTGAGGTGACAGGATTCAGGCTTTATAAAACCAGCAACAATGTATTCCATGGATGGAGCACCCCAGTATTTTCCATCAACCCCACAGAGTCTAACCCAGTAAGCACTCAGAGACACAATGAGGTGACAGGAAGGGACAGGGTACTGTCCCTTATCTGAGATGACATCCTGGCTGACTCCTGTGCCTATGTGTATGTGTGTGTGTTTCATTTTAATATTTTTACCTGGCCACATTATATTTGCTGTTTAAATGTGGCACTTATAAAATGCTACCTGCTAGCTAAAGACTACATACTGTGACTTTTTTAACCCTTTGCAGTGGGCCTCTTGTCCCCACCTCCACACAGCCAGGCAGTGGCCGAACTGAGTCTACAGTCAGTCCCAGAGGCTATGCTGGTGACACCCACAGTGGGTTGCCTCACTCTGCTCTGTTGGCCTAATCTTTCTTAATTGTGAGGCTCTGACACATGAAAGCACCTGGGTCCCCTTCTCCCTGCAGATGTACCCTGGGGGCTGTATTAGGAGTGAGGGAATCTGTGTGTGGCCCCCATCTTTCTGCCTGGGAAGCAGCATGCTCCTGGTCCCCCCTGCTGGCTAGTGTGATAATTGCTCTGGCCACTGCCCCTGCCTGCCACGTTCAGCAGTATACTAGTGTTCCTCAACTTAGAGAGGGTTACGTCCCAGTAAACCTATTGTAAGTTGAAAATATCATAAGTTGAAAATGCGTTTAATACACCTAACCTGCTTAACGTCATAGCTTAGTCTCATCTACCATAAATGTACTCAGAACACTGACGTTAGCCTACAGTTGGGCAAAACCATCTAACGCAAAGAATATTCTGCAGAGTATCGGTTGTTGACTCCTCTGTTCACGTGGCTCACTGGGAGCTGCAGCTGCTGCTGCTGACCAGCATCACGAGAGAGTATCATACCACATATCACTAGAAAAGATCAAAATTCAAAGTACTGTTTCTACTGAACGTATATTGCTTTCACTCCATCGTAAAGTTGAAAAGTTGTAAATTGAACCATTATAAGTCAGGGACCGTCTGTACTCACAGTGACCCCACTTTCCTCCAGATTCTTCTTCTCATCGACATCGAGCAGTCCTACATCAACACGAACCATGAAGACTTCATTGGATTTGCCAAGTATGTACTGTCCAGGATAGCGGCTGGTGGGGTGGCAGCAGTGTTCTTTCTCAGTCGAGTTGGGATTCCCTCAGTGGGCCGGAGCACGAGGGTCTCTCTGTCAGGAGTCCTAGTGTGAGAGCATCTGGCAGCTTGTCTGGGCTCGTAGTGGCCCCATCCTGATTGTCCCCAGTACACCTCCTATGGGGTACCCAGTGGTTAGTTTAAGGAAGAAAGTGCAGTCCTAGAGTTACTCATTCGGAAAAAGCAAAGCTAGGCACCCAGTGCTTCCTTTCCTGCAGAACTTCTCAGAGCCTTTCAGACTCCGGTACAGCTTTCCCAGACTCCCCATACGTACTTGGCCCTTCCACGGAGCGTCTCATGGGGTCAGGGCTGCCCAGGATCTCCATGGCTTCCATCTATACACTGTAGATTTGAAACCAGAACCTTCCATGGAACCTGGATATGGGGCCAGAGCAGGGAGCTCTCATTTCACCAGAATATAGACATAACTGCTGGTGGTCTCAGGCATCACCCACCGATTCCATCAGCCTCTAGGCCCCCCTCAGCAAGCTTGGGTCCCACATGGATTATTCTGGTAGCTCACAAAGATTTTCTTGCCAGAGCCCAATAGAATACCGGACCATTGGTAGCCAACTTCCTTATGTCATTTAGATGTGCCTTCTGTGTGCCAGACCCTGTGATAGCAGTAAGTAAGCACAGACCCAAATCCCTACCCTTGAAGGAAGGTCCCATACTGGGGACAGACATGTACCTGGGCATTTAGGATGCAGTCTGGTCAGTGCTAGGGCGGGGCTGTGTAAGGCCTGTGGGAGTCCAGAGGCAAGGCCTTCTGGCATGGCATTGGGGATGTGAGGAAGCTGCTTTGAGGAGGGGTCTGCTAGAGCCCAGTCGGGCTAGCAGGCTGAGATGAGAGAGTCTTTCTGTCAGGGGTCTCTCCGTTGGGCTAAGTAGTTACCTGGATAGAATATTTATCAGTACATTCAACACCATTTATTAAGCCAGCTGTTCTGTGCTGAGTACAGGGTAGATGAGTGGAATGAATGAATAAATGAGGGCATAATCAGCTTTGGGCCCAGCTAGGTTGTCCCTGCTGGGGGCAGACTGGGGGTGGGGGACCCTGGCCATGGGCCGTCCCTCAGGCAGGGTTCTCGGAGCCTGGGGAGCAGCCCCTCCTGCTCCTATCCTCCAGCGCAAGGTGTGTGTGGGCTAAAAAGGCTGGTCCTCCCTCTTTAGTTTGCTACTGTTTTCCTCACCCTGATGTCTCTGCTTTTCACACTTCATCCACAGTTCCTTCTCACAATTTCTCCTGTTTTTCCTTTGACCACTCCACTCTTTCCTCTGGATTCCTGGGCCTTCCCACCTCCCCCAGCTGTTACTATACTGAGCAGCTGGTGACCTGGTGGGTATTGTCTGATGTGTGCCTTTTCCTTGGTGTGTGAATGGCTGGGGGCGGGGCCCAGGGTGCCAGGCTCCGCCCAGCCCAGGTATAAGCCAGGGCCCCAGGCCTTGAGTGGGATTTCCCAGGGCCACACTGAACAACCATGGAGTAGTATCTCAGAGCCTTTGGACTAGGACAGTGAATAAGCCAGACTTGGGCCCTGCCTTTTCAGAGCCTACAGACTAGGGACACATTGTCATTGAACACATTGTCACAGGAAGGTAAAAGTAGCAAAAGAGGGTAGGCAGGGGTTGTGGGAAAAGAGAGTGAGGGATGAGTCCTGGAGAGACCTTCTCAAGGATGTCGTGACAGTCAGATGACAGGCAGGGATGGCAGAGAGTTATAGACAGGAAGGAAGGCTGAGGAATGAGAGCATAGACCACACAAGGGGGAGGTGAGTGGTCAGGCTCCATCACCAGGAGGGCCTTGCAGACCCAGGGAAGGACTTTGGACTCCTTCCATCCCCAAGGCAATGGGAAATCTCTGATTAGGTGTGAACAAGTGGACTGCTTGGAGAGGGAGGGGGCCGAAAGGCCCTTAGGATACAGCACATCTAGGACCTCTCTAGCAATCAGCCATCACCATTCGTCGCTTAGCTTGGTCCTGTCACCTTTAGGTACTATTGATCAGATTTCTTCCTTTGCTTAGATGTTCTGGGCTACTTTCCCACTGCCCTCTAAACACTGAAAACAGGTCCCAGAGAAAAAGCCCTATAATAAACATCGAATAAACTCATTGTTAGAGAAATCGTTGGATAAAATTCTGCCTCTGTTCTTAATGTTTCAACTTTACTAATCAAAGAACAGAGGCTATATCCTTTACGCTCTTGCGCGCACACACTATCCAACAGCCAACTCGAACTTTAGGGTAAAACCCCAGAGACAGTCAGTAAAGGAATGAAACAAGATGATTTGCCTTTTCACATTGTTCAGAAAGTTCGAGCTAAAGCAATACAATAAGAAAATATGACACCTGAGTAACAGGAGACAGCAATTGTTTGCGGATGGCAATATGATTGTTCCGGGAGGAAATACATTGGGATAAACAAAGGAGCTAAGTAGGTGCCCACATACAAGATATGTGGCTTCTCCGCACTCATCATTTCCTGGCACAAACCAGCCAGGAAACAGGACAGAAGAAGAAGAAAAGAGATCTGGGACTGTAAACAAATAAGGGACCTTGTAGAAACATACCCTGTTGACCTTGACTGTCCTCTGGTTTGGGTCAGGAGTCATCCAAGATGAGTGGTGTTTTATTGGCAAGTAGCCATCCCAGTCTGATCTCCCGGGTCTGACAACCCCATGGTTAGAGCCACAGTAGCTGGCACAATCAGGAGTGGCCAAGATTAGGACCTGGAAGCCTGTTTAACTCCATATGTTTTCTTATTCCATGAGCCCAAGCTCTTCCCCTTGGGCAGCTCTTTGTGTACAGAGAGGCTTCTCTCTGACTGTTTTTAACTGGTCACTGGCCCTTCGTGTAGGAGAGAACCCCATCTGGGCTGTGAGGGCCTCTTGCTCCTTGTCCCTCATGGCATCTCACCTGCATGAGCTTCTTTGTGCTTTGGTTTCAGTGCCCAGCAGAGGAGCTCACAGCTGAACAAGAAGAGAGCCATTCCCAACCAGGTAGCCGCCCCTCCAGGGCCTGCAGCTCTACTCTCAGGGGTGGGGTCAGAGGCGGGGGCGGGAGGGCGCTAAAGGACCACTAAGCCTGGCGATGGTGCCTGGCACGTGGCATGCCCCACTAGATAGTGAGAGTCAAAACTCTGACAGGGCCAAAGGGGCTGATTTTGTGCACCTGGAAGGCCCTATCTGAACATTCAAGGCCATGAACTTGACCCTCTAGGCAGCCCAGTCACCATGGTGTTTGCAGCCACGTTGGATTCCCAGCCCTAAAGGTTCCTTATCCTTTGCCTGTGGCAGACATCACTGGTTGATCTTAGCATCCTTGCCCACTGCGCCTAGAATTTGGAGTCTGTGGGAGGTTGCATTGTGACAAGCAGTCTGGGAAGGCTGGGAGTTCTTTGACCCCAGGCCTGTGAAATAGGAACAGCTTTGTGTTTGCCAGTATTAGGTACTTTTTTATTTTTCTTATTTTTAAGAAAACCATCATCTTTGCAAAAATTTATGCCAGTGTCCCGCACTTCTCCGCATTGGGCGGGGGGGTGGGGTGCTCTGCTGTTTATCTTGCACGATTGTAGAGCCCTTTGGAAAAGAAGGGTGTAACCACTGCATGATTTTTTTTTTTTTTTTTTTTTTTTTTTTTGCGCTTGCCATGGGTAATATGTATGTTGCTTCTTTGTTTTGGGAAATGATAATGAATTAAATATTAACACCATGAATATAATTAATAGCATGTAATTTTTTTTCTTTTGCTGTTTTTTTCCCCTCTGCTCTTCTTTCCTCCCATTTTTGTGCTTTCCCTGCTTTTTCTCTGTCCCTTATGTCCCTTACGTCTCTTTTTCTGCACCTGCTCTTCTTCGATTTACCCACAACCCTAACTTTGTATTTTCAAAGGGAGAGATCTTGGTAAGTACCCACTTGGCATAACAGCGACATTAGAGAACCTAGGAGTGGTGGTGACCCCACCACCCTTAACACTCCCTTACCCCTAAAATAACAGAACAACTAAAAGTCAAACTAACCTAAAAACCCCCTGCCACAGCCAGTGCCTGAGGTCGTGTGGCCCCAGGCATAAGCCAACTCACACAGACACTAACCTGATTGCTGCCCTGGTTGAAGGCCCACCCGTCTGGCCCATTCCTGACATGTTGACATGGTTTCCTGTAGGTCAGGGATGGCAAATACTTGGCTAACATCCCACATCTCCTTCTCCTCACGTCCCTGGCCAGGGAGGATTTTGTTCAAGCCCTACTGGAACTTGCCACCATTCCATCTCCAGTGCAGACACCATGAAATTTCCCCATCTTGCGCTCATGGTAGACATTACTAATTGATTCAGCACTCTTTCTCTTATACCTATCCCCTGTCACTTGCCCACGGCAGACATCACTAATCAATCCTGCCGTCTTTTCCTAAGCATGCCACCACTCCCCTTTCTAGGGCAAATGTGACTAATTGACCAGAGATTTTTTTGTCCCATATAATAGCTTTGCGTGTGACACAGTTTCCTGATAGACATGACTAATTGATGAGGGAACTCTCCTGGATGCTGCCACTATCCTGCTTCCGTGGCAGATACAAAGGTGGATTAGGCCCTTCTGTTCCACTTGCCCCCATTCCTTATCCTTTGTCTGTGGCTGACATCACTAGTTGATCCTAGTGTCCTTTCCTGCTGCGCCTAGAATCCTCACCATAGGACTCCAGGCAGTTCCTACATGTTGATTGTTGTGGCCCCCACATGAGTGGTATTTGCCATCCCTGTTGTAGGTTACGCCTCCTCTCCGTGTGCGGCCCGGCCCAGTGGGGAGCAGGTACTGCACACATCTGAGAGTTGAGCTCTTTTCAAGGTGCCCACCTCCAGGCAGCTGGCTTCAGCCTTGGCTTTCCAACTCCAAGAGCACGGCCTGGGCCTCCAGCCCTCACAGAGGCCTTCTTCTCTGGGATGCTCACCCACCACCAGCCACTGCGGCAGCTGGGCCAGACCCACTGCTGCCCTCTGGCCGGGATCTTCTGGCGACTCCAGGATCTTTCCAGTAGCTGAGCTGATCCTGTGCTAGGGCCTCACTTGTGCTCAGGGCCTAGAATTTTCTCAGAAGATACAGAAAGGGCCAAAGCTTGGCAAGGTAGGGGGTGAGGGAGCAGTGGTGGAAGAATGAATTGTCCTTGGCCCTAGGTCCCATTTTCCAATGTGTCACCCCCACTCCCCTTTGAACTTGAATGATTTCCTGCCTCTAAACAACCCAGGGGCCTGCTTCTCCGAGATGCTTAGTCATTCTTTTCCTGCCAGTTCCCACACCCCTGGCCACAAAGTATGGCTGGTCCTTGGGTCTCCCAGCCATGGTTGCCATCCCTTCCTGGGCAGCTGGGTCTGGGACCCTCACCTGGGAGGAGGCTGGCCCACCCTGCTGATGGGCCCCAGCTGTGTCGCTTCTCGCCTGCTTCCCATGCTGTCCCTTTGGCCCTTCCTCCCACCCGGGCGTGCCCACATGCTTGTTGCTGAGCACCCTGGAGCGTGGGAGCCCTGCAGGCCTCTTCTGTCTCCCCCACCCAATTTAGTCCTGTCTCCCACCTACCTCATTCTAAGCCCAGTCCTCTTGGGCACAAATCTGGCTTTCAGATGAGGGGCCCCAACAAATCACTTCTTTTCCTCTAGACTCAGCATCTGTGTGTCTGCTACCTGCAACTTGTACCTTTCCAGGATGAGATTTTGTCTCTGACTCCAGTTGGGCTCCCAGGACTGTAGCTCTCTGAGTAGCTTGAGGGAGAAGAGATCTTGGGGCTCTCTGAGCCTGACTAGCAGCCTCCCACCCTAAGGCCCAGATTTGCCGATCCTGGCTCAGCCCCCACCCTGTGGCCCCATGCCCTGCAGCACAGCCAGGGCCCACCCACCAGTTCTGACCACTATTAACCAAGGGTGGAGGCAGGCAAGCCAGATCACCGGGGGGTGGTCAGGGCACATCTGCCCCCTGGGAGCCAGGCTGGGCCCGGGAATGCAGAGGACTTGCCATGGGAGGATTTTTCGGGGAGCATTGGAAACCTTTCTCTCCATACCCCCTTTCTTCCTCCCCTGGCTATCAACCAATGACTGAACTGAAGGTTGAAAGCAACTACTCCGTGGGCCTGGACTAAGCCAGGCAGACCCTACCCTGCCCCTGGGGGCCAGAGGAGCAGGCCTGAGCAGAGCTCTGGAGCTGGGTGTGGTGGCCAGATGTAGGGGCTCCTTCCTGGGTCCTGTGCAGGCTGGCCTTGGGCCTGCATCTGGAGATCAGCCTTACCCTAGCATGATCAGCCTAAGACTAAGGGTATTCCCAAGACTCCAGACTTTCAGTGCTAAACTGGGGCTTCCTGGGCAAACTGGGATGAGTTGTTGACCCTAGTGCCAGGGAGGATTCCGTGACCACGTTGGACCTGATGGCCTCTGCCTCCTTGCCTACCAGGCAGCCCATAGGTGGGCAGGTGCCAGAGGTCACTGTCTGCTACCTGACGGCCACAAGACTCCCAAGTGGTGTCTTGTCATCTCAGGGAGGGAGAAGTCTATGACCTTGGCCTTAACAAGAGCTTCTAGGTAGTATCTCATCCTCAGCCTGGTCAGGGACTTCCGTGTGCTCCCTGAGGTCTCCGGGACACTCTGTGGCCACCTCTACCTTCGTGGCCTCTGAGTCCACGCCCAGCCCCAGGAGGGGTGAGGGCTGGGGCCTGGTCACCTTATTTAGTAGATATGACAGGCCTAGGGGCAGGTCAAGGTAGGCAGGATGAAGCCCCTCCTGAGACCTACGCGCTAGGAAAGCATGCGGGCCCTAGAGGCATGCCTGAAGCCTCACCTAGGGTGCTTTTACCACCCTCCCCCAATCTGGGGTTATAACACCAGCCCTTTCCAGCTATCTATAGCCACACACAGCCCACCCTCTGCAACTTGGCCTAGTCTGTCACTGCCTCAGCCTGAGGCGACCCTGTCTATGCCTCCATCCGCTTCTCGCTGCTTGGGGTTCCCAGTCCAGAGTGGTAGGGGCTCCAGCCTACACAAGGCCTCCATGGCTCAGGGAACATGGGAGCATGGTTCCCAGGCTGCCTGCGTTTAACTGTCAGGTGAGTTCCCCATGCAGGCCTGGGTTCTGTTTCTCATTCGGATGACAGCTATGGCCTGATAAGCCCCATCTAGGGGGTCTCCCAGTCAACAACCCCATCAGGCAGAGAAAAGCTGGACCACAAGGCTTGAGGCCAATGTGGAACATATCCCTTGCAGGTCCCCCAGGCTCAAACCTATGTCCCCAGCCCTCTGGGTGGAGGTGTTCCTGGATCCTCAGACTCAACAAAAGATCCTGTGGGGAAGGGAGCCCTGGGGTAGGGGTCATCAGAACAGGTCCCTATGCCTACCGAGCACCCACCCCAGTGAACTGGACAGATGAATAGACAAGAGTAGGCAGCAGAATTGAGGCTGTGAGTTGAGCCTCTGCTAATTGGCTCCTGATAAGAGAAAGAAAAAGCCGCTTTATTGCGTGTATGACTGTCCACCCTAGCGAGCGCTGGTTTCCAAAGTGCTTGGGGCAAGGCAGAGTTGGGTTGTCTGTCTTCTGGCAGGAGGTATCTCTGCCTTTGTCCCCTGGCTTCCCGCCTTGTTGGGGGTGAGGGCACTGGCTGCCGCGCTGGGGGTGGGCCAGGCTGGGTGGTGGGTCCCCCACTGAGCCACACCCTATTCCCCAGGTGATCCGCAGGGGCTGGCTGACCATCAACAACATCAGCCTGATGAAGGGTGGCTCCAAGGAGTACTGGTTTGTGTTGACGGCTGAGTCTCTGTCCTGGTACAAGGACGAGGAGGTAAGTGGCTGGCAGGGATGGGCCATAGGGTGAGAATGGGTGGTCTGGGTGGTTGCTCACTTGTTCACTCACTGATTTACTCATTCACTTACTTGCTCACTGTTCATTTGAGAAAGGTTTCCCAAATACCACTGTGCTCAGAGCTCACCAATAAGATGGGAATGGCCAGGGCTGGAGGGCTGGAGGGTGTGGCAGGCGTTGCACATCATATCCCTCACGGCCCTCCAGCCTGATACAGGAAAGGGAGATGGTGGAGAGAGCCACTGGCAGGCTGGAAACGAACCCCAGCCTCCAAAGACACAGCAAGGGAGGGCTGCCTTTCAGAGGGGACACGGCCTGAGGTCAGGGTCATACATTCACAGCCAGGCTCCTGTGGTGCTGGGGTTCTCTGGTCTGCAGCCTACATAAGCTCAGCCAGGCTCTAGCCATTCTGGGCCTCAGTCTGTGAAGCAGGTAAAGTGGCCCCTGCCTACTCTGAGGTGCTTAGCCATAGTATCTGTCTTTAGGACGTTCTACATGTACTTGTCCTTATCAGAAGGGCAGAGGGAGGCCTCATGGAAGAGCACCAGGAACAGTGACCACAGGGAGCAGTATCGCATGCTGCTTCATGGCGGTCTCCGTGAACCTCCAGCGGGAGGCTATGAGTGCACCCCCAGCCCAGTAAGCAGCCTTTCTGGGCAGTACTGCTGGCACGGCCATCCAAGTCCCTTCTCTGCCTCTGCTTTGGCCCATTCTCCCATTCTGAGTGGCCCATGTCTTTACTTAGTTCTCTTAATGGAACAGCATAACTGGCAGAGTGGCCTGGGAGTGAAGCCACTCCTTTGATTCCTATGCCGTTATTTTCCTGGGTTGCCTTGGGAGAGGCTCACAGGCTCTCCATGTTTGTATTAGGTGTCTGTGACAGAGGCTCAAAATGAAGGTACTTAAAAAACAAGTCTGTTTCTCCTGTCCCTGGTGAGCTTGGTGGCCCTGTGCTGTGAGGCTGTCCAGGGCCCAGGCTTTGTCATCTCTCTTGGCTCCCCTTCATGGCCCAAGATGGCTGCCCCCATGCCCAACACCATATGACTTCTAGCAACCCCAAGAAGGAAAATAAGGGGCCTGATAAGGAGGGTGCACACATCGCTCTGCTGACATGTCCCTGACCAAAATCTAGTAACATGGCCACTGTATGTCCTGTTCACCTGGGATGGCACAGCCACTAACCCAGCCCAAGTGACCTTGGAGAAGTCAGGCTTTTCTGGTTGTCCCTAGAGCCCCAGCTCTCCCCCTCCATAGGGATTTGGGAGGACCCCCTGCGGAAGTAGCTCACTACAGAGGCCTTGCTGGCAGCTGACCCCATCCTGGGCCAGCCCCAGGCCCAACCATGTGTGCTTCCACCAAGGCCCAGAGAGAAGGCAGGTAGAGCTCTGTCGGGGCCCCTCGGTGGCCATCTTGTTTACGAAGTCCACGCCCTATTCCAGGCTCGCTGGCTGAGGAGCCCGCTGAGGCTACACATGGAAGGCACTCTCCTCCCCTTCCTCAGAAAGTCCTTACATTTTGTTAGTGAGGAAACAGGCTCAAGCAGTGACTTGCCCCATGTCACAGAGCAGAGAAGGGTCCCTATGAATGGGTACAAGGGCATGAGCTTCCTGGCCTGGACCACTGCCCACAGCCCAGGCCAGATATGGTTTCTTCAAGGGAAAGTGCTTGGGGATTAGGTCATCTCCTTCATGAGGCCAGAGACTTACCCCTGGAATGTTCTGGAACTCTCAGGAGATCTAAGTCCCCCAAATGGAAGGGATTGTGTCTGGGTGGCTGTTTCTGAACCAGGGTGGGAGGTTGTCTAGAACCCCACAGCACCATGGTGTTGGGATGTGGAAGGGGGGGTAACACCAGGAGTTGCACAAAGAACCCATGTGGCCAGAGCAGCTCCTCAAAATGGCTGGGTGAGGGGTAGGGTGACGCTTTCACATTTTACCCCCTCTCCGCCCCCACAGTCTGAAACCCAGTCTGCTCTGTAGTTCATCAACTATCGAAGCAAGCTCAGGGCAGGTCTCCCTGCTTTTTGGCTTGGGGGTCCCCAGGGCCTGGCACCAGCCTTAGAGAGCTATAAAGGGGCTTTAGGGCCAAAACCCCAACCTGATTCGCTACATGGAGAATTGCGAGTTCAGTTTCTCTTTAACTTAAGAAGGGGCCGGCCCTTCGTTTTGACCTCATCTGGAGATAGAAAGCAGGAGCCTCAGACTCTCCCTTGGGGCCTCAAACCAGAGGCAGGTCCGGGAGGTGTTGGCAGGAGAGTGGAGCGCCCCCTGGCAGTAACGAGAACCAGCAGGCCCGTAAAAGGAGCCCTGTGTGTGCCCCAGACACAAAGCAGGCTTGGATCTGGAGAGCAGGAGCGAAACCCTGCTGTTCCCCCGCCACCCTCGAGACCCTCAGAGTCACACGTGACAGCTACCCCCAAGGCTTAGAACAGCCTCAGAGAGGGGCAAGACGCCTACCTGTATTTCTTTATTTGAAAAATAAATACAAGGAGGTGGTTACAGCTTGGGGTAGTAGGAGGGCCCCAACCTCACAGCCAGCGTTGGGACTCCCTCTGCCTTCCCCTGGTGCTTATTCTTCCCACCCAGGCCCTTCTGGATTCCAGAATCTTTTGTTTAAGTCTCTGTCTCAGTGGGAAACAGGGTGGTGGGTGATTATACTCACCTCTGGGTCTGCCTCGTTGTGGGGGTGGCAGCAAGTTTGAGGGGGCCCAGTCCCGATGTGCCGCTGGCCCGAGCCCAGCCTAACCAATGTGCAGACTACTGTACACATTCAGAGCCCCCTGAACAGGTAGTCTGAACACTGGGCTGGCGGGGCCGGCTGTTCATCCCATGGGTCCCCCAAGCAGCAGCAGGGCCACCACGCCTCAGCACCTCCGAGTAGGCAAGGAAGCCACTGCTCCGCCTGTGACAGTCTGCTTTGGCTCTTCTGACGTGGCAAGGCTGGGCTGGCTTGCATCTGATGAAAGTTGTGGGTTTTCAGGAAATCCTAAGGAGGGGGTGGGCGGGAGGGAGGGTTTGGTTCCGTAGCCTCTGCACACAGGAGACGGTCTCCTTGGGGGTCAGGGTGGGGGCGGGAGCACGCATGCCTGTGTGTGCATGCGCGCGGGTGTGTGTGTGTGTGTGTGTACATCAGCAGCCTCAGAAACAGAGCCGCTGTGCTCTGGGCGGAATCACACTGTAAACAGTTCCAGATGTGGCGCCTTCCTCAGGTTCTGAAAGGACTGTGACTCAGTTACTTGGCCTGACCAGCTTCTAGAAGCTTCCTGCCTCATGACATGGCAGGGTGGGGCAGTGAAGGGCCTTCTACAGACTTCCAGTCAGGAAACTCCCACCCTGGCCCCTACTAAAGCCCCCAAAACTTCCCTGAAAGGTTGGAGGACCCCAGGCCTTGCCTGGGACACCATTTCTTCACTACCCACCTCCCAAGTCTTCAGGCTGAGTGGGGGTGCTTCCATCTCAGGCCACCAGGCTCCTCTTCCTGCCTCACCATGGCTCGGCCCAGAGGAGTGCTCTGTCCTGCTTCCTCCCTGCCTGAGCCTGGTAGGCTGGCCCTGGGGCCATGAGAGTAAGAGGCAAGACAGACAAAAGAAAATCCCTGGTGCTTTGTATGCGCCCACTTGGAGGTTGGCATGTGCTCAGTGCTTTCACACATTGTGTCAATCCTAACCTCAAACCAGGACAGCAGGACTCCTATGCACCTTTGACAGATGCTGAGGCAGAAGGGGAAGTGACTTGTTCGAGGGCACGTGGTCGGAGAGGGGCAGAGCTCGCTGAGCTCCCAGTGGTAAAGGACTGAGTTCACGCACCAAGCCTGCCGCTCACTCCTGCCTCCCTGACCACTCCAAGCCAGGCCGCACCAGCAAGGGAGCACGCAGCAGCCATGTTGAGCTTCTCTCTGGGGCCTTCCTGCAGATAGGATCAAGATATGTGAAAAGAAGTGGACTGCTGAGTGAGGGGGCAGGTCTCGAGTAGTGTCTACTATGAAGACTGACAGTGATGCACCAGCTCTGTGCTGGGCACACAGTAGGTACTTAGCCGACAATAAGGGGGTGGACATTGGACTTTGGAATGTGACTTGCCAAGCCCATGCCTTTGGCCAAGGTATGTATCTTCCCCGAGCTGCTTCCCCAGAAGCCATCAGGACTGCTATGCCTGGCCCTCACTTGGTACTTCCTGAACAGCTACCCTTAGTAAGCAAGTGACACTTACATGGCTTTGGGGCTCCAGCATTGGTTTGGTGCGACCTTGCTTTCCAGCTCCACTCCTGCCCTCCTGCCTGTCCCCCTCTTGTGCCTCAGCGGAGTTAACGCTTTCATTCCCTCAGCCCGGAGGGGAGAATTGGTTGGATTCAGAGTTGGTCAGTTTTGAGCATCTATTGTGTGTCAGCAGTGACAAAAATAGACAGGAGTCCCTGCCTTTGAGGAACTGATGAGTTCAGTCCAAGTGATTGATGGCTACCTAGGTATATAAGCAAAGTATGTTATGAGGCTTAGCACCGAGGGGAGAAATGGGTGTGGGGTCAGGGCAGGCATCACCAGGAGGGTCGCCTCTGTACAAAGACCTGAAGGAGGCAAGTAGGGAGCCACAAAGGCATTGGGGGGATGAGCGTCCCAGGCAGCGGTCTCAGATGCGCAAAGGCCCCAGGGAGCAGGGAGCTTGCTTAGGGTGTTCAGGAAGCATCAAGGGGGCTGGCATGGCTGTGGCAGGGTTAGCAAGGGGGTGGCAGTGGCAGATAAGTTAATCTAAAGTGACCAATATGGGAAGCATCACGTGTTGGTAGTGATCCTTGTGATGGAGTCCAGCCTGGGACATCCTTAGGTCCTCAGTTAAACAGCTCAGGTGACCCCTTCCCTTCTACCTTCAGGAGAAAGAGAAGAAGTACATGCTGCCCCTGGACAACCTCAAAATCCGCGATGTGGAAAAGGGCTTCATGTCTAACAAGCACGTCTTTGCCATCTTCAACACGGAACAGAGGTGAGGGCCCATAGGGTCCCAGGGTGGAGACTGATAGCCTCCTTCAGTCATTCAGCAGCATCCACTGAGCACTGGTGTACAGCCTTGCCTTGGAGTTTCACATTCCAGAAAGGGAGTCAGGCAAGAAACAAAAATGCCGTGGGTACTTCTGATGGGTGGTGGCAGAAGACCTCTCTGGGCAGGGAATGGGATGAAATGATGTGGGAGCCATGGAGGGTTCTAAGCAGAGAAGGGATGGACCCAACTTGGATGTTCACCAGCACCCCCGTCTGCACCACCAGTTTCAGCTGAGCCTCCTGTTTTGTGTAAGAAAAGTTCTGTCCTGCTTTGTTTTAGACTGGCCTAAAGCTCTGAGACCTACTTTGGCCATCAGCTGGCTCCAAAAACCTTTACAGCTTTTTTAGGCTCATCTCCTTCTCCCCTGCCCGAGAAGCCCTAGGGGGCTCAGGCCTACCAGGAAGCTCTTCCTGGCTGTGTGACACCGGACAGCTGTCCCACCTCCCTGGCCCTGTGCCCTCTGTGTAGGGGGGTGAAGACATTACCTGGTATATCACTTAGGAGTTCAGAAAACCCAGAATAATAATAGTGGAAACTGGATAGAAGTTTTGGTTTTATATATAAGTTAAGTTCAGACTTTACCAGCCGGGGAGGGTGGGGCAGCTCTGCGGGCCCAGGCCTTCCTGATTCTTCAGCCTTCCTCATTTTTGTCCAGAATGGCTGTCCAAACTCCAGCCATTCTGATGATGTTCCAGGCAGCAGGGAAGAGGAGGAAGAGCATCGAAGGCATGCCCCTCCCTTCACAACTCCTTCCAGAAGTCTCTAGGGGCAGCCTCTCACTGACCACCAGTTGGCCTCAGCTCTCACAGGGCCATGCCTAACCTCACATCCAAATCTCACAAAAGGGCTTTGGGGCAGCTTGGCCATCTCAGCCATGCCTGTCCTATGGGACAGGATAGGGTACAGGTGCTGCTACCGTCCTGGTGCCTCATGAGTGTCTGGGTCAAGTCCCAGTCACTCATACAGACCCAGAGCTCACTATACCCGAGCCAGGCTCACTGACAGGGTCAAGCACGTGCCTCACCCTCCCTCCACTGAAGGAACGTCTACAAAGACCTGCGGCAGATCGAGCTGGCCTGTGACTCACAGGAGGATGTGGACAGCTGGAAGGCCTCGTTCCTCCGAGCTGGTGTCTACCCCGAGAAGGACCAGGTGAGGAGCCGCCCTGCCTTTCCTGGCCGGTGTACTTCTGACTTGAGTTCACACCATCTGGGAGAGGAAGGGGGTTGGGGTCTCATAGGATGGGTCATTTTGAGGCTGTGTTTGCTACAACTCTCTCTAGGCACATAGCCTATATCCTTGAGCAAACAAAACAAAGGTAGGAGCAGTTGTCATCAAGGCCCAGACAGGGACACATAGGACCTGGGATCCTGTCTGCTTTGTTCTTCCTTCTGTTCATAAGGCAGAGTGAACATGGCTACTACCCTTAGCCCCCAAATTAACATGTTCCACTTTTCATGTGAGAGGCTCTAGTCCACTTTGGGCCATGGTCACCCCATCTGGGCAGCTCAGGCCAGGGGCAGGCAGGGCCACATGGTTTCGATGTGGCCGTCAGGGGTCAGCCCTGGGTCAGTTGTGGGTGGTTCAGGGCAAGCCATTCCCAGACAAGGGGGGCTTTCCCACGCCCACTTTAGGCTGAAGTCACCCCTCACTGCCTCCCTTCCCAACCCTTGCAGGCAGAAAACGAGGACGGAGCACAAGAGAATACCTTTTCCATGGACCCACAGCTGGAGCGCCAGGTGGAGACCATTCGCAACCTGGTAGACTCCTACGTGGCCATCATCAACAAGTCCATCCGTGACCTCATGCCAAAGACCATCATGCACCTCATGATCAACAACGTGAGTGCCTGGCCCTCCAGGGCCACTAGTCATGAGAAGGGGCCAGGGGTGGCCCCAGCCAGATTCGGCCTGAGCACTGTATAAAATAAAAAACTAGAGTGAGTCACCACCTTTTAAATACCAAAATCAGGATTCCCAGCCTTTCTTGGGAAATTGGAAGGTACAGGCCTCACAGGGCTCACACTCCCATTTATCAAGTAATTGAAGCTAACACAACACAGGTGTGCTTTCTCTAAATTAATTTCATTAGTCTTAATAATAACTCTAGGAGAGAGAGGGACTGCTATCATTCCCATTTTATAGACAGGAAAACAGAGGCCCAAAGATGTCAGAAGAGTGGGAAGCAGGTTCAAAGCCAGACTGAGCCCACCCCCAGCTGTGGCCTGGTGTTGGCAGCCCACCTCTACCCCTGGGCATTAGCTGCCTGCCCCAGGACGCGCAAGCCTCAGGGCTTCAGGCTTCTCTTTGGTAAAATGCAGCTATACTGATGTCTCCCACTCCAGCTGCTGGGAGAGTTCAGGGATTTGTACTTCAGGCCTTCAGCTCGGCAGGAAGCTCTACAGACCAGGTTGGATTTGTGACTATACAGACTACAGCAATCTAAAATGAAAATCCAAAGTCCCTTCCCTTTGGCTGCATTCTTCACAGTCTCCTCCTCGTGGTGACCAGTGTTCAGTTTCTTGGGTGCCCTGGTATATTCTTCACATGCATATGAGATTTATGATATAAATGGTTATACAGTTCTGAAATTTTAATCCTGTAGTTCTCATTGAAGGAATTTCTCCCACAGACATTTGCCCATGTGCCAGTTGAGCACATACATTGTTATTCTTTTTGGTATTGTTTTGTAGTGATCACAGATGGAAAATCTCCATTTAATAAACATCCATTCTATTGCCAGAAAAAAGAATGAGGACTATCTCCACATTTATAATAATTTTCATTATTAAGTGCAAAATATCTGGAGTATAATAACAGAATATACAGGAAGGCTCTTTTTGTGTAAGATTCCATTTGTGTAAAAAGGGAGGAGAAATACATATACATTATATAAACATAGAAACCTCTGGAAGTTTGTACAAGAACCTGGTAAGAGCAGTTGCTTCCTAATAGGGGAACTCGGGGCTAAGGAGGCCAGAGTGGACAAAGGAGTTTTTGCGGCACCTTTTTGTACCTTTAGGTTATATTTTTCCTTTTACCAGGTTTTCATTATTGAAGTGTTTGAATAGCTGATGCATTTACATAGTTTGCAAGTTAAAAAAAAATCAAACATGGTCATCTTTTCAGATGTTGAAAGTTTGAGAAAATTTCTAATATAGACAGTTTATAGGAGTCTTCTGTTACGAAGTATCACATATCCACTAAATCTATGTATTTCAGTCTCAAGCCACTCTTGACCTTAATGGGAATACTCTGGAAGCATCGCCTCTAAAATAAAGAGCAAGTTGGTCATTTCCACTTTCATTTAACTTTCTTGTAGAGTTACTAGCCAGTGCGGTTGCACAAGAAAAATGATTTTGCGATGTGAACATTGAAAAAGAATGGGAAAAATTGTTCCTGTTTGTTGAAGCTCCTGTACACATGAACATATGTACCTAGAAACCCCAAGAACAGTAACTGAAAAGCTACTGTATCCTGTAGGAGGATTCAGGAACAAAGTATAAAATTAATGAATAGAAACTAGTACAGTAAGTCCTCAATGTTATCAGTAGGTTCTGCGACTTTAAGCAAAATGAGGTTTAAGAAAACCAATTTACCATAGGCTAATTGATGTACACCTAAAACTAATATAACTAATATAATATTGTATACTAACTATTCTTAAATAAACAAATACCATAGGATAATTGATATAAATAAATGGGTTAGGTTGCTACGACATTGCATCGATATAACTAAACAACACGGAACTAAATGACATCGAGCTAAACATTGTTATTGGAGGACCTGCTGTAGTTTTTGAACAAAAGCAAGTTGGAAGATAATATAATAGTGGAAAAGATAGCAATAAAAGAGTTCAGATTCTAGGAATGAGTTTAATAAGAACCTCCTGAAATGGGTTGGAAGGACAGTAAAAAGTGTCTCTGAGGGATTTAGAAGACAGCTGGGTGGAAAGCTCATCTGCCCTTTATTTAAACATCTTACGTGTTCTATGATAAAGACAAAGAAACCCTGTCTAGTGTGGTGGATGCTTTTCCAGCCAGTCATAATGGTCGGCTGAGTTCATGGTCGGTGTGATGGGAAGCTCTGACTTCTCTGACCCTTACCCCCAGACGAAGGCCTTCATCCACCACGAGCTGCTGGCCTACCTGTACTCATCGGCAGACCAGAGCAGCCTCATGGAGGAGTCAGCCGACCAGGCCCAGCGTCGTGATGACATGCTGCGCATGTACCATGCACTTAAGGAGGCACTCAACATCATTGGGGACATCAGCACCAGCACTGTGTCCACGCCCGTGCCCCCACCTGTTGATGACACCTGGCTCCAGAACACCAGCAGCCACAGGTCCGAGAGGCCTGGTCACCCACGTGTTGCAGAGGCTGCTGCCTACGGGCTCCCAGCTCTCTCCGTTTGTCTACCAGGGTACAGCCCACGGGTGGGCAGGGTAAATGGGTCCAATCTGGAAGGCACAGCACTCAGGGCTAGTCACAGTGGGAGCAAAGGGACTGGGAGGGAGATGGGTTAAAGTCCTGCCTGTCTCCTGGTGTCTTCTATTGCTTCAGCCCAGATGGAAGTCAGAGAGGGCAGGAGGCCTGGGCGACACCAGCTATGGGAGTCAGCCTCCTGGGGCACAGAGCACAGCCTAGAATGGCAGCTGGGGGGAGATCTGGAAGGGCAAACAGAGGGCATAACCAGCCCATCCCCCTCCCCTCTGACTGCTCCAGAGCTGTTGGACAGAAGTGAAACCCTGGCGTGGACAATTCAGAGCATCAGGCAGGGACACCTAACCAGTGGAAGGGGTGGGCACGTGGTGGGAGGAGTGCGGGCAGGTCAGGGATGTCTTATAGAAGTTGTCAGCCCCTTGAGGCCACAGGGGACCATGGACTTACTCGGGGAGAGAACACAGCATCCAGCCTGGGGAGCAGTGGGTGCTTGGGCCCAGTGGGTAATCTATGGGACACCTAGAGCAGAGGCTTGTGGTATCCGGAGGCATTTGGACTTGATTTGGAAGGCAAGGCTGGGCTCTGGTAGGGTCTTCTCTGGTAGGAGGCACAGAGGTGAGGAGGTCTGAGAGGGGCCAGTGAGAGGGCAGTGCCTATGCGAGTGAGGTCAGAGAGAAGCAGGAGCCCTTAGTGGCCAAGGACGGGTTTTGGGTGGGAGGACGGCCATCTCTAAGTCAGTCTGAAGGATGGGTGGAGGATCCCAGTGCGTTCCTCTGGCTTTGCCCAGGACAGGGTGCTCAACCCCATCTCCCTGGGTGGTAGCTGGTGCCACCCCATCTCAGGCTTCTGCGGCCACACTGGCATGACCAGTGCTCCTGTCTGCCATCTCTAGCTCACACCTCTCCTTCCTTCACAGCCCCACTCCGCAGCGCCGACCCATGTCCAGTGTGCACCCGCCAGGCCGGCCCCCAGCAGTAAGGGGCCCCACCCCTGGGCCTCCCTTGATGCCTGTGCCGGTGGGGGCAGCAGCCTCCTTCTCAGCGCCCCCCATCCCATCCCGGCCCGGACCCCAGAGTGTGTTTGCCAATAATGAACCCTTCTCAGCCCCGCCTCAGATCCCATCTCGGCCCATTCGGATTCCACCTGGCATCCCCCCTGGAGTGCCCAGGTAAGGCTGGCCCCCCCTCTGCCTGCCATCTAGAGCCACCGGCCTGCGCCCTGCAGGGAACTGAGTCACCAGCATCTCTATCTGACTGGTGGGAAAACGGGTCCAGAGAGGCCAAGTCACTTGCCCAAAATCATGGAGTAGTAGAGTTGGGTGACTCAGGCTCCAGGCCTGTCCTCCACCTGAACAGGTGGGCTTACCACACAGCTTAGAACCTCACATGGGGACTCTTCTGGTTTTTGGCTTTTGCTTCTTTACTGAAGACACCACGTGTCTGTTATGACACAGTTCTACCCTGCCTCCCAACCCTGCAGGCCAGGCTCTCCCCACTTCTCCCATGAGGAACCTGAGGTCCAGGGAAGGTGGGGGACTTGCCCAGGGTCACAGAGCAAATAACATCATTGGGGTACCAATGCCTGGGCTTAGGAAACTCCTTCCAGGCACCTTGGCAGCCTTGAGAGCATCTAGCAAAGGGGAAGCACCCTGGGGCAAGGTGGTGGGGCCTGGGTCCTCATTGTTTCTGGCCTCACTACCATCTCCCCCTCCCTGTCTGTCTTTATTCTCTTTGCAGCAGAAGACCCCCGGCTGCGCCCAGCCGGCCTACCATTATCCGCCCAGCCGAGCCGTCCCTGCTCGACTAGGCTACGGGGCGGAGGGGGGGGGGAAGGGCGGGAGGGATGTTCTTGGGGGGTCCTTGTGCACCCTCAGTGCAGGAGCTTCAGTGGTCTGGGCCCCTCCCCACCCCTGACCCTCCCATTCCCATGCCACAACCAGGTTCCCTGGCTTTCCTAACCCTGGCCTAGTCAGGGACTGGCCTGGCCCCCATCCCCAGCTGGACACAGCACTGAATGAAGGGGCCCTGTAACCCTGGGGCAGGGTAACCGGGGTGTTGCACTTTGGGGGATGGGGCCTCAGGTAGCAGAGGAGGGAACTGCACCCTGAGCACCATCTTGAATAAGGGATCCCAGCTTGGGACGGGTGGGACTCACCCAGGGGCTTCTCTGGACTAGAAAGCCTAAGTAGACCAGGCCTTCTGGAAGCTGGGCACCAAGGGCACCTATGCCTAGTCCTTGCTGGGGCACAGGAGTGTGTCTTATTTTCAGCAGTGGGGACGCCCAGTGGCAAGCCAGGCCCAGTGGGCCTAGCACTGCCTGCTGTGCCCGAGTTGTACATATTCCTTCCTTGGCCGTTTTAACCGCACGGCTCAGCCTTGGCTGCCAGAGGTGCCTTTGCCAGGTCCAGAACCTCAGCTCTGCTGGCCTCGTTGTCTTTCTTTTCCCAAGGCCCCCTTCTCCTGCTGGGTCTCCAGGGTGGCTTGGGCTCAGGGCTGAGTGGGTGGGGAGGCTGTGGGGACCTCTCAGCTCCCACCCAGGCCTCCCCCGGAGGGTGGGCCCCCGGTGGCCGCTCTCTGAGCAGATCTCACTTGCTCCTCGCTCGATTTGACCACTGTAAGTGCCTGCACTCTGTATCCTATTAATAAACTAAAATAAAGGGAAGAAGCTTCTGGTGGCTGCTGTTGTGGGCCTTTTGTGTTGGTGTTCAGGCTGAGGACGTGGGCTGCTATCTTCTTCCAGGAGGCCTCTGAAGAGGAACCCACCCTTCCCAACATATGCTCCCCTACACCTCATGGGGGCTCTGCCCTTGTGGGGAGGTTTCACTTCTGGAGGAATCCATGCTATACAGAGGGGAGCTTTTGCTTTCCTTAACACCTCAGGAGTGGGGGCAAATATTCTCCACCACCTTCCCAACTACACACATACATACACACAGGCCTGGGGCAAGCATTGGAATCACTGAAGAGAGAGGGACTCCTGGCCCTCTATCCCAAGTTGTGCAGTGGGCAGGCCCCCTCTCAGCCCCAGGCCTTCTGGCCCAGCAGGGGACGCAGTTAAACTTTGCTTTCTGATTTTTCTCTTATGCCCAGGCGACCACCTCCATCGGCTCCCACCAGATCCTTCTTCTGAGCTTCGTGGGAGACCCCTCCCGCTTGCCTGGCTGCCCCCTTGGGGGCAGGTCTGTCCCAGCTGGTATCCCTGAGCCCCAATCACCAGGCTCTGTGATTTTCTGACCATAATTTATTGGCTCCAGTCCCCAGGCAGACCGGTTGCCCTTTGTTCTGTGAAGCTCCTGTGCAGGCTTTGGCTGGGCCACCCTGCAGCCCTGTCTGGGGCCCCTGCAGAGAGATCCGGAAGGGTGGGTGGTCTTAAAGGCCCCTCTCCTGAAATTCTGTTACTAGACCTCACACTCAGCCCCTGGGCTGAGGAACCTGGCCCTTTCCTGTCAATAAAATGAATCTCCTGGAAAGAACATTGCAGCCTCGTCTCCTTCCCAGCCCCTGGCATGAGAAGGCTGCCCCCAGCAGCAACAACAGGCCTCGGGGAGCAAAGAGAGGAAGGAAGGCATAGGGTCTCCTGAGAAGCAAGCCCCTCCCACCACGACCTGGCTTCTGGGCCAGTAGGGAAGGAGAGGGGAAGTTTGCTTCCTGGGCCCCATCCCACACCAGGCAGTGCTGGTGCAGCTGAAAGGCTTAGGCTAAGGCACATTTATAGTAGGGGACAGAGGCAGGGCCAGAAAACCCCAGGGGTGCACTGAAATGCTGCAGTGTCCCCCATGCAATTTCCAGGAAAGTAGGTACAACCACTGAGCCACCCCTTCTGGATGGCCCAGACCTGCAAGCCAACCAGTGTTCCCAGCCCAGAAGAGAAGACACGTATGAGGGCCATACCTCAGGCCCAGACTGCACAACCTCCCCTCCTGCAGGAAACTAATTTGGGGAAGGGACCCCAAAGTCTCACATGCATGCGCCCTGCTGCCACTCCTTTTCCCTGTTCTTCCATCAGAGGCAAGGGCTACGTAGGCATGGGGCGCTTGTCCTGGAAGAAGCGCTTAAGTGTGCAGACCTGTAGCACGGCCACCAGTAGCAGCACAGCCACGTTCACAGCTGACCAGAAATTGACCCGCTCCAGGTTTCCTTCCTGCAGGTTGCGGTCACGTGCCTCAAATGCTCGCAGCAGTGTCAGTGTCTGGATGCTGCGCTCCAGCCGGATCCTCATGGTCTCGATAGACTCCTGTGATGCACGGGAAGGGCCAAAGTCAGGCCTCCGTCCTTTGGGGAGCAGACACCAATAAAACTGGGGAAATGGGGTGAGAATCCATGTTGCTGAGGCGGGGAGAGCTGAGAACCAAACTCTGACCAGGCTGCCTGCCTGAGTCTAAATCTTCATTCTGCGACTCGTTGGCTGTGTGACCATGAACAAGTTAATTAACCTCTCTGGGCCTCAAGGCCCTCAGAATTGCTGTGAGAACTGAATGCTTAAAAAAGTGTAAAGAAAGCTGTTGCTAGTGGTTAACAGCACAGTTGCTGAAGCTAGACTGCCTGGGTTTGAATATTGGCCCTACCAGTTCCTAGCTGTGTGGCTTTAGGACAGTTACTTAGCCATCCTGTGCCTCAATACAATGGGGGAGAAGAATTAGAGCACACTACCTACTTCATAGGGTGGTTATGGAGGTTTGATCAGTTATTTAAGCCCTTAAAAACAGTTTACACTAGAAATGTGCTATTTTGAATCGAGCTGCTACTAGGGGAGGCTGGGTGAGGCCAAGGAGGACCCCAGCCAAGGTGGGAGGGCAGGGGCACACTGCTGTCCAATGCCAGAGATCTGAGAAGAGTGGCCCCAGCTCAGCCTAGGCGCACCTTGATGTCCTCCATCTTGACATCCAGCATCTCCTCGGGCTCTACGGCCTCTGCCCAGCCTTCAACCTCCTCATCGTCCTGCAGGCTGTCAAAGATGAGTTCGAAGAACACCAGCTTCTCAGAAATTGTGCTGAAGGAGTTGTCAAAGCACAGCTTGTAGTCTCCAGCCTCCGTGGGCTCCACCCTGGACAGACAGACATGACCCTGAATGGCCAGCCAGCCTGACTTTGAGAACAGACAGGGAGGTAACCCAAGGCCGCTGGGGATGGGCAGGGCTGTAACGCAACCCCAGCAAGCAGCGGGACTTAACTCACGTGTGCACCCCGTCTGCCTTGCGAGACTCACTGACCAGCATCACGCCCTGAGGGCTCTCCAGACTGAAATCTACATCCAGCCCAGCACCTCCGATCACCTGGAGGGCAGGTAAGAGTGGGTAGAGAAGTAGGGGGTAGGCCAAGTACACACGTCAGAGAATGCCAGGGCTGGACCACCTGCACAAACCCATGCAGACCACCAGGCGCCTACCTGAGCGCTGATGCCTACACCTGCAACCTTGTCGTGCCCACACCCGTACTTCAGGTCGCACCCTTGGCCTTGGCTCCACCCCAACTGATATGACAGCTCTGGCATCAGCGTTCATCTGGTCAGTACCCCATCAGAGTCCTTGATCAGCGTTTACCTGGCCACGCCCCAACTGAGACGACTGGGTCCAGCCCCAGCCTGGAGAAAGCCTCACGATGGCCACGCCCTTTCTCCTAGCGCATTCCGGTCACGCCCACTATCGCCTTCAATCCTACACAACCCTTTGACCACGCCCACTCGCAAGGGTCCGACACTAAAGTTCCCTCTTCCCAATGTCCACCCTCCGGCTGTCTGACTCTAGCCCCGCCTTCCATTACTCTCACCCCTCCCGCTCCCATGCACTGTCCCCGCCCTCTCCATCTCTCTCTCTCTCTCTCTCTCTCTTCTCTCTCTCTCTCTCTCCCCCCCCTTCCCCTCCCTCCCTCCCTTCTTCTCTCTCTCTCTCTCTCTCTCCCTCCCTCCCTCTCCCTCCCTCCCTCCCTCCCTCTCTTTCCCTCCCAGGCTCCGCCCCCGCTCTTTTACGCACGGGCTCCTCCTATCTTTAACGCAAGCCTCGCCGTAGGGGTTCGGCCACGCCCTCTCCCTTGCTTACGCTCGCTATGTGGCCCAGGTCCCTCTACCTGGTACTCGGTCTCGAGGCTTGCGTTGGCCGGCGCGGACTGGTAGAAACACTGCTTCCTCCCGGCAGGCAGCAGGAACGTGAATTCGCCGTCCTGGATCGGTGGGGGTCCTGCCCCTCCCACCCCCACTGACGGCAGTAGTAGCCACAGTGCCCAGGCTAGGGCTGTGCTAGCCGCCATCATCCGGGTCACCCTCCAGTCTGCTAACGGGTCGCGCGGCTCCTTTAAAGGCTAGCCCTGCCCCCTCTGCTACTCGGCGGAGCTCATTGGCGGCCGCTTCTGCCCGGGAGTGAAGGAACCCCTGAGAGTTGCCCTAATGAATCCCTGATGCTTCCGAAAAAGTTCAGCCTTTTAGGGTCATTTTTCTGAAAGGTCTGAATTGCTGGTAAAGGAAAGTGATAAAAATAAGTATCATGATGGTGCATTCTTCTCAGGCAAACGTTAAGACAACTAAGATGGAGGCGGCCGGGTCCTAAAGCACAGCCTGCGGTTTTCCCAGAGTACGGCGCGCGTGTTGACCGTTTGGTGATACAGTCTGGGTGGAGTCGGGCCAAGATATAGGCGGGATGTGGTCCCGCTCTAGACCCTTAGGGCCCGTGTATAGAAAGGCTCACGCTGAGCGCGGCGGAGACCTTTGCGTATTAACGGGGTGGTCGTGTTGCCCTTGGGCTGTGAGCCCTCATTCCCTTTGCGCCTTAGAACTATTACTCTGTCAGTGTCCTTAATCTCTAAATTGGGAACGATGAGAATTGAGTGAAGTGAGGCCTGTCTCATAAGATTTGGTTTTCCTTGCATAGAGTCAGTAGAGAGGCGTGGCCCCACCCGGTAGCCCAAGGGTCTCAAACTCAGGGGCCAGCAGATTAGCAGAGTGATCGAAGTGGCCCAGGATAAGAAAAATGACAGCCCAGGTGCTTAGAATCAGCAGAGAAAAGGTGAGGAGTGTGGGCCTAGCAGCCAGGTTGCCTACTTCAAACCATGCCCTACCCTTTATTAAAGGCAATCACACTGCTGGACCCTACCTCATTAGGTGTTGTGAAGATTAAATGAGATAATGCTTGTTCAGTGCTTGGCGCATTATAGGCCTTCAGTAAAAAGCTGTTACGTTCCAGGTTTATCATCCAACCATTTAGTCTCTCCCTCAGTCTGGCTTAGAGGATAAACAAGTCATTGGAGAAATAAACTCTGTGGCGATTCCATCTAAACATGAAAAATGTTGAGATAGAACCTTTGAGTCTTTAAAGGTAGGCCTGGGAGAGATTGGCACATAGTGACAATTACTTTTCAAATACAGCTGGTGTCTTTCAGTTCCTTCCTGTATTTGGAGAACCTGGGGAAGTAGCACCACTTTGTAATGTCAAAGTTTATGTACACTCATGTTTGGTATTCAGCTTCACTCCCAAGTTTTTCTATCATTCAGACTCTGCTTGGATATTTCAAAGTAAGTGTGGAGAATGGGTGATTTTTTAAAGTGTTCTTAACGAAGCAAAATTCACATTGCATAAAGGTAACCACTTTAATGTGAATAATTCAGTGACATTTAATGTATTCACAGTGTTGTGCATTTTCACCGCTGCTACCTACTTTCTAAACATTTTCATCAGCCTGAGAGGAAACCCTGTATCCATTAAACAGTTATTCCTCATTCCCCCACTCACCCCAGCTTCTGGCAACTGCCAATCTGGCTCTATGGATTTACTGATTGGATGTTTCTTATAAGTGGAGTATGTGACCATTCCTGTCTGGTTAATTTAACTTAGCATAATGTTTTGAAGGTTCATCGTCATAGCATATCCAGTATTTAATTTCTTTTTTTGGCCAAATGATATTCCATTATATGGACATATCACCATTTGTTATCTAGTCATCTGTTGAGGAACATTTGGGCTGTTTCTACATTTTGGCTATTGTAGATAATGCTGTTATGAACACATGTGTATGTATAGTTGAGTATCTGCTTTCAATTTCTTGGGGTATATACCTAGGAGTGGCATTTTTGGGTCATATGGTAATTCTGCATTTAACTTTTTTGAGGAACTGCAAAACTATTACACAATGGCTGCACCATTTTACGTTCACACCAACCATGTATAAGGGTTCCAGTTTCTCCACATCCTTGTCAACACTTGGTTCACCTCACAGATTACAAGGACCTTGTCATCTTACAATCTTTTATTGTTTATGCCGACAGCACCGGGTCTTCCTAGGTGGTCTCCCATCCAAGTACTAACCAGGCCTGACCCTGCTTAGTTTCTGAGATCAGATGGAATTGGGCTTGTTCAGGGTGGCATGGGCATAGACAACACTAGTTATTTTCTATTTTAATTTTATTATAGCCGTTCTAATGGGTGTAAAGTGATATCTCATTGTGCTTTTCATTTGCATTTCCCTAGTGATGTTGAGCATCTTGTTTGGCCATTTGTATATCTTCTTTGGAGAAATGTCTAGTTAAGTTTTTTGCTCATTTTAAAATCAGGTTGTTATAAGAGTTAACTATATATTGTGGAGAGAAAAGGAAGAAAAAGAAACAGTGGAAAACCTTTCCTACTCTGCACATCTATGATGCGTTCCATTGTATGTATACTCCACATTTTGTTTATCCAGGCACTCATAGATGGACATTTGGGTTGCCAGGGTGTTTCCAACTCTCCCTTAGCCTATGCTTCCTGTTTGTGCTGAACCTAGAGATCAGCCAGAGGTGAAAGCTTATCTTCTCTGAGCATTTGTTCTGTCCTGGACATGCATGTTGCTTTCTGAATTCCCCAGTATCTATAGGTGCTTTTGAATGCTCTAATAACCCAAAACAACTCTCACTCCAGCTTTTCCTCCCAGTTCTTGGCATATCTATCATTGTTCTCAGTTGTAATCTTTTGCCCCAGGCAGCTGTGGGTCTTCCTTTGCCTTACAGTGTTTTCTAGGAGTGCATTCTGAGTCAGAGAAGTATCTAGAGTCAGTCATGCAGGTAGCCCTGAGATATGTCAGAACAGACAAACACAATACCATCAGATTGAGGGCTGCTGTACTCTCTCAGGAACCAGAGGCCAGGCCCTCCCATATTGGGGACATACAGGCTACTATGAAGACACAGGTCTTCAAGATCTGCCATGCTGGGGAAGGAGATGAGGGAAGGGCAGGGGAAACACCAGAAAGCTTTCCTGCCATGTTCACCTTGCCTTTTTCCTCATTGAGCCTTTGCTTGGTTGGCATAAACCTTTGGCTCCTTTCCAGAGTTCAGATAAAGTTGATTCTGTTTTTGCTTCATTTGTCAATGTTTCTGGAGGGACGGGCTCTTGAAACTACTGACTCTTCCATTTCCACTGACATTTGGAGCCTGATGGGTGATTCTTATTTCTCTTGATTAAACAAAAATTAAAACTTTTCCTCATCCCCCATTTTCAACAAATATTTACCGAAGTTTGAGCCTGTCAATAAAAAAAACCCTGTCTGTGTCCTTGTGGAGCTGTCATCTCAGTGTCACTCCAAGATGATTTCAGGTAGTCATAGGCGCTAAGAAATAAATGTCATTTAGCCTGAGTGGCATCAGGGAAGGCCTCCCTGAAGATGTGGCATTGGAACTCAGACTTGAAATAGAAGAGACAGGAGGAGGTGAACAGAGAGAATAGTGCCCTGAGGTCAGAAGGCACTCAGAAGTTTCAAGGCGCAGGCAGACAGGAGGTAAAGGGGCTATGGGGGTGGGAGGAGTAATTTGAAAAGGGATGGGAGCAGTCAGCACAGGCCACATCATGTAAGATCCCTCTTCCCTTTGTAATTTTGGCCTAGAATCTTAGCCTAGGGTTCTTACAACAATGGGGAGTTTGCAGACTGGCTTCTGGAGGTCAGGGATCCCCTGAGATTATAATCAAAAGATTCCAAGAGTGTGCTCTGGGCAGTCTTTGTTCCCCACTGGTGTTGTTCTCCACCATTCCCTGCACCACTGCAGGCCATTGGAGGTTGGTCTCTATACACTGACTCAACCTGGCAGGAAATCCAAGGCCTGGAGGAGAGGAAGGTTTAGGTATTTATCTGCTGGCTCCCACCTTGTTGATCTGTGTCTCTCTACCAAAGCCTGCGACTCGAGCACTCTCCCCAACAACTTCAGGTCTGGGCTAGTAACAGCTTCCAGATCCCCAGTAGTCACCATCCCTTGTTGATTTCCCTTCACCCTGCCTGTGACTCCTCAGGGCAATAGCTGTGGGACAGCTGACCAATACAGGCTTGTGTGGTTGTTTTTCTGAACTCAAAATTCCAGGTTACAGATTCCAATACCATATTAAATGCTCCTAGGATGAAGTCCTTACATACATCAAGGCCTTTCCTGTATATTTTTCCCTCTACCTAGAATGCCCTTCCTCTGTCTCCTTCTCAGGCTTTTGGAGTCAGTTATCTGGAAGGAATCTCTCAACTTTCTCTCTTACACACACAGGATAGAGCCACAAAGATAGACTGAACAAGTGCTTTTTTGGCTTTCAGGTCAGACAATCAAGAGATATTTATGGTTCACCATGTGCCAAGCACTGTGGTGGGCATCACAGGAGACAGCAAGGACCCTATTCCTGTGCTTCTGGAGGGAGATGACTGAATGAATTCAATAAATTCAAGCATGTTCTGTGAATCACTTTGCCTCATCTAATTGAGATTTACAAAATATTATATCAAACAACACATAAAATATGGATCAAGATATGGGGGGGCCATTAAAAAATCAAATTTCAAAGGCTTGAAATTATATGGAGTATATTCTCTGACCACAAGAGTTAAATTAAAAACCACTAGCAGTAAGTTATCAAAAAGGCCTGAATATTTATAAATTAAGCAACACACTTCCAAATAACCTATGGATTATAGGGAAAATTCACAAAGGAAATATTTCTAACAATAATGAAGCAATAATGATTTCTAACAATATATCAAAATGTGTGAGATATAAAGCAGTGCTTAGAGGAAAATGTATAGGTATAAATGCTTATATTAGAAGGTAAATTTTTAAGAAGCTAATAAGAGACATTTAGACACAAGATAAATAGAAGAAAGAAAGCTAAGACCCAAAAACAAAGAAATAGAAGACAGAAAATAGAGAAAAACAACAAAATCAAAAGTTGGTACTTTGAAAAGGTTAATAAAACTGACTAACCCCTAGCAAGACTGATCAAGGAGAAAAAGAGAGAAAACAAATTGTCATCATCAGACATGAAAGAGGGAACATCACTACAGACTTTACAGACATAAAAGGATAACAAGGGACTATGAACAGCTCTATACCAATCAGTTCAATAACTTAGATGAAATAGACAAATTCCTTGGAAATAACAAGCATGTTAATTGTAATAAAAGAAAATTACAAGGCACTATTAAAGAATTCAGCAAGGGGATTCTTCTAAGTCCAGAAGGATCTGGAAAGATTTCCCAGAAGTAATATTTATGCAAATACCTGAAGGAGAAATGAGATTTGATCAGAGTGATAGAATCGTGTCCCGGGCAAGGGAGATGGCACGTGCCAAGGCCCTGAGGTTGAAGCACGCTTCGCATGCCCAAAGGAAAAAGTCTAATGACCCTTTTTGGTGTTTGATGACCACAGGGTTACATCCTTTCTGTGGGGAAACCAGGTGGACCTGCTTGATTTGAACTGAAACAGAGACCAAAGGAAACCTACTGGTCAGACAGACCTGTAGAAGTTTCTGGGATGTAAATGGGAGGCAATCTATCCTGCAATGTATAAAACTGCCTCAGTTCTGGAGCTTGTGTGTCACCTAGCTGGTGAAGCTCCTGAGACTTTTCTTCTCTGTGGCTTCACTTTGAGACTACTCCCACTCCACTAGGCATTGCATCCCATACCATAGATTCTTTGAATCTTCTGTCTGCTCCTCTTAGCTCCATTCTAACGGCAGAAAGTTGAGGCTTCAAAGAAGGACCATGTCTTGCCTATGGTCACAGAGGTCAAGCCCTAACCACCATGCCCTACCACTCTGTGCCCAAAATGTGTGTCAACTTTGGCACTGGTCGGGTTTCAGTGTGTGTCTGCAGTATGGGTTTCCCAAGTGGCCCACAGTCCTTACCCTTCCTCATACCCAGGAGTCTTCACAAGGTTAGAAAAAAATAAACGCCCCCAACCATCTCATCTGTTTGTCCCTCTGACCACGGCACAGAGAGATGCCAGCGTCTGATGTGCGCCCATGGAAGGGGTGGGGAGAAGAGAGAGTCCCTTTCAGCACCCGAATCTACGCAACTTCCTGCCAGTAAGGAAACACTTGACTCAAATTGGCCCAGCTTCTCTTTTCCCTTCTCTGGCCTCACAGAAGGGGTTGTGAGCCATGGGCCATGCTGGCCTCAGCCATATTGCCTGGCCAAATGCAGGAGGAGTGATGCCCTGGACTGTCCTGCTCCTTGCAGCCGGTGAGCCTGACACCCCTGCACCAACCCCACACTGCTTCACCCGCCCCCGCCCCCATCCCCACACCCACCCACCTGGCCTGGCCTCTGCTCTGGGGCAGAAACCAGTGCAGGGTTGCCCTCTCCAGGTGCTGGAGGAGGCTGAACCCTGACAGATTTGCCCCAGAGCCTTGGAAATGCCCCAGGAGAATGGCTTTCTTTTATTGGGTTCCTCATTACTCCCACATCATGGGTATCAGAAATGTCACCTCACTGGAGATGGCAGTGCCCACGCCCCATGACTCAGCCTGCTTGGCCTCTGTGGCTCCCACCTCCAGGGCCGGGAAAACAGATCTGCTGGGGGACAACGGGAAGGCTTGTGTAGACCTTACCTGAGCTAGACACTCTGCTCAAGAGCCTAGAGCAGCTGGCCCTCCTGCACAAAACCAAACCCTGGAATTCATATTCCTCACCACAGCCCAGGAAGAAAGATAGAATCCCCCCTGTCTTCCCTTTCTCCTGCTCTCTCCCTCTCTCATTCCCTCCAGCCACCCTGGCCTCCTTGAATATCCAACCCAGCTTTTGTCCATGCTGTCCCCTCTGCCTCGAAGGCTTTCTTCAAGCTGTGTAACAACCGTTGCTATCATAATAACATGACTCAAATGCAGAGACCCTTCACCATGTGCTAAACACTTGATTTCCTCAACATTGCAATGGGGTAGGGATGACTAGTCTCCAGTAGCACATAAAAACCAAGGTCCAGAGAGGGTGAGCCACTTACTCAAGGATACAGTCCTGTCGACCTCCACTCTAACCACCTCGACCTCCCTTATTCTATATTGCAGGCTCCATGGCAATCCAAGCACCGTCCATCCTACTGGTGCCCCCATACCCCAGCAGCCAAGAGGCCCCCGTCCACATTGAATGCAAGGCCCCCAGAGACTTCCCAGGGGCCAATTTCACACTGTACCAAGGGGAGCATGTGGTCCAGCTCCTGCAGGCCTCTGAAGACCAGCTCAGGGTCACCTTCATATTGAGCGGTGGCAGCTGGGAGGCGGCAGGGAGGACATTCCACTGCCAGTATGGCGTACTGGGCGAGCACAGACAACCTCAGCTGTCGGACCTCAGTGAGCCCGTGTACATCTCTTTCCCAGGTAAGGCCCTCCTGTCGGCCCTCACTCTGGAAGCTGTCACAGGATGAGACAGGCTTCCAAGCTGCCAGGACTTATTCATCTTTCCTTATTTAATCCTCGCAGTCACCTCATGCAACAGGTACAGCAATTCTCATTTTGCAGATAAGGAAATCAAGACAGGAGAGATAAAAGGACTTGTATAAGTCACACAGCTAGCAGGTGACAGATCTGAGATTCGATCAGCCTCCAGAGTCCAGGCATTAAACCTCCACGCTCTGCTGCCCCCTACCCTCCTGGCCACATAACATTTTTGAGCACCTGCTATACCCCAGGCACTGTCCTTAGTAGTACAGGTTCAGCAGTAAATGAAACTGACAATATCTCTGCCCTCACAGCTGATGTTCCGAGGGGATAGGACAGACAAAAAAACGAGGAGTCCAGTGAATATTCAATCTGCCAGCAGGGGCACAAGTAATGTGCCAGGGATGAAATACAGTCTGTGAAGGGTGTCATCTTAAATGCATGGAGAGTGGCCAGGGAAGCCCTCTCTGAGGAGGTGATATTTGAGCAAACTCCTGAAGGAAAAGGAGCCAGCTATGTGGGTATCTGGGGCAGCAGAGTTCAAGGAGGAAGAAACAGGCTGTGCAAAGGCCCTGAGGGTGGAGTGCAAGTGGTATGTTTGAGAAACACGGAGGCAGGAGGAAAGTGGGGTGAGACAAGGGCAGAAAGGTGGCAAAAAGGATCATGCAGGGCCTTGTGGCTACAGCAAGGACTCTGGCTTTTTGTCTGAGTGGGACAGAGTCCAGAGAGAGCTGCTGTATTTCTGTGTCCTTTTCAGGACAGGGGGTGGGTGTGAGCTCTAGATCAAGGAGCAGGAGGGAGGCAGGAGCCTCCAGGTGGAGCCTCCAGGTGGAGCCTCTGCTTGACCATCAATCCAGACTTTCTAGCTGCAAAGAGAATTTTGTTGCCAGCAGAGGCTCACATGTTGTGGTGACAGAACAGTCTCTGTGTCCTCCCTGGCCCCAAGTTCCACTATCAAAGGCCCCCTTTCACCTTGGTTCTGTGGTTTCCGAGTGGGGGAGGTGACAACCCCCTTCTTGCCCCAGATAAATGAATGAACAAGGGCTAACACCGTGAGAACACCAAGTGTAGGTCTCTCCTTCCCCCTCTTGGCTTAGCTGGAGATTTATGCTTCTATGGCTAACCTCTGTGTGGGTCTTGGGGTCCCCGTTGTGGCTGGGGGTGGATGTTCTCTGATCCCCTGGTAGCCAGGCTGAAGCCAGCAAGACTCTTCAGGCCACAAGTAACAAAAAACTTGACTCGAACTGGCTTCAACAACAAAAGAGGAATTGTTGGTTCACTTAACTGAAGTCAGTTCAAAGCACTGACTTCAGGCATGGCTGGATCCAGGTGCCCAAAGGTGTCAGGAATCATTTGCCATCTCTCAATTCTGCTTTCTTCTGTGGCTTATTCTCAGGCAAGCCTTGCCCATCATGGTGGCAAAATTGTGCCCAGCAGCTCCAGATGTATATCCTGCCGATTTGGTAATACTGGCCAGAGTAGTAAACCTCTCTTTCTAGGAGCTTATCCAAAGTCCCAGAATTAGCTCTCACTCCCTCAGCTTGGGTCACATGCCCATTCCTGAACCAATCACAATGGCCAGTGGGAAGGAATATGCTAAATGGCTAGACACAAAGTTTGCTGGGTCCCTAGGGTCCAGCTGCATCCAAGCCAGATAGTTGGGAGTTATGGGAGGTAGGCTGGCTCCCCCAAGATAACCTGGAGGAATGGTAGCTGTCCCACCTCCTTCCTGTCACAACTCCATGACCTGTCCACTCTCTCTTTTCCCATTTTCCTCTAGTGCCCACTTGGATCCTGGCATTATCCTTGAGCCTGTCTGGAGTCTTCCTCATTGCTGGGATGATGGCCATTGCCATGGTGATCAGGAAAGGTAACAGCAGGCAAAGAAAGCATGATCCGTGGGCTTCGGCGTGCCACCCCCAGAACGTGTAAATGTGTTCCCAGTCATACCCATTTTTTAGGAGCATGGAGTTGGGAGGTTTTACTCCAAAACTTAGCAGCGAAGAATATATATATATATATATATATATATATATATATATATATATATGTATATATATATATATATAATTGTGGTAAAATATACATGACACAAAATTTACCCTTTTAATCCTTTTTAAGTGTCCAGCTCAGTGGCATTAAGCATATTCACATTGTTGTGCAGCCATGACCACCATCCATCTCTAGGACTCTGTCTTCTCAAACTGAAACTGTCTCCATTAAACACTAAACTCCCCATCCTCCTCCCCCACCCCCAGATACCCACGGAAATGAATATTTAAAAAAATTTTTTTTGTGTGTGTGTTTGCACCTTGTATGAAGTTTTTACTCATGTATTTGGAGAAGATAAATATTTGCAGTAGCTCTTGGGAGAGAAGGCAAAGCTGGGTCGCAAATGTCTGAGGGGGCTTTTGATTTCTTGGCTTTTAGAAACTTGCAGTCAGGATGCACCCAGGACCAAAATCTAACAAATGCTTATTTTTTTTTTTTTTTTTTGTCCCCAGTTAAAGTAAAACAATTGCAGAAGAAAAGGTGAGACCATCCCTGGAGACCTTCAGAGGGTGGTTTGGGGGAAAAGAAATACTCAGTTACAGGGCAGGAGTTCCTGATAAATGTTCGGGATGCTAAGAGCTGGCCAGGTTCTGGGAACAGAAGGGCAGCACCCTAGCTGGGTGGGAGCACTGCTCCAAACAGCACCCTCTGAAGGGCGGGCTGCTTAGTAGAAACAGGTGCGCAGGGCACTGCCCTAGGAGACGCTGCAGCTGGAACTCCTGGAAGCTCGTAGCAGCCTTGGAAGTGGGCACTGTAAATTGCCCCATTTTCCAGACGAGGTGACAGGCACAGCATTCAATCACACAGAGAGCAAGTGGCTGTGGCTCCCACACATCCTTTTACTGCCAGCTACCAGAAATTGTCTAATCACTCTAGAAATCCACAGTAGGGGGAGGCAAGTGGCATCCCCTGGGGTTGTGCGTTGTCCAATCTGATGTCCTGGTTCCTGGGCACCAGGATGTCCCAGCTGGGCCTGGCTTCAGTTTCTCCCCTCTGAGAGAGGAGTGGACACACTGCTGCCTAGTGGTGGAGAGGTCACAGCAGCCCTGGGATCCAATCCTGGCTTGGCTTCATCTGGCTTGTGGGGTTCCTACAAGAGAATTTTCATCTGAGAAGATTTAGGGAGGTTTCGAGGGTGGGTGGGTAGTGAAGATCAAGTTGGGAGCCTGGAACAAGCCTCCTGCCTGAGATGAGTGAGTCATCACTCTTCCAAACCCCTTTGCAGAGAGCGAGCATCGTGCTGGGCCCAGATTGACTTCACCACCACAGGTCTGTGCCTCCTCCTCTCTCCTGTTCCCTCCTCCCTCCCCCCGGGTCACTCCCTCAGAATGCTATTGGGCCTCACTGCTGACTACTGAACCTCTTCCAGGGGTGATCATTTCTCTTAGGGTCAAAAACACACCCTTCTCCCTTTCTCGCTCTTCTCCACCTCTAGGTTTCATCTCTCACCTTCTCTCCTTGCCCACTCCTCAGGCCTTTCACGCACTCTGCCCTCCACCTAGAGTACTCTTCTTTCTTCCAGTCTCAGTCTGAAAGTCACTTTCTCCGGGAAGCCTTCCCTGACTCCCTAGACAGGGTCCATGCTTTCTACTTACATGCCCCTGGCAGGCACCCTGTCATTTATCATACCCCTCAGTAGAAACACAGTCAAGTAATCGTTGCCTATTATGTATGGAATATTTGCCTCCACTGCTGGACTGTCAGCTCCAGGGGAAACGGACTGTGTCTGTCTTGTCCACTGGAGCACCTGGGTGCTTTCACGGTGCCGGGCAGGGTCTTAAATGGAGTCCCACTTGTGGTCCAAACATGTCATTCTGCTGGCTTCCACCAGGGGGCGAGGGGCAGCCAGTCCAAGACGTGAGATGCTCAGGAGGGGCCCCCAACAGGAAAGTCTGTTCTGTATTTCCCTCACTCTCCCACATGTTTGTTGAGCACCCACTATGTGTTGAGATCTGGGGTCTCTGTCGATGACCAAGACAGAGGTGGTCTCTGTCCACAAGCTTACACTCCAGTGGGGAAGCAGCCGATGGCCATCTGGACTTGTCTGGGGCTAGGCGGTGGTTCCCCCAAAGAAGTGATGTATAAGACATGCAGGAGGCATTTGGGCAGAGCTTCAGGTAGAGTTCCAGAAAGCAGGAGTTGAGATGAGGGACCCATTTTCTGGAGGGCAGCGAGAAGCTGGGCTAGGAGCCGAAGAGGGACATGATGCAATTTTCTGTTGTAAATGGTTCACCCTGCAGAATGGGCTGGAAGGGAGCAAAGAAGATGCTGGGAGACGGACCCATCCCTTTCCTCTAGGTTGACATTGGGCCAGTGGGCTTGGAGGAAGGCAGTGAGCAGGGAATTTAAACTAGTCCCAGTCCTGGTTTCCTCTCTCTTTCTATTTCAGATATGTCATTCGATAACTCGCTGTTTGCCATCTCTACTGTAAGTCATTTCATTTCTTGGTCCTGGGTTTCTGCTGACTGTCCTAACCCTAGGGAGGTGGGGGTCTCTGAGCTTCAGAGGTCTGGGAAAACCCCAGAATCACTGAGCAGAGATTTGTTTGTGAGCTGAGAGTTCGCTCTGAGAGGTCCTAGGGGATTGGAGGTGGCCACATTCAGGCCTTCATGTGACAATGGGACAGCCACACCCTGGAGGTGTTTGCTGTGGGTTCAGCACTGCCTTTGCATTCAGTCAGGCTAACCTCCCAGAATGGTGACAGAGGGGACTCAGGGTGACCTAGTGTCTTTTGTGGGGTCATGGAACCTTGTGACAATCCGATGCATTAAGTACATTTAAATCGTTGTGCAACCATCACCACCATCCCTCTCCTGGTATAAATAAAAGCCTCCTTTTGCATTCAGTTTCCAGGACTTTAGCTTAAACGTCCCAGTTGTGTGTTTCCCTTTTAGTGGGGAGGATCTCACTGCACACACACTCCTTATAGAGGGATGTTGCTCCCCTACAGCACACACGTCAGGGCTGGGATTTGATCCCAGGTCTATAGGACTCTTCTGCATCTTGCATCTTGGGGTGGTCTTGGTCTTTGTACTTTATTACTTTATTTTTCTTTTTACTAAATTAGAGATATCTGAGCCATGGACACTATGAATCAAAAAAATGTTCAGCCATTCCTCTCTACACAGAGAGGGGTACAGGTCTGGGGGTGCAGGTGTCTCCACTAGAAGTGGCCTCGGATGTCCTATTTGGACAAGTGGATGCTTCAGGACTGCCATCAGGGCACCTGGGGCAGAGTCGGTCTGCTAGAAGCATCATGGTGGGGAATGCGGGTAGGGTGGGTGAAGGATTAAATTGGTTGACATACCCTTCTGGGTGTCTGGATAAGGACAGGGCAAGGCAATCACTTCCTCAGAGCTTCTTAATCCTATGGGGGGAGACAGATGATGCCACATGGGCAAGGAGTGACCAAGAAGCTCACTTCTCACTTATCTAAGAGATCCAAAACATCTCAGAGAAGGGAGACAAGCAGGAAGATAGTAGTTGCAGGATATTGATCCAGGCTCCAGACACGTTCTTGGCACGGCCCACATAACTGGGGTGCAGCAAGTGAGGAGTCGAGGGGGCCCCCTGCCTAGAACTTTGACTTTTACCCAAGTGAGGTGGAAGCCATGGAGGATTCAGAGCAGAGGAGGGACGTAACCTAGTCAGGTGCTCACAGGCGCCCTCTGGCGGCTACGTGGAGGACAGACTTGGGTGCACAGAAGTCCAAGTACGTGAAATGGTTTGGTCCAGCGTGTTGGCAGCAGAGATGCAAGAAGCAAACAGATGCAAGTCAGGTAGATTCAGCAGATAGGAAACAACGTGCTGATTTTGGATTGGACAAGAAAGAGGCATGGAGGAGTCCTGGAGAGGGGCAGTCTTGGGGAGACAAGGGAAGGGCACTTGACAGGGTGATACCCAAGAGAAGATGGAGACATGAGTCTGGAGCTTCCAAGAGAAGAGCAGGGAAGTTTAAACTGGTCTCCTGTCACTAGTATACAGATGGTGGCAAGGAGGGAGCTTGGCACTGGGCTGTTCAACCCTCTAGTCTCTGCTCAGAAAGCAAATCTTGTGTTGCTAAGAAAAAGCAAGTAGGCAGGGCAATTTTTAAAACTTTCGGTGAGAAGCCACAAGGCTCAAGGCACCAGCCTGGTGATTTTTCCTTTTTTAAAAAGATATTTAAAATGAAGCAATGGGAAACAGAAAGACAACTTATTTTTCAGTATATTAGTCTTGGTGACTATATATATCTATTTTTTTAATTAAAAAATTTTTGAATATGAAATACATCCATATTTCAAATTATATATACACAGTAGTATTTTCTTCTATCATTTAACCCTCCTCCACCCACTGGTCTTCTTCTCTACACACACTGTTAGAAGTAACCACTGTTAGAAGCTTCTTGCAAAATACAAGCAAGCAAAGGTGAAAATAGCAAATCTGTACATTCGCCCTTTTCAATACGAATGGTAACATGCTATCCACACTGCTGTGCATGGTACTTCTTTTCCTTAACAGTAAATTCTAGTGATCTTTTTTAGTTAGTTTTTTTTTTAATCGTGGTAAAACACATAACAAAATGTACTGTTGTAACCATTTTTAGGTGTGGCATTAAGTACATTCAAGTTGTTGTGCAACCATCACCACCATTTATCTCCAGGCTTGTCTTAGAAAATTGAAACTCTGTACCACTATATACTAACTCCTCAGTCTTCCCTCCCCCCAATCCTGGCAGCCACCATTTTACTTTCTGTCTCTGTAGATTTGCCTTTTCCAGACATTTTATGTAGAAATGACACCATATAATGTTCATCCTTTTGTGTCTGGTTTACTTCACTTAGCACAATATGTTCAAGATTCATTCGTGTTGTAACATGTGTCAGAATTTCCTTCCTTTTAAAGGCAGAATAATGTTCAGTTGTATGTATACTCCACATTTTGTTTATCCAGGCACTCATAGATGGACATTTGGGTTGCTTCCACCTTTTGGCTATTGTGAATAATGCGAATAATGCAGCTATGAACGTGGATGTGCAAGTATCTATTCAAGTCCTTGCCTTCAATTCTAGTTTCTTTTTGAAGTGTTAGAAAGCTGTGCTGCCGGCTGAAATGAAAATGAAGCAGCTGTCAGGTCTCTAGATTGTACTGTGTTACTCTACTGAGGGTCTGATACTTACTTTGTAACACCCTATGAGATGTAGCTTTTTTTTTTTTTTTTTTAAACAAACAGGAAGACTGAAGCTGTCTATGGGCCTTACTAGGGTCACTCAGTTAGAGGAAAGCAGGACCTGGAGTGGCTTCAATTTTAGCAAGCTCATCTCTTCATGACTGACATTGGGGCAGGAGCCTTCAAGGTAGAGGAGAATGTAGACCTTTGAGGAAGGTTTTGAGGGAGCCCAGAATGAGAGGGAAGGAGATAATAGTAATGTTCATTTAAACATTTAGCACTTATAATAGGCCAGTTGCTTTAACCATTTAATATCTTTATGCTTCATAGCAACCCCAGGAGGGGGTTACTAGCATTCTCTCCATTGTGCTAAAGGTGAAACTGAGCCACAGAGGTGTTAAGTCACTCTACTGAGGTCACACCATGAGGAAGTGCTAGAGTTGGGATTTGAACCCGGGTCCCCAGTTCAGCAGAGAGGAAGGCAAGAGGACAGAAGGCATATCAGGGCCCTGAAACTATGGGGATTTGTGTATGTGGGGTGACCTGATGGACTGGGGAGTCTCAGGCTCAGAATGTGGGGAAACTCTAGACCCTAAAACACTAAATCACCCAGTTCTATTTTTCTTCCACGGACAAAGAAAATGACCTCAGAAGAAAATGCAGCCACCCTGGATGCTCGTTCAGGCTCCACTGCAACCTCTGACAACTCCCAGCCCCGGAAGAGGCCTACCTCCACATCATCCTCGCCTGAGCCCCCTGAATTCAGCACCTTCCGGGCCTGCCAGTGAGGCTGAGGATTCGCCCCCATACCCGTCTGCACGCTCTGCCCTCCATTCAGCCTTCTCACGTGAACTGATCAGGCTATAGGGTCCCAAGGTCCCTCCAGCTACTCTGGGGGTTTCCAGCTGCTGCTTTCTCAGGGAACTGAACAGAGATGAAGGGACACCTAGGCTTGGGACCTTCCTCACAGAGGAGCAGGAGTGGGAGTGGGAGTGGGAGTGGGAGTGCAGGCATTGGTTCAGAGACTGGACAGAAAGGCTCTCTTTGGATTCTCAACTTCTCAGATAATCAGGGAAGGAGATGTTAGGGACCCTTCTGGACCCCAGCTGGGCCACAAGATGTCTGGCTCTCTGCACACCCTTCCTGTTTCCTCCTCCCTTGCTACGCCTGACTTGGCCGACCCAATTGGATTTTTAGAGCACAGGGTACCTGGGGGTATGTTCTGTGTGTCTGCCTTGTTATCATGCCCAAGTTATTAATTATAGCACATGTTGAGCTGTTCCCAAGGCCTCTATGGAATGTAATCCTTCAAGCCCTGGACTTCCGGGGTCCAATCGCTGGATGCCTGGTGGTGGCAGGGTGGTGTGAGGGTAGGCCCATGGGAGTGCTCGGATGGTACAGTGCTATGTGGATTCTCTGCTGAAGTCTTGGCATTGGTGAGTACAGGAGATGGAATGATGGGGTCTGGGGACAAAGGGACACTGGGGAGAATTAGTAAATGAGGAGGTACAGGGAAGGGTGGGGGCTGGGGAAGCTTCTTTGGCTCCCCCAAAACTGGAACTGTTTTTCCAGCCGGACGGGCTGGGGATGGCGGATGAGGAGCCACAGGCTGGGGGCGTGTCCCAGGCCCTGACCCCGCCCCTCACCCCTGGTCTTCCCAGGAGCCCCAAGCCTTACAAAGCGAGGCCCAGTGGGAGAGAGCAGGACCGGCATAAGGGCGGGGCCCCGTCCCAGTTGGACTCCGCCCCCCTGCGGGCCGCCTCACAAAGCGGTGCAGGGCCAGGGGGCGGAGCCCAGACTCAGGGACGTGTCGGAGCTGTCGGGCGTCTGGCCCGCCCCAGCCGTTCCTGGGACAGGGGAGCCGCCTCCTACAGCTCGGCCGTTTGCGTGGGGCGGTACCCGAGGCGTGTCCGCACTGCCAAGCACCGCCCCCCGGCGCGCTTCCGCCCCGCCGTTCCCGGGCCGCGAACCTCCCTACAAAGCGCGGCGGTTCCAGGCGCGCGGGGCTGGGGGCGGGGCTCAGGCCGAGGGGCGTGTCTGCATGGCCGAGCACCGCCCCCTGACGCACGCTCTTGTCCATGCCGTTCCTAGGCCGCGGAGCCACCTCACAAAGCGGCGACCGTTCACGAGGGGCGGGGCGGGGCTGGGTCGGGCCGGTCTCCTGGTCAGCTCCCTTTTTGCGCCCAGGGCCGCCGGCAGGCGGCGCTGCGCCACGGGGCCGGGACATCGGCGGTGGCAGCGAGGCGGCGCGTGGCCGGCAGGCGGCGCTGCCCGGCTCGGCCTCGGCCTGCGCGGCGGCGGCAGCGGCGTCGGCGGCGGCCTGGGCCCGGGCGCGGCGGCAGCGGCGGCGGGGCCTGGAGCCGAATCTAAGATGGCAGCTGCGGCGGCGGCGGGGCCGGGCGTGGGGGTCGTGGGGACGGCGGGCCCGGGCGTCGCGGGGCCCTGCGCGGCTGTGTCCGTGTTCTCCGGTGCCCGCCTCCTCACCATCGGCGACGCGAACGGCGAGATCCAGAGGCACGCGGAGCAGCAGGCGCTGCGCCTCGAGGTGCGCGCCGGACCGGACGCGGCGGGCATCGCCCTCTACAGCCGTAAGTGTGGGGTCCCGGAGCCTGGCCGAAGGCCGGGCGGCGCGCGGGGGCTGCGCACGAGGCCAGCCGGGTGAGGGGCCAGGCGTCCCGAGGGTACGGGGCCCCAAGCCGTGGGTGCCTAGTCTGTGGTGTGTGGGGCCGAGCCGAGGGAGCCAGGTTTGGGGGCGCCGCGAGCGAGGGGTATGGAAGAACGGTGTCAAGGGGCAGAGGGAGAAAAGAGGGCGTGCGTGGTAGCCAGAGGTGAGGTGCCCAAGTACGGAGGGAAGCGGGAAAAGGGGGAGTGAGGGCCCTGAGATTGGGAGGGGTGGGGAGGAAGTGAGGGGCTGAGACTGGAAGGTGAATTCGGAGGAAGCCGAGGGTGTGGGGGCCGGATGGGAAGGAGGGGGTTCTGGGGGGTGGGAGAGGTGGGAGTCTCGCGCGCGGGTGTGGCCGCCCTGGTGGGGGGTGGGCCGGGCGGGGTGTTGGCAGCCTCTGGCCATCTCAGGGGACCCCCTGGACTGCTAAGGACAGTTGGAAAGTGGTGCCCAGTCTGGTGCTACTTGGAGGACCAGTTCTAATCACCTGGAGGGCTTGGTGTTCGGGTTCCCAGAGTCGGAAACTTATATATCAGCGAAGAGGGGCCCACGCGCGGGTGGTGCGAGCCCCTGGATGTGCTCCTGGTGAAAACGTGGTCGGGTAGGGCCCCTTCTTGTTGCCGAGCTCCGAGAAGGTAACAGCTTCCTCCCGCGCCACGGTCCTCTGATCTTCCTTTTAGGGGATGTGAGAAGCGGGTGTGTGTTCAGAAGCTAGTTTCAAAACTGACATTTCAGTGGGAAAAAAAGAATCACAAATGTGTTTGCAGAGGACCCGAGTCTTTGTATGTAGTTCATCCTTTTTCTTTCTCTTGATACTCTTATCTGTTCTTTCCCATTCTTGATTCCTCCTTCACATTTTGCTATTCTGTTTCATTCAGCTTTGTCTCTGCGGGTTTCTTGCACTGATGCTCTGGGGAGCCACTCAGGAGTCCCTTATTAGCCATTGGCCTGTGTGAATTTTTTTACACTTTGGTAATGGGGTGTGAAGTGAAGTGTGTGGAGCTGTTGGTTCACACAGTGTTGAACTTTGCCTTGACTTGGAAAACCCAAACTACAGGAGCTGAGTCTGTTTACCAGGTGTCGCACCTCTTTGCTGAGGCAGAGCTGGGTCTTTTGGACCAGATGAGAGGGGAGAAGGGTGTCCCAGGTGAGCATCAGAGCTCAGGACAGACACTTAAGTTGCATCTTAAGCTCAGCAAGGTCCCCCAGATCATAAGCACAGCCATTCATTCTGCAGGCATTAATGGGGAACAGAATTAAGGAGGGTAGTTTTTCAAACTAGGGTCTCAGGGCTTATCTGCAAAGGAGTTCCAAGATACTTGGTTTTTCTTTTGTAAATAAGTTTCTTTTGACTTTAAAGCAGTTTGAGGTTTATAGGATTATTGGGAAGATAGTACAGAGAGTTTTCTCTGTATGCCCCATACCCAGTTTCCCCTAACATCTTTGTCCAGGAGAGCTTTTACTTTTGTGTTTTGTTGATAATCTTGAATTGTTTTGAGAAATGAAGATAACACTTCTCTTTTCAGATTCATAACTGCCACATTGTTTGTAAAGAAGAGAAGGTCCATATTTTTCAAACTGAGATCCTTAGTCTGGGATGGTATAGTCCCAGGCGTCTGAAAGATTCTTTTCGCGCAATGTTCATGTAACATTGATGTGGGGCTGGGAACAGGGCTTCTGGAGTTAGCCGAACCTGTTTGTATTAGTCTCCCAGAGCTGACATAACAAACTTGGTGACGTAAAACAACAGGAATGTGTTCTCTCATAGTTCCTGGCCAGAAGTCTGAAATCAAGGTGTTGGCAGGGCCACGCTCCCTCTGGAGGCTCTGGGGGGTGGGGGGGGACCCTTTCTTTCCTCTTGCGGCTCCAGGTGTTGCTTGGCTTAGAGCAACAGAACCCCAATCTCTGCTTCAGTCTTCATACAGCCTCTCCCCTGTCTTTGTGTCTCTACCTATAAGGATAGACATCTTTGGATTTAGGGCCCACCCTAAATGTGGAATGATCTTATCTCAAGATCCTTAATCACGTTTGCAAAGACCCTTCCAAATCGGATCATATTCATAGGTTCTGGGTGTTAGGGCTTGGTCATGTACGTATATTTTTTGGCCCACTACGTGGGAAAGACTGGTGCCCTGCCAGTAGCAGTGTGTCTTTGTATCTTAGTTCCCTTATCGATAAAATGGGGATGATGACAGGACTGTGTGGCACAGTGTGTTTTCTCAATAAATTAACATATTTTTGGTGGTAGCACCTGCTCCCTTACTGGGCTGGCTGGCGATGGCCTCAAAGTTGGCTAGGCTACTGTTCAGAGGGAGGCAGCACCGGTTCCTGAGCAGGCCTGTGGGTTCACAGGACGGACTGCTCTGAAGGGTGTCAGGGAGTGCAAAGTCCCAGGGCTGGGGTGTGGGCTGCACACTGCCCCTGGAGCTGAGAGCAGGCCTGCTGAGTGTGGAGTACTGGCCAACAGTCTCCTAGTAAAGGTCAGAGATGGTCCAGCTACTGGGGGATATTTGGAGATGTGACAGCTGGGCAGGTGATAGGGGGAGGGCGGAGACTTGGGGGTAAACCAGGCTGCTGGGAGCTTTAGGCTTTCTCTTTGTGATGAACTTCCTTCCCTGGCCTCCGAATTTTCCTACTTGTACCCTTCTGGGACCTGAATGCTTTGGCCAAGTGGGATGGCGTCAGTTCTGCTCACCTGTTCCTCATGAGGTGGGGTCTTGTGAGTTACTTATGCTTCCAGACCACCCCCCGAGATTCAAATCTGTGTTTGGGTGGGGGCAGGCGGGTGGGCCAGGACACCTGCACGAATCTCCCAGTGGCTCACATGGGGGAGGTGGACCAGAGGCATCCTTGGGTGCTGGAGAGGGTTCCGAATGTTGAGTCTGACTGGTGTGGCTTAAAGTAGCCATTTTACCCCCTGAGTCAGTTTCCTCATGTGTAGCAACGGTCATCGGCACACAGCCTTGGTTTCCTCTTCTGCAGTGGGAATACTGCCACTTGGGGCCCAGGAATGTGGGGATGTGGAACAGTGTGTCTGGCAGTAAGCAGTCAATATTTCTAAGATATTATCAATAGAGATGTTACTGGTTTGGAGTGGTTAGGAGCTGACTTTTCTGGGAGGGAGCCCCTTAAGCTGCAGGGCTGCCCAACTGTCTTGCACCCCCAGCAGGTGGGAGAGAGACCCCTGGGCCTCAGGTGGCAGGACTGGGAGCTGGATATATAGGTAGCAGGATGTATAGCCCTGTCCCTTGACATCTGCACCTTCCATGTAGGAGTGATGACAGCTGCAGAAGGCCTTGTCCCAGTCATCGTGCAGTGGATGGGAACTCTCCCCACCCCTTCTTGCCACTTGAAGTCACCCTGGCTTGTGTCCATGGCACTGGCTAAATGGCAGCTACCAAAACCAGGCCATTTTCCCTGGGCAGAGGTGCAGGCTTCTTGGGCTTGAGGACGCTTTGGCTCAGCCTCTGGAGTTAGTGGACATGGGCAGCCCTCCCCTTGAAAGGATGCAGCTTCTTGGGGCAGCTTGTCATGGGGCGGCCGGGGCAGAGAGCAGAACAGATTCTCAGTTCCTCAGCCCCATGGCAGGAGCCTTTCTGGAGATGACTGTGTCACTTTTCTTCCTTGGTCAGCACGAGTCAGTTTGGCTGGTTCTCTGGACTCTCCCCACCCCCTTGGCTGGGAAGAGATGTACAGCAGGACTGGCTCTGACAGGGGCTAAATTTCAGCTTTAGGGGGCATACCAGGGTGTGGGAACCCCAGAGAAAAACCCCTTGTGAGAATGAGGTGAAGGATGGCCTGCTGCTACAGAATTGGGAACCCTTGTGACTTCCTTTAGTCACACTTCTGGTACTCCCCTGACAGCTGGGGGAGGGGGAGGGGACACAAAAGTTCGTGGTGTGTGCCTAGCCTTTAGGACATTCAGTGTCATGCTGGGGTGACAAGAAAGTAACACTGGAAGGGCATTCACGTTTCATTGGTTCCTGCAAGTTGCTACTGGCTGCTTTCCTTTATTGAGCACTTACTGTGTACCAGGCTCTTCATAAAAGTGTTTTAATAGACTCAGGTGCTTGACCTGGAGTGCATCTGGGGAAGGGCTTATGGTATATATCAAAACAATGTAATTGCTTATTCTCCACCTCTCAAACACAAATCAATTTAATGAAAAAAAAAAAAAAGTAAAAAGAAAGGATAATGGTATAAATTAAGGCCTGTGGGCAAACTGTGGCCTGTGGGCCATGTTGGGCCTGTGACCTATTTTTATATAGTCAACTAAGGGAGGTTTGTACATTTTTGAAGGGTTAAAAAAAGAAAACAACCAAAAGAAGAACATTCAACCATAGGTGTCTTGCAAAACCTAAAATATTTATTTGCTGCCCCTTGACAGAAAAGCTTCTAGACCCCTGAGATAAATGAATGAAGTGGGCAAGGGGAGGGGGCACTGTGGGAACCCCAGGGCCTTGCCCAGGGATGCCAGATCTGCCACAGTTTTAAGAGAAACCGAAAAGTCTTTCATTGTGTGTGTCCATTTTGATTGTGAAGTGTCCTGATTGCCCAGGCCAGATAGAGTACACTTTCTGGACTGCGTGGGCCAGTTGGCTTGACAGGTATGACTCTTGCTGTTTGTTACCACTGGTCTAAAACATCCCTGAGAGGTCAAGGACACCACTGCTATTTTATTGGCGGAAAAACAGGTGAAAAGGCTTGACCAAGTGACACAGCTGGCAGGTAGCAGAGCTGGCTTTGGGGTTCAGGGCTGTTGGACCTGCTCTCTTACTGCAGAGTGGTTCAGTGAAAAAGGGGCATCAAGATTCAGTTTGTGCATAACACAGACACAAAGTAGCAGTGGCTTAAACAAGATGGCATTTTATTTCTCATGCTCTTTGCACTGAAGATTGGAGGTTGGCAGACCAGGGCTAGTGTGGAGCCTCTGCTCGAACTCCTTGGACCCCGGTCCTTCCTAGAGTGAGGTTTTCCCATCACAGATTAACACGGTGGCTGGAGTCCAGCTATGACACCCTGGTTTCCAGGCAGCAGGATAAAGAAAGGACAAAGGATTCCAAAGGCCAGGTGTCTTTTAAGGGAGGTTCCCAGAAGCTGGCTGAGGGGGCTTCTTTTTTCATTCCATTGCCTAGAATGCATTCACATGGCCACCACTAGCTGCAAGGGAGACTGGGAAATGTAGTCTTTAGTCTGAGTGACCAAGTGCTTAGCTAATTTAAGTGTTTCCTTTTCTGTAAGAGAAAGGGAGGACAGACACTAGGAGACAGTCACCTTGGCCACAGTAGGTAGATCATGGATGTAGCCAGAGTGTTGGGAAGAACATTCCTGGTTTATGGAGAGGTGCTCACGTGGATGAGAGGGTAATGACAGCTGACTGGTATAGAGCAAAGGGGTCTCTCTGAGGAATGGAGGAGCTAAAGGGAAGGTAATGGTAAAACAAGGTTGTGCTCAAGTCATGTTTTACAAGTGTTTTTCCTGTAAATGGTCTGGAACTGTCTGCCATTTTTCACAGGGGCCTAACATGATAAAACTGGTATTTCTGAAGATTACTCTGGTAGCAGGTTATGGTGTAGATAGTAGCAGAGAGAGAGAAACTTGCAGAAGCTTCCAGACTAGTGAACTCAACAGGAATGTACCGAAATAGCTTCAACTTAGCCTGCCCTGGAAGCGTGTCAGAGGTCCAGAAGTTGTGATATGGAATAACAGGTGAATTCTGCCCAGGGCATTGGGGACAAGATGGCAAAGGCCATGACCCTTGTCCAGGGGTTGTAAGTGACCTGCCCACAGGGTTTGCTTGGCCATGCAGTTAAAATAAAGGAGACACCCAATATTTTTTAAATTGGGTGACTTCCCTTCAAAATCTGACTTTGTACTTCTGAAAAATCAGAAAGCCTGGCAATTTCAGGCCTGCACAGGTTAGAGACCAGGTAGATAGCAGTGCCACCTTCAGAAGGGGCATGCCACCCCAGTTGACCAGAGTCCCCTCCCTGATCACCACTGCCCCCAACACAGGCCTCATGCTAGTAGCCATCTGTCCTCTCATTTGCAGTGGTTTGTTTCTTAACATAGGGAAGCATTTATCTGAACTGAGGTCTCCAATGGGTGTGGGAAAATGTCTCTTTCCCTTAGCTTGTGACTTCCTTAGGCCCCTAGATCCTCTCTCTAGGCAGCTGAGTTGGAGCCTTGTGCAGGTGGGGGCTGTTACCCCAAGTTCTAACCTGGCCTGGCTTCTAGTCCCAGGCCCCGCCCACTGTCCACCTCCTAGCTCATCCCCCAACACCTCCACATGTTCAGGCCCATAGCCCTCCTTGATAATTTGGAAATCCAGAAGTTCTGAAAACCTAACCTGCTATTCATTTGACAGCAAAATCTAACCTGACCCGAACCCTGCCATGTGGAGCTCTTTATTATCTCTGAGTATCCAATTCAGTGTGACTAGTCACGTTTTCCTGCAAACATGCTTGGTTACAGGTGTTGCCCATACTCTGCAAGGGACAATCTACGTCATCTGTACCTTGTCTTTATAAAACCGAAAAGTCTATACAGGCATAATTTATTTGATTGCACTTCACAGGTGTTAAGTTTTTTTTTTTTTTTTTTTTTTTTTTTTTTTTTTTTTTTTTTTTTAAAAT